>JALAZF010000031.1:8705000-9310000 GCA_022829125.1 Lathyrus tuberosus
AAAAGCGGAGATACTTGTGACAACTAGGCTTCAAGGGAACATAGGTAACAACCATAGTTTAACAAAATATTAGTGACAACCCAAAGATCTTAACAAAGATACCGATTACAATTGGGTTTGGGGTAGGAGTTGGTGACAATCAAAGATCTTAACAAAGATGACAGTTACCACTGGACTTAGGGTGGAAATTGGTAACAACCAAAGATCTTAACAAGGATGCCAGTTACAACTGGACTTTACTGGGGATCTCACAAAAGAGATATAGGCTGGTTGCCTTACGAGTAAATTTTCTCAAATAAAGAGAAAAACCAACAAAGTTTTCATCAATTTTCTCAAAGAGATGCCATTTGGTAGAAGTAAAACTGGACAAAGGATTTGCCAAGGAATCGTCTCTTGCAATAAAATCTGTGTGCAGAAGGTAACTCAAATAAAGAGAAACCATTTGTAAGGTCTTCAACAAAATCCTTCTGATGAACTTCCAAGGGATACTAATCATGATTGCAAAAGGTTGAATAACACCAATGTAGGATAAGCTTCTCGGGAGAGACTGCCACTTGTTGTTGAGTATAAATTCCAAAGAGATGTTATTACAACAACACTGCTTCAATGCGAATCGGACATTGTGCAAAATAAATGCACGTCTAGGCTAGTTTCGGAGACCTAAATTGGCTCAAAAACAACACTTGCCAGGGACCAGAGCTGGAAAGGAACGGTCAACCAAGACTCCTATCATTGAAGAACGAACTCAAATGGGGTTTATCTTATCCAAACATGGAAAAGATAACTGAACCAACCATCGTCCATGAGAATCAAACTTTGTGGGGAATTTCAGAAAGGAAGGGCATTTTATGCCTAAAGGTGACGACCCTATTGGAACGGATAGACAAACCCAGCCACTTGGGGAATAAACCCCAAAGTGAACGAAACAGGTAAACACCAGAAAGGTAACGAAAATGCTCGGATGCCATACATATGTATGAATGCATGTATGCCATGTTTATGCTTATACTGACAAAATAGACAAAAGGAAGCACATCGGAGATGAAATAAATATCTTGACAAGGATACCCAGCCAACTTCACCAGATTGGACCCCCACTAGGGATGAACATGCAGAATCAGCATCCTTACTTCAAGATTACAACCTTCTCTAGGGGGAAAAGAGTATTCCACTTGGAGTGTAACATCATGACTTCACTAGGATTGCCATCATGAGCCTGATTTCCCTGTTGGAGGAGGAAATCGATGGGTAACTGCCAAGATCAACTGAAGTAAAAACTTACTGTGGAGCTGGCAAAAGATATTACGAGAACAACGCAGTTCTGTACTCTAATTAGCATAATGATTATCACAACGAGCAACAGCTCTTGCAACAAATAGTTTTTGAATCTTCTCTGCCCCAGATTACATGGTCTGTTGGAAGAAAAATATACCAAGAGGGTTTTACAGAAGAATTGGCATACAAGATGCTTCAATATCTTCAAACTCTTGGAGAGATTCACAAATCTCGACGTAACTGCCCTAGTTCAACTGCATTTGCATAACAAATCCCTCAGACTTGTTCTTCAGACTGTGGGAGTAACAACAAACTTACCCCTGCTGGCATCACACCTCTGGATACGGCCATACTCTTGAAATAATTGGCCATTCATTCATCATAGTTTTAAGTCTTAAACGATTGAACGCATCATTGATGTTCACATGCAAGCTTCTATGTCATCAAGCAAATGTTAGCAAGTAGAAAATGTTAATTCTGAAACTGCTAATGCAACACACATGTTTGTCTTGAAATTTTTATTGAAAATATATCGCAACAACTCGTGACTGAATCACTAGTTAGGATATGTCATTGGTTTTCACTTGCAATGCCAACACAAATTTGAGCATAGCTCAAAGGGAGTCAGGAAACGTTATCTAGTTGAGTATGCCTTTGAAATAAATCTGCTTCAATTAGGTATTTTAAGGGTTGTAATGTGGCTCGGTTCACGGTTTATGAAATAAAGGATAAAAAGCTCAAAGTCTATTTGTACCCACCCCTTCTACGTGATGTTCTTCGTTCCTACATTCAGTTTAAGCTTAATGCGAGCACTCATCTATCGAGAGGGGTTCTGTTGTGGTTGAGGAACCACTGAGGCATTGGACACAGCAGTCACTCACCCTTTCCTCTTTTAGTGTCAAACCATATGACTTTGTTTTTCGTCGAGGGTTTTTAAACAAAATGTTGGTGAATACATGGTTTCGATGCCAGTAACAACTGAACTTTGAAAGAACGAAACTCGTGGCAACCAGATTTTAACAGGATTTTGGTAACGACCGGACTCTGGATACCAATGACAATTGGATTTTGAAGCAAGAATGCCAGCAACAACTAGACTTCAAGAAAAGACTGGTGACAACCAGATTACCAATAACAATTGGATTGTCGAACAAACATGCTAATAATATATTGGACTTCACGAAAACATGTTGGTGTTAGTCAGGCTTTTAACAACATGCCAATGACAACCGGATGTTGGGTACCAATGACGAATGGATTTGACCTCGCTTTTTCTTTTCGCATTTTTTATTTTCCCTGACTTTTTCCAGGGTTGAGTCTTTTGACCTCGAAGTCCAGCGGGATGTCCCAATCTTGGCTAAGTCTCCTTCATAGGTTTTGACTTAGCGGGATTTTTTTCTTTCTTTCTCTCTCTCTCTCTCTCTCTCTCTCTCTCTTTTTGAACAAATCACGTGACTCTAAGTCGCCATTGGCTTAGATACTAATGCCAATTAGGCTTTTGAAAGGACACCAATGACAACCGGATTAGATACAATCGGATACCAATAACAATTGGATTTTAAGACACTGATGACAATACCAATAACAATTGGATTTGAAGATACCAATAACAATTGGATTTGACTTCTAGCCTCTCAATGCGTGTGTAAATGGCTGTGTAGATTGAGAGATATGATCTTTCAAAGTTAGCCTCACAATTAGGGTTTTTTCCATACTTAGAAAATTTTCAAGTTTCTTTAACTTTACCCCTTTTGCAAGAAACCTTTTAAATCTTGGTTTTTCATGCCCAAACTCATTGATCAAACATGTCTTGATGAAATTTGGCTTGATGACTTAAATTTGGTCCAAAAACCCTAAAAGTCAAAGGGTTGACTTTGTCAGATGAAGCTTGTATAACCAACTGAATTCAACTGTGTGATCTTCAATGATCTTGCATTCTTGAATCTTCCAATCATCATGGATGGACTCCAAAGATGTATTTGAGTGTCTTGGTTCATGTCCCAAAGCTTGGGATCATGCTTTGTGTAGCGAGCGATTTTGGACGCGGTTACGAAGCGCTATCGCTCTTTGGTGTCTACAGCTCGATTCATTTTTTATCCTATTAAAGCTGATGAAGGAAGGGAAATAGATGTCTCAAATTAACCCTGCTTGCAAACTGAGTTTAAACAGCGGTCTGTTAGGTTACAGATGCTACAAAGATTCGGGGTCTCTATCGGGTTTATTTTTTTAAAAGTGGTGGGAGGTTTAGATGTTAGGAAGAATGCTTCTTGATAGATATGTGAGAGTATGGGATTTTGGGTTTTTGTTTAGTGTGCTCGCTAAGATATTTTCTTTCAATCTTATGCCTACGTATTCCCGTTTACCGAAACAGGGAAATCAGAGCGTTCGTAGTTCCTCCTATTCTATGGGAGGAAATGGTTGTTTTTTGGTGTCTTGTTCAAAGCCCAAGACGTGAAGCGAAAGGTGGTTTGTATCTTGTTCAAAGGCCAAGATGTGAAGCTGAAGGGGTTGACTTTAGAGAGAATTTTTCATCTCTAAAGAGGGTCTGTTTGTCACAACTGTTTATAAAGGAGAATTACTTTAACCGGGATATGTGAATCCGGCAATGCCATAATTTCCTTTATAGGGGGTTTCCAACCTAAAGGAGAAGACTTTAACTCAGTGTAGAGCAATGTTATCTTTCCTTAGGAATTTCTCATGCTAAAAGAGGGACAGTGGCATGGATGTAAATAACCCAGAGGCTTGCCGCTTACAGCAATTAGATGAAGGGGAAGTGTTGTTGATGTTTTTGTACTGTGAACGAGGCACAGCTTTGAGGCTAAAAGGTTGATTGGATCAACCAGTGGTTTTCTTATACAAAGCCTAAGAGGAGGCTATTACGTGTCTCGTACAAAGCCCGAGAGAGAGGCTAAAAGGTTTTTGACTCGACGATAGAGTCTTTTGGTATCTCGTATAAAGCCCGAGATAGAGGCTATTTGACTCAATAAGAGAGTTTTTTTTTTTTATATCTCGTACGAAGCACGAGATGGAGGCTATTGTTTGTTTGGCTCAATAAGAACCTTTTTGTATCTCGTATAAAGCCCGAGATGGAGGCTAAAGGGGTGATTGACTCAACGAGGGAGTCTCCTATATGTCTCGTACAAAGCCCGAGAGAAAGGCTAAACGTTGTTTGACTCCGCTGGGGAGAATCATTGTATAAAGCCCAAGAGAGAGGCTAACTTCACTGGAGAAGGATCATTATACAAAGCCTAAGAGGAGGCTATGGTTACTGTTTTAGTTGAGTGACAGGTCCAGTATACTGATTTTGAAAGGGAAAATCAGTTCTTATATGAGCAATGTTGGCCCTCAGGGATTTGATTCGAGGATCCGGGTTATTCCTATTCTTTAAGGAAGTGGGAAATCCGAAAGGTATTGAGACTGTCCGAGTCTACGGGTTTTCTTCCTATTTAACGAAGGGGTCACTTGAGAATGTCTTTGAGACTCAAGGATATTAGACTGTCCGTGTCCAGAGTTTCATCTCTTGTACTATGCTTTGAGAAACAGTAGTAGACTCTTAGAAAGGACTGTTCTATGCAGATGACTAAGTTCTGTTCCTATACCTCTAGGAGGTCGTCGGGACAATTTGTACGAAGCCCAAGAGGAGGCTGGAAGCTTTTAAGAAGCCGAGAGGTCCTTGTACGAAGCCCAAGAGGAGGCTATCATTCCTGGAGGAAGAGATCATTATACGAAGCCTAAGAGGAGGCTGTGAATACTTCTAAGAAGCCGGCGGGTCCTTGTACTAAGCCCAACAGGAGGCGGGGTTGCTTTTAGGAAGCCTGTGGGTCCTTGTACGATGCCCAAGAGGAGGCCGATGCTTTTAAGAAGCCGATGGGTCCCCAAACCCCGAGAAGTTCAAGACATGCCATTCACCGAGAATAGATCAAGCCAGGAAAGTTCGAGAATTTGGAAGAAACTCAAGAGATGCCATTCACGGAGAAAAGATCATCTCTGGGGAGTAGAGTTTCTTGACAAGTGCTTTTAAGAAGCATGTGGGTCCCCAAACCCCGAGAAATTCAAGACATGCCATTCACCGAGAATAGATCAAGCCAGGAAAGTTCGAGAATTTGGAAGAAACACAAGAGATGCAATTCACGGAGAAGAGATCATCTCTGGGGAGTAGAGTTTCTTTGACAACTTCTACGAGTGACAGTCTATGAAAGGGTTCACCGAGAATGCTGTCTTTCATGTCTCCACATTGTTTAACCCCAAGAGGAGGGAAGACAGTGTCTGGTAATCCTATGGGGATCTAGTTTTGACTATTTAAGAGTGATCAACGGGCTTAATGCTAGACGCAGTTGTCGAGGAAACTCTAAATATCTATACTATTATTACACAGTTGATATGAGTTTATGAAAGAAGACTTACAGCGAAACAGCCCCACAATACAATTATATGTATATGAAAGCGGTAAATGAAAGCAATAACCACTTACTCGGTTGTAGAGCTTCCATGTTGTTTGGTTAGTTGTTCAACAAAGAAAGATTGAAAACAACAGTATATTCAAAATCAAAGGAGAAAGTGCTTTGAAAAAGAAAGATTTGGGGCTTACAGCTCAAGGAGAGGCCCAGGGTTTTATCAGTGAGCGCACTGTTTGAATTTATACAGAGGGACTTATACAAGTAACTGAGGCCCAAAAATTGTTTTCTGTACAAAGGAATGGGTCTTACACTCTCTCAAGAGGCCCAAAGAGTTTAAAGAAAAAAGTGGGGCTTATAACACGAGGGTAGACCCAGTTTGTTTTTCAGTTTGAAATGGCGATCGCGCCGAGATTTTCTTTTAACGCGAAGGGACTTATACAATATCTGAGGCCCAAAGTTATTTTTGGTTAAAAGGGGGTTAGGTCTTACACTCTATTAGAGGCCCAAAAGTTTTGAAAATGATTTATGAGGGTTGAATTAATCCAAAAACCCTAATTTGTTTTCAAAATGTGTTTTAATTGAATAAAAATTCAATTAAAATGATCAAAATTGTTTAACATAGGAAAAACAAATTGTGATCTTGGATTAATGTTTCAAAAATTTAGTATTGACCTACAAAATAATTAGAAAGCATTAAAAGTTGCAAAATCAAGGTGGAAAAAATATTTTAAATGTTAAAAACAATTAAAACATTAGTTCTTTGCAAAAATATCAATTATACAAAATAAATAATATTTTTGGGATTTTTTGGGAAAATAAAATATTTTAACATTTTTTTGAATTATTAAAAAAAGAATCAACTCAAAATCATTAAAACTCAGAGAGAAGTTAATTTTATAATCAATTAAATAAAATCACAAAATTCAAATATTCAAATATTGGAAAATGGCGCCAAGAACAAAGGCAAGAACACACGCGTTTTTCAGTTTTGCCCAGATTTGCATTTTCTCTCCAATCTCACTGAATACTTAATCATATCATGCAATCCACATACCAATCAACTCGTTTCAACCTCACGATCATGTCTATGGTATTTAATTTCATTTAAATTAAACATATAACAAGAAATCATGAAAAATCCTCAAGAACCCTAATTTCTGCATGAAGGCTAGGATTTTTGATACACGATTCAAACAATGCAATTAATTGAGGGGAAACATTCCATGCATGATTATGAGCATATGGCCAAATTATTGTGCAGCAAAAATTGCATGGATCGTAGAGTTAGAAGAGCTCATGCTTACCACTTGCAGCTGGTGATCGTGATTTGTGTTGGAGGTATTACAGCTAGGTTCCAATGATCTGGATAGCTTCTCTAGGTGCCATGGAGTGTGTCTGGATGCTTGGAATGGATTGAAATGGTTTGGAGTTGAAGATGGTACCTCAACTGCAAAACTGTCAAGAACTTGAGCAATTGGCTGGTGATTTTGTGAAATCTGTGTTCCAGATGTTATGTGAGTGTTTGGATCACTTCTATATGATGTATGTGAGGTGTGTGTGTGATTGG
Organism: Lathyrus tuberosus; assembly: GCA_022829125.1. Classification (NCBI taxonomy): domain Eukaryota; kingdom Viridiplantae; phylum Streptophyta; class Magnoliopsida; order Fabales; family Fabaceae; genus Lathyrus; species Lathyrus tuberosus. The sequence goes on from JALAZF010000031.1 coordinate 8,712,240, forward strand.
TTTGGTTGGAAAAGCTCTCAAACTCAAAACCTGATAGTGACTTACCTTAGAAGGCAAAATTGGAGTGAAAGAAAATATTTTGAGGAAAGCATCTGTTTGATGGCTTTGGTGTACTCAAACTGATCACAATTGAGCTCTATTTATAGTAGAGCAAGTTTGTTTTGCAAGGAATAGTGAATGGCAACTGCTGAGTAGGTTTGGCCAATGTTGGCAAATGAAAATCCAAGTCTCCTCTAGCCATTGACTAGAGGTTAGGGCACAGGCTGCTGGTTCCCTTGGTCTTGTATAAGTCTTGACTGAATTCAGTTGAGAATGGCTCAGTCCATGCCACCTTGATGCTTCCATTGAATGCTCCAATCCAAAATTGGAGTCTTGTCCCTATTTTGGCAATTCTAGGTTCAACATGCTATTTCTTGTTCCAAATACTTTGGAGGCTTAGCTCAGTGATTGTCCCCTTTAGATTCAATCCTCAGAGGTGTCCAAGTGGATAGGAGTATTTGGATTTGGCTGATTTTGTCAAATCGAGCAAAAATGCAAAATCTGCCTTGCCTTGACAGATTTCACCAAGGCAACTTGCCAATGTTGTATCTCATGACTCAACTTGAATTTGGTAATGTTCTTGGTCATTTTGGAAAGCCCTTACATGATAAAACAACTGTTTGAACATGTTTGGTTTTGATCTATTTTGAATCCAAGTGAAAAATCCCCCTACATTTGGCAAAAAGTAAGGTAAAATCTGACTTAGTGAAATTTTCACCAAGTGTTGGAACAAAGTGACTTTTCTTGATTTTGATCACTCCATAACTCAAAATCCATGAGGAATTTGGACATAGGTCAGTATGAAGCTTTTGTAGAGGGCAATGAGATCTACAAATTAAGCTTTGAATGGGGAACAATGGCCTTGTGGTTTAGGAGTTATGGTCCTCCAAAGTTGGCACATTGGTGTCACTTTTTCCATAACTTAGAAATTTTTCTAAGTTTTTATGGTTACCCCTTTTACAAGTTATCCCACTTTCTTTGATTTTTCTTGATGAATGATGATTCAAATCATACATTAACATCATTTTAGGGTTAAAAATCCATTTTGGTGAAAAATCTCAAAAAGTCAAAGTTGACTTTTGTGCACAGTTGACTTTTTATCAGATGAATTCCAAACTGTGCAATCCTTTATGAAATCATGTCCTTGACCTAAATCAAACTTGATGGACATGTTCCATGGGTGTCATAGGGTATATTGAATCATGTCCTAGGGCTTGGGAGCATGTCCAGGTCAAAAGTCAAAGTTACAGTTGACTTTCCTCGCGAAACCCTAATTGTGGTGCAGATGAAATTGAGACTTGTTGCTCAAGCATCTTGGATTAATCCATTGTTCCAAATGGATCAATATAGTTCATTAGAGACCCTCAAACCCTCTCTTGAGGTCTTGGCTCATGATTTGCCCTAAAAGTCAACTTAGGGGTGAATTAGGTCAAGAAACCCTAATTCCTGATTTTTGATGAATGCATCCCCTGAGGTAAAATTGACTTGATTATTGGGTCCATGAGGTCCCATGAAGCATATTAGGTTATGTTTTGGATCATTGGCTTATGCCCAGAGGAAAATTTCCAACTAGAGGCCCTGGTCGAGCAAAACCCTAATTTGGTGATACTGTCGATCTTGAGACTTGATCCACCGAGAAGGGAACAGCCTTGTGCTTGATACTTGAAGTGGGAGTCCTTTTGATCCATTGTGGATGTTTGAGAAGTTAGACAAGTTGAAGATCATGTCATTCCTTGATTGATCCTTTGTCTAAGAACTCTGAGAGGGCTTGAAACCCTAATTCTGATTGTAGTGGATGCTCACCCATCTTTGGGGAGGCTGATGAAGTATGATGGTACATCCATATTGTGATGATGAGTTTCACAATGATGGGAAATCTTAGTGGTCAAAATTTGGGGTATGACACTTTGATCAAAAGTCAAGGCACAATTGACTTTTTTCTGATGAAACCCTAATTGGTGACCAGATGAACTTGAGCTTCATAAAACTTGTAATGAGACCATCTTGCACTTGATTCTTGACAAGGAGAAGCCTCTTGAGTGTATGTAAGCTTGAGGGGTTGATGATCATTCCAAAAAATTGACTGATCATGTGAGGATTCTCTTGGTTCCTTGAGCAAAAACCCTAATTTCAAACAAAACCAAACAAGAAACAACTTGAACAAGGTTAGGGTTAGGAATGCAATGCTTGAATGCTTCCTAGAATGATGATGACATCTAGGGTCAAAATTTGGGGTATGACAGTTGCCCCTATTTGAATAACTTTACTGGATTACTTGAGTGGTGACAACCCTCAGGGAATCAAAGTGAACGGTATTTAAATACAGAAATAACCGGAAATTTTGCCCCTAGATGCAATGGTATGCTATGCTACAGACAAAACTGACTTAAATAAGTTCTAGGAACAGTGCAGACATGCAATGAACTCTAGTATGATGCTCCATGATGAAATGATAAATGTTGAATGCACAAACAAAATAAGATGATCTAAAGTAAAGACCAGCTGAAGAAAGGAAATTACCACACTGGGAACATCCCAAAACACACCACTGGGGACTGGGAACCACTCTAGGGATACCCAAAGTGATTGATCATCAAGTTCAAACATGACCTGAGATCACTAGGGTAAGATAGATGGGAACAAGATCTTCTTACAAGAGATCAAAAGTTGAAAGAGGAAGTTTCAACATAACACAGGATGGTCTCCACAGGGGAATATCTGGAGTAGTTGATCAATAGGTTCAAACATGACCGGCTGACACTCAAGAACAAGAGATGAATAAGGATCCTTATAACAATAGGATGATCTTGATATTCCTCATGACAATAGGAGATAAAACAGATTCTCATAACGATAGAACCATTGAAAAGACTCCTCATAACAAAAGGGGATATAAACTTTCATAATAATAGAATCTGCAGACTGGATCCTCATAACAATGGGATGAAATCCTTAAAGGGGATGTGTTGAATATACCCTCGTAACAACAGGGATGGCAGGTGATGAGAATCCTCATAACAACAGGATTACTGCCACAAAAAGGGATCCTTATATCCATATGATCAATCAACACATAACACTGGAGTTTTCAAAACATCCAATCTTCTGGAAATTCCTTAAAACGAAGAGCTCAAACGGGATCTTCAGGAACCATCAGGAAAGGTACAGGGTAACGACTCTTCTGCACGTGCCAAATTAATTGGACTTGGTCGCAAGCAAAGGTAACAACCGGCTTTCGACGGATTGATGCTAGTAACAACTAGACTTTAAGGGGATATTGGTGACAACCAAAGCAATTTACCAAAGAGAAGTGGTTTTCATGCAGACTTGCTGGGGGAAGAAACATTGGTAGCAAACAACATTCCAAGACACCGAGGATAAATAAACCGATGAATGCCAGTGACGATTGGGGAAAGATAACTATATGGTGATGACCACTAATAATGGTTTTTGAACATTGCCAGTAACCACTGGACTTCCAAAGAAATTGGTGAAAACCAGATAAACTGCTAACGGCGAACCTTTAAGACAGTTGGGCCTCTGGGTTGTGGTGTTAGTAACAACTAAACTTCACGAGGGTACTGGTATCGACCGGGATGTTTATGTTAAGGTCCAACATAAGTTAAAACATTACTTTTCATGGAAGAAAAAATGGGGGCTCAAGACTTTGGTACATGTTATTGTTCTTGGTGCTCATCTATGGATGTGTGCAAAAAATCTAGCATTCAAGCGAGTACTGGTAACAACCAGACGAATAAATATTAACCAGAGGCTAGTGACAACTAGAGTTCAAAAAGGAGAAGCTGGTGACGACCAAACAAGCAAAATCAATAGGGAGCTAGTAACAACTACACTTCAAAGGGGAAACTGGTGACAACCACCAGACAAGCGATACCAACAACGATTAGATTCGCGACGAGTGCTACTAACAATTGGACTTCCACCGGAGACTGCTAGCGATGACTAGGTTTCAAAGATGTGGTAACGACCAGATTCAACGATACCAATGATCATTGGTTTCAAAAGCGGAGATACTAGTGACAACTAGGCTTCAAGGGAACATAGGTAACAACCATAGTTTAACAAAATATTAGTGACAACCCAAAGATCTTAACAAAGATACCGGTTACAATTGGGTTTGGGGTTGGAGTTAGTGACAACCAAATATCTTAACAAAGATGCCAGTTACCACTGGACTTAGAGTGGAAATTGGTAACAACCAAAGATCTTAACAAGGATTCCAGTTACAACTGGACTTTACTGGGGATCTCACAAAAAAGATACAGGTTGGTTTCCTTATGAGCAAATTTTCTCAAATAAAGAGAAAAACCAACAGAGTTTTCATCAATTTTCTCAAAGAGATACCATTTGGAAGAAGCAAAACTGGAGAAAGGATTTGCCAAGGAATCGTCTCTTGCAATAAAATCTTTGTGGAGAAGGTAACTCAAATAAAGAGAAACCATTTCTAAGGTCTTCAACAAAATCCTTCTGATGAACTTTCAGGGGATACCAATCATGATTGCAAAAGGTTGAATAACACCAATGTAGGATAAGCTTCTCAGGAGAGATGCCACTTGTTATTGAGTATAAATTCCAAAGAGATGTCGTTACAATAACACTGCTTCAATGTGTAGCGCGGTTTTTGTGGTTTCGAATCACTATCGCTTTGGTACTACAGTTCGATTCATTTTTTATCCTATTGAGCTGATTAAGGAAGGTAAATAGATGTCTCCAATTAACCCTACTTGCATACTGAGTTTAAACAGCTGACTGTTATTTTACATATACTTTCAAAATAGGGGGGTCTTTCTTAGGGTTATGCGTTTAAGAACGAAAGTGTCTTTACTGTATAGGAGGCTTTTTGGTTTAGGGTGCTAGACTTGATTTTCCTTTGATTGATGCATGAAGGTACTGGACTCAGAGTGTTTGATTATTATGCTCGCTAAGATTTTTGTAACCTTATGCCTACGTATTCCTGTTTGGCTAAACAGGGAAATCAGAGGGATCGTAGTTCCTCCTATGCTATGGGAGGAAAGAGATGTTTTGGTGTCTTGTTCAAAGCTCAAGACATGAAGCTAAAGGTGATTTGTATCTTGTTCAAAGCCCAAGATATGAAGCTAAAGGGGTTGTGATTGAGAGGGAATTTGTCATCTCTAAAGAGGAGTTGTTGATGTTTGTATGCTGTGAGTAAAGCATGGTTTGATGCTAAAAGGTTGATTGATTCAACCGGGGATTTCTTTATACAAAGCCTAAGAGGAGGCTAGAAGTTTGACTTTTTTGGGGAAATGTTCTTTCTGTTAGACGGTGTGGCTAGTGATCGAGAGGGGGGTGAATAGATCACCTCCTTGAAATTCAAGGATTTAAAAGTAAATCAGAGTTAGCGGAAAATTATGATCCCGAATCGACTTCCGTCTATTCTGGACCATCTACTAGAAAACCGGACACACGAGTTTATGCTGGATTTATTAGGATGACAAAGATTTATTAACACCAGATTAGAATCAACTCAAATGCACTTATCATACAAAGGCTATTTCCAATGAACAAAAACACAGCAAACAATTTTGTCAAACACTTGGCGTGTATGCATTCAACGATTAACAATAATGGTGATTTTGACAAAGGTTTTCGTACCACTATTGTATCTTGAAACTTTAATACGCAACACACCAAACGAATCACAAAATTGTTGAAAACGTAAAGAGATAAAGATAGAATACGATACGCAGAGATTTGGTAAGGAAGTTCCCCACTTTCGTCCTCGCGGGTGGGTACGCCTCCCTCTCAATTTCAAAACTAAAATTGAGACCTGTTATATCAATAACGCTGAATTCGTTGTTTACAAGGTTATAATACAAATCCAGAAATCTAAACCCCAAGATCTTCTTATTGTATGAACCTTCACTTGATCTGAGCTTGATCAAGAGTTTACCCTGCAAGAAATGCAAACAATTCACCGGTTCCACGACCTGTTTGCGAAATATCCAAATTTCCAAACCCCTACGCTGCGGCTGAATATGTTCTGCAATCGTGACTAACAAACCCTCAAGAACACACCCGTTCTTGAAGGACAAACTAGATGGTTTTTCCTCGAAACCCCCTTTGAATCTTCAACTCAGCTAGATCCTTGATCGTACCACTGAACGTTATCTCGAAGATCCTTTAATCCGAAGAACAAAAATGATTATGTGTTGATGTTCTTGAATTAAAGAGATTGAGAAGATGATGAAGACAAAGTATCTTTCAGGTCTCTAAAGCTGCTCACAATTGATGCACACCAAACTTGCCTTTTGCTTTGATTGCTCAATTTTCACACTTGCGAATTCTTCACTTCAAACTGAACTGTCATGACACTTATATATGAAAACAGAAAACGTTAAAAGCAACAAACAGCTTTATGTATCGATACAAGAGTCGTATGCGTCGATGCATAGTGAGTATAATACATACATGAGTCGACACATGGTTGTATGCATCGATGCATACTATAACTGTTAAATTCCAGAATGTGAAGTAAATCATGCATCGATACATGATGCGTATGAGTCGATACATAGCCCGTTTACAAAGGAGCATGTGTCGATACAAGTGTCGTATGAATCGATACATACTGAAGCAAAATTGTTTTTGTGAATATACCAAAGGAATGTGTCGATGCAAGGTATACATGTATCGATACATACATAAGGAAAATTGTTTTATGATTTTAATGATGATATGTATCAATTTGCCTTGTCTTTTAAACATAGTATAGGTATGAAATCATATGTATATACCAACTAACCATGCATATCACACAATTTGCATTTATAACATAATTTGCTATCATACAAAAACTTAAAGGCTTGCTCACAAACTCCCCCTTTTTGATGATGGCAAATTTCCAAGATGTGTGATAGAACACTCCCCCTGAGTTTGTGCATGCTGTCAACATCTTGTTGTCTTTCTTCTCCCCCTTTGTCAACATCAAAAAGAAGAAACAGACAGTCCCAAAGCAATACAGCAAAATTGGTGTAACAATAGACAGCAATATTGATATAGAAGCTCACAATCACCAAGAAAGAGGCTTAACATATAAGAATCATTCACAAAGAATGAACAGTAAAGGGCAAAACTAACACAAGTAAACAGAACTAAAAAAATAAGCATTAAATTGTTAAGAAAGTACATAAGCAGAACCAAGACATATAAAAGTTGAACACTTTAACAAGGAAACTGAAGCAACATGATGATGAAATGAAATGTAATGCAATGACATGATGCTAGCTTAAAACGGGTTATGGCCTCCACAGGACTCCTCATCATCTCTGTCAGGATCTCTGATGCTTGGTGGAGGCGGCGGAGGAGGCATCTCATCAGGATTATGGCCCATGAAACTGTATCGCCGGAACCGGTTCTGAACTTCAACACTTCTGAATCAGTCCATGATACCAAGATTTGCACGGCAATCGTCCATAAAACCAGACATTTCATTGTAAAAGACTTGATGCCATTTAACCAAGTCCGTGTGCCAAGCATGCTAATTATGATACATCTGTGTGTGTTCATCATGCCACTCACGATGCTCCTTATGCCACTCATTTTGCTGATTATGCCAAGCAAGCGCCTGTTCATGACGGGCTTGATTAGCAAGCTCCATTTGCTGAAAAATTTGAGTCAAGTACTCAGGAGCAGTTGAAGAGGAGGCAGCACCAGAGAACGGAGGAACACGTGGACCTGGTTCATAATTTGTTGGAGACCACCTTTGTGGCACCCAATCACCCCAGCCAGCATTAGCATTTTCTTCAGCCTGATTTTCTTCATTTGCATCATTCATTTCTTCATCCATTTGATCTTCATTCACAAACACTTGTTCAAAAGGGACATCAAAATTATACACCCTTGTTTTAGATCCTCGTTCCAGAAAATAAAAACATTGACGCTTCGTATCCCACCGGTATCCCATATGAGATAAAGTGGCCGTGTTGAACTCTTGAGCAGACGAGGGAGATATGAGTGGTACTAAGGGTATGGTTATATTCCAGTATTTGATGATTCTCATGATCTGGGCAGCATATCCAAGTGTAATGTTCTTCGCACTGTTACGCATAAGAAACATGCGTTTCACAAAATAGTTTGGCCAATTTAATGAAACCTTATTGTGAAGAAGATACACAAGATGAATATCTGATCTATCCAACCTAGAATGACCACCAGCCTTTGGACGCAAAATGTGCGAGACAATCCAGTGAAGTATTCTAGGAACGCTTGTGATCATACCAGAGGTTAGTGGTTCATCCTTACCCAGAGGTCTATCCAATTTTGAGATTGATGCCACATATTCCCTTATCTTAAAGTCTGTGTCAAAACTCTGGTCATGCCAGGTCTTCAGTCCAGGCAACCCAAAGGGAATTTGAAACACCTTGTCCCAATCAGTGGCCTCAAAAGTGTAAGTTTTAGTGCCAATAGAGCATTTGAACATATACCCTCTACCAGATTGCAGACCAGCATAAAATATACGAATAAAATCCTCATGATAATCATCATTTATGGCTAAAAATGTACCAAGGTTTTGTGCAGACAACAAATCAACAACATCTTTGAGATGGAGGTCAGATGCATCAGTTTTATTGAATACATGGGGTTTCATAACTAACCTCGTCTTGAAAGAGGCCTCAAACTCCTCAGCGATGGCAGGATGAAGAATAGTGAGAGCACTAGGAGGGATTTCTGGAGGTTGTGCAGACTGACGAGACGTCCCAATGGGTTCCTTTCCTTTTCCTCTTCCTCTTTGTCTAGCTGGGATGATTCTTGGAGGCATTATGATGAAGATGATTTGAAGGATAGGGAGTGAATTAGGGTTTTGGAGATGAAGATGTTTGAAGAGGTTAGGGTTAGCCGTGTGGGTATGAGAGAAGAGAAGAGTCTAGACTGAATTAACCCTTTAAAATTTGCTGATGTGTCGATCCACAACTGTATTTAACATGCATTTATTGTAAAAGTATCAGTATGTATCGACACAAGGGGATATGGATCGATTCATTTCACGACTTAATTGGTTTTGAAAATGTCCTATGTGTCGACACAAAGCACGGATGCATCGACACATACTGAAACAAGTTTTGAAAAATTTGAAATCAAAAGACATGAATCGACACATATCACGAATGTATCGACCGGAAACTCCAATGTGTCGACACATGCACTTGTTGCATCGATACATACTGATGCTAACCTCTGGTTTAACTAATTTGTGACTACCTGTTGAGCATAGAAACCTGTTAACAGCTCTTGAGTCAATGCAGTATGAATTATGTTATGATGATGATGCTCAAGTATAATTCATGAATCAAAGGTTAATGTTCAAACAACATATGCAATGAAATACATATAAACGATCTTAAAGAATTTGTTCTACCATACACTAATTACAAAGTTCCAAAGAGATTTTAGAAAGGAATGATATTACCTCTGTTGACGTAACCTTATGAAGTCTGAGTGAGGTCTAAAAACAAAGCTTAACAACCAACGTGAGACATATATAAATAAGGACCAACATGCTTAAGTCATCGATGAGGAGAGATCTAAAATCCCCAATTCACGACGAATGTTGAAGAACGGTTCTGTTGCTAATGGTTTAGTAAAAATGTCAGCAAGTTGGTTTTTAGTATCAACATGCTCAAATACAACGTCCTCTTTTTCAACATGATCGCGAAGAAAGTGATGCCTAATCTCTATGTGTTTAGTGCGTGAGTGTAAAACAGGATTCTTAGTAAGATTTATAGCACTAGTGTTGTCACACTTTATTGGAATACGTTTGAGTTGGATATCGAAATCTTGTAGTTGTTGCTTTAGCCACAAGATCTGAGCGCAACAGCTACCGGCTGCAACGTACTCAGCCTCAGCAGTTGACAATGCGACAGACACCTGTTTCTTGCTATGCCAACTGACCAAAGAGTTTAAAAATAAGTGACATGTACCACTAGTACTTTTCCTATCTGATTTGCAGCCAGTAAAATCAGAATCAGAGTAACCTACTAAGCTACAATCGCTTCCTTTGGAATACCAGAGCCCATATTTAGATGTTCCATGAAGATATCTAAATATTCGCTTGACAGCTTTTAAGTGTGACTCCTTAGGATTCGATTGATATCGTGCACACATGCAGACACGTGCTCATCTTTATCTAGATTTCCGTTGGTAGGCATAGGTGTGTCTATTGATTTTGAGTCGTTCATTCCAAAGCGCTTGAGCAGCTCTCTATAGTATTTTGTTTGACTCACAGCTGTACCCTCATCAAGCTGCTTTATTTGGAGACCGAGGAAGAAATTTAGCTCCCCCATAAGACTCATTTCAAATTCACCCTGCATAACTTTTGAAAACTCTTCGACCAAGTGTATGTTAGTTGAACCAAAAATTATATCGTCTACATAAACTTGAACTAAAAGAATGTGTTTTCCCTTGTGTTTAATGAAGAGGGTGGTATCCACTTTACCTCTTGAATATCCATGATCAAGTAGGAATTTGCTAAGTCTTTCATACCAAACCCGAGGGGCTTGCTTAAGACCGTACAAAGCTCGTTTCAATTTGTAAACATAATCTGGATATTCAGCATTCTCAAAACCAGGAGGTTGTGAGACGTATACCTCTTCATTTAGGACACCATTTAGAAACGCACTCTTTACGTCCATTTGGTAAAGCTTAAAATCTCTAGAACACGCATAAGCAAGCAAGAGACGTATAGCTTCGAGGCGAGCAACTGGAGCATAAGTTTCCTCATAATCTATGCCCTCCTCTTGGTTATACCCTTGTGCCACTAAACGTGCCTTATTCCTAGTTATCACTCCGTTTTCATCAAGCTTATTTCTAAAAACCCATTTAGTACCTATGATATGATGATCTCGCGGACGAGGAACAAGTTCCCAAACGTCATTTCTTTTAAATTGATTAAGCTCTTCTTGCATGGCCATTAGCCAAAATTTATCAATCAAGGCCTCTTTGGCATTTTTAGGTTCTACTTGTGAAACAAAAGCGAAGTGAGAGCAGAAATTACTTATCCTAGAACGAGTCATTACTCCCTTTGAAATGTCTCCCAAGATGCTGTCAATAGGATGGTCTTTTGAAGATCTCCAAGCTGGTGGAAGATCATTCACTTCAGCTTGTCCTTCTTCCTTATCTTTTACATGACTGGTATCTTCCTCCTCCTCATTGTCTTCTGTTTTGGACTGATCAATTTCCGAAACAGCTTCTTTGAGTATGTCTTCTGTAGATATACCTGTGTCATCAAAAGAAATACCTTTTCTGACATTTTTCGGATAAGACTCATCAAAAGAGACATGAACAGATTCTTCAACAGAAAGTAAACGCTTATTATACACTCTATATGCTTTACTTGATTGTGAATAACCAAGAAAAATACCTTCATCCGCTTTTGCATCAAACTTCCCAAGTTTTTCCTTACCATTATTCAAAACAAAACACTTACAACCGAATACGTGAAGATGTGACAAGTTTGGCTTTCTTCCTTTTAAAAGCTCATAAGGGGTTTTATTTAAAATAGGGCGAATTAGAATCCTGTTTAGAACATAACAAGCTGTGCTAACTGCATCAGCCCAAAAATATTTTGGTAATCCACCCTCATTTAGCATTGTTCTTGCCAGCTCTTCTAAAACGCGATTTTTGCGCTCCACAACGCCATTTTGTTGTGGGGTTCGAGGAGCTGAAAAGTTATGCTCAATACCATACTTATCACAGTACTTATCAAAGAGATAGTTTTGAAATTCTCCTCCATGATCGCTTCGAATTGTAACTATTTTAGAATTCATTTTATTTTGGGACAGTTTTACAAAACTCTTAAAAGCGGAAAAAGTTTCATCTTTTCTATGAAGGAATATAGTCCAAGTGAATCTAGAATAGTCATCAACGATTACTAAACCATAATAATTTCCACCTAGAGTCTTTGTCCTAGAAGGTCCAAAGAGATCCATATGGAGAAGCTCAAGGGGACGTGAAGTTGAAATTACATTTTTGGATTTAAAAGATATCCTTGTTTGCTTTCCCATTTGGCACGCCTCACATAGGTGGTCTTTTGAAAATTTTATTTTTGGAAGACCGACTACTAGATCCTTAGATACAACCTTGTTAAGCAAATCGAAATTAACATGCGCTAAGCGTCTGTGCCAAAGCCAAGAATCATCATTCAAGGCAACTAGACACTTAGAGCTTGTTGAAGGTACATCAAAAAGATCAAGCATATAGATATTGTTTACTCTTACACCCTTAAACACAACATTCTGTTCAGTATGTTCAATTATGCAGCAAGTTTTTGTGAAAGAAACCTTGTAACCCTTGTCGCACAATTGACTAATACTTAACAAATTGTGTTTAAGCCCCTCTACTAGATGGACATCAGAAATAGTAGTGGTAGAGGGATTACCTACACTACCTTTGCCAAGTATAGCTCCTTTGTTATTGTCTCCATAAGTAACACATCCCTTCTTCTTTGTGTTGAAGTCTATAAAAAGCGATATGTCACCCGTCATGTGCCTTGAGCACCCGCTGTCTAGAAACCATCTTCTATTTACGGATGCAAGACACTCATCCTACAATATCAAAAGAGAGAAACAGGTACCCAATTTTCATTGGGTCCATGTGGGTAAATGGTAACATGGTTGACTTTAGGCTTCCATTGATAAATGCCTTTAGGAACAAGAAATCTCCTAAACTTGCATTTTTCAATGGTATGACCAGCACGACAACAATAGTGACATAAGCCATGATGATGCATTTGTTTATTTTTGGTCATTAAATCCTTTGGAATAAAAGAGTATTTTGCATATGGTGGATTTAATGATTTCTTAAACAACCTAGAATCAACGGCATAAGTAACCTTGGGTTGTAAAGCTTTATCCAATTTGACTTTAAGAGTTTTAACCTCTTGTTGCCAAATATGACAAGCTTCACAATACATAACTTTACTACATCCGTTGAAATTAATATCTATTGAATTTTCTGCAATACTAGCTTTCAAGCTTTCTAAATCTTTTTCAGCTTTGTATACTTTACCTTCCAAGAATGAAAAAATTTGTTTATCGGAAGATAATCTTTTAAAAGCATCTATAGCTTCGTTATGCAGTTTTTCAAAAGCTATTTTCAATTCAGAAAAAGACATAGAAGAAACATTACTATAGTAGGCTTGTCTTACTTTCTTATCGTTGATTTTCTTCTTGTGGTGGGACTGATTTTTGGTGTGAGCCATAAGACACAGATTTGCTGTCTCATCACTATCATTTGAACTTTGTGAGCTTGATGAATCACTATCACTTTCCCATGCAATATAAGCTCTTCTTTGTTTATTTGACCTTTTTGGTGGAGCTTTTCCTTTGTCCGTTTTCTTCATAGGACATTCTGTTTTATAATGTCCAGATTTACCACAATTAAAACAAGATCCTTTTACTCTATGCTTCTTATTCTCTTCCTGTTTTGACTCTATAGATTGTCTTCGAAACTTAATGAGATTTTTGTCGGAATGCTGGATTCCATTCTTTCGAATGAATCTATTATATCTCCTAACAAAAAGTCCCATTTCTTCATCACCCGAATCTTCGTCACTACTTGAATCATTGTCGCTTTTCTCTTTTTGTGAGGACTTTGAGTTAGAGGCCACAAGAGCTATTGGCTTCTTCTCACTCTCTTTGTCTTTATTCTTTTCCTTTTTACTCTTTTTCTCAAATATTTCGAGACTTTCCAGTTCTTGCTGATGTTCTTCCAGCTTGCCGAATAAAGTTGTAATCGTAAGCGTCGTGAGGTCGTTGGCTTCCTTAATAGCTGTTACTTTAGGTTGCCATTCCCTGCTAAGACATCTCAGAATTTTATTAGTAGCTATTTCATTGGAAACAGGTTTTCCAAGTGCATTCAACCGATTTATGAGATGAACGAATCTCTTTTGCATGTCAGAGATAGATTCTCCTTGTTTCATGCGAAAGAGCTCGAACTGTTGATTAAGTGTGTTAATACGGGACTGTTTTACTTCAGTAGTACCCTCATGGGCAATTTCTAAAGCATCCCACATTTCTTTAGCTGTCGAGCAATGGGATACCCTGTAATACTCATCAGCACTAAGTGCTGAAATTAGCATATTTCGAGCTCTCCAATCACTCGACCACTTTTTCTCATCTTTCTCATCGTAATCATCCTCTGGTTTAGGAACTATGGCGCCAACCTCATTTCTCATAGTAAGTTGAAAAGGACCATTTTGAATGGCAGCCCACACATTCCTATCCACAGAATTTATATGAACTCGCTTGCAGTCTTTCCAGTAGCCATAATTTTCACCGTTGAAAACAGGCGCTCTATTATACGCCCCCTTTGGTTCAGAATCCATATTGTTACAAGCAGCCACAAAGCACTAGCGAACCGGCGCTCTGATACCACTTGTTAGACGGTGTGGCTAGTGATCAAGAGGGGGGTGAATAGATCACCTCCTTGAAATTCAAGGATTTAAAAGTAAATCAGAGTTAGCGGAAAATTATGATCTCGAATCGACTTCCGTCTATTCTGGACCAGCTACTAGAAAACCGGACACACGAGTTTATGCTGGATTTATTAGGATGACAAAGATTATTAACACCAGATTAGAATCAACTCAAATGCACTTATCATACAAAGGCTATTTCCAATGAACAAAAACACAGCAAACAATTTTGTCAAACACTTGGCGTGTATGCATTCAACGATTAACAATAATGGTGATTTTGACAAAGGTTTTCGTACCACTATTGTATCTTGAAACTTTAATACGCAACACACCAAACGAATCACAAAATTGTTGAAAACGTAAAGAGATAAAGATAGAATATGATACGCAGAAATTTGGTAAGGAAGTTCCCCACTTTCGTCCTCGCGGGTGGGTACGTCTCCCTCTCAATTTCAAAACTGAAATTGAGACCTGTTATATCAATAATGCTAAATTCGTTGTTTACAAGGTTACAATACAAATCCAGAAATCTAAACCCCAAGATCTTCCTATTGTATGAACCTTCACTTGATCTGAGCTTGATCAAGAATTTACCCTGCAAGAAATGCAAACAATTCACCGGTTCCACGACCTGTTTGCGAAATATCCAAATTTCCAAACCCCTACGCGACGGCTGAATATGTTCTGCAATCGTGACTAACAAACCCTCAAGAACACACCCGTTCTTGAAGGACAAACCAGATGGTTTTTCCTCGAAACCCCCTTTGAATCTTCAACTCAGCTAGATCCTTGATCGTACCACTGAACGTTATCTCGAAGACCCTTTAATCCGAAGAACAAAAATGATTATGTGTTGATGTTCTTGAATTAAAGAGATTAAGAAGATGATGAAGACAAAGTATCTTTCAGGTCTCTAAAGCTGCTCACAATTGATGCACACCAAACTTGCCTTTTGCTTTGATTGCTCAATTTTCACACTTGCGAATTCTTCACTTCAAACTAAACTGTCATGACACTTATATATGAAAATAGAAAACGTTAAAAGCAACAAACAGCTTTATGTATCGATACAAGAGTCGTATGCGTCGATGCATAGTGAGTATAATACATACATGAGTCGACACATGGTTGTATGCATCGATGCATACTATAACTGTTAAATTTCAGAATGTGAAGTAAATCATGCATCGATACATGATGCGTATGAGTCGATACATAGCTCGTTTACAAAGGAGCATGTGTCGATACAAGTGTCGTATGAATCGATACATACTGAAGCAAAATTGTTTTTGTGAATATACCAAAGGAATGTGTCGATGCAAGGCATACATGTATCGATACATACATAAGGAAAATTGTTTTATGATTTTAATGATGATATGTATCAATTTGCCTTGTCTTTTAAACATAGTATAGGTATGAAATCATATGTATATACCAACTAACCATGCATATCACACAATTTGCATTTATAACATAATTTGCTATCATACAAAAACTTAAAGGCTTGCTCACACTTTCTGTCTTGTACAAAGCCCAAGATTGAGGCTGAAAGGGGTCACTCAACAAGAGAGTGTTTTTGTGTGTCTTGTACAAAGCCCAAGACGGAGGCTAAAAAAAAGCTGATTGACTCAACAAGAGATCTTTTATACTCAACAAGAGATTGTTTATCTGTCTTGTACGAAGCCCAAGACGAAGGCTAAAAGGGTGATTGACAAAACAAGAGAGTCTTTTATACTCAACAAGAGAGTGATTTGCTATCTCGTACGAAGCCCAAGATTGAGGCTAAAAGGAGATCGACTCAACAAGAGAGCCTTTTATACTCAACAAGAGAGTGTTTTATGTGTTTTGTACAAAGCCCAAGACGGAGGCTAAAAGGTTTGACTCAACAAGAGAGTCTTTTATACTCAACAAGAGAGTGTTTTATGTGTCTTGTACAAAGCCCAAGACGGAGGCTAAAAGGTTTAACTTAACAAGAGAGTCTTTTATACTCAACAAGAGAGTATTTTATATGTCTTGTATAAAGCCCATGATGGAGGCTAAAAGGAGATTGACCAATCAAGAGAGTCTAAAGAGTGAGGGACTCAACGAGAGAGTCTGAAAAGGTTAGCTCCGCAGGGGAGGATCTTTGTACAAAGCCCAAGAGGAGGCTATCTTACTGTCGAGGGTCATTGAGATTCCTAGGCAGGTCCAAGTAGAGAACTCTCATGAGAGAGACCGGGTTTCTGCTGGAGATTGATCCAGAGTGATCAGTGTTTCTTCCTATGTTTAGAAGGAACTTGAGAATGTCTTTGAGACTCAAGAGGCTTAGACTGTCCAAGTCTAGAGTTTTATCTTTTGTACAATACCCAAGAGGAGGCGCGGGTATTAAGGGATGAGTATCAACCCTAAAATGGTCAGAGTTTTGACGCTGGAAAGACTGCTCTAGCAAAGGATGACTAAGTTTTGTCTTATACCTTTAAGAGGTCGTCAGGGTCCTTGTATTAAGCCCAAGAGAAGACATGAGAACTTCTAAGAAGCCGAAGGATCCTTGTACAACGCCCAAGAGGAGGCGGGGATGCTTTTAGGAAGCCGGTGGGTCTCCAAACCAAGAGAAGTTCAAGAAATTCAATTCACAGAGAAGAGATCATTCTAGGAAAGTTCGAGAATTTGGAAGAAGCTCAAGAGATGCCATTCACGGAGAAAAGATCATCTCTGGGGAATTAGAGTTTCTTTGACAATTTCTAAGGGTGACAGTCTGAGAAAAGGTTGATCGAGAATACAGTTATATACATATGAAAGCGGTAAAGGAAAGCGGATAAACACTTACCCGTTGTAGAGCTTCCATGCTGTTTTGTTAGTTGTTCAGCGAAGAAAGCTTTGATAACAACATGAATTCAAAATCAAAGGAGAAAGTGCTTTGAAAAGATTGTTGGGGCTTACAGCTCAAGGAGAGGCCCAAATTTTAACATTGATTGCACCGTTGTTTTGAATTTGTACAGGGACTTATACAAGTGACTGAGGCCCAAAAAAGGTTTTTTTTTTGTACAAAGAGATGCGTCTTACACTCTCTCAAGAGGCCCAAAAGTGTTTTAAAGAAAAGATATGAGACTTATAACACGAGGGTAGGCCCAAGGTTTGATATTGAACTGGCGATTGCGCCAAGATTTTTCTTTTAACGCAGAGGGACTTATACAATATCTGAGGCCCAAAAAGGTTTTATTTACAAAAGGGGTTGGGTTTTACACTCTATTAGAGGCCCAAGTATTATTTAAAGGAAAGGAATGGGACTTACAACACGGAGGTAGGCCCGAAAAGGTTTCGTTTCGGAATGGCGATCGCGCCGAAATTTTTTCAACACAGTGGGACTTATACAATACCTGAGGCCCAAAAAGGTTTTGGTTAAAAAGGGATTGGGTCTTACACTCTATTAGAGGCCCAAAAGTGTTTATTTTTTATTTGTTTAGGGGGATTAAGATCAAAACCCTAATTTGATTTCAAAATGTATTTTAATTAAATAAAAATTCAATTAAAATGATCAAAATTATCAAACATGTGTGAGAAACAAGTTATGATCTTGGATTAATGTTTTAAAAATCATGTTTTATCCATAAAATGATTGGATACCAATTAATTTTGGAAAATCAAGAGAGAGAAAATATTTTAAATGTTAAAAAACAAATAAAAGATTAATTCTTTGCAAAAATATCAAATATATGAAATAAATAATATTTTTGGGAAATTTTGGTAAAATAAAATACTTTAACATTTTTGTGAATTATTAAAAAAAGAATCAACTCAAAATCATTAAAAACCAGAGAGAGATTAATTTTTGAATCAATTAAATAAAATCACAAAATTCAAATATTCAAATATTCAAAAAATGGCGCCAAGAACACACCAAGAACACGCGCCACCCCTCTGTTTCTGCAGATTTGCATTTTCTATCCAATCTCACTGAATACTTGATGAAATCATACAATCTACATATAAATATGCTCGTTTTCACCTCACGATCATGTATATGGTCTTTAATTTCATTTATTTTAAGCATGAAATAAGAAATCAAGACAAAACCTCAAGAACCCTAAAATTTGCATGAAGGCTGAGATTTTTTATACACGATTCAAACAAAGCAATTAATTGAGGGGAAACATTCTATGCATGATTATGAACATTTGGAAAAAGTATTGTGCGAGGAAATATGCATAGATTAAGAGATGACCAAGTTTAGGCTTACTTGAAGGTTGTGGCAGTAAGAGCAACTTGATTTTTGAGTTGGAGGTGTTACAGATGAGTTGTGATGATCTGAACAGCTTCCCTACATCATATGGAGTGTGTTTGAATGCTTGGATTGGATTGAAACAACCTGGAACTTGTTGTGGTACCCCAACTGCAAATAGGCCAAAAAGCTTGAGCAAATGGATGGTGACTTTGTGATTCTGGTGTTCCAGATGTGTTTTGAGGTTATGGGTCACTTGTATATGACATATGTGAGGTGTGTGTGTGTGTGTGTGATTGGTTTGGTTGGAATATCTCTCAAACTCAAAACCCGATAGTGACTTGCTTTGGAAGGCAATTTTGGAGTGAAGGAAGAGATTTTGAGGAAAGAATCTGTTTGATGGCTTTGGTGTACTTAAACTGAGCACAAATGAGCTCTATTTATAGTAGAGCAAGTTTGTTTTGCAAGCAATAGTGAATGGAAACTGCTGCAGAAGTTTGGCAAATGTTGATCAATAGGAATCCAAGTCTCCTCTAGCCATTGACTAGAGGTTAGAGCACAGGCCTATTGTCCCTTGGTTCAGAGGTCATCCTTGACTTATTCAGTTGCAAATGGTTCAGTTCATGCCACCTTGGTGCATCCATTGAATGCTCCAAAACAAAATTGGAGTCTTGTCCCTCTTTTAGGGAATTCTAGGTTTGGCATGCTACTTTTGGTTCCAAAGACTTGGGAGGCTGATGGATCAGTGTTTGTCCCTCCTTGGTCTCCCCCTGAGGTGTTCAGAGGGATAAACTTGTTTTTCATTTGCACAAATTTCCCAAATCGAGCAAAATGCACAAATCTGCCTTGTTATGACAGTTGCAGCAAGGCATATTGCCATTGTCATAACTCTTAGCTCAGGTTGAGTTTGATGGGGTTCTTGGCCATTTTGGAAAGCTCTCATATGATACAACATATTTGTGTTTGTTTTGATACTTCTTGGATCCAAGTGAAAAATGCCCCTACATTTTGGAAAAAGTGAAACAGATTCTGACTTAGGGAAATTTCACTAAGTGTTAGAAAAAGTGACATTTCATGTTTTCAGCCATTTTGATCCAACCATAACTCAAAATCCATGATGAATTGGAATGAGGTGTAGTTGACACTTTTAAAGTATGCCATGAGAGGTACAAATCCATCTTTGGATCAGCCAAAATGGTTGCTTGGATCACAAGTTATGATCCTTGGAAGTTGGTACCCTAACCACTTTGTTCCATAACTTAGAAAAATTCTAAGTTTTTTATGGTTACCCCTTTTACAAGTTATCCCACTTTTCTTGATTTTTCTTGATGAATGATGATTCAAATCACACATTAACATCATTTTAGGTTTAAATAACCATAATTGTGAAAAATCTCAAAAAGTCAAAGTTGACTTTTGTGCACAGTTGACTTTTTGTCAGATGAATTCCAAACTGTACGATCCTCTATGAAATCAAGTCCTTGACCTAAATCAAACTTGATGGACATGTTCCATGGGTGTTATAGGGTGTATTGAATCATGTCCCAAGGTTTGGGAGCATGCCTGGGTCAAAAGTCAAAGGCACAGTTGACTTTTCCGCGAAACCCTAACTGTGGTTCTGATGAACTTGAAACTTGTTGATCAAGCTTCTTGAATCAGTCCATTGTTGTAAATGGATCAATATAGTGTGTTAGAGATCCTCAAATCATGTCTTGAGGCCTTGGCTCATGTTTTGTCCCAAAAGTCAACTTAGGGGTGAATTAGGTCAAGAAACCCTATTTCCTGATTTTTTGTGAATGCATCCCCTGAGACTAAATTGACTTGATGATTGGGTCCATGAGGTCCCTTGGAGTACCTTAAGTTATTCTTTGAAGCATTGGCTCTTGTCCAGATGAAAATTCCCATTTAGAGGCCCTGGTCGACCAAAACCCTAATTTGGTGACACTAGCGATCTTGAGGCTTAATCCACTTGGAATGCTGCAGCCTTGTGCTTGATCCTTGATGTGGGAGTTCTCTTGATCCATTGTGGGTGTTTGAGAGGTTAGACAAGTTGAAGATCATGTCATTTCTTGATTGATCCTTTGTCTAATAACTCTGAGAGGGCTTGAAACCCTAAACTTTTGATTGTAGTTAAAGTTCACCCATCTTTGGGGAGACTGATGAGTATGGGAGTTCATCCATATTGTGATGATGATTTGCACAATGATGGGAAATCTTAGTGGTCAAAGTTTGGGGTATGACAGATGCCCCTATTTAATCTTCATGGACCCGAAGGTGTGAATGACGAAGGTATTCGGGCATTCGGGGTGCAAGAGGATTAAATATCGGAATACCCGAAATGAATGATGGTGGTTATGAATGGCAGTTTGCCCATCCATCTTCTTTTAGCTAAGTAATGATGCTCAGAAAAGGTAGAAACTTCCCCTCGATCCTGGTTTTCGGCCAAGGAACTGGTCTCAGTTTCTGATGTAAACTTCCCCTCGATCCTAGTTTCCTACCAAGGAACTGGTCTCAGTTTTATTTTGAAATAAACTTCCCCTTGATCCTGGTTTCCTACCAAGGAACTGGTCTCAGTTTCTGATTTAAACTTCCCCTCGATCCTGGTTTCCTACCAAGGAACTTGTCTCATATTCTTTTGTCAATAAACTTTCTTGACACGGTACGCTATTTGTAGCAGTTTTCCTCAAACTTCTCGCCGAATTTTCCTGGGGTGAGGCCATTTGATGGAAAAAGTTTTGATGTCAGACTTGTTGGGGAAAAACTCGTTCGTCTGAGTTGTAGAGGTATACAAACTTCTCTGTTAGGAGACGCCATTTGTCGACTCTACTGGGGAAACGAGTCTCTTGAGAGACTGTTTCCTGCTTGGGGATATTACATCATACTTTTCCTCGAGATCTTCTCGGAGAAATGCCATATGATGTGATCCAATTTTGAGGTGCAGATGACTTCATCAACATTGACTTTCTAAAGAGAAAAACCAATGCGTTGCTGAGAGTCTTTAGTTGCGAGGCTTTCTCTGGGATTTTCCATTATCCGGGAAAGCGAGGATATCATCTTCAATGGTGAAGAGTGACGTTCGTCGAAAGTTTTCTTGTTTTTCAGAGGTTCAAGTTATCAAAGTGGTCGAGTACCGACTTCATCCCAGAAATGAACTGGGGAGAGATTGCTTAGATGATTCGCTTCCTGACGAGGAAAGAACTAACAACTCGATTGACAAGAGGACTTTTATCACTAGGGGACAAGACCTACTAGAGTGATAATGTGCAATATGAATATAAATGTAAATCAATAATGCATGATGTATGTATGTTTATGTTGAAAAAACTGACACGGCATAAAAACTGACGGATGAACACGACTGGATACTCGGCCACTGCAGGGGACGAAGAAATCTCTTTGTTCATGATAGCAATTCTTCCTTGCTTAGGGGAGATAGTTCCTATGAGGAACAACGTTGGTCGGGCTTAGGAGATCAGAAATCTGCCGGGGGTGTCAGATGGAACATTCACATCTGACACAGCTGATCCTTCGTTCAGGTGCACTGGTTTAGAAGGAGTACTTTGATTCTGTACTTTGAGGTTCAATTACTTTAGGAGAAGCAATCGATGTTCTTTCGATGTTCAACAGCCAAAAGAATTGTCATCTTTATTGTAAAAGCAGAAAAATTTGACAAGTAAATTCATTTTTGTTTTATTTCAAGAATCGTTAATCATATTAAAATGTCGTACTGTAAAGCTAAAACAAATAAGAATTGCAAACAAAAGCCCAAGAGCTCAAAGTATTTACAAAGTTAGAAATTGGTAATTTAAGGGAAAACGGCTACATTGAAACATAACGACCATTATCCTTCTATCAACTTTGAATTCCGGACATCCTGAGCTTCCGTCGAAGATGACATTGACTGGAGTTTTCCTAGTGGATGGCATTACTGCTGCTGGGGGATTTGCCCCTTTGTTGGACGTAGTTACTTGCCATTATCCCTAACTTTTGCCTAGATTGTACTTTGAGATTTCCAATCTACCAGGATGATTTTTTATTATGTCTCTAATTTTTGCCTGGACCGCCCTTTCGGGTTTTCAATCCACCGAGAAGTTTTCTTTCTTTTTATTTAGGCGAAGTATTTCTTGACTACGTCAACATTTGTGGGGTAGGCAAATTCTTCTCCATCCATGGTTGCAATCTCAAGGCGTCGCCTGAGAAAGTTTTCTTAACCACATAAGGGCCATCATAATTCGGGGTCCATTTGCCCCGAGGATCAGTGAGAAATGATTGTATCTTCTTGAGCACAAGGTCTCATTTCCTGAAGACGCGAGGTCGGAGCTTTTTGTCAAACGCCTTCTTCATCCTTTGCTGATACAACTGACCGTGGCATAGTGCCGCTATTCGCTTCTCCTCGGTCAGATTCAGTTCGTCGTGTCGACTTTGACATCATTCAGCCTCTATTAACTTAGCTTCCATCAATACCCGGATTGATGGGATCTCTACTTCTATGGGAAGCACGGCTTCCATGCAATATACTAGAGAGAAAGGGGTCGCCCCCGTTGAAGTGTGGACAGATGTGCGATAATCGTGAAGAGCAAAGGGTAACATCTCGTGCCAGTCTTTGTAGGTTACAACCATCTTTTGAGCGATCTTCTTGATGTTCTTGTTAGCCGCTTCTACCGCTCCGTTCATCTTGGGTCGGTAAGGAGATGAGTTATGGTGTTCGATCTTGAACTCAGCGCACAACTCTTTCATCATTTTGTTGTTCAAGTTGGATCCATTATCGGTAATGATCTGGCTTGGAACACCATAACGGCAGATGAGATTGTTCTTGATAAAGCAGACCACCACTTGTCGGGTTACATTGGCGTATGACGCTGCTTCGACCCATTTGGTGAAATAGTCAATGGCTACCAGGATGAACCGATGTCCGTTTGAGGCCTTGGGTTCAATCATGCCAATCATGTCAATTCCCCATATAGAAAAAGGCCATGGGGAAGAAAGAACTTTGAGATACGTTGGCAGTACATGGATTTTGTCTGAGTATATCTCACACTTGTGACACCTCCTCATGTACTTGTAGCAGTCGGATTCCATGGTCAACCAATAGTACCATGCTCTTAGAATTTTTCTCGCCATTGTGTGTCCGTTGGCATGAGTGCCAACGGATCCTTCGTGAATCTCTTTTATCAGCCTGTTTGCTTCTGGTCTATCTACGCATCGAAGCAAGACCATGTCAAAGTTTCTCTTATAGAGTGTATCACCGCTCAAGAAGAAGTTTTCGGCCAGTCTTCTGAGGGTTTTTCTATCTCTTCTGGAAGCCCCAGGTGGGTACTCCTGTTTCTGAAGAAAGCATTTGATATCGTGATACCAAGGTTTATCGTCTAGGAATGCTTCAATCGTGAAGATGTAAGCGGGCCGTTCAAGGCGCATTACGTCAATCTTAGGTATGTCATTCCATTGACCTACGCTAATCATGGAAGAGAGAGTGGCTAGTGCATCAGCCATGTGATTTTCTTCACGAGGGATATGATGAAACTCGATTCTGTTGAAGAATGGTAACAACCTTCTCGCGTAATCTTTGTAAGGAATCAATCTTGATTGGTATGTGTTCCAACCTTCTTTGATTTGATTGATAACCATGGCTGAGTCGCCGTATACATCCAAGTCATTGATCCTTAAGTCGATCGCTTCTTCGAGACCCATGATACAAGCTTTGTATTCGGCCTCGTTATTTGTACACTTGAATGTCAGTCTGGCAGTGAAAGGAATGTGGGTACCCTGAGGTGTTATGATGATTGCCTCAATTCCGTTTCCATAATGATTGACAGCTCCGTCAAAGATTAGTCCCCATTGGGAATCTGGTTCTGGCCCTTCACTGGATAGCGGTTCATCGCAGTCTTTCATTTTTAAATTCATTACATCTTCGTCTGGGAAGTCAAATCTGACTGATTCCTGGTCGTCAATCGGTTGATGAGCCAAATGATCGGCTAAAACACTTCCTTTAACGACTTTTTGAGCGTGGTATCCTATGTCATATTCTGATAGCAACATCTGCCAACGGGCAATCCTTCCCGTGAGAGCAGGCTTTTCAAAGACATACTTGATTGGATCCAATTATGAGATTAACCAAGTAGTGTGGCGAATCATATATTGGTGAAGACGTTTGGCTGCCCAAGCCAGAGCACAGCAAGTTTTCTCAAGCATCGTGTACCGGGTTTCACACTCGGTGAATTTCTTGCTCAAATAGTAGATGGTAGTCTCTTTTCTTTTTGTTTCGTCCTGTTGGCCGAGTACACAACCCATTGAGTCATCCAAGACTGTTTAATAGATGATCAGTGGTTTTCCTTCCACTGGAGGTGATAGAATCGGTGGGTTCAATAGGTATTCCTTAATACTATCGAAGGCGGTTTGGCATTCTTCTGTCTAAACACAGTCTTGATTCTTTTTGAGTAATTTGAAGATTGGCGCACATGTTGCGGTCATGAGGAATATGAATCGGGAAATGTAGTTCAGACGTCCCAGGAATCCTCTGACTTGTTTTTCAGTATTTGCAGAAGGCATTTCTTGAATGGCCTTGACCTTGTCAGGATCAACCTCAATTCCTTTCTGGCTGACGATGAACTCTAATAGTTTTCCTGAACGAACACCAAATGTGCATTTGTTAGGATTTAAACGGAGTTTGTACTTTCTCAACCGCTCGAATAGTTTTGACAGGTGGGTCACATGCTCCTCTTCTGTCTTAGATTTGGCAATCATGTCATCGACATACACCTCGATTTCTTTGTGTATCATGTCATGAAACAGAGTAGTCATGGCCCGTTGATAGGTTTCCCCGGCGTTCTTTAAACCGAACGGCATTACCTTATAGCAAAAGGTACCCTATGGGGTAATGAATGAAGTTTTCTCCATATCTTTCGGCGCCATTTTTATCTGATTATAGCCTGAGAATCCATCCATGAAGGAGAATACTTTGAACTTTGTGGTACTGTCTACCAGCATGTCAATGTGTGGTAAAGGAAAGTCATCCTTCGGACTGGCCTTATTCAGATCCCTGTAGTCTACACACATTCTGACCTTTCCGTCCTTTTTTGGAACTGGCACTATGTTGGCTAACCATTGAGGATATTCTGATGTGGTGAGGAAACCTGCGTCAATTTGTTTCTGTACCTCCTCTTTGATTTTGATAGCCATGTCCGGGTGAGTTCTTCTCAACCTCTGTTTTACTGGTGGACATTCTGATCTTAATGGTAGAGGATGCTCCACGATGCTGGTATCCAACCCTAGCATATCCTGATAGGACCAAGCGAATACATCGGGAAACTCTTTGAGAAGCTTTATCAAGTCTTCTTTGACAATTGGACTGAGAAGTGCCCCAATCTTGACTTCTTTTCTTTCTTCCTTTGAACCCAAGTTGACTGTTTCCAACGGCTCTTTGTGTGGTTCGATAGACCTTTCCTCTTGTCTGAGTAGTCGGAAGATCTCTTCTGGAATTTCTTCGTCACTTTCTTCTTCATCCTCGAATACCGGGCATTCAAAGTATGGGGAAGGCATCAGATCGTATGTTTCGATGGGGTTTAAAACAAGCAATCTGCATGACGCGATGATTTGTGTTTAGAAGAGAAAGAGAGAAATGCAAGAGTATGTGCAATGTTTTTTTTTGGAAACTGCTTGCTTTGATTATTTGTCGTTTTTCAGGATTACCATTTTCTGAAAAAAAGTGAAAAGAGAAAACAGAAATAAGTGCGGAAATTACAGAACGACGTTATTTTATTTATGATCTGTCGATTCTTGAAACTACAGCCCTATAAAACAAAACTTTGTCGCTTTGGGCGAAGCAAAGAGGTACATTTACAAAAAGTGAGCCCTATCAAAACATCCGTTTCACCGGGGCAGGGTGAAAGGTTAAGATAAAGACGACAATTACTTAGACTTATGAACAACATTCGGAACGTTGACTGCAACCCATTGGCGGCGAATTCCTCAGTGAATCACAAAGTTTAGTACCTTCTTTCTTGGTTTGTCCTCATAAATGACGCTGATTTCTGGCGGAGCAGGATCATTGGAATCTGTCTCCCAGGCAGAGTTGTCGTAGGAGGATCCTTCAGTTGTATTTTGCATAGTATTTGTACTCTCAAGTATATCTCCCCATCCAGTTGGCTAGATGTCTTCGAGCCTGATACGAGAGCTTTCAGGAGTGGTGTACTTGATCATAAAGTCGTATTTGCCACTCGGTTGTCCTAAGGTGTCCCACACTTCTTTGGAACTGGAGCAGTCATCCCTTTCAATGACGTTGACCTCGGGAAAAGCATAGTTGATGAATTCTATTCCTGCAAACTTTGCAAATTCGTCGTCGTGCTGGGCAATTTTAGAATACCCTGAGTGTTAATCCCATGACATGGTGGGGACACAGGTATTCTTTTCAAGGATGTTCAACTGATTTTCATTGTTCGGCTGATTTTCTTGCCCCGAGCTTCCTGGGTACGGCTGCCAGATTGGCAGGCCATCCATCGGGCCATAATAGTCGTGGTCAAAGCTGTCCTTCATCAAAGTGTCTTCCTCTAATGAGTTTGGTGGAGCGCGACATCCTTCCGGATCACAATCTCCGTATATCATTTTGACGTCTGACCTGGGTATAAATCTTGGACTTTGCGCGGGATAGCAAAATGGCGTAGGCACCTCTTCCTGAGACGTATAACCATCCTCGTTGAGATGGGACTTCCATTCTTCATCTGTATCGGAGGAATCTCCCTCGTTGATGGTATGTACTCCTTGAGACACTGGGTGAAGGAAACCTCCACTGTGAAAGAAGTCCTGAATGGGACGAAAACTTTCATTGTTGGCAACATTTTGGGTACAGGTTAAGGAAAAGCCAAGACCTTTCTTTGCATTGTTATTAGTAGGAATGACAAGCTGTCCCCATCCTTTCGTATTGTTACTTTCAATTGCTTCGAGAACATCTTTGTACGAGGAAATCGAGGTTCCTCTTTCTGATTGATTATCATTGCTCACCGAAAGTGCTTGGAACTGGGTTCCGATTACCTCCTCCGGTTCTACACAAGTGGATGACGATAAGTTACTCACGATCAATGCATGTTCTCCGCAAACTATGACGAGTTGGTCGTTCTTGATAAACTTCAGCTTTTGGTGAAGTGTCAAAGTGACTGCCCCAGCCTGGTGTATCCAAGGTCTTCCTAATAAGTAATTGTATGTTGACCGGATGTCCATGACCTGGAAAGTGACTTGGAATGTGTGAGGACCGATCGTTATGGGAAGATCAACTTCGCGATAACTGTTTTTCGGGATCCGTCAAACGCTTTGACGGTGATATCACTGCCTCTCATCGGCGATCCTTTAAATGATAGTCGCATTAGAGTGGACTTCAGCATAACATTCAGAGCCGATCCGGTGTCTACCAGTATACTGGCTAAAGCATCGTCCTGGTAGTTGACTGTAATATTGAGTGCCATGTTATGACGGTGGCCCTCTTCTGGCAGTTCTTCATCACTAAACCCCAAGTTGTTGCAGGAAGTCATGTTGGAGACGATACTATCGAACTGTCTGATCGTTACATCCTGTTCCACGAAGGCTTGCTCTAAGACTCTCTGCAGAGCTTCCCTGTGAGCTTCTGAACTGAGTAAAAGAGATAGTACCGAGATTTTTGAATGAGTTTTCAACAGTTGATCAACAATGTTGTATTCACTCCTTTGGATTAGTTTTAGCATCTCATCGTTGTTCTTTGAAAGGTCGGGATTATTGGACTGCTGACTGGTTGATCAGGAACTTTCGCCTGAGGTTTTTTTTCTTTGATGGGTTCTCCAACTCCTCTGTTGAAGATTCGACCGCTCCGTGTTACTCGACTAATGTCTGCAATATTCACGATGGAGGGTAATGGAGTTTCCTTTCCATTCTCAATCGTTGTTGCACCGTATTTGTAAGGGATAGCCTCAGTTTATTTATACGGTAGTGGTCCCGGCAGATAGATAACTACAGGAGCCTTCTGATTTTTCTGACCATTGTAAGTAATTTTAATCAGCTCCTGGTTGGGAACTTTCGATTCGTCCAGCAGAGGGATGATGGTACAAACATCTTTGTTCCTCTGATGATCAGAGATTACGACAACGTCCTTGATTTGATCAGCGAAATAGTCTGGCGTCCAGTTGATTGACCCAGAACTTGGACATGGTTGAATCTCTTTAAGGTCCAACTGACTTTGAAGAGCTGCTCGCACGAGGCAGCATCCTTGGTTATTCTCCGAGCAGACTCTACAGCGTTCATAGTTGTGTGGTGGCACCTGGCCACGTCTGCTTTGTATGCAGTGTAACCTTACTAGGTCAGTTTCCATAGATCGGACGTCTTGACCTTGACGCCTGGTAGGGTTCCATTTGTCACACTGATTTGTTGCGTGTCTTTGTCCAGATAGATCGGAAGCCACCAATGGTTTAATAAGTGTTGTAAAGTTCTTTGAACGAGAGCACATCCTTGGTCACTCTCACGGCATCCTTTACAGCTCAGATAATCATGGGAAGTGAGAAAACTGAGCTGGACTTGCTTGGTGTGTAACTCTACCAAGCTGGTATTCATCAAACGAATATCGAAGATCTGAATCATGTTGATCTGATAAGGATTTTTATCATGATAGTCCTGGATCCATCCAAGATCCATCTGACGCTGGAGGGCCTCTTGTATGAAAGAGCATCCCTGATTGTTTACCGAGCAAGTCATACAGGAATTTTAATCGTGTCGCGGCAGATTATGATACTGGTTTTGCCTTGAGTGCATTGCCACCAAGTTGACCTTCATTTCCAGAATGTTGTGATTCTGAATAATGTTGGAATTTGTATAAGTCATGTTGACTCCACGAATTCGGTGTTCTTGGATCCATCTGAGATCCAACTGTTCATACAGAGCTGATTGCACCACAGAACATCCCTGATTGTCTTTAGAGCAGACATCACACTGGTGATAATTATGAGGTTGCACGTGGCCGTATCCGCTCTGTCTATAATGCATCTTGACCAAGTTGGACCTTAATAAGAGTACATCATGAATTTGATAGTTGTTGTTAGACTCTCCCTCTATCAAATTGACTGCAGCTTTCTCATGTTGAGGCAGCGGGTTCGTGAGAACATTAGGATTTGTATCCTTGAAGGATAAGA
The DNA here is from genome assembly GCA_022829125.1 of Lathyrus tuberosus. Taxonomy (NCBI): domain Eukaryota; kingdom Viridiplantae; phylum Streptophyta; class Magnoliopsida; order Fabales; family Fabaceae; genus Lathyrus; species Lathyrus tuberosus. Next base: position 8,742,076 of record JALAZF010000031.1, read on the forward strand.
CCCCGCCCCTAACAAGCCTTTGCACATCGAATTTGAAGCTGAGACAGTTCTCTATGTTATGCCCTGATCCTCCTTGATGGTAAGGACAAGTCTGATCCGCTTTGAACCAAAAAGGTGGATTTTCCGGGATTGCGAGAGGAGCCTTGGTCTGGACATGCCCCTTGACCAGTAGTAATGGAAACAATTCTGCGTACAACATTGATATTCTGGTATCAGACGTGTGATGTTAAGGTACGATGTCACAACAACACACTCTGCACAATGGACAGCAATAACAGTAAAATAACACCAAGAATTGTTGACCCAGTTCGGTTACAATCAACCTACTCTGGGGGCTACCAAGCCAGGGATGGAATTCACTACTTGTAGATATAATTTACAGACTCAACAACCCGTTGACAATCTCCTAAACTTATACTCTACTAATGACTTCCTACCTAAGAAACCACTTAGGTATGAGAACACCACTTAATCCCTTACAAACACTCAAAGAAACCACTTTGAGTACCCTTGATCTTACTTCCTAGCTTCGATCAAGCAAACACTCTCTATTGCTTCACAGCTTCTAGAGAGGAAACTCGACACCTATTCAAACCCTAGAATAGTGTAAATACAAGCACTCTAAACAAACTCTAGACACTAAGCCTCCAGCTCCTGATCTTCTGAATGTTTTCTGTCACTTTTTCCTTTGGTCTTATGCGCTTTATATAGCTCCTTGAATTGGTCTTGGACTTGCTACAATATCTCCCAGATTTGTTATTTAAAACTGAATATTTAAAACAGATTTTCTCCTAAAATCTTTTTAAATCTTCAACCTTTTAAATCTCCTACAAATCTGCAACAGATCTCCTATGCAGCAGCAAATATCTATCCCAAGATATTCGCATCCAATGAGACATCTTGCTCTCCACAATTCCAGCTAATACGTAACCCTAACAACATCACAGCCTGTTGTTGTTAATTCTGCAGGTCTGATGTTACAACATCACCTATGTGACATCAGACATCCAACTTCAGCTATTACTTACTTAACACAACCCAGTGTTAAGACTTCAATGTTGCAACATCAGCACCTTGACATCAACATTGAACATACTTTGTTTTACCAAAATTCCAGCCAATCCAAGAACTAACAATCTCCCCCTTTGGCTAATTTTGGCTAAAACAATCTATGCACTCTGCATCTTCAGAGACTTCAGCAGTGGAAAAACTTCAAAGATTTGAAACTCCATCAGCAGCAGTTTGACAATACTCTTAGTCTTCATCACTTGATCTGCTGCAGCACCATCTTCATTATTGACAACAGCCAATTGGTGCTCCCCCTAAAAAATATGAAAATATGAACCAGCATCACAGATGTTCAGTAGCTCACAATGTGCAGCACTTTTCTTTCTTGATGTCTGCTTGGCTGCACTCTTCCAATTTTATCTCCCCCTTAATATATGCATCACAGGATCACAATTGTTAAGTAGCTCACAATGTGCAGCACTTTTCTTTCTTGATGTCTGCTTGGCTGCACTCTTCCAATTTTATCTCCCCCTTTTTAGCCACAATTAGGCAAACTTCAATTAGACACCCTAGCTCTCATTGTTAGCCTCACAGTTAGCAACCAGGCAAAACAAATCATAGAAGAAAACTAAAAGCACAAACAGGTGCAAAAAAAAACAGCACAATATGCAAAATACATAACCAAGCACATTCAGTGCTGAAACAAAGACAGAAAATAAAGCTAACACTACTAAATAAGAAGGCGAACATTAAAAGCTTGAATTATCTGAGCTGAGATCATCATTATCTTCTTCATCACCAGGTCTATCATCAACATCCTTCCTTGTGTTGGCTGCTTCACTTTCCTTTGCTGCCAATCTCAGTGTTATGACAAGTCTTTCAAATTTTTGTTTCCTTTTAGTACTAACTCTTATGACTTCATCAAACTCCTTGCAAGCCTCCTCTAGTTCTGTAACCAACCCAGTCTTGGCTGGTGACTGTTGTGATGTTGAAGCAGATGTCTTGACACTGTCAGGAACATGTTTCACTTCAAACAACTTGGAATGGACTGACAAGGCATGCTTCCTTTTGCAAGCAACATCTGAATGTTGTAGAATTTCAGGATGTTGAGACAAGATAATCCCACAAATGAGAGAGGGAAAAGCAATGGGCATCTTCACAGCATTTGTAGCAGCATGCTTAATAGTATGATCATAGAAGTATGAGCCATAGTCAATTCTTTGCTTTGTCCCAACTGCATAAATTATCTTCCCCAATCCAGCAGAAATTGTGGTCTTATGACTAGTAGGAACCCAGTTGACAACACCTATTCTGTGCAGAATGGCATATTTGACACTCAACCAACTGGCTAACAGCTTTCTTTTTTTGGGCCAAACAACTACCTGACCACCAGTGATTTCTTTGCATATAACATTATTGGAGACTTCTAATTCTCCATAATCTTCCTCACTTCTTCCTAAGTAGGCATTGATCACTTTAGGAGAGAACCAGACACACTTACCCCTGATGGTAACCCTTCTGAAGGTTAGGCTCTTGCTGTCATTTATAGATTCAGGGATATTAACTATGAATTCTCTGACCAGTCTATCATAGCAATTAGTCAACCCTGACATAGTCCTTATGAGACCAGCACACTTAATTAGGTCTACAATTTCAGTAGACTCTAAGTCTTCTGCTACTACCTCTCTTTCCAGTGCTATCCTTCTTTGGCTCACACAATTCCACATGGATGCACAGTGAGATGAGATGTGATCAGGCACTTGATTAGTAGCTGGGTTGATGTCTTGAGCATCACTCTTAGAACCTGACTCTTCCCTGATTCTCCTCTTCTTGCCAGACCTGGCAACTTTGGTCCACGATTTGGGAGAGTCTGTAACTGAAGTCCTTTTCTTATCCTTCCTTCTTCCAATTCTATCATCATCAGATGAGTCCTCAATCTCTATAACCTCAACCTGTTCCTTCCCTTTACCCCTATGACTTTCATTCCTAGGGAACGATGTTCTGACATCAAAGTTGACATCAGTGTCATCAGGATCTTCACCTTCAGCTTCTTGATTCAGGGCCTGACTTTGAAGATTTTTGTCCTCATCTTGAGAGTCGACTTGTTCAGCAGGCATTTGCCTTAAAGGGGCAGAAATCCCTTTCACCCGTATCCCCTTCTCAAGGATTTTGGTGGCAAGCTGTTCCAAATGCATGTCTACATCAAACTTCTCCTCAACAGTTTGAGAGGATGATGACCTAGCTTCAGTTTTATTCACCGTGGTTAAGGGTTTAGGGTTACCTGACTCGGGAAGAGCAATAGAAGTGTGTTCTTCGGAAGAACCCCTAGTTCGTACCTGCTCAAAGTTCTTGGAAGGGAAAGACATCGTTCCTTTGTAACAGACTAGGTTTAGAGAAGAACTTTCTATTCTGTTGAGATTTAGGGAGATGAAACGTTGCGATGAGAATGCTTTGGTAAGTCTTGATGTAGTATCAATATGGTAAGGCGCCTGATTTTGAATACTCTTTAAAGACCAATTACTAATTTTCTCCCTCCATAAAGACTTTCCTTTTAAACAATTCTCATCAGGACTCATTAACTCTGAGTGACCTTTCAGCATCCTGATGTCATAGTCTGATGTTATAACATCAACTTGAACATCATTAGTTGAATTTCCTTCAAGAGAAATCCACTGATAGCAGTTATCCTTGGTTCTGACTCCCTTCATAACAATCTGATTATGCTCATCAGAAACTAAACACTCATGCTTAGTGTAGTTTACCTTGTAACCTTCATCACACAACTGGCTTATGCTGATCAAATTTGCATTTAATCCACTGACAAACAGAATATTGTCAAGTTCAGGTATACCATCACTTTTCACTTTCCCAACTCCTGCAACAACACCTTTTTCTCCATTGCCAAAAATAACTTCAAGAGGGAGGCAAGTTCTAAATTCAGCAAACATGGATCTACATCCAGACATGTGTTTGGAACACCCACTGTCAAAATACCATGTTCCTTCTTCAACCTCTCTATCATCCATGTGAGCCAATAAGCACTTCACCTTCTCCTTAGGTACCCATTGTTTAACAACTTTGGGCCTGTACTCTCTTCATCTATTTTGAGGTTGAGGGTATCCATGCAGCTTGTAGCAAGAGTACTGCATATGTCCAAACCTTCCACAATAATAGCATCTCACCCTTTCATCTCTGAATCTTCGGCCATGATGATATTGCTTAGGCTGCCATCCATAATGTGGTCTCCTCCTACCATAACTGCCCTGCCATCTATTATGCTGGTATCTTCTCCCATAAGAAGGCTTAGAATGTTGTTTCCTGGATTGTCTCCCATGATGGAGTGGTTTTCTTCTTCCATGAGGAACAACATTGGTGTATCCATATCCATAACCATACCAGTTGTCCTGATGTTGAGACACCTGATGAGACATGTGTTGTTTGAACTGAGCAGCTTGCATGCTCTCGTGGTATTGTGGGGGCATATACTGACTAGCTCCTTGTGGCTGCTTTCTCTTCTGATAGGGACCAGTCTTCTTCTCAATCTTCTTAGGTTGTGAAACATCAGCCTTCTTAGGGGTAGGATCCTGCTTCTTTGGCTGATGTTGAGATGAAAGTAGTGACACTTCCTTCTTTGATCCTGAAGTTTTTTCTTCTGAAGTTCCCTTATCCTCAGCCACATAACCTATCCCAGCTTTGTCTCCAGCAGCTTTTTCTGACTAAAGGATCTTGTCAAGTGTGTCTGTACCACAGCTCAGCATCCTAACAGACTTGGTCATTTGATCAAGGTGGGCTCTAACTAGCACCACTTCATTTTCCAGATCAGTCTTTTTATTCTCTAGCTGAGCAATCTGTTTCTTATGGCACTTGTTTTCTTGACAAATCTCAGCACTTTTTAAACACAGCTCTTGATAGGTAGATGCTAACTCCTCATAAGTTACTTCTCCATCACTAGAATCATCATCAGAAACAACAGCTCCTGTTAGGGCTCTAACATGCTTTGCTGACTCACCTTCACTTTCACTATCTGAGTCAGACCAGGAAACCGTCATGCCCTTCTTCTGCTTTTTCAAGAAGGTGGGACATTCTTTCTTGACATGCCCATACCTTTCACACTCAAAGCACTGAACTCCTTTATCTTGGGTAGTTTTCTCTTCATCTTTCTTGCTGGTGTCAGAAGTCATGTTCTTGATATTAGGCCTAGAGTTATTATTCATTCTCTTGAACACTTTGGTGAACTGTCTTCCCAACATAACTATGGCCTGAGACAGATCCTCCTGAGATTCATAACTCTTTCCTTTTTCTTCTGCATCATTTGACACCAAGGCTATACTTTTTGGCTTCTTTTCTGGTTCTTCCTCATTCAACCCAAGCTCAAAAGTTTGAAGAGATCCAATGAGCTCATTAACTCTCATCTTGCTGATGTCTTGTCATTCTTCAATGGCAGTTACCTTCATCTTATACTTCTTAGGTAGGGACCTAAGGATCTTCCTAACAAGCTTTTCATCTAACATCTTCTCACCAAGAGCACTGGATGCATTAGCCAGCTCCAGAACATTCATGTGGAAGTCATGAATAGTCTCATCATCCTTCATCTTCAGGCTTTCAAATTTTGATGTTAAAATCTGAAGTCTTGACATCTTGACTCTAGATGTTCCTTCATGAGTAGCCTGCAAGATATCTCACGCTTCCTTAGCAACTTCACAGGTATTGATTAACCTGAAGATATTCTTATCCACTCCATTGAAGATGGCATTTAGAGCCTTGGAATTTCCAAGGGCAAGCTCGTCTTCCTCCTTGGTCCACTCTTCTTCAGGCTTAGGCTTAGAGGTGCCTTCTTTATCTTTGCCGGCATCATCTTTCTCACACATGACAGGTGCTTTCCATTCTTTAATAACAGGCTTCCAAGCCCTGCTGTCCAAGGATTTTAAGAAGGTGGTCATCCTTGGCTTCCAATAATCATAATTGGATCCATCCAAAATAGGGGGTCTGTTGACGAATCCTCCAACTTCTTTGTCCATCTTTACACCAGAAAGTAACTTCCCTAGATCTCACCCAGAGACAGACAGGATGCCTGCTCTGATACCAATTGAAATTCTGGTATCAGACGTGTGATGTTAAGGTGCGATGTCACAACAACACACTCTGCACAATGGACAGCAATAACAGTAAAATAACACCAATAATTGTTGACCCAGTTCGGTTACAACCAACCTACTCTGGGGGCTACCAAGCCAGGGATGGAATTCACTACTTGTAGATATAATTTACAGACTCAACAACCCGTTGACAATCTCCTAAACTTATACTCTACTAATGACTTCCTACCTAAGAAACCACTTAGGTATGAGAACACCACTCAATCCCTTACAAACACTCAAAGAAACCACTTTGAGTACCCTTGATCTTGCTTCCTAGCTTCGATCAAGCAAACACTCTCTATTGCTTCACAGCTTCTAGAGAAGACAGAAACTCGACACCTATTCAAACCCTAGAATAGTGTAAATACAAGCACTCTAAACAAACTCTAGACACTAAGCCTCCAGCTCCTGATCTTCTGAATGTTTTCTGTCACTTTTTCCTTTGGTCTTATGCACTTTATATAGCTCCTTAAATTGGTCTTGGACTTGCTACAATATCTCCCAGATTTGTTATTTAAAACTGAATATTTAAAATAGATTTTCTCCTAAAATCTTTTTAAATCTTCAACCTTTTAAATCTCCTACAAATCTGCAACAGATCTCCTATGCAGCAGAAAATATCTATCCCAAGATATTCGCATCCAATGAGACAGCTTGCTCTCCACAATTCCAGCTAATACGCAACCCTAACAACATCACAGCCTGCTGTTGTTAATTCTGCAGGTCTGATGTTACAACATCACCTATGTGACATCAGACATCCAACTTCAGCTATTATTTACTTAACACAGCCCAGTGTTAAGACTTCAATGTTGCAACATCAGCACCTTGACATCAACATTGAACATACTTTGTTTTACCAAAATTCCAGCCAATCTAAGAACTAACAAACATGGGTATAGGATCAAACCCTGGTGGCCGCGTTATACGATTGTTGTTGTACGGAGGACGAGCCTGCTGAAGAGGCTGTTGTGTCCTTTGCTGAAATTGTTGTTGATTCGGTTGGCTCTGAGCAACCTGAGGTTGATATATAGGTACAGGCGCAGGGTTAATAGCAGGAGTTACAGCTGCTACTGGTTGGTACCGTCGCCTTTGCTTTCCGAGATAGATATTACCGATATCTGGCTCTTTTTTCTTAGGGAGAGCACTACCGTATCTTTTGGTACTGCTTGATGGTCCAGCGTCTTTAACTAAACATCCTTCTCGGACTGCTTCCTCAAGACGGACTCACATGCCGACCATTTCAGTAAAGTCGCTGGGCGCACTGGCGACCATTCTATCATAGTAAAATGAGCTCAACGTCTTTAAGAAGATTTTTGTCATCTCTTTTTCCTCAAGAGGTGGACAAATCTGAGCGGCAATTTCACGCCATCTCTGAGCGTATTCCTTAAAGGTTTCCTTGTCCTTTTGTGACATGGCTCTAAGTTGATCTCTGTCCGGTGCCATGTCCAGGTTATATTTGTATTGTTGCACGAAGTCAACGCCAAGATCTCTGAAGGTGCCGATCTTAGTGCGGTTCAAACCCATGTACCATTTGAGCGCGACACCGATTAAACTATCCTGAAAGTAGTGAATCAGTAGCTCTTGGTTTTTTGTCTGAGTTGACATCCTCCGAGCGTACATCACCAAATGGCTTTGAGGGCAAGAGTTACCCTTGTACTTTTCAAATTCGGGCACTTTGAACTTGGGCAGCACCTTCACATTGGGGACCAAACAAAGGTCTGCGGCGTCCTTTCCAAATAAATCCTGATCGCGGAGGGCTTGCAGCTCTTTCTGCATTTCCAGGAACTGTTTCTAGAACTCCTTCATTCTGTCATCCATACTTTCGTTTCCACCAGAAGGTATTTGTGTAATCTGTCCTTCCGGGACAGTGTGTACCACGGGTGGTGGTACGGTCATTACGGCCGTAAATCTTGGCTTCTCCCGAAGTTTGTAACCTTCAGGAGTTGTTGTCATGCCCCTAGCCTCTTCGCTTTCCCAAAGTTTGTAACCTTCATGCCCAGCGGTTCCTGCTGTGGTTCCTGGATCTTCAGTGATCGGCGGAACATATCCTTCCGGGATAAAGTTAATAGGCATGCCCCAGGGACGATCTTTTGGCATGTTATACCTAGGATCATACTTCTCCACTATGGGCATTGATGTGATTTCTGAGATCACAGTCCTTTGAAGCTGGGCTTCTGGCAGAGCTTGCATGTCACTGTGAAGCTTTCTTAGATCCTCTCTCAGAGCGTCGATTTCTTCTCTCAACTCTTTGTTCTCTTCCACGAGATTATCCTTCTTTTTCTGATGACTAGCCCGAGTATTGTATGAATGAGACAGTTTGACTCTAGAATCGAGACACAAACGTGAGATTTGTAGGTAAGAAGAATGTGTTACGTGAGAATGATGAATGATATGCAATGATTATATATATATTTTGTTTAATCAAAATAAACTTCGACAATTAGATTGCAAATATAAAACAGTGGGGAAACCCCGTTTTATTGAATTTAACGATTGCGGAAATAGAAATACAGTAATTTACATAGCTGTAAAAGGGAAATGCCTAAACTAATGGACCCTGAGTTCTCTCTGAGGAGGGCTCAGGTGCTGGCTCTGGTACTTTCCTTTTCTTTGACCGGGGCTCTTGAGCCGTTGTCGGGTTGTCGTTCCTTTGCCAAGTGAAAGGAGCGAGCAAATTCCTTTGATCCTCTTTATTGTATATAACATGTTGCTCTAAAATCTCAATCAGAGCGTCTTTATCCTTCAGTAGTTGTTGTATTTTCTTGCACTCTATATTGAGAATACGATACTTGTTCTTCCAAGACCTCTTCTCCTGTTGAACTTTGTTGAGAGTCACCTGAAGTTTTTTCGTATCAGACATAAAGTAAAGGACAGGGTCCCTTAACAGAAGAACTTCCTGACGAGGGTAAGGCATCCTCAGTTTGAGAGCTCTTGTCTGTACCCAGTGGAGATAAGGTTCCACCGAGACACAATCTGGTTTTCCTAGACACTCTCTTCCTTTCCTATGAACGTGTTTCCAGGCGTGCACTATTTCCGTCTTTAGTGCTCTATCGTTTTCTCCTTCCTTGAAGAAAAGACCTTCCAGGTGAGCATTACGCGGGACATGCCTCATTGGGTATCCAAATTGACGATGAACTAAAACTGGATGATAATTGATTCCCCCTTTAGTTCCTATAAGAGGTACGTTAGGGAAATTTCAACATTTGTCAATGATCCTTATCCCGTCATAGATGCGATTGTACCAGTCGATGTCTGAGTTGGTAAGAGCCATGATTCTCTGCTACCAACGTAAAGAACTCTTGGGATCCCAAAATGTAGCAGACTTAGGTAAATGAGAAGTGAACCATTTGTATAGCAGGGGTACACAGCATGTGATCATTCTTCCGCTGTACAAATTTTTTAAATGTACAGAATGATAGGCATCTGCGAGCAGGGTTGGTACAGGGTTTCCAATTAGAAAAACCTTAATGGCATGGATATCAACGAAATTATCAATGTTGGGAAATAGAAATAACCTGTAGGTGAGCAGAGCAAAGATGCTCTCGAAAGCAGTTATGTTCCCTATACTAGCCAAGTACAAAGCTTTCTTTATCAAAAACTTGGCTGGTAGACCCGGGATTTCACCCTTAATGGTCATGTGAGTCCTGAATTCTGACTCGTCCAAATAAATTGCTCTTGCAATGGTTTGGTCTTTTGGAATTTATTACAGTCCAGAAAAGGGAGCTTGGTCAGTAATGGGTAAATCAGTCAGGTGAGAATACTCCTCCAGCGTTTGTGCTAGTTGATAATCCGGGAATGTAAAACAGTGATAGACTGGATCGTAGAACTGAATGAGCGTAGCCAGGATTCCCTCAATTACATGGACCCTTAGCATATATAACAGACCTCCGTATTTAGCTCTGAAAGCCTCAGGGTTGGTGATCATCCTTGCCAACCCTCTCAAATCTTCTAGTTTTGGAACCTTGAAGGTATACTTGTGAGTCTTCCTCCTACCGAAATCCATGAGCGCAATCTTTTTTCTGACATTTGCAATCATTGTCTTAGTTTAATTTGAAAAAGAGAGACTAGAAGAGAAGATTTTGCTTTGTTTAATGTTCTTTATGAAATGAATGCATGAATGTAGCACACAAAAACATAGAAAAAACATGGGGTCAAAGGGTCGGTGTCATGAAGTCAAGGCTCTACCCGTCCCCAAAGGTTTATACTGGTGATTTTTTGTACTTGTCCTCAAAATCACTGACCCCTCTTGGGATGACGACGGCAAGCGGATTGCCAGCGAGCTGCAGTATCTTAGAGTAGCCTCAAATGAGGGTAGTATCGTGTGACAACTATTTACGATAGCTTCCGCATTACAAAATGGTTTCAGTCTACTAAAATCATCAGCTTCTCAGATAACCCAATCGAACAATCTACTTTCAACAACTGAAGTCGTATATGCATTGAATCTGCAAAGGGCATCTCCACTGATTCGATGGTCGACCGGGACCTCTTATCTGGGATTCACTCCCCATAAGATTACCCGTCTAGTGCCATCACTTATCTTAGGTGTATACTTAATCTTTCCACATGCGGCATCACACGCATTCCCATTAGCAGAAAAATAAACACAGATATCAATTAGGAAAAGTAGTATATATATTTGTCCTAATATCCTAGACCTCTAGAATCCTATGATCCTATACAGACAATGGCTCCCCAGCAGAGTCGCCATTTCTGTGACACTTTGTGAAATTAAAGTCTCATCCTAAGAGAGGCAAGAAAGAATTCCTCCCACTGTGGTCACCATTTTTCTGTAGCGCGGTTTTTGTGGTTTCGAATCACTATCGCTTTGGTACTATAGTTCGATTCATTTTTTATCCTATTGAGCTGATTAAGGAAGGGAAATAGATGTCTCCAATTAACCCTGCTTGCATACTGAGTTTAAACAGCTGACTGTTATTTTACATATGCTATCAAAATAGGGGGTCTTTCTTAGGGTTATGCGTTTAAGAACGAAAGTGTCTTTACTGTATAGGAGGCTTTTTGGTTTAGGGTGCTAGACTTGATTTTCCTTTTATTGATGCATGAAGGTACTGGACTCAGAGTGTTTGATTATTATGCCCGCTAAGATTTTTGTAACCTTATGCCTACGTATTCCCGTTTGGCTAAACAGGGAAATCAGAGCGATCGTAGTTCCTCCTATGCTATGGGAGGAAAGAGATGTTTTGGTGTCTTGTTCAAAGCTCAAGACATGAAGCTAAAGGTGATTTGTATCTTGTTCAAAGCCCAAGATATGAAGCTAAAGGGGTTGTGATTGAGAGGGAATTTTTCATCTCTACAGAGGAGTTGTTGATGTTTGTATGCTGTGAGTAAAGCATGGTTTAATGCTAAAAGGTTGATTGGTTGAACCAGGGATTTCTTTATACAAAGCCTAAGAGGAGGCTAGAAGTTTGACTTTTTCGGGGAAATATTCTTTCTGTCTTGTACAAAGCCCAAGATTGAGGCTGAAAGGGGTCACTCAACAAGAGAGTGTTTTTGTGTGTCTTGTACAAAGCCCAAGACGGAGGCTAAAAAAAAGCTGATTGACTCAACAAGAGAGTCTTTTATACTCAACAAGAGAGTGTTTATCTGTCTTGTACGAAGCCCAAGACGAAGGCTAAAAGGGTGATTGACTCAACAAGAGAGTCTTTTATACTCAACAAGAGAGTGATTTGCTATCTCGTACGAAGCCCGAGATTGAGGCTAAAAGGATATCGACTTAACAAGAGAACCTTTTATACTCAACAAGAGAGTGTTTTATGTGTTTTGTACAAAGCCCAAGACGGAGGCTAAAAGGTTTGACTCAACAAGAGAGTCTTTTATACTCAACAAGAGAGTGTTTTATGTGTCTTGTACAAAGCCCAAGAAGGAGGCTAAAAGGTTTGACTGAACAAGAGAGTCTTTTATACTCAACAAGAGAGTGTTTTATATGTCTTGTACAAAGCCCAAGATGGAGGCTAAAAGGAGATTGACCAATCAAGAGAGTCTGAAGAGTGAGGGACTCAACGAGAGAGTCTGAAAAGGTTAGCTCCGCTGGGGAGAATCTTTGTACAAAGCCCAAGAGGAGGCTATCTTACTGCCGAGGGTCATTGAGATTCCTAGGTAGGTCCAAGTAGAAAACTCTCATGAGAGAGACCGGGTTTCTGCTAGAGATTGATCCAGATTGATCGGTGTTTCTTCCTATGTTTAGAAGGAACTTGATAATGTCTTTGAGACTCAAGGGGCTTAGACTGTCCAAGTCTAGAGTTTTATCTTTTGTACAATGCCCAAGAGGAGGCACGGGTATTAAGGGATGAGTATCAACCCTAAAATGGTCGGAGTTTTGACGCTGGAAAGACTGCTCTAGCAAAGGATGACTAAGTTCTGTCTTATACCTTTAAGAGGTCGTTAGGATCCTTGTATTAAGCCTAAGAGAAGGCATGAGAACTTCTAAGAAGCCGAAGGGTCCTTGTACAACGCCCAAGAGGAGGCTGGGATGCTTTTAGGAAGCTGGTGGGTCCCTAAACCAAGAGAAGTTCAAGAAATGCAATTCACAGAGAAGAGATCATTCTAGGAAAGTTCGAGAATTTGGAAGAAGCTCAAGAGATGCCATTCACGGAGAAAAGATCATCTCTGGGGAATTAGAGTTTCTTTGACAATTTCTAAGGGCGACAGTCTTTGAAAAAGTTCATCGAGAATACTGCCTTTCTCTTTGCTCCATATTGTTTAACCCCAAGAGGAGGGAAGACTGTATCTGGAATCCTACGGGGGATCTAGTTTTGTTTGTATTTAAGAGTGACCAACGGGCTTTACCTAGTGCTAGACGTAGTTGTCGGGAAAAACTCTAAATAACTATACTAGTATTACACAGTGGGTATGTGACAAGTATATAAAAGGATGTGAAAGAAGACTTACAGTGAAACAGGCCCACAATACAGTTATATACATATGAAAGCGGTAAAGGAAAGCGGATAAACACTTACCCGTTGTAGAGCTTCCTTGTTGTTTTGTTAGTTGTTCAACAAAGAAAGCTTTGATAACAACATGAATTCAAAATCAAAGGAGAAAGTGCTTTGAAAAGATTGTTGGGGCTTACAGCTCAAGGAAAGGCCCAAATTTTAACATTGATTGCACCGTTGTTTTGAATTTGTACAGGGACTTATACAAGTGACTGAGGCCCAAAAAAGGTTTTTTTTTTACAAAGGGATGGGTCTTACACTCTCTCAAGAGGCCCAAAAGTGTTTTAAAGAAAAGAGTTGGGACTTATAACACGAGCGTAGGCCCAAGGTTTGATTTTGAACTGGCGATTGCGTCGAAATTTTTCTTTTAACGCAGAGGGACTTATACAATATCTGAGGCCCAAAAAGGTTTTATTTACAAAAGGGGTTGGGTCTTACACTCTATTAGAGGCCCAAGTATTGTTTAAAGGAAAGGAATGGGACTTACAACACGGAGGTAGGCCCGAAAAGGTTTTCGTTTCGGAATGGTGATCGCGCCAAGATTTTTTCAACACAGTCGGACTTATACAATACCTGAGACCCAAAAAGGTTTTGGTTAAAAAGGGATTGGGTCTTACACTCTATTAGAGGCCCAAAAGTGTTTATTTTTATTTGTTTAGGGGGATTAAGATCAAAACCCTAATTTGATTTCAAAATGTATTTTAATAAAATAAAAATTCAATTAAAATGATCAAAATTATCAAACATGTGTGAGAAACAAGTTATGATCTTGGATTAATGTTTGAAAAATCATGTTTTTATCCACAAAATGATTGGAAACTAATTAATTTTGGAAAATCAAGAGAGAGAAAATATTTTAAATGTTAAAAAACAAATAAAAGATTAATTCATTGCAAAAATATCAAATATATGAAATAAATAATATTTTTGGGAAATTTTGGTAAAATAAAATATTTTAACATTTTTGTGAATTATTAAAAAAATAATCAACTCAAAATCATTAAAAACCAGAGAGAAATTAATTTTTGAATCAATTAAATAAAATCACAAAATTCAAATATTCAAATATTCAAAAAATGGCGCCAAGAACACACCAAGAACACGCGCCACCCCTCTGTTTCTGCAGATTTGCATTTTCTATCCAATCTCACTGAATACTTGATGAAATCATACAATCTACATATAAATGTGCTCGTTTTCACCTCACGATCATGTCTATGGTCTTTAATTTCATTTATTTTAAGCATGGAATAAGAAATCAAGACAAAACCTCAAGAACCCTAAAATTTGCATGAAGGCTGAGATTTTTTATACACGATTCAAACAAAGCAATTAATTGAGGGGAAACATTCTATGCATGATTATGAACATTTGATAAAAGTATTGTGCGAGGAAATATGCATAGATTAAGAGATGACCAAGTTTAGGCTTACTTGAAGGTCGTGGCAGCAATAGCAACTTGATTTTTGAGTTGGAGGTGTTACAGATGAGTTGTGATGATCTGAACAGCTTCCCTACACCATATGGAGTGTGTTTGAATGCTTGGACTGGATTGAAACAACCTGGAACTTGTTGTGGTACCCCAACTGCAAATAGGCCAAAAAGCTTGAGCAAATGGATGGTGACTTTGTGATTCTGGTGTTCCAGGTGTGTTTTGAGGTTATGGATCACTTGTATATGACGTGTGTGAGGTGTGTGTGTGTGTGATTGGTTTGGTTGGAATAGCTCTCAAACTCAAAACCCAATAGTGACTTGCTTTGAAAGGCAATTTTGGAGTGAAGGAAGAGATTTTGAGGAAAGCATCTATTTGATGGCTTTGGTGTACTTAAACTGAGCACAAATGAGCTCTATTCATAGTAGAGCAAGTTTGTTTTGCAAGCAATAGTGAATGACAACTGCTGCAGAAGTTTGGCAAATTCTAAGTCTCCTCTAGCCATTGACTAGAGGTTAGAGCACAGGCCTATTATCCCTTGGTTCAGAGGTCCTCCTTGACTCATTCAGTTGCAAATGGTTCAGTTCATGCCACCTTGGTGCATCCATTGAATGCTCCAAAACAAAATTGGAGTCTTGTCGCTCTTTTAGGGCATTCTAGGTTTGGCATGCTACTTTTGGTTCCAAAGACTTGGGAGGCTGATGGATCAGTGTTTGTCCCTCCTTGGTCTCCCCCTGAGGTGTTCATATGGATAAACTTGTTTGTTATTTGCACAAATTGCCAAATCGAGCTAAATGTACAAATCTGCCTTGTTATGACAGTTGCAGCAAGGCATGTTGCCATTGTCATAACTCTTAGCTCAGGTTGAGTTTGATGGGGTTCTTGGCCATTTTGGAAAGCTCTCGTATGATACAACATATTTGTGATCATAGTTTGTTTTGATACTTCTTGGATCCAAGTGAAAAATGCCCCTACATTTTGGAAAAAGTGAAACAGATTCTAACTTAGGGAAAATTTCACTAAGTGTTAGAAAAAGTGACATTTCATGTTTTCAGCCATTTTGATCCAACCATAACTCAAAATCCATGATGAATTGGAATGAGGTGTAGTTGACACTTTTAAAGTATGCCATGAGAGCTACAAATCCATCTTTGGATCAGCCAAAATGGTTACTTGGATCACAAGTTATGATCCTTGGAAGTTGGTACCCTAGCCACTTTGTTCCATAACTTAGAAAAATTCTAAGTTTTTTATGGTTACCCTTTTTACAAGTTATCCCACTTTTCTTGATTTTTCTTGATGAATGATGATTCAAATCACACATTAACATCATTTTAGGGTTAAAGAACCATAATTGTGAAAAAATCTCAAAAAGTCAAAGTTGACTTTTGTGCATAGTTGACTTTTTGTCAGATGAATTCTAAACTGTGCGATCCTCTATGAAATCAAGTCCTTGACCTAAATCAAACTTGATGGACATGTTCCATGGGTGTTATAGGGTGTATTGAATCATGTCCCAAGGTTTGGGAGCATGCTTGGGTCAAAAGTCAAAGGCACAGTTGACTTTTCCCGCGAAACCCTAAATGTGGTTCTGATGAACTTGAAACTTGTTGATCAAGCTTCTTGAATCAATCCATTGTTGCAAATGGATCAATATAGTGTGTTAGAGATCCTCAAATCATGTCTTGAGGCCTTGGATCATGTTTTTTTCCCAAAAGTCAACTTAGGGGTGAATTAGGTCAACAAACCCTAATTCCTGATTTTTTGGGTATGCATCCCCTGAGACTAAATTGACTTGATGATTTGGTCCATGAGGTCCCTTGGAGTACCTTGAGTTATGCTTTGAAGCATTGGCTCCTGCCCAGATGAAAATTCCCATCTGGAGGCCCTGGTCGACCAAAACCCTAATTTGGTGACACTAGCGATCTTGAGGCTTAATCCACTTGGAATACTGCAACCTTGTGCTTAATCAAGCAAATGTTAGTAAGCAGAAAATGTTAATTATGAAACTTCTAATGCAACACACATGTTTGTCTTGAAATTTTTATTGAAAATATATCGTAACAACTCGTGACTGAATCACTAGTTAGGATATGTCATTGGTTTTCACTTGCAATGCCAATACAAATTTGAGCATAGCTCAAAGGGAGTCAGGAAAAGTTATCTCGTTGAGTATGCCTTTGAAATAAATCTGCTTCAATTAGGTCTTTTAAGGGTTGTAATATGGCTAGGTTCACGGTTTATGAAATAAAGGATAAAAGGCTCAAAGTTGATTTGTACCCACCCCTTCTACGTGATGTTCTTCGTTCCTACATTCAATTTAAGCTTAATGCGAGCACTCATCTATGGAGAGGGGTTCTATTGTGATTGAGGAACCACTTAGGCTTTGGACACGGCAGTCACTCACCCTTTCCTCTTTTGGTGTCAAACCATATGACTTTGTTGTTCGTCGAGGGTTTTTAAACAAAATGTTGGTGAATACATGGTTTCGATGCCAGTAACAACTGAACTTTGAAAGAACGAAACTCGTGGCAACCAGATTTTAATAGGATGTTGGTAACGACCGGACTCTGGATACCAATGACAATTGGATTTTGAAGCAAGAATGCCAGCAACAACTGGACTTCAAGAAAAGACTGGTGACAACCAGATTACCAATAATAATTGGATTGTCGAAAAAACATGCTAATAATATATTGGACTTCACGAAAACATGTTGGTGTTAGTTAGGCTTTTAACAACATGCAAGTGACAACCGGATGTTGGGTACCAATGACGAATGAATTTGACCTCGTTTTTTCTTTTTGCATTTTTTATTTTCCCTGACTTTTGCCAGGGTTGACCAGCGGAGTTTCTCTTCTTATCACCCCTTGTTGCAGGAGGACGTGGAACAACCTGGCATAGGATACGGGGATGCCCCTTGATTCACCAACTTGCTCAGCAGGCTGATTGGTGGAGGAGGAAGGGACATCTTGGCGCTGAGATATGACCAAGTCCTTAACTAAGTTTGTCAGGTTCCTCTTGGCAGCTTTCAAGTTTGCAACTTCGTCTCGAAGCTCTTGATTTTCCTGCTCTTGGGTATCAATCAAGTTCTTCATGGTGGCATAGAAGGTTTCCATGTTAGCTCTCAAGGTGGCAATCTCCTCTCGGAGTGCTTGATTTTCTTGTTCCAGATAGTACATCTTCTCTTAACCTCTGTATTCTCTCTCTTGAGGAGTTTGAGGAGACAAAGAATGAGCTTAAGTTGGAGGAATGTAAATGCATATGTGACAACAAAATGCAAAACAATGCAAAATGCAATGCAAATAGTTATGTGGAACTTAAGTATTTGCAAACAATCCAGGATACATCAAGAAGAAGCTCATTTTATTAATTCAGATGAAAATTTAGTACTTTTGGTTAAAGATCAAGAATGGTACTTAATAGCTTTTCCTCTGTCATTGTCCAGGATTATCATCTGATGTTTACAAACAAGAGTTTAAGTTCCATGAAACTTTTTATGAAAAATGATGTTTATGAATGCAAGTATGCACAAACATAACAAGATCACACTCAAACATGGTGTAAGGCTTGCATGAAGTCAAAGGTTTACCCCTCCCGATTGGTATGTACTAGGGCTTATTGTACATGTACAACGGGTTCTAACAAGTTCCCAAAGTCATCAGCCCATCTTTTGGATATTATCAATTTCCCAATTTACTTGGTAGTTAATAATATTCTCAAGAGAACCTCTTTTGAGTGTAGTATCGTGTATCAACTATTTTGGAATTACTCCCTCATAGTCATCGCACTACGTTCCTAACAAGGCCAAGTGGGGTTAAAGGTAACTAAAGGTTCTCAGCTTCGTAGGCTCAATCAAGAAATAGTATTGTTTTCATAATCTCTTGATCAACAATACTTATTCTTAAAGGTGCCTCCACTGAGTGGTGATTTCTCAAGTTAGCTTGGTCGGGAATCAACTCCCTATAAGCCTTCTTGAATGTACAACCTTCCTATCTTATTTTGCTCTCAAGTCCAAGGTTGGGACTTATCTCACCACAAGGTAACAACCCAAATGGAGCAACAAACAAGAAAATATATAGCACTTACAAATAACTTAGGCTTAATCCTCTTAAAAGAATGTTCCTGTCCCTAGTGAAGTCGTCATTTTTCTGTTGCAGTGAAAATTGGATATTAAGCTATTGATCAAGCTTGAATCACAATTCTCTTAAAGATTCACCACCGAGCTTTGATTTATCCAAGGGAAAGGGTAAAGATCGTTAAAAACCCTAGGTTTGCAATGTAACAACAATGCTAAGAGATTTTGGAGGATCGGGGATTGGTTATACGTAGGGAAGGTATTAGCACCCTAAGTATCTATAGTACTCTATATGAACCTCTTACTAATATTTGTGATATGAGTTTTTATTGTTTGTTTTTGGGTTATATAGTGAGAGATAGGAACCTAAAGGTTTAGTCACTAAGTATGCTTGCCAAAATTTCGCGGTCTTGTGCCTACATATCCTTACAAGGATGGAATCAGAGTCATTGTAGTTCACCTAACTAGGGATGGATGAATACTTGATTATAATCAAGATTCAAGGGGGTTAAGTGTTAAGGTCTTAATACTTACTTGACTTGACAAAGTCACAAGAGTTGTAGGTTCTAACCTAAGTCTAAGACTCAAAAACCTATTGAATCTAACAAGGTCAAAAGGTGGGTAATGATGAGCTATCTATGACATGGAGTCAATAGAGAGGCATTCCCTTGAATTAAGGAATAGGGCAAGTTTGAAGATGGAAGCTAGCAAGCTAACATCACTTGGAGGAAATAACTTAACAAAGTTAAGTGGAGTAGTTTAAGTATGGAAGATGTGAATAAACATAATATTCAAACATGATACAATTTGAAGACAAATCAAAGTAACATTCAAACATGATGTTAATGAAAGCATGACAAAATTAAGCTATATGGTTACAACCAAAGCATAAAGATGAATGTGACAACATTTAGAGTAAGGATTTAACAAATTCAAGAAATAGATAAGGTAAACTACCTAGTAGGTTCAAGGATTCAAAGAAGTTTAAATTAACATGGTGACAACCAAACAAGTTCAATCAAGCAAAGATGTTACAACATCTAAACAAAACATGAGCTATAGTTCTAACAAGACTAAAGTCATGGATGAGAGTTCAAATATTTGATTAAGGCTATCATGCTTTAGGGTTTACTAACACCACTTAATCATGAATACAAGACAAAGGAAGACAAGTTATAACAACACTTAATCATGAATACAATTTAACATTTCAAAGCATGGATAAGTTATTACAACACTTAAACATGGCAAGGTTCAAAGTTCAAGTTAACATGTGAAAGTTGTGACAACACTTAAACATGGATGAGATCAAGGATCCAAAGATAACATGTATAAGTCAAGACATCACTTATCATGGATAGTAGTAAGGTATGCATAAGTCATTATAACAATCAAAGTTCAAAGCATACATGGATAAGTTAAGGCATTACCTATTATGAATTTGAAACAAGTAAATGGTAACAACCAATCATACTTGGATAAGGAGGACATGTTTATGACAATAACATGTAGGTAAATATGCAAGTATACAAAGGGCATGTGAGAATGGTTAGAGATAACATATTGGAAGCTAGACATCATATGAACAAGTTAAGGCATTACTTGAACAAATAAGCATGGTTACAAGTTGAACATGTTAACATAAGTAGTTAACAACCTAATCATGCATATTAGGGTTAAACCATGGTTACAAACAAGGTGGAGACTTCACAAAGGTCTAAACATACAAAAATGTATTCAAATTCATTTTCAAGGTAAAAACCAAAGGTTTTAAGGATACCTAAACATAGTATGATTCAAACAAGGGTATATGTGCACATCAAAGTCACATGAACATGGAAGAGAATCACATATTAGAGGCAAAATGACCAAGCAAAAGTTCATGGCATGGCTAGAAATTCAACATACATTTACATGTAAACATACACTTGAATATGCCTTAAAAGTCAAGTTGAAACAAAGGTGTACAAGTCCACAATATTGCATAAGGTTCATATGAGTTGCAAATGGTTCAAACATGTCCATATGTGCAAAGGAAATCAAAAGAATCAACCAAAGAAAACACAATGGACCTTAAGAAAACCTAAAAAGGTCACTTACTTCAAACATGAATAAGTGTCTCAAAATAAATTTATTTGGAAATCTAATTTCATAAACAGAAAATGGACAAAAACAAGAGCATTTTGCAAAAAGAGTGGGTCAAAAATAATTAAAATTGAAGAAGTTATGACCATTTGAAGTTGCAAAGAAAATGAAGAAAACAAGTCATAAAAAATATAGGGACATGGCCCTCATGGTACGCATCCTTTGGTTCAAATTAAAATCATTAACCAACTGAGCCATGTGAATGGCTTGTTAGTAATATACGCGCATTAAATTATATATGAAATCTTACCCTAAATGCTAAAAAAATGAAAAGCGCTGAAAAAAGGCAAAAGGGTGATCTCTGAGGATCGAACCCAGGTCATAGTGTATACAAGACATGGCAAGGCAAGGTTTGCGCCACTGGGGTGGCCTGTTACATCCTTTAATTGGATGGAAACAAAACAACATATGGTGAAACCAATTGAAAAACCAAAAGAGCACGCCCTGGCCAGAATTGTGACATGACCAACATCAATTTGCAAAAACCAATGTAACTTTGTGTATACTTTATGAAATTTGATAAAATTTGGATCAAACTTACCTTGAATTCTCTGAGGATCACAATGGTCCAATTGGTTTTGCATAAAAATGCTCCTAACTTAAAACCCAGTAGTAACTCTCACAAAAGCTCAAACTTGCAACTTCCATGGTACAGCCTCATACAGTTATGAATAATGGAAAATAAGGGATCAAACACATTATACACAACATAACAAACATATCCATACTCAGTGGACCTCAAAACATGTCATGCTTCAAAGGGTTCAAGTTTCAAGTAAACTTACCTTTTGAAGTCAAAATTGAAATTTCCAAGATAGCTACTCCAGAGATGTTTGGATGATTGGAAACCCCTCAATATGCTCCTAATGATCTTTCAGAATGCTTGGAATCAAAATAAATCAGTTGTACCAGAAAATGCTTTCCTTCTTGCAAAATGATGAATGTGATGATTTTTATTCTGGTAAAAATCGACACACAGTTGGGGAGTAATGTTATGGACACCTCAAGACATGTTTAAAGGTTGAGTTTGTGTGATCAAAGTGATTGAATATGGTCAGAATGAAGTTCTGGGGTAGAAGAAGCAGAAAGTCAATAATTTTCTTGGATTGAAGGTTGAATTTTTGATCTATGAGGTTTTTGCAAGTTATGAGGATTTGGACACTCTTAAGAAGTGTTTTGTGGTTTGTGAGAATGATTGGTTTGAAGGGAATATGGCTGGAAATAGTTCTGAGGTAGTTTTTGCAAGTAGGTGATTCTTGGTTTTCAAGTAATGACTTGAAATTCCAATTTTAATGTGGGAAGGCTATAATGATTTTTGAGGTGATTTTCTGTTGTGGTTTGAGACAAAAACCAACCTATATTTATAGGGCAATGGTGGAGGAATCGGTTCTTCAAATTTGAAGTGGTTTGGTTGCTTGGTTTAGTTGAAATCTAAAGAATGGTTGGTTTGATTTCAACTTGGCAAGTACATGGCTCTCATGGTTCCAATGCAAAGTACAAGTTATCTTGAGTGTTGGAATCTCTTTTGAGCTTGCTTCTGTAGAATGCACACACTTAAACTAATTTTTCTAATTGTTTTACATCTTTAAAATGTTTTCAAGACCAAGGCAAGTGATTAAGAAGTTGTCCACAATCATTTAAAAGGATTTTTAAACAAACCATCCGAATGGGGACTAAATTCAATCGATTGGGAAAACTTTTATGAGCCTGCTATTTGATTGGAGCATTAAGCAAATCAATTGGATATGGCCTAATCGATTAACCAAGTGATTAAGGAAGCGCCTTAATAACTTGTAACGATTCTATATAATATATTTCCTTGTTGGGCAAGGTAATCAATTAAAAATGAGAAATCAAATCGATTAAGCCATAAGCCAATCGATTGGATCATCAATTATGCCCAAGGATTAATTTTTTTTCTTCTGATTTTTCCAACTCCTGTATAAAGGAGGCCCACTTCTTCTTCATTTCACGCCACTTTCCTAAGCTTTAAATTTTCTTATGAATTTATCTCTCTAACTTCTCTCTCTCTTATTGCTCTAGAAAATATTTCTTTCACTTAAAATTACTGTAGTGCTTATGAGTGAAACTTTTCTTGTGAGGAAGAGTTTTGTAAGTGGTCGTGCTATTTGTTTAATTCTTTGGGGTGTGATACTCTTGAGAAGATTGAGTTTGGTTTTTGAGATAAACCATTCATAAAATATCTATTTTAGTTTACTGAGCTTTGCCAGAAAAAGTTCTGCTTTTGGTTATTGAGATCAGTCTGAAAATATCTAAGAAAGTTTGTTAACTTAGCATGCGCTAAAAGCTATCTTTTGTTGGGGATAAAACTGAAAAAACCTCAAGATCAGATTGTATAAAGGTTCGTGGGAATAACCTTCAAAAGCTCAAAGTTTATAGTCAAAGTCTCAAGAAGGTATCTTGGGGACAGGATTAGGCCAAAGTTCGTCAAAACCTCTATAACTCTTTGGTAAAATATCTCTAACCCTATCCTTTTTATTTTCTGATATTTATTTTATTGTTTTATTTCCAATGTTATTTACTCTTAAGAATCTACTAACACGATTTCAAGTGCAATCATGAAAAACATTAAAGTAATCGTGGATTTTAAATACCATAATTCACCACCTTCTTATGCTTGAAGTAACTTGTCCAACAAGTGGCATCAAAGCCTGACTAATGGTCTCAGATGAAAAATGACTTCAACATATTGACTAAACAAACTCTCATTCTTTAATGGAGAAGGGTATAATTTGTGGAAAGATAAAATGAATTTTTTCATAGAAGGGATTGATCGTGGTATTTAGAAAGTTATGAAGGAAGTTTTGTTTGTAGAAAACAAACCTAAAAACGATTGGACCAAATAGGATAAAGAAAATGTACAATGCAGTTTAAAAGTGAAAGTTTTCGTTACTACCGTTCTCGGTCTTGATGAGATTTTAGGAGTTTCTCACTGCGAGACTGCAAAAGAAATGTGGGACATCCTCCAAATCACCCATGAATGAACTACTTAGATAAAGAGGGAAATTTTGAACACATTAATCCATAAGTATGAACTCTTCAGAATGAAACTCGAAGAGAGCATAAATCAAATGCAAACATAATTCACCCATATCGTGAGTCATATGAGAACTTTGGGAAAAATATTTTCAAATGAGGAACTAGTTATAAAAATTCTTAGATGCCTAAACTATAGCTAAGAATATATAGTCACTACAATTTGTGAATCTAAGAATTTAGCGACTATGGACACATACACATTTTTTAGAAAATATGGAACACGAGATGAAACAAATAAAACTTGTTGATAATGAATAAGATTACAAGAAAAGAAGAAAAGTATCGTACTAAAATCCACAGGAATTAAAGGCATTAAGCCAGAAGATAAAGAGTGTCCAATTAAATGTAAGGAATTAATGGAATTCATGTTTCGTAAATTCAAATAATCCCTAATGCACGAAGAAAAAACTTCAAAGCTCTAGAAGAAAAATTAAGAAAGCTCCTCTTCCATTCCTACATGTCATCAATGCAGAGAGAAAGGGCACATAAGACCAAACTTGTAACGCCCCAGTTTTGCCAATTTTATTTTATTGAGTCTTTTGATTATTTTATTATTATTTTATTTTATTTTCGACTTTTATGTGAAAATATGTTATTTTTCGTCGTGATTATATTTTATCGCGTTTTGGGAACGTTTGTGAGATATTTAAGTGTGGGGGTATTTTGGTCTTTTCCCACTTATTTTCATTAAGTTAGTAAGAAAGAAAAATAGAAAAGAAAAGGGAAAGAAGAAAAGAGAAGAAAAGAGGAGAAGAGAGAAAAGAGAGAAATTGGAGAAAAGCTTGGAAATTCATCAAGAACAATTTCTAGGAATCGATTAATCGGGTAAGGGTGTGAAACTCGATTATACTATGATTGTGTATGATTATGTATGTTTGTGTGGAAGTGTTGTTGTTTTTTTTCAAATATAGGTCGAAATGAGATAAACGAGTAGAAATCGAGGTTTTCACGGTCGAAAATCGATATAAACTTTATTGTATGATCACACTGTGTGTATGAATAATCGTTGATGTTTGTTTTGCTGTTGGAATTGAATTTGGGTGAAAAATGGGACTTTTGGTGTGGATTCTCGAAGAGGGTTTTTTTTCTGAAAATCGCAGAGCCCGCCCACTTCCACTCAGGAATATCCAACGGTTGCAACAAACCACTAGGTCTCAAATGTTCCACTTTCGATTTTTGACAAGTCAAACATGCATACACAAACTGAGCCACATCTCTTTTCAAACCAGACCACCAGAAAATCTTCTTCAAATCTTGGTACATCTTATTCGCACCCGGATGAATACTTAAATTACTCCGGTGTCCTTCCTCCAAAATCATTCTTTTCAACTCTGCATCATCAGGAATACAAATACGACCACGGAATCTCAAAACACCAAAATTATCCACCTTGAAATCCACATTCTCATTCCTCATCAAATCAACGAATTTCAAATCCAGCTTTTGTTTCTCACTAACCGACAACAAAAATTCATTCGCAACCTTCAACATTCCAAGCCTCACACTAACCGATGTCACTTCACATACCAAACTCAAATCTCTAAACGATTCCAAAAGTTCCCACTCTTTCACCATCAATGCGGACATATGCAACGATTTCCGGCTCAATGCATCGGCTACCACATTAGCTTTACCAGGATGGTAATTCAAGCCAAAGTCGTAGTCTTTCAAGAATTCCAACCATCTCCGCTGCCTCATGTTCAACTCTTTCTGATCAAATAAATATTTCAAGCTTTTATGATCACTAAAGACCTCGAACCTTGCACCATAGAGATAGTGCCTCCAAATCTTCAACACAAAAACTACAGCCGCTAACTCAAGATCATGAGTAGGATAGTTTTTCTCATGAACTCTTAACTGTCTTGAAGCATAAGCTACAACTTTACCTTCCTGCATCAGAACACCACCCAACCCAATTAAAGAAGCATCGCAGTACACAACAAACGGTTCATTAGGATCAGGTAAAATAAGAATTGGAGCTGTCGTCAATCTTCTCTTCAGCTCGCAAAAACTCTCTTCACATTGAATATCCCAAATGAATGCTTTGCCCTTACAAGTCAACTGCGTCAAAGGAAGAGCTAGCTTAGAAAAACCTTCAATGAACCTCCGGTAATAACCCGCCAAACCCAAAAAGCTTCGAATCTCGGTAACGGATCTAGGAGCCTCCCATTGTAGAACTGCTTCTACTTTAGATGGATCCACAGCAATACCATTACCTGAAATTACGTGTCCAAGAAAACTCACCTCAGACAACCAGAATTCACACTTGGACAATTTGGCAAAAAGCTTCCTTTCCTTTAAAACCTGCAAAACAATACGCAAATGCTCTGCATGTTCCTCACGAGACTTAGAATAGATTAAAATATCATCAATAAACACCACCACAAAACGATCCAAATGCTCGTGGAAAATACGATTCATGTATTCCATAAACACACCAGGCGCATTAGAAACCCCGAACGGCATCACCGAATATTCATAATGACCGTACCATGTTCTAAAGGCCGTCTTCTGAATATCCTCTTCTTTCACCCTTATCTGATGATAACCCGGTCTCAAATCAATCTTACTAAATACACAAGCACCAACCAACTGATCCATCAGATCATCAATCCTTGGAAGCGGATACTTATTCTTAATCGTCACTTTGTTCAACTGGCGATAATCAATACATAATCGCATACTCCCATCTTTCTTTTTCACTAACAAAACTGGAGCACCCCAAGGAGAAACACTTGGCCGCACGAACCTCTTTTCCAACAACTCACTTAACTGCTTTTTCAACTCCACCAATTCAGATGCCGACATTTTATAAGGTGCCATAGAAACAGGTCTAGTACCAGGAACTATATCTATCGAAAAATCAACTTCTCTCTCTGGCGGTACATCTGAAATATCATCAGGAAACACCTCAGGAAATTCGCACACAACAGGAAACACCTCCAATGAAACTTGACTATCCACAGTCAAAGATGCAAATAATCCAAACAACTGAGCTTCCTCCGCCAAAAGTTTCTTCAACTCTTTGGTAGATAAGAAACTCGAGTCTTCGTTTTCCTCAAGAGAAGGAAACCTTACAAGCTTATGATAACAATCAATGTGCCCGATTGAATTGCAACCAATTCATTCCCAACACCACATCTAAACCTTCCAACGGTAAACACACTAAATCCATCGCAAATTCTTTGCCATAAATGGTCAAAGGACAACTCAAACACACTAAAGAAGTAGTTACTGACCCCATCGCTGGAGTATCAATAACCATCTCACCATCCATCGAAGACAACCCAAGATTCAAACGTTCCGCGCACTCAGACGAAATAAACGAATGAGTCACTCCAGTATCAATAATAGCAATTAAAGGCGTATTATTAATAAAGCAAGTACCTCTTATCAGACGATCATCACTCGAAGTCTGAGTTCCCGCCAACGAAAACACTTTCCCACTAGTCGGAGCTTTCTTCTGATTCGGACACTTCGAACTAATGTGACCAGGTTCCCTACAGTTATAACACTTCACTACATTCTTCCTTTTACAATCAGCTAAAACATGTCCGATACCACCACAATTAGAACACTTATCCACTTTCTTCCTACATTCCATCTGGCGATGACCCAATTCACCACATTTAAAACACCTAGGAGCATTAGACATACCTCCTCCACTTGACCTTCGATCAAAAGTACTCCTTTGTTTACCTTTATCAGCCGATGACACATACGGTCCACCACGGAACTGTTGTTTCCCTTTCCTGTCACTTACACTTTTATAGTGAGCAGAACGAGCCTTACTATCTTCATCATAAATCCTACAGCATTCCACCAAATCAGCAAACCTTTGAATCCTCTGATATCCAATAGCCTGCTTTATCTCAGGACGCAAGCCACTTTCATACTTCACACACTTTGAAAATTCAGCAGTCGCTTCCACATAATGAGGATAAAACTGCACAAGTTCCACAAACTTAGCAGTATAGTCAATAACCGACATATTACCTTGTTTTAGCTCTAAAAACTCAATCCCCTTCTTTCCTCGAACATCCTCCGGAAAATACTTACTTAGAACCTCTCGGCTAAACACCTCCCAAGTAATCTCTTCTTCCTCCTCCTCAGCTTCCAACACCTGACGAGTACTGACCCACCAGTCATCAGCCTCTTCGTGCAACATATGAGTGCCCAGCCTCACCTTAACATCATCGTCATCACAATCCATTACCCTGAAAATCCTCTCAATCTCTTTCAACCACAACTGCGCACCATCCGGATCATGCTTCCCTTTAAAGACCGGCGGCTTATTCTTTCTAAACTCATCATTTCCGGCAGCATTCGGTGCACCCTGCACAGCTCGTGCCATCGCTTCCATCGCAGCAGCCAAAGCAGCATCATTACGACCAGCAATATTCTGTTCGTCCAAAACAGAAACTATGGTTAAACAACCACTTGCTCAACACAACTCGCCCAATATGCCAGACACAATAGACACAAACGACACAAACAGTGTGATCATACAATAAAGTTTATATCGATTTTCGACCGTGAAAACCTCGATTTCTACTCGTTTATCTCATTTCGACCTATATTTGAAAAAAAAAAACTTCCACACAAACATACATAATCATACACAATCATAATATAATCGAGTTTCGCACCCTTACCCGATTAATCGATTCCTAGAAATTGTTCTTGATGATTTTCCAAGCTTTTCTCCAATTTCTCTCTTTTCTCTCTTCTCCTCTTTTCTTCTCTTTTCTTCTTTCCCTTTTCTTTTCTATTTTTCTTTTTCTTTCTATCTTACTAACTTAATGAAAATAAGTGGGAAAAGACCAAAATACCCCCACACTCAAATATCTCACAAACGTTCCCAAAACGCGATAAAATATAATCACGACGAAAAATAACATATTTTCACATAAAAGTCGAAAATAAAATAAAATAATAATAAAATAATCAAAAGACTCAATAAAATAAAATTGGCAAAACTGGGGCGTGTTACCACTTAATGTGACGCCCCCAATCTAATACACCCAAAAACACGCAATTAAGGCGGTAAAAGAAAATTCGAAAATTCGTCAGAGTATATTTGAAATACGGCATAGAAAGGGGAATCACATCAAAGTAACCAAACATACAGATAACATGCAACACCTGCCCATAATGATATGCAACTGTGGGGTAGCAATCATACAGAGGAAACTTCGTTCCTTACACCCACTTTTCAAAAATTAGAATTAAAGCGGAAAGATCTAAAATCTGAGTAACACATATACATATATACATATAAACATATCTATCATACATCCAGTTATACATATACAACCACAATATATCATCGAATATACAAAGTAATAGCACGCGGCCACCCTAACTACCCGGAGTCACATATCAGAGCCGACCGACCAAAATAATGAAGACGCAACGCTTCACAAAAAGAATACCTCCAGCAACTCTAATCTGCAACGCCTCATAGAGCGTCATAAAATAGCAGAAGGGTGAGAAAAACAACCATAATATAATTGAATAAAATTATATATAAACACAAAGATGTACAAGTAACACATTCTCACCACAACCACATATAACATAATACCGCCTAATTCTCAAGCATCGAATACCATTACACACCACACATATACCATACAATCATCAATCACATTCACACATTCACACGCAATTAATTCATGATTTATGCAATGCACATAGACCGACACAACGACTCTATGCACATGCCATGCGGTACCGACTTCGAATATCTCATGTCTCATCATCAGTTCACTCAGGAACTATTGGAACCATCGCTCGTTACTGAGAATCTCAAGTAACTCCCCGTCGGGCCTACGATGTTCACCCGTCGCTTTAGGTCCTCAGGCAACGCCTCATATTTTCGAGGCACACGACGTTAAGGATTGCTTTAAGTCTCCAAAGGAGTCCACAATCGTCTATAACCACCGCTTTAGGTCCTTAGGCAGCGCCTCATATTTTCGAGGCACACGATGTTATAGCGGATTCCATCAGGAACCAAACCGCCACTCAGGACGTTTCCACATAATGCACATCATGATGCTTGGCATACAATGACTCATGACATTCACATTGCATCCATACACACATTCATAATCATGCACATTTATCAAATACCACACTTAGCATTTTCTTGCCTTTCGGCCACAAAACATCATCACAACAGCGCATAAGTCATCTCACGTACCAAACAACAACATACGGCATAATACACGACAATTCCACACCATTAAAATGACAAAAATCGATAACCGACACTATTCCCATTTCCCGATATAATTTAATCGGTTAACAATCCTCAAAACCCATTTTTATTAGATAGAACATTTCATAAGCTTTCCAACGGTATAAAGAACGTCCCGATCCGAGTTACGGATCAAAAGTTACGGAATTTAGAAAACAGATAAAATTTTGAAGTCCCAGACCGCGCTGAGCGGGTCCGTGAGCGCGCTGAGTGGGCTCGCTACTGCCTGGAGGGGTTACATTTTTTCAAAAGCGCGCTGAGCGGGCATCTGCGGGCTCTGCGATTTTCAGAAAAAAAAACCCTCTTCGAGAATCCACCCCAAAAGTCCCATTTTTCACCCAAATTCAATTCCAACAGCAAAACAAACATCAACGATTATTCATACACACAGTGTGATCATACAATAAAGTTTATATCGATTTCTGAGTAGAAATCGAGGTTTTCACGGTCGGAAATCGATATAAACTTTATTGTATGATCACACTGTGTGTATGAATAATCGTTGATGTTTGTTTTGCTGTTGGAATTGAATTTGGGTGAAAAATGGGACTTTTGGGGTGGATTCTCGAAGAGGATTTTTTTCTGAAAATCGCAGAGCCCGCTCAGCGCGCAGGTGCCCGCTCAGTGCGCTTTTGAAAAAATGTAACCCCTCCAGGCAGTAGCGAGCCCGCTCAGCGCGGTCTGGGACTTCAAAATTTTATCTGTTTTCTAAATTCCGTAACTTTTGATCCGTAACTCGGATCGGGACGTTCTTTATACCGTTGGAAAGCTTATGAAATGTTTTATCTAATAAAAATGGGTTTTGAGGATTGTTAGCCGATTAAATTATGTCGGGAAATGGGAATAGTGTCGGTTATCGATTTTTGTCATTTTAATGGTGTGGAATTGTCGTGTATTATGCCGTATGTTGTTGTTTGGTACGTGAGATGACTTATGCGCTGTTGTGATGATGTTTTGTGGCCGAAAGGCAAGAAAATGTTAAGTGTGGTATTTGATAAATGTGCATGATTATGAATGTGTGTATGGATGCAATGTGAATGTCATGAGTCATTGTATGCCAAGCATCATGATGTGCATTATGTGGAAACGTCCTGAGTGGCGGTTTGGTTCCTGATGGAATCCGCTATAACATCGTGTGCCTCGAAAATATGAGGCGCTGCCTGAGGACCTAAAGCGGTGGTTATAGACGATTGTGGGCTCCTTTGGAGACTTAAAGCAATCCTTAACGTCGTGTGCCTCGAAAATATGAGGCGTTGCCTGAGGACCTAAAGCGACGGGTGAACATCGTAGGCCCGACGGGGAGTTACTTGAGATTCTCAGTAACGAGCGATGGTTCCAATAGTTCCTGAGTGAATTGATGATGAGACATGAGACATTCAAAGTCGGTACCGCATGGCATGTGCATAGAGTCGTTGTGTCGGTCTATGTGCATTGCATAAATCATGAATTAATTGCGTGTGAATGTGTGAATGTGATTGATGATTGTATGGTATATGTGTGGTATGTAATGGTATTCGATGCTTGAGAATTAGGCGGTATTATGTTATATGTGGTTGTGGTGAGAATGTGTTACTTGTATATCTTTGTGTTTATATATAATTTTATTCAATTATATTATGGTTGTTTTTCTCACCCTTCTGCTGTTTTATGACGCTCTATGAGGCGTTACAGATTAGAGTTGCTGGAGGTATTCTTTTTGTGAAGCGTTGCGTCTTCATTATTTTGGTCGGTCGGCTCTGATATGTGACTCCGGGTAGTTAGGGTGGCCGCGTGCTATTACTTTGTATATTCGATGATATATTGTGGTTGTATATGTATAACTGGATGTATGATAGATATGTTTATATGTATATATGTATATGTGTTACTCAGATTTTAGATCTTTCCGCTTTAATTCTAATTTCTGAAAAGTGGGTGTAAGGAACGAAGTTTCCTCTGTATGATTGTTACCCCGCGTTGCATATCTAAATGGGCAGGTGTTGCATGTTTATGTTTTGTTACAGTTGATGTGATTCTCCCTTTCTATGCCATGATGTTTCAAATATACTCTGATCAATTTTTGAATTTTCTCTTAGTGCTTTAATTGCATGTTAATTGGGGGTATAGTTTGGGGGCGTCACAAAACTACCTTCAAAACCATATAAGAAAGTTCAAGAAATTTCATAGAGAATAAAAGAAAGCATACATATCCTGGAATAACGATGATATGGACTCCTTAGATAAGAAAGAAGAAAACCTTTGTCTCATGGCAAATTATCAAGATGATGGGGTAACCTCTCACTTTTCTTAACAATAATTATTTTGCATTTGTAAAAAGCTAAAAAAAGAAACAAGTAAATTAGAACAAATTATCTCTACCTCCAAAGGCATTATCTCTTCCCTTAAATTGAAAAATAAAAACCTGTTGGAAGATATAGAAAGTCTTAGAGATAGACAAGATGATTTAATTCAAAAATCTTATTCATCTCATAAATTCCTAGACGAATCTATCAAGTGTGATCAATATGACATTTAAAAAAATAAAATTGATGATCTTCAAAACACACTTGATAAAAAATGGAGAGATAACTTGAACCTTTATTAGATAACCAAAAAACGTCTTACAATAAGGCTGATCTTGGTTATGAACCTAAGAACAATATTAAAAGTTTTAGCAATATTTGCAATGCCCAGCATCTAAATGCAAAACCCTAAAATGCAATTACTGCAATAAAGATAGCCACATTGCAATTTTTTGTTTTATTAAAATGAGTCATGAAAGCAAACAAGAATATCCTCCTTAATACTTTTATAAAGAGATCTGTGAATGTAAAAATAGAAATATGTATACTCATAATATGTATTCCATTAACATCAAAGGATCCAAAAATATATGGGTACCAAAGATAGAAAAATCAAGTTGTAATGCAGATGATGATATTGATAGTTGGTAGTCAAGTGACACAACTAAAGAAATAAATATATTTTATTGTTCCACTCCTACGAGGGAAGAAATCTCTTCAAACAATAACAACAAGACAAAATCATTGAACCTTTGATTTTTGGTAAAATCCTCATTTTTACCCTTTAGTTGTCCTAATTAATTAAAGCTTTATTGCACAAATTGTCTAGTATTAAGTAAGCTATGTAACCAAGGTAGTAGAGTATGTTTAACTCCTCTCTATGCATGTTCTATAAAAACCTTATAAAATCATTTTAAAACTTATTTTCAAAAAGACCACGACTATGGAAGAATTCATGAGTATTACCTTTGGTGAACTAATCACTAGGAGGTAGAAATAAAGGTTGTTAGTTTTGTAAGTATCGCTTAAAGAACATCCTTGGGAGATGAAAATTAAGGGAAAGAAAAAC
This sequence comes from Lathyrus tuberosus, assembly GCA_022829125.1. Classification (NCBI taxonomy): domain Eukaryota; kingdom Viridiplantae; phylum Streptophyta; class Magnoliopsida; order Fabales; family Fabaceae; genus Lathyrus; species Lathyrus tuberosus. The sequence goes on from JALAZF010000031.1 coordinate 8,775,509, forward strand.
ATCAAAGACAAGAGGAAGTCTATAGAACAAATGGAGAGATTCAAGTTAAAGAAGTTAACTTAATAGAATCAATAACTAACTTAAGAATGGAGGACCATTAAGGACCAGCCTATTCAGAATGTTAATGGAGATATATTTAAAGGGATTGCATCTCAACACTTCCTTAGAAAGATTAAAATTGAAAGGTGGGAGATCTTTATATACTATTCTAAGTGTACAAGATGAAGTGGTTATCTGACGGCGCTTGTTAACCCTAATAGATTTAATCAAGACATTGATTCTAATTTCCAACGGAATTTCCCAAAGTGATGATGCTAATGGTATTACTCAACGAATATGATAACAAAAGCTTAAGATGATAAATTTGTAATCAATTTATCAGTCATATAGCTGGAATAACTCTCGTATCAAAGTGATTTATAAAGAAAGAAAATTGACAGTGGTTTCTCGTTCCCTCAAAAGGGGAAGCTTTTCAAATTACCTTGAGACTTTGAGGTAATACACTTAATAGAGATTGAAAAATTGGAAAACTCTAATTGATTCTCTAATAAGTGATTTATTAATTGTTTGTTCAATGTATTGCTAACTTGGGGCTGAGTTTTTAAGTTTTTGTGGAGCAAAGTGGTGTTAGACGCCAAGAGCCCAATACTAGTTTAAGGCCTAAGGAGACTTAAAAGAGCTTGTCTAAAACACTCATAAGAGGAAATAATTATCTCTTGGAGAAATATGAGGTATACAGAAGTAGACAACAAAGTTCCCTCTCAGTTTAGAAAGCTTCAAATATTTTTGAGTTTGGTTTGAGAAAGAATTAAGAGGAAGAAGTTCTTTAAAGCTTACCTACTAGTTGATTTTAAAGTTGGATTCCACCTTCCATGGGAAGAAATAAAATCTTAGATCATATTTTTTACTCTTTACTCCGAACTGCTTATGTCCATCTCTATAAGGTAACTTGTTCCCTTAACATGGGATCTATGTGTTTTGATCATTCTTTATATTTTTTATTATGACAAAGGGGGAGAAATCTACTATCAAAGGTAGTAGAGTATACTCTCTACTTAATTGAGGGGGGGCTTTAACTACTCCAAATATATCTTTTATTTATTTCCTTTACCATCTTCCTGAGAGATGCATTGTCATCACCAAAATGGGGGAGAATATGGATATATATTTTTATTGGTATAAAGTTGATAACTCCACAAAAGATCCTCTCTGAAGTTTTGATGACGACAACATAAATAGTTGTGATATTGAAGTCAGTGGAAATAGCTCTCAACACTCTGATGATGGTGAACTAACTAGTAAAAAATCTCAAAACCTCATCAAGAAAAGAAACTCACTACTACAAAAGAGACCTTTCGTCACACTAAACTACAACGCTCTGACCGTTAACCGTGGTAATAAGTCATTGTTGGATGCACTTTGTTTATTTATATTTACGAAACTACATTAAACTACGGTCAAACTAATAAACTGTGATTATACATTTATGGAGTGATAGGGTTCGAATCTTAGCTCCAACAATTTTCTACTTTTTCATTACAATTAATGTTGTCCTTATAATTACAATATATAAATTAAAATTAAAATACCTATCACCACGGTTGTTAAAGTGAATCGTTGTGAAAGTCATTATCTTTCATCACAGTTTTTGAATACAACCGTGGTGAAATTGTTTACTCATATATAATATAATTGAATTAGCTCTCGCTTCTTAATAGTATCATTGCATTTATCACAGCAAAACCCTAGCACATATTTTCTCTCTTCTTCTTCGTCATTAGTTCTCGCTTCATACATATAGGTATTCTTCTTCTTCCTTGCTCTTTCTTTTTCGTGTATGTTATTTTTATGTTTCACATGATTTTCACGTGATTTTTTTTTGTTTTTTTTATGTTGTTGTATGTTGTTGTTGTTGTTGTATGTTGTTGTATGTTATTCTAAAAAAGGGTTTCTTTTCTTGTTCCGATTTCAGATCCTTCTCTCAACATGAAGAGTGGGAGCAACAAACTTATCCACGAGATTTAGGTTACAAAGGAGGTTATTGATATGGTGGAATTATGGTTGAACAAAGCCAAGGAGGCTGAATTTGTTAGGGATCACATTACTTTTGTTGAACCGTCTGATGGAACAGTCTATAAGAAGATTCATTTCAAAAATCTTAACCCTGAAACGATGAAGAATGTAGAAGCTATTATGAAGGAAGAAGGTAGTTGCTTGTTATGTTACAGTGTATTGCTAGTTTATGTTAACATGTTGCTTTTTCTTGTGGAATGATTTACTTCCTTTTTGGGTTAACAATGTACTGCTGGTTGTTGTTTCTTGTTATGTTACAATGCTAATGCTAGTTTATGTTTTCAAAATAGGTTAACATTCTGAAAGCTATTTATATTTTGAAATCTGGTTCAAGAGAACTCATAATATGGGTTTAGTTCATAAAAGGTTTATTTTGCTATGGTGAAACAATACAAGAAGTATGAAGCAATTTTAGAAGCTTCATCTACCTTGTATTTTTTCTTCATGGAAACACAAAGTAGACCAACTTCATATCATTCCACGAATCTTTTCAATAAAAGGTATGCCATTGTCGTTTTGTTGATGCATGTTGTTGTTGAGTTTATTATAATGTATGTAGATTGTTTGTTTCACTAACCCTTCATTGAACATGCATTCATTTAAAGTGATTTAGAAAATAATAATCTGAAAATTAAGTTATATTTGAAAAGCAACTGAGATCAAACATGTTTTTCGAATTGCATCCATCTCGTAATTCATCTATATCACTCTTTAACACATAGAACTTGGTTTATTGCCCTAAATTCTTCAAAGCAACGGTTCGTTCTCTATTAATTTATATTTCAAAACATCAAAAGTGTTGAGAAATTGAATTATCTTGGTCGTTATCATCATAATAATCTTCATCATTGATTAAAATAATGATGGTAGCGATGATGAGGATTCATAATTAGTCAACATAATGATGCTTTGTAGAATAAACTAAGAATGAACCATTTCTTTGAAGAATTTGGGGCATTGAATCAAATACTACATGTTAAGAAGCAAGAGATGAATTACAGTATGAATGCAATTTGAAAAATAGTGGTTCGTTTAAGTTGTTTTTCAAGAATAATTTAAATTTTCAAATTATTAACTTCTACATCAATTTTAATGATTGTATATGTTTAGTGAGGTGTAAGGAAAAACAAGCAATCTACATATTTTATAATAAACTCAGAGTACTCACTACGCCAAAAAATACCTTTAGCAGCGCTTTTTTTGGCCTTTAGGTAAAGACAGCGCTTTTGTAAATGCAAAAGCGCTGCCTTAGGTCCCCTTTAGGCAGCGCTTTTCCACTAAAAGCGCTGTCTTTTGTTCCCCTTTAGGCAGCACTTTTTCAAAAGCGCTGCCTAATGTGTATTATTTTCCAACTTTAGGCAGCGCTTTTTTTGGAAAAAGCGCTGGTTTTTCCCCCCTTAGGCGGCGCTTTTCAAAACGCTTTCTAATGTGTCTCTGCTTAATACTTTAAGCAGCGCTTTTTAGGAAAGCGCTTTCTTTAGTTCCACTTTTGGCAGTGCTTTTGCAGTAAAAGCGCTGTCTTTTGTGCACGTAAATTGTTTTAAAATTTATTTGTTTTGGATGCATTTTTTGTCAAAAGCACTGCTAAAACTCCTTTTTTTAAGAATGTTTTTTTTAAAAAACCTTTTAATAGACCTGTATATTAACAAACCTGTATAACATAATTTTTTATCAAAACTTATCACAATTATATACTTCAATTCACAAGCCTTCATTCAACATATGTCTTATATACTTCAATTCACAATTCTACATAATTATATACTTCAATCACCATATATAGGCCTTATATTTCATAATTATACTTCAATCACCATATATAGAACTATTCATAATTATACAACAACTTCCACTTTCAAAACTATATACAACAACTTCCAAAACTATACAAAGTATATACAACAACTTCCAACTTCCATGCCTTATATGATTCTTTTCTCAATAAGGTATTGACACCAATCCTCCTTAATTTCTTCCAATTGTACTTTGGAGTAAGTAGCACACTTGAATTCATCAAAATACTACATAATATGCATGATTTAGTTCAAAGTAATTAATTATATCAAATATCCAATAAATATTAAAATAACTCCTAAGTTATAAATCCATACCATGATTGGAATATCTATTTGATCCATATGAATGATTTCTTTCATAAACCTCAAAACTAAATAACCGCAATCTATACCATTTTTTTGATGAGGACACTACACAGTGAAAAAAAATAAGAATATATATCAGGATATATAGTCTAACTTGTTTTATCAAGTAGCATCACTATTATAAGCAAAATTGTGAAAATATACCTCCACTCTGATCCATGAAATGTTGGTTGACTCACTCTTTGATACTTGGGCTCCTCTTTGTGATCGAAATATTTGTATAGCTCTAACATAATATAAAAAAATATTTAGAACAATCTCACTTAAATAAATTAATAAACAAATACACACGAATATTTAGAACAATTTCACTTACGTATCAATCGTCGTCTTCATATCCGGGTATTTATCTACATCACCATATAATGAATCCACATATTACACTATTTCTCTTATCGAATTTATCGCAACCAACAACCAGTGTCCACTGTAAAATAAAACAAAAGTATCGATATAGTAATTTTATACGCAACATCAAAAAACGAAAAATGATAATAAATGAAGTAAGAATGCAAATCTAACCCGTTGCCAGTATTATATGGTAAAAGATACAACTTTTATGTATCTATTCTCGCCATAAATCTTTCGACTAACTGAGATTGTATTGAAGTTGGATTCATCGCAATTAACGGTGCATTGATACAGTTGGCAGATAAGAAACCGAATCTTTCTGACAATTGATGCGGGCGCACCAATTTCTCATACAAGAACCTTAAATAAAAACATAACAAACATTAGATTATTCGTTGAAATGAGTAAATAAATTGTTTAAATAATTAAAGAGAGTTAATCGGAATACCTGATGTATGTATGCATAACACCGATGCCTAATTCAGAATGATTAAAAATTTGATTTAAATCCTCTTTAGAAATTGTTTATGAATAGGAATAACCGAAAATACCTTCCTCCATAGGTACTTCACGAATACCTTCGTCCATCAAATTCGATGTTTCTACAAGTGTTACAAGAGATGATCTAAATCGAGATACAATTGCTTTTTTTTCCCCGTCCTTGCAAGAGTCTTTTTTTGGTTGGACGTGTTGCCTAATTCTGGCTGCCTATTCTGACTTTCTATTATTTGCAAATCTTGGGCATGAATCTAAAAATCATATAAGTTAGTAAAACATTTGAATATAGAATTAACACTTTTAATGTGTATATATTGAAAAATTTATGCTAAATTAATTTCATAATAAGCATATATAATTACCTCGGCAAGTTTCTGTTGACAATTGATACTACCTTTGTCACTAGTATCATTAAACTCTGAATCACGCCTTTCTGACATATATTTTTCCTTGTCCTTTTGTAATTCACGGACTTGAGCTCTTAATTCTTCCATGGCTTCCATCACCTCTCTATTGCTAGGATTTTGTCTCTTTGAACGATTATAAAAGGATGATGGAGTGACTCCAAAACCCTTACCCCTCACACGACCGGAATACTCAGGACCATTTAACACTCGAGTAAGTATGCTCTTGCAATCCTGATCTTCAGTTAGAGTTGCGGACTGAGACAGAGTCTCCTGGAATTCATATGCATGAATATCGAAAAATATTAGCGGGGATTAAAAAGCATAAATATTATATATATATATATGTGTGGGATATAAAACGCATAATGTTATACTTACACATTGCTCAAAAACTTGTTGAACATTTTCCGCAACAACTCCATCCTTGCCCACACGAGCAGCCTTCCACAAAACATGTTCCGGAACACATGTTTCTTCACTTTTCTATTCTTCTAACTACACATTAAGACAAATAATAAAATCAATTATAACACATGGGAAAGAAACAAGTAAATCAAAGCATTTATATATACTTACTATTTTTTGCTGTAAGCGTGCATATCCCAAACGCCTCTTCCTGTATGGATACGCAGGTTTTGATGCTCTTTGGCGATTTACGCCACTCAACTCCTAAAATGCTTCGGTTCTTCTTTTGGCTACAAAAGTTGCCCATTCTTCAGGTGAAATCAAGTCCACATACTTCACTGGACGTTCTACTTCAAAAAAATTCCGTTCGGCATCCCTAAGATACTTGTTTGATATAAATGCTCGAAACCCTCTGTGTCTTTTTCCAGCTAATTGAATACAATACTTCTTTCGGTCATCACTAATATTAAAAGACCTCTACAAAAACAAATAACATAATTAGTAATTTAAAGACATAATCGGCAACAAAAACAAATAACATCAATATGGTACCTGTATCTCACTCCATATCTTATCTTTGGCGGGTTTCAACGATGCATTTCTCCAATTATCACAAGTAATTGGAATATACGAACGAACAAGTGTACTAATGTAACTTGTCAACATTGCTCCATTAGGCTCAACAAGTTGGTTCGTATTATTCCAATAAACGTCATACTTCATTCCTTTATCTCTAGCACGAATGGTGTTCTTCATGATAGTTACTCCTCGCGTAATATCTCCTTCCGCTTCTTTAATTGTTTCATGTCCATCATTTTTTGAAGTATCATGTGGATTTTCCTCGTTAGTAGCCATTTCACCTGTAATTAAGAAAAACATTAATATAAAATGACACAATTATATTAAAAAATTTATAAAGCTAAACAAACTTAGAGGGATTAAGTTCAAAGTCATTTTAGACACAATTATAAACAATGAACTTGTGAGTGAAATCAAAAATCAAATCAACTAAATATCAAAAACTAATATCATTTTCAATTAAATCAAAAACTAATATCAAAAATCAACTATTAACCGGAGAAAGACTTACTAAAATAGAACTTAGATACTAACTTTCTTCTTATAGATGAAACAATCCCATAACAATTCTCATATTAACGGCATAAACAGATCCGCAAATTGCAGTAACAAGAACCCTTGAACTTTGAACTCCAACGTGCCTTCATTAGTCACTCATAACAAACAACCATTACCCTTTTTAATATCATTCATTATTCCATGACATACTCCTATATTAGTAATAAACATAACTTTTTAAAAAATATTAAAAAGATAATCAGTACCAGTAGTGTTAGGCACATGCACACACTCATAACAAAATAAAAATAATAATAATAATAATTTGAGGAAGAAAAAAATTATATCATAGAAACAGCAGAGAAACAATCAACAATGGAGAATATTAGGCATTTCCATTATTAGAGAGAAAACCAGAAAAAAGGAGAGTAAAAACCTCAAACGGCGGACGGCGATAGCACGGATTGAAGTAACGAACAGCGGACGACGGTAGCTGTGACGGTAGCCTCGAACGGAATAAAGTCACGAACGGCAGACGACGGAGGACGGAGGGAGTTTCGTTTGCAGAAGAAGAAGACGAAGATACAGTGTCGCGAGAGTTTAAGGCAAAATAGAAACGGTAGTAATGAAAATAGAGGGATATCAGAATCTGTTTTAATTTTAATATTTTAAAAGACCTTTAGCAGCGCTTTTAGAAAGCGCTTTCTTATGTTAATCCTTTAGCAGCGCTTTTGGGGTAAAAGCACTTTCTTATGTGGGATTAATGAAAGGCCTTTAGCAGCGCTTTCCAAAAGCGCTGCCTAAAGCGTGTTGTACGAAATCCCTTTAGCAGCGCTTTTCATAAAACACTTTCTAAAGTTCACCTGCCTTAGAGTTTTAGCAGCACTTTTCAAAAGCGATGTCTTATGTCCCCCATTTAGCAGCGCTTTTTTCTTTCATTTTTTATTTTTGTTTTTAGCGAAACATGTAGAAGCGCTTCTGCCAGAAAGCGTTGTCTTTGCTGCACTGCAAAAACTCATTTTTGGCGTAGTGACTTTTCACAACTATTATCTTCTATAACCGTGGTGAAATGTTAATTATATTCCAAATAAATTGGTGTTGCTGCTGGGTTTCGAATCCATAACCTAAATATAGATCAAAACTATTATTTAATAAAACCGTTGTGATAGGTAGCGCACTACCTAGCTTATAACCACAGTCACACGCCCGTTGTAGAAACCACCATACATACAATCACACGCTACCTAACAACGGACGTGAAACCGTCATTATATGTGTTTTGCAACCGTCATTGTATGTGTTTTCCGTTGTAGTGACTCAAGACTAAAGTGTTTATATAATTGATGCATCCAACAAAGAATCTTGAAACCTCAGATAAAGTGTGGAAGCTTACCAAGTTGTGTTTTTCTAAGTGGTCAGAGTTTTGTAAAAGTAATGAAGTAGCTCTTAAGTTCTAAGGAAACACACACACACACACATACACACACACTCAAAAGACTTCTTCTAATTGTTTTACATCTTTAAAATGTTTTCAAAATCAAGACAATTGATTAATAAGCTATCCAAAATCGTTTAAAAGGATTTTTAAACTAACCAATCGATTGGGGACTCAAGTCAATTGATTGGGAATACTTTTTTGAGTTTGCCAATTGATTAGGGCATTAAGAAAATCGATTGGAGAATGCCTCTAATCGATTAGGACAATGCCTTAATGACTTGTAACGACTATGTATCAGATATTTCCATGTTGGGCAAGGTAATCTACTAAAAGTGACTAATCCAATCGATTAGGCTTTAAGCCAATCGTTTGACTCATCAATTTTTCCCATGAATTATTTCCTTTTTTTATTTTTCCAACTCCTATATAAATGAGGCTTGTCTCCTCTTCATTTCACATCACTTTCCAAAGCTTTACATTTTCTTTGGAATTTATCTTTCTAACTTATCTCTCCCTTTCTCTCTAGAAAATATTTTTTCACTTAAAACTGTCTTAGTGCTTATTAGTAAAACTTTTCTTATGAGGAAGAGTTTTGTAAGTGGTCGGGTTATTTGTTTAATTATAGGGAGTACAATACTCTTGAGAAGATTGAGTTTGGTTCTTGAGATAAACCAGTCATAAAATGTCTGTTTTGCTTTATTGTATTTTGCCGAAAAAAGTTTTGATTTTGGTTATTGAGATAAGCCTGAAAATCTCTAAGAATGTTCGTTATCTTAACATGTGGTAAAATCTATATTTGGTTGGGGATAATCCTATAAAAATCTTAAGATCATATGGTATAAAGGTTCATGGGCATAACCTTCAAAAGCTAAAAGTTTATAGTAAAACTTTCAAGAAGATCTCTTGGGGACAAGACTAGGCCAATGTTCGGTCAAACTTGTATAACTCTCTGGTACAATCTCTAACCCTATCCTCTTTAATTTCTGCTATTTAATTTACTGTTTTATTTTCGATGCTATTTACTCTTAAGAATCCATTAACACGTTTTCAAGTTTAATCGAGAAAAATATAAAAGTAATCATGAATTTAAAATACCACAATTCATCTCCTCTTATACTTGAGGTCACTTGTCCAACATTTTCTTCACAAGAATGTTTATCATTCCTTCTAATGTGACCATGCTATTATCTGCAAATCTAATGGACCTCCTCAGTGATTCTCCAAGCTTAATGAACCGGATTTTATTTTCAGTCATATCATATTTGCGCCATGTGTCAAGGTACCAAATATTGGTTTTGTCTTGAGCCAAGTTTGTATCAGCCATCAAAATGACTTCTTTTGAGTCACTACTTCATGCATGAGAAAATTGTGTCACACCCTTATCATTTCCATTCAATTATTTATTGAAGTAACAACCTTAACACAGTGTTTAAGCTTTTGGAAACAATAGTATTAGACTTCCTTCATCTCCATATTCTTTTTGAATTTTTGATTGTGAGGAGTACCATTCATCCTTGTCTTACCCAGACTTCTTGAGTGTTTATTGCACCATCACTCTCATTCCATTTTTTCCACCTTTCTTTGCCTTTGTTGTTATTTTAAGAGTCTTCTTTCATTTTCTTAAAGAAGTTGGCCTGTAAAACTTATTCAGACGTCTTTTCTGAATTTCTCTGTTTCTTCCTAAACTCATGAGCTTTAAGAGATGCTTCTAATTCTTCAAGCTTTATTTCAAATAAATATTTGAACTATTCAATGACCATAAGAATGTGATCAAACTTGAAAGGTGGAACTCTTAGAACTTTATCCACTTTATGCGGTTCATATATCTTCATTCGACACAACTTCATTTGATTGGTCAAAACTATATCATCGGGCCATATCAAATCATAAATGAATGTAAATAATCAAATACATTTTTCATTATGCTGAATCAATCAACTGTTAAATATGTAATTCATTATTTTAGGAATATTAGATTTGATTTAGAAAGATCAGATTTGATTTAGAAAGATTAGATTAGATATTTTTGGGCTTTTATAGTTTGGGCTTTAGCTTGAGATGCAAGTTAACCTAAATCTATAAATAGGGAGGAACCCTTATCATTGTAATCATCAAGTTTGATAATTTACAGTTTGTAGTTGCAAGTGAATATTGAAAGTTTCCACAGTTTGTGGGCAGAAAGAATTTTGCAGTTTTTCATCTTCTTCTCCAACGCTACTGTTTCTCTTTTCCCTTTCTTTATTTCTTTCTCAATTTTTCTTTTCGTTGCCATTGCGTGTGATTGTTAACAATCTTGAGATCAAGGTTGAATAGTAATTCTCAAAAGGTTTTGGGTTAATTCCAACATCTGGTATCAGAGCTCCGGTTGCGATTCAAGGAAGGAAAATCGTGATGGCGATGAATCATCCGAACGGGCACTTTCCGACGAGCCTTCCAATTCTCAAGAAAGATAATTATGAGAATTGGTACAAGCAGATTAAGGTGGTTTTCTGTTATCAAGATCTTTGGGATCTTGTGAAGGAAGGAGTAGCACCGCTTGTGGAGAACGCGGCGGATCAAGAAAAGGTTGCACACAGAGAATTGAAGAAGAAAGATTATAAAGCTCTCTTTATAATCCATCAGTGTGTTGATCCAGATAACTTTGAAAAAGTTAGTGATACAGAGTCAGCAAAGGAAGCATGGGAGATTCTTGAAAAGTCGTTTGGAGGCACAGAGAAGGTGAAAGAGGTGAGGTTACAAACTCACAAGAGAACCTATGAGTTGCTTCAGATGGAAGACAATGAAATTATAACAAATTTCTTCACCAGAGTTACAAAGCTGGTGAATCAAATCAAGGTATGTGGAGAGGTGTTGACATCAAGATCAGTTGTTGCAAAGAGGTGGTGCTGCAGGTATAGGAAGAGGTGGTGGTCGAAAGCCGGACAAAATTCACATTCAATGATTCAATTGTCAGAAGTATGGTCACTATTTTAGTGATTGTTCAGAAAAGAAGAAGAATCAAGAAACTGATGAAAAGCTGGCGAAACATGAAGAAGAAGAAGAAGAAGAGATGTTGTTTATAGTCACAACAAGAGACGAAGATAGATTCTAGGACCAGTGGTACTTGGACTCAGGATGCTCATCACACATGACTGGAAGGAAAGATTGGTTTGTCAACATGAAGCCCTCATCGAAGAACACAGTGAAGTTTACAAATGACAACACTCTAGCAGCTGAAGGTGTTGGTGATGTCTGATTATGAGGAAAGATGGAAAAAGGTCAACAATTTCCAATGTGTTGTACATACCAGGCATGAAGAGTAATTTACTCAGTATAGGCCAGTTGGTCAAAAAGAACTACAAGGTGTTGATCAAAGACAAGATGGTGAGAGTTCTCGACGTAGGTGGTAGGTTGATCTTGAAGACTCCAATGTCTCAGAATAGGACCTTCGAGATTGAAATCAATGTGATGGAGCACAAGTGCCTAGCAACTGCAGCCAGCAGAGATGAGTGGTTATGGCATTTTCGACTAGGCCATCAATGACATCAGAGAGCTAAAGAGAAGAAGTATGGCTTTAGGATTACCTGAAATCGACATTCCAAGTGAAGTCTGTGAAGAGTGTATTCAGTCGAAACAACACAAGAATAGATTCAGCAAGGATGCAGGAAGGAAGTCGAAGGCAATTCTGAAAGTCATATACTCTAATGTATGTGCACCAATCCAGGTGGATTCGATTGGTGGCAACAAATACTTTGTCAAATTCATAGATGATTACAGTCGAAAGTTGTGGACTTACCTCATCAAGAAGAAAAGTGATGTTATCGAGGTATTTGCCATATTCAAATCTATGGTCGAAAGACAGAGTGGTCGAAAGCTGAAAATTATGAGGACTGGTGGTGGTGGAGAGTATGTGTCGAAAGAGTTCGATGCATTATGTGAGAAAGAAGGGATTGTGTATGAGGTGGTGTTACCCTACACTCCACAGCAAAATGGAATTGCAGAAAGGAAGAACAGAACCATTATGAACATGGTGAGAAGTATGTTGAATGGAAAGCATCTACCCAAAGAATTATGGGGAGAAGCGGTTTTGACAGCAACATATATTTTGAACAGATGTCCGACAAAGAAGCTTAAAGGAATCACACCAGAAGAATGTTTGTCTGGTTTCAAGCTGAGCCTCAATCACTTGAAGGTGTTTGGATCTATAGCATATAGACATGTTCCAGATCATTTGAGAAGGAAGCTTGATGACAAGTCGAATCAGATGATCTTGATAGGATATCATTCGACTAGAGGTTACAAGTTGTTCGACCCAGTGAATAAGCAGGTAGTAATCAGCAGGGAAGTGATCATAGATGAGATTAAAGAATGGGATTGGACTGAGAATGTCAAGAAGGATTCAGTGAGAATCTCTTGTGAAGAACCAGCCACTGAAGTTGAAAGAGAAGTTCGACAGGAACAAGTCATAGATGAAGCAGGTCCAAGCAGACCTCGACGAACAAGACACATGCCTGCAAGGTTGCAAGAATGTGTAATTACATCAAATGATGTGGTTGATGAAGAGGGTGAGCTGGTACATTAAGCTTTCTACGCAGATGTCGAACCAATCAATGCAGCCGAGGCATTGAAAGATTCGAAGTGGGTGAAAGCAACGAATAAGGAGTTAGAGTCCATCGAAGTCAACAACACCTGGTCACCTGTCGAATTCCCTCAAGGCAAGAAGGCAATTGATGTGAAGTGGGTTTACAAGGTGAAGGTGAATCCTAAAGGAGAAGTAACTCGACACAAGACGAGACTTGTGGCAAAAAGATTTCTTCAGAAGGAAGGAATCGGCTTCGACGAGGTGTTTACACCTGTTGCTTGGATCGAAACAATCAGGTTGGTTGTTGGTCTAGCAAATATGAATAATTAGCACACATGTCAGATGGACTGAAGTGTGCATTCCTTAATGGCCCCTTAGACGAAGAAGTTTATGTTGCACAACCAGTTGGGTATGTGAAACGAGGCGAAGATGGAAATGTGTATAGGCTGCATAAAGCCCTGTATGGACTCAAGCAAGCTCCAAGAGCTTGGAATAAGAAAATCAACAGCTTCTTAAGGAATAAGGAATTTGTGAAATGTACGACTGAGCATGGAGTGTATGTAAGGAGAAGCAATAGTGAATTGCTTATTCTATGCCTCTATGTCGATGACCTGTTGATAACAGGAAGTTGCAAGAAGGAGATCGAAGATTTCAAACATGACCTAAGTGAGGAGTTTGAAATGTCAGACTTGGGAAATCTCTCATATTTCCTTGGCATCGAATTCTACAAGACTAGTAGAGGTTTGACAATGCACCAAAGAAGATATGCAGGCGAAATACTTAGGAGATTTGAGATGCAAGATTGCAACCCAACTTCGACTCCAGCTGAAACCAGATTGCAACTGTTGAAAGATTCAGATGAAGATGATGTCGACCCTACCCAATACAGAAGACTTATTGGGTCACTTCATACCTTTGTCACACAAGGCCTGACTTAGCATACAGTGTGGGTATGGTAAGTAGATTCGTGCAAAAGCCAAAGGTATCACATCTAGCAGCAATGAAGAGGATACTGAGGAATCTGAAAGGGACTTTCGACTATGGCATTTTGTTTCCTACAGCTGATGAAGGAAGACTCTAGTTGGTGTAGCGATGTTGCGGATAGAAAATCCACAGCTGGCTATGTGTTTATGTTAGGTGGTGCACCAGTTGCTTAGAGTTCGAGAAAGGAGCCAGTCGTGGCATTTTCGTCATGCGAAGCAGAGTACATAGTTGCTTCCTGTTGTGTTTGTCAAGCAACCTAGATGGTGAACCTGGTCGAAGAGATCACAGGGAAGAGTCATGGAACAATTACCATGAAGATCGACAGCTTGTCAGCTATCAACTTGGCGAAGAATCCAATAGCATATGGTCGAAGTAAGCACATCGAAATGAGGTTCCATTATCTTCGAGAGCATGTAGCAGAAGGGAAGATGAACTTGGAACTCTGTAGAACTGAGAATCAAATTGCAGATATCATGACGAAGGGAGTGCAGGTCGAAGTTTTCAGAAGACTAAGAGCCATGATGAATATAGACAGTTTAGACACAATGAATTAGGTGGTGTGTTAAATATGTAATTCATTGTTTTAGAAAGATTAGATTTGATTTAGAAAGATCGGATTTGATTTAGAAAGATTAGATTAGATATTTTTTGTCTTTTATAGTTTGGGTTTTAACTTGAGATGCAAGTTAACCTAAATCTATAAATAGGGAGGAACCCTTATCATTGTAATCATCAAGTTTGATAATTCACAGTTTGCAGTAGCAAGTGAATATTGAAAGTTTTCACAGTTTGTGGGCAGAAAGAATTCTGCAGTTTTTCATCTTCTTCTCCAACGCTACTATTTCTCTTTTCTCTTTCTTTTTTCTTTCTCAATTTTTCTTTTCGTTGCCATTGCATGTGATTGTTAACAATCTTGAGATCAAGATTGAATAGGAATTCTCAAAAAAATTTGGGTTAATTCTAACATCAACTTGGCTACAAAAGTGATATTATAACATTAAGGGTTAATACACCTTTTACCCCCTGCCATTTGGGCGAAATCCCAAAAACAACCTGTAAAAAAAACACAGATTCCATCCCTACCATTGATGAATATTGTTAAAATGTTGAAATAACTAAACCTAAAATTTTGTCACCCAAAAGTGTTGAACCAATGCCCTTTTGTTTGCAAGTATATGTCTCTTCCAATAGACTAACTTTCATTACATGTCATTTAATTTGCTTCAAATATACATACTACATAACATGTAATGAATATTTAATATGTTAAATAAATTCTTCCAAAAATGTTAATAAGAAACTAAACTAAAAATATTTATTATATTTATAATTAATAAATTAGTTTTTTTTTAAATATTAAATGTTAATATAAATATTTAATTTTTGTTTAACGTTAAGATATTTATATTTTTAGTTTAATTTTAATTATTTAAAGTTAAGATATTAAATATTTAATTTTAATTTTAATTTTTAGTTAACGTTAAGATATTTAAATTAGATTATATTTTCAATTTATTTAACGTTAAGATATTTTAATTTATTATTAATTTTAAAAAAAAAATATTTTCAGTTTATTAATTATTATTATTTTCTGTTTAAATCATTAATAGTTAATAATCAATAATAGACGGAAAATAAAAATATTTTTAATTAAAATAGTAGTTTTAATATTAGTAGTTAATAATAAACTGAAAATAAAAATATTTTTAATTAATATAATTAGTAGGTTTTATTATTGAAATTAAATTAATAATAAACTGAAAATAATAATTAATATTTAAATTAGATTATATTTTCAGTTTATTTAACGTTAAAATATTTTAATTTATTATTAATTTTAAAAAAATTATTTTCAGTTTATTAATTATTATTATTTTCAGTTTAAATAATTAATAATAGACGGAAAATAAAAATATTTTTAATTAAAATAGTAGTTTTAATATTAGTAGTTAATAATAAACTGAAAATAAAAATATTTTTGATTAATATAATTAGTAGGTCTTATTATTGAAATTAAATTAATAATAAACTGAAAATAATAATTAATATTTAAATTAGATTATATTTTCAGTTTATTAAACGTTAAGATATTTTAATTTATTATTAATTTTAAAAAAATTATTTTCAGTTTATTAGTTATTATTATTTTCAGTTTAAATAATTAATAGTTAATAATTAATAATAGATGGAAAATAAAAATATTTTTAATTAAAATAGTAGTTTTAATATTAGTAGTTAATAATAAACTGAAAATAAAAATATTTTTAATTAATATAATTAGTAGGTTTTATTATTGAAATTAAATTAATAATAAACAGAAAATAATAATTAATATTTAAATTAGATTATATTTTCAGCTTATTTAACGTTAAGATATTTTAATTTATTATTAATTTTAAAAAAAATTATTTTCAGTTTATTATTAATTATTAAAAACTGTTATTTTAATTAAAAATATTTTTATTTTCAGTTTATTATTAACTACTAATTTTAAAACTACTATCTTAATTAAAAATATTTTTATTTTCAGTTTATTATTAACTACTAATATTAAAACTACTATTTTAATTAAAAATATTTTTATTTTTCGTCTATTATTAATTATTAACTATTAATTATTTAAACTGAAAATAATAATAATTAATAAAATGAAAATAATTTTTTTTAAATTAATAATAATTAATAAACTGAAAATAATTTTATTAATTATAAATATAATAAATATTTTTGGTTTAGTTTCTTATTAACATTTTTGGAAGAATTTATTTAACATATTAAATATTCATTACATGTTATGTAATATGTATATTTGAAGCAAACTAAATTACATCTAATGAATCTTAGCTTAGTGGAAGAGATATATATTTGCAAGCCAAATATTATGGGTTCAACACTTATGTGTTACAAAATTTTAGGTTTAGTTATTTTAACATTTTAACAATAAAATAATAAAAAAAGCCACGCATATAATTAAAAATAAAATAAATAAATAAAAATCCAGCAGCGCCACATTATCAATTTTGTTGAGTAAATCTACGCCGAGGGTAAAACGAGGAAATCTACAAATGACAGAGATGAAATCTGTGTTTTTTTTTTTACAAGTTGTTTTTTAGATTTCGGTCAAATGACAAGGGATAAAAGATATATTAACCCTAAAATTAATTCAATTCATAATTCAACTTATCATCTTAAACATCTCACTCTTATATATCAGGTTTAAAAGACTATAGACCATCATAAAATATTCTGATATACAACACATTAGTCTCAAAGGAGTTTAATGTCACATTGACCGAGTTATAAGCACCAAAAGTTACGCTTGATCTTTATGCTCGACTTGTCATCCTCTTGTATGAAATCAACATTATAAAAGGAGGAGGGACATAGGAAGAAAAAAACCTAAAAAAAATTATAACTTAAGCACCCAAATCCCATAAAAATCCCCCGGAACAATATTTTTTTTAATTTATAATCTCAAGTGCCGTAAGAAATGAAATCAAGTTACATAAATAAACAATCCATGTTCAATTCAATACATGGAGCTTGTTAGGTAGCAATAACTAATGCAATAAGGGAACAATACACCTCAACCTCTACCAAAACCAAAACAATTAGTTGGTAAATAATCAAGGTAAATGGTTTCTAGTGTTGGAAGATAGTAACCACTTGGTGAAATTTTGAAGGGTAGATTCATCAGCTCTATAGTAGTTTTGTGTGAAATGAAGCAATTGTGACCATGTAAAATCAGGATATTTTTTTATCCCATCTATGACCACAATATCTTGTGGGGGTCTCACCATTTTGTCTTGTTTTGGACACAAAAAGAATGCCAAGGACCTCCTCTCTTTGTACCTATTAACCACCGCCCTATGCAAACAACTCTTGTATCTCCCATTTGATAATGCCTAAACAAAAAACCAACAAATAAGTTAACAGTTACTATATCCTTACATATTTTGAGATGGCCTACGTATGATTTAACGTACCGTGAATGTATCGCCGATGTTAACAACAAATGCATCTGGACGAGGTCTAACCGTCTGCCATTTCTTGTCAGCAAATACATCAAGACCTCCAACTTGGTCTTGATGAAGTATTGTTAATGTTGTTGGGTCACAGTGTGGTCCTGTACCTAATGCAACACTTGGTTCTTGGCATGATGGATAATAGTTGCATCTCATTATTGAACAACCATCTTCAAATAAGTACTTATAATGTAACCTATCCACTCCTAAGCTTATAGCTAATATCTCCATTAGTTTCATCCCTAACTTCTTCATTGCTTCACAATACTTCTGAAATGCCACCCTGCATAATTAATGCGCAACGTTATATTCATCTGCGTGGAGCTATAGACTAACTCTTAAGAAAGATCTCGAGTTTAATAACAAATTTGCATATATTAAAAAATGAGAAATGAGTACAAGGTACATTTTAACCTGTATTACATAGAAAAAAATTACAATAAAAACAAAACCTACAAACAAACAAAAGAAAAAATGTACATGTAAAAGCCAAAGAACTCAAAAAGACCAACAAAGTACTAGATAAAAATTAGTGTGGTAAACGTGCATGTCCGCTCTGCAAAAGCTTAAAAAAACGGAGCGAAGTATAACGGGACAGATATAATTGAAGATGCAGATTTAAAACTTTGATCTGTCTCTTATAAATATGATAGCAGAAATAGAGGGTGTGAGTCTAAAATCTTGATTTGTCCCGCGAAAAAATACATGCAAAACGGGTGTCAGCGGCTTGTTTTGCCACCCTAATTAAAATTATTATAAACATTGAAAAATTAATATAAAAATTATTTTGAAATAGTAATACTAAATGTGGATAGAATTCATAGTAGTAGCGTTATATTCTTACCCAGCTTGTTGAAAATCTTCTCCCAAAGATGTGGAGTTAAAGTAGTTAGTAACAACAGGTTCAAAGGAATTATTATCATGAAATGGAAAAGAAAGTGTTTCCTTCCATGGCAACTTGGAGGAGAATCTATCAGCATGAGCACCAGAATAGCCCCACATAGAACCCTTCATCTTCCGAACACTAAGTTTCTTATCAAACGGGAGCTTAAAAAAAGCATCCATTTGATCATAAGCTTCACCAACAAGACTCAAATCAACACCATGGTTAATCACTTGAAAAAATCCATGTGTTGAACAAGCTTTAGAAACTAACTTGGCAGCATTGCTTGTGGCTTCTTCGTTGCCTTTAAGGAATCCATCAAGGTCTATCAATGGTGCTTGAAACTCTTCATTTGCGTTTACTTGGTACTCTTTTGGCCAAACGAAGTTGGTTGGAACGTTGCGTTGTTTTTGTAACCAAGATGGGTCGTAGAAATGGTTTTGATGAAGTAAGTCTTGGTGGTTACTAGACACTAAGCAGAGACCAGAATCCATGTAGTTTGATGAAATTAAGGGATGAGGAAGTTAAGAATGATTAGAGACAAGATTGGTGGAGTTATTTATAGGCATATGTATAGGACAAGAAATGGCATGGAAATTTGTAGGTTGAAGCAATGGAATATAATGCAAGAAAACAAAAAATAGTTTAAAAAGTGGAATCAAATTGGTTAGATAAAAAATAAATAAAAATGAAATGGAAGGTCATGCGGCATGCTTGAGTTGAGGGTTTGTGTATGAATTCGCACGCTTTTATGTGTTAGAGTTTGGAAGGTATTCCAATTTGGGCAAGATGCTTGATTTTCATTTGGAATCATGATAAGAAAATAGGGATGAAATGGATATTTTTCATAAAAGTTCAATGATAAAGGATTGAATGTTGCATTAATAATGAGTCGACTTTAAATTAATATTAGAAAATTAAATATAAGTTGACTTTTTTGGTTGACTTAAATAGGATTTGAATGTAAGAATAAAATGGATAGATGGAATGCAAAATTAGAGCAAACACTTTTTTAACACTAAGTATAAGTGACTCATGTTTGTGGTCTCTTATTCTTTTTTATTTAAAGTTATGTGTCACCTCTTTATTATTAATGATGTAATGAAATTGGCTATTCAACCAAAATTTAGATTTTTGTTTGAACTAATCAATCTTAAAAATTGAATTATATCACAAAATTGACTATAAAGTTAGGGGATGTTCATTATAACCTATAACGTATACGTTTATTTTAAATCCTATGAATCAAATCTACCTCTTTGATTTAGAGAGATCTCACACAACCAACTCGTCAAAAGATCTTAGAAGATGAACATGTTAGGACAGACTATGTTGTGGATGTCTTACTCAAATGTTGTCATATCATTACTATACTCGAAGGCGCCATCGCTAAAAAAGATGTATGGGAAGACACCCTTACATGAGACTCGATACAAGAGACATTATCAGAGGTACATGGTGCACTACACTATCGAGGAACCAAAGAAACACGGGTGTGTGTCATACTGGATAGTTATAGACCATTTGCATATTTATAAATATTGAGTTGTAATTTATGACAATTTTTTTGGAATGTCATATGAATACCTTATTTTATCTTATCAGTTGACTTATGTAAAAATAATGCACTTGCATATATGATATCTTGCTTTCTAAATTAAAAATATGTGAGTTATGTATGTTAAAACAATGAACTGGTATGTATGTTTCACCAATGCATTGTTATTCAAATAACATGTTTATATTTGACTAGGGGGTTTGTATGTTATCTGAATACACCACACGTCAAAATATTGAAGTCTTCACATGATTATCATTTACGTTGGAGGTTTGTTTGGATATTGTTATATGGATACATATTGCGTTAAACCATTAAAGTCTTCACATGGTTATTATTTGAGTTAGAGGCTTGTCTGACTAGTGTGATCTTGAATACAACAAACGTCAAAAGTATAAATGTAAAACAAGGTTTATGGTTGAGTCAAGGGTTTGTCTTAATAGTATTATTCAGATATACCTTGCATTAAAATATTAATACAGTATTTCAAAACTAAACATGTCTTTAATCAATAAGTCAAAATTTAAAATATACATCATTCAAATACAATTCATTTTATACACATCATTGAAGATACAAACTAAAATACATCAAAATTTAGGACTTCGTTCAAATACATCATTCAAATACAAAGCATTTGCATTCGAAGACATGTAAGTGATAAATATTTATTTTTCTTCTGTTACGGTGAGAATCGGATATCAAGCTATTAATTAACTTGAATCACAAAACATGAAGTTCACCACCGAGCTTTGATTTATCCAAAGGAAAGGGTAAAGATCGAAAAACCCTAAGTGCGCTATGTAGGAACACAACTAAGAGATCTAAGATTCGGGGGTTGGTTATACCTAGGGAAGGTGTTAGCATCCTAAGTATCTGTAGTACTCTACAGGAACCTCTTGTTAGTATTTGTGTTATGTTAATGTTTGCTTGCTAAGGGAAAAGTGCTAAGGTAAAGACCAAGGGGTATGTACACTAAGTATGTTTGCCAAGACATCGCATCTCGTGCCTACGTATCCTGACGGGAATGGAATCAGAGCATTCGTAGTTCCCCTCACTAAGGGGTAAGAGGGTGAGAAATAGAAAGGTGGGAAAAGAAAAGGTGAAATCCTAGAAGGCATTGGATGTAAAGGAAACAAAGGTAGAAAAAGAAAAAAGGTAGAAAAACAAAAAGGTAGCTCGCTAGGATCTCGCAATCCTATGCCTACGTATTCTCAAGATGAACTTGAGAAATCAGAGCGTCCGTAGTTCCCCTTTCCTTTTCTTCTTCTTTTTGAAATGGTCCGTTGTCTTTTGTTGTGTGTTGCAGGATTCTGGGAGCGTACGAATTGTAGGCATTTTGGTTTATGGTTTTGACAAAAATGTTGGAAAAGTTGGATTGTGGCGTGTTGTTGCTGTCTTTTTTGTTTTGCAGGTGGCTGGCTGAATTTCGGCCTAGGTCTGTGGTTTTGAAAGTTTTGTACGATTTGGGGTGAACTGGTGTGAAGTGTTGTAGAAAAGTGCGTCTGGCTAGGAGTAGCAGGTTGTACAA
The DNA here is from genome assembly GCA_022829125.1 of Lathyrus tuberosus. Classification (NCBI taxonomy): domain Eukaryota; kingdom Viridiplantae; phylum Streptophyta; class Magnoliopsida; order Fabales; family Fabaceae; genus Lathyrus; species Lathyrus tuberosus. The sequence goes on from JALAZF010000031.1 coordinate 8,797,462, forward strand.
ACCCTGTCACCATGTTGATGGGTGAAGCAAAGATGTTTTCAGTAGCAAAAGGGACTTTGGTTTTGTGTTGGTAGGAAGCTTTTTGTACTTGGACTTGTAACCAGACAAAAATGATAGACAATAATAATGAAATACACAAAAATAACTAATAAAATAAAAACTGATAATGAAATAAATAATGATAAAAAATAACAATAATAATGAATAAATAATAGTAATAATAATAATAATAATAATAAAGAAATAAATAAATAAAAAATGATGATAATGATAGTATTAAAAATATAATAATGAAATAAATAGAAACAAGAATAAATAGAAATAATAATAACAATAAGGGAAATAATCATAATAAATAGAAATAAAATAATAAATAGAAATAATAAACAAAAATAATAACAGGTAGAAATAATAATAAAGAAGAAATTAATTCGAAATTAATAAAAAATTCTAAATTAAAGAAATGTTCTAGAGTTCATGAAAATGGTTGAATAAGTAATAAAATAGAATAAATAAAAAGAAATATGTGCCAAAAAAAACAGATGAAAACTGCACGATTATGATTGATAGACTACACGACTGCAAATGTTAAGACAGATGACCTAAAATGAAATGACAATGATCAGAGGATCTGAGGGTAAAATTTGGGGTATAACAGTAACCCCTATTTAAATAGATTTACCGGATGGCACGAGATGGAAATCCTCGGGACATCAAGGTGAAAGGTATTTAAATATAACAAACCGAAAATTTTGCCCTTAGATGCAATGACATGCTATGCTATGGACAAAAGAAAACTAAATCTATAATGCTGACATGCTAAGACTCTAATATGATGAAAATGATGGAAAGGTAAAAATGCAAAATGCAGACAAAAACGAAAGCAGACAGGGACAAAGTCCACACAATGAGTAATCACTCACTGGGGATGACAACTGTAACACCCTTTTCTACCCCAAAACTATCGCAGCAGAACAAACATAAAATCATAGTAAAATCAGAATCACCTCAAAGGGTGCACATTTCTCAATAAATTCAAATCAACAAAATTGCTCCGTAAACAACGGGTTTTCCTCAAAATAACTCAGAATGCCTTCAAAAGGCAGCAGAACCACCATAACCACAAAAATCCCACAAAAGGGTTTATTATAATAAACCATAGTCATCAAATAATAAATAAAATAATAACCAAATGAAACTCAACATGGTTCGACTCAACGACCCAACCCGATGTTACACTATCAGAGCAAGACCCTCTACATCGACAAAAATGCAAATAACTTCAAAAGTCCTCAAAAGCATCCACGACTAATCCTGATCACCTGCACGTTACCCACGTGGAGGCAACATTTAAACTGAAAGGGTGAGTAACACAATTCATTATAATCAATATAAAATAAGATATGCATAAAAATGGCGTCATCATCATATACAACAACATCAGAGTCATCACAAGCATCAAAAGTCACAACATCATAAATCACAACAATATGCCACATAAATGCAATGCACAACAAGACTCATGCATGTGGTATCAATCGTCACAATTGATGGACACTTAGGCCATCACCCTCCAAAGATCCTCGTCAAATAGGATCGGTTCCACACAAGAACCTGAGCACGTCATAAACCACTTCACATCCACACAATGGGATGGAAGCTACAAATAGACCGAAGTCTAACATCATCATCACTGAACCGAAGTCCTAACATCATCACTAGAATATGCTATGAATGCATGATACACAACGTCAATAATCATCATCATCAAAAATATCATTTTGTTCATCATCATTCACCAAAACATCATGTTAATTATGTCATCATATATTCATCAAAACATCATAATTCATCATCTCATAATCATCACTAACATCACAGTAAACCATCAGAAAGATCACAGCATCAAACATCAGAACATCACAGAAATCATAAACAAAATTTCGCGAACAGCAGGGTTCGCTACTGAGTTCGTTGTGCGAACCTGCTCGCTGGAACCTTCGCTTTGCGAAGCTAGCAGTGAAGCCCCAATCCCATACAAAAAACCAGAGAGTTCCTCAGTCTGCCTCTCCTCGCTCCTCTATTTGTTGTGCGAAGCCCTTCGCTGGGACATTCGATGTGCGAGCCTACAAAATCATATCTCATAATTCATTCCAGTATCATCACACAATTTATCGTGCATTCGCTGCTGCTCGTTTTGCGAGCCTGGGCAAACATTCGCCTTACGAATGATTTGTTCGCTTTACGAACTAGCGATTCATGCAATCGCTGCTACGCACCAGTAGCATCCCAGCCCTAAAAACCTTTGCGATTTCAACCTCAATTCACCCCAAAACACTCCCAAAATAGTCCTGAAACATCAAGGCAATCAAAGGCATAAAAACTACGACTATTAGGTCGGTTAATTCCACTATCTTAACTCAAAATCACCTAAACCTTCACAAACTCTTAAGGTTCCCATAAACCCCATAAATCCCTTTCTCATACAAGATCCCACATATCATCAAAAGGTTTTGCCTCGAAGGCTTATTTTTACCCAATTCAATTCAACCCTTAATAATCCATCATGGATCCTCAGAAATACCTCTAAATCATCAATAACTCATAAACCCTTCAAAAACCCGAAAAACCTCAAGATCCATTTTAAACACATCACTCCTATAATGAAAACAATGAAAGGCAATACTCCTCATACCTTAGATTGTCGATCTGGAGCTTTCTCTACTGATTCTTCGGAAACCTTCTCGAATCCTCGCCTTTTCCTTCTTCCTCAGAGCTCTGCACTTTTCTCCTTGTTTTCACGTTCCAACTAAATGAATCTTATTCCTTCCCAATTCCTTTTTGTTAAATCCTTGGGCTCTCAAAATGGGTTTTCCCCATAATACCCTCACTAATCCTCCTCAAAAGTCCATCTTGCCCTTAATTCCTCCAATATTATTTAAATTAATAATAATACTAATATATTCATATTATATACTATTATTTAATTAAATAACCGAAACTCCACCAAAATACCGACATCGACACAAACCACTAAACATTCACCGAAAATTCACAAATATTATATTTAAATAAATTAAATAAATATTCTAATAAATTTGGGGTGTTACAGCTCTCCCCCACTTACAGAATTTTCGCCCTCGAAAATTACCTCAAAGGAATAGAGTCGGATACGACTCCCTCATCTGATCTTCGCGTTCCCAAGTCCAACTTTCGCCAGCTGGTCAGCCCCACAACACCTTCACCAAAGTTATGTCTTTACCCCGCAGTTGCTTCATTTCTCGACCGTCAATCCGCACAAGTAAAGCTTCCACTGTCAGATTGCCCCTCACTTGTACATCATCCATCTGAATCACATGTGACGGATCCGGAATGTACTTCCTCAGCTGAGACACATGGAACACGTCATGCAAATTCGCAAGTGACGGCGGTAAAGCAATTTGATAGGCTACCTCTCTTATCCTCTGCGAGATTTGGTATGGACCAACAAAATGTGGAGTGAGCTTCCTAGACTTCAAAGCTCGACCCACACCAGTCATTGGCGTCACCCTCAAAAACACGTGATCTCCCTCTTGGAATTCAAGTGTCTTCCTCCTCTTATCATGGTAGCTCTTCTGGCGACTCTGCGACGCTCTCATCCTTTCTTGGGTCATCTTAATCTTCTCGGTCGTCTCTTGCACAATCTCAGGTCCGAGTACAGCACTCTCGCCCGATTCATACCAACACAACTGAGTTATACACCTTCTCCTGTACAAAGCTTCATAGGGCGTCATTCCAATACTAGCATGAAAACTGTTATTGTACGTGAATTCAATCAACGGAAAATGGCTATCCCAAGATCCTCCATGATCCAACACACAAGTCCTCAGCAAATCCTCTAAAGATTGGATAGTCCTTTCTGTCTGACCGTCCGTCTGCGGATGATAGGCAGAACTCATCCTCAACTTAGTACCCAAAGCCTCTTGCAAGCTCTTCCAGAACCTCGATGTAAATCTTAGATCTCTATCCGACACAATGCTCGAAGGTATCCCATGTAAATTCACAATCTCCTCAATGTACATCTCGGCTAACTTCTGCATAGAATGATTAATCTTCATCAGCAAGAAATGAGCCGATTTAATTAATCTATCCACAATCACCCAAATGAAATCATTTCCCTTAGCAGTCTTCGGTAATCCCACCACAAAATCCATGGAAATACTATCCCACTTCTATTCTGGAATCCTCAACGGCTGCATCATACCTAAAGGCTTCTAATGCTCAATCTTTGACTTCTGACAAGTCAAACACGCATAAACAAACTCCGCAACATCCTTCTTCATGCCCGGCCACCAAAATAACTTTTTCAAATCATGGTACATCTTCGTAGCACCGGGATGAATACTCAACCTACTTCGGTGTCCTTCCTCAAGAATGCTCTTCTTAATATCTAGGACATCTGGAACACACACCCTGTCTCTGAACATTATCACACCCTTCTCGTCAATTCGGAATTCTCCTCTGTTACCTTGGTTGATCAAAGTCAACTGGTCAACTAACTTCAAGTCAGTCGTTGTCCCACTCTGATCTCTTCCAGAATGCCACTAGTCAACTTCAACATTCCCAACTTTACACTGTCAGGAGTCTCTTCACATACTAAACTCAAATCTCTGAATTGTTCAATTAATTCCAATTCTTTCACCATAAGCATCGACATATGCAATGACTTTCTGCTCAATGCATCGGCCACTACATTTGCTTTGCCCGGATGATAACTCAAATCAAAATCAAAATCCTTCAACAACTCTAACCACCTTCTCTGCCTCATATTCAATTCTTTCTGATCAAATAAGTACTTCAGACTTTTATGATCACTGAACACTTCAAACTTAGAGCTAAACAGATAATGTCTCCAAATCTTCAGCACAAACACCATAGCGGCCAATTCCAAGTCATGCGTAGGGTAATTCCCCTCATGAACTCGCAACTGTCTTGAAGCATAGGCAATAACTTGACCATTCTGCATCAATACTCCACCAAGACCCATCTTCGACGCATCACAATACACCACAAAAGATTCATTCGGATTAGGCAAAATCAGCACTGGAGCGGTCGTCAATCTCTTCTTCAATTCCACAAAACTCTCTTCACAAACTACATCCCACACAAAAGCTTAACCCTTTCGAATCAACTGAGTCAAAGGTAATGCCAACTTAGAAAAGCCCTCGATAAACTTGCGGTAATAACCCGCCAATCCCAGAAAACTTTGTATCTCCGTAGCAGACTTCGGAGTCTCCCACTGCTACACCGCATCAATCTTGGAAGGATCTACAGCAATTCCATCACTCGAAATCACATGGCCAAGGAAACTCACTTCCTTCAACCAAAATTCACACTTTGACAGCTTTGCATACAACTTCTTTTCCTTTAATACTTGCAACACAGTTCTCAAATGCTCGGCATGTTCTTCTTCAGACTTAGATACACATGAAAGATCCGATTCATATACTCCATGAACACACCAGGTGCATTGGACACACCAAACGGCATCACAGTGTATTCATAGTGCCCATACCTCGTTCTGAAAGATGTCTTCGGAATATCATCAGGCTTAACACGAATCTGATGATAACCAGACCTCAAATCAATCTTGCTAAACACACGGGCACCTACTAACTTATCCATCAAGTCGTCGATTCTCTGAAGTGGATATGTATTCTTGATAGTCACTTTATTCAACTACCGATAATCAACACACAATCTCATACTTCCGTCTTTCTTCTTCACTAATAACACAGGAGTACCCCACGGAGAAACATTTGGTCGAACAAACTTCTTCTCAAGCAATTCTTCCAGCTGTTTCTTCAATTCACTCAACTCAGAAGCTGATATCCGATAAGGAGCCATCGACACTGGACTCGTACCTGGTATTAAGTCCACTGCAAACTCTACTTCACGTTCTGGAGGCAAATCACTGATGTCATCTGGAAACACATCTGGAAATTCACATACAACAGGCAACTCCACACTCGCAGCTTCACGATCAATCTGTAACGATGCAAACATTGCAAACACCAAGGCTTCATCTTCCACAAGTTCGTCTACTTGCTTCGCCGACAAAAACATCAACTCCCCACTATCACCAAACTCAGGAAACTCCACAGTCTTAGTATAACAATTGATATGAACATGGTTGAACTCCAACCAGTTCATTCCAAGGATTACATCAATTTGGTGCAAGGGTAAACACACCAAATCCATCACAAAACTCTTCTCAGAAATCGTCAAAGGACATCTCAAACACACAAAAGTAGTAGTAACAGAACCATTAGCAAAAGTCTCTATTAGCATACTACCATTCATATTAGACAACTTCAAACCTAATCTATTAGCACATTCAAGCGAAACAAAAGAATGAGTAGCACCATTATAAATTATAGCAACCAACTCAATATCATTAATAAAACAAGTACCTCGAATCAGGTTGTCCTTCTCTGACACTTCTGCACCACTCAAAGCAAACACTCTGCCATTGGTCTGAGCAGCAGTAGCCGTCTTCTTCGGTTTCTAACTCTTGGTACTGATGTGACCCTTCTCACCACAATTGAAACAAGTTGGACCATCATCCTTGCAATCATTAGCTCTATGACCCTTCTTACCACACTTGTAGCACCTCAACACATTATTAGTACAAACATCAGCACAGTGACCTTGCTCGCCGCACCTGTAACACTTCCCAGAAGCGGGAGCTGCTCCCCCACTTGTCTTTTTCCCATCTGAAACCTTCTGCTTCCCTTTATCAGCTGAAGTCATATAAGGTTTCCCCCTATACTGATCTTTCTTCTCAATCAACTGCTTATAGTGAGCAGATCGAGCTCGGCTATCCTCATCGTAGATTCTGCTCTTGTCCACCAACTCAGCATACATGCGGATCTGTTGATACCCAATACCTTGCTTAATCTCTGGTCTCAGCCCATTCTCGAACTTGAGGCATTTCGACATCTCAGCATCAGCACGGTTGTAGTGAGGACAGAACTTCACCAGCTTCTCAAACTTCCCAGCATACTCTGCAACAGTCATATCTCCTTGCTTCAGCTCCAGGAATTCCACTTCTCTCTTACCACGAGCATCCTCTGGATAATACTTTCCCAGAAATTCCTGCTTGAACACATTCCAGGTTATCACAGTGCCAACATTTTCCAGCCTCTGACGGGTGTTATCCCACCAATCCTCAGCCTCCTCTGACAGCATATGAGTTCCAAACTGAACTTGCTAAGCGTCAGTACATCCCATCCCTCGGAATATCTTCTCAATCGCCTTCAACCACTTGTGTGCACTTGCTGGATCGTGAGTACCCTCAAACTCTGGCGGATTGTTCTTCTTGAACTCCCCCAAAGCACGAAACTCATCTGGAACTCCACCATTCGGATTGAGTTGCGCCACCACATTAGCAAATGATTCCAAAGCATTAGCAATAGCATGATCATTTCTTCCAGCCATCCTGCACACCACCAACAAGGTTAGAAGAACTAAAACATCGACAGTGTACACACACTTGTCGACCGACAGGGGACTGACATCACATAAAAACCCGGCCGGACGGACCGACCTACTCTGATACCACTAATTGTCGCACCTTAAAAAAACGCTTAAGCAAAGACGCGACCCTCGCGTGAAAGGCGCGGAAAACGGTTCGACAGAGTCGCCACCGAACTTTATTTATCCCAAAAATAGGGAAAGGAAAATATCGAGAAAACCTTTAAGAGATAAGAACAAGGTCGTCGCAACCATATTCCGGGTTCGGGAGTCGGTTACGTGAGGGGAAGGTACGCGCACCCCCTCGCGTCCGTTGTACTCAACGGGGACCTCTTAGTTCGATTCGTGAGGAATGTTAGCTAAACTTGTCTGTTTTCTTCTCAGTGGTAAACGTGAATGATAAGATAAAAGGAAAAGATACTAAGGGGAAATGGGGTGGTTTTAGGATAGGGTGCTCGGCAAGATCATCGCGATCTCGGGCCTAAGTATGCTCATTCGGACGAGAATGAGGAATCAGAGCAATCGTAGTTTGACTACGGGAAGGGATAGAGGGAAGACGAAAGATGGAGGGAAGGTAGACGCAAACGAGGGAAAAAGAAAAAGTGTGGACACAAATGGGGGAAAAAGAAAAAGTGTGGACACAAATGGGGGAAAAAGAAAAAGTGTGGACACAAATGGGGGAAAAAGAAAAAGTGTGCTCGCCAAGATCGTCGCAATCTTGTGCCTACCTATCTTTATTCGGACGAGAATAAAGAATCATAGCAGTCATAGTTCATGGTACGCCCACGAAACAAAAGGGAGAGAGTTGGGTTGGTTTAGATGACGATTACTTGAACTTAAGAAAGATTCCTCGGGCCCAAGTAATCGGGAAAGTGAGTCAAAGATTTGGCTCTCTCTCTTTTTCATCTAAGGTAGTTGAGTTTGAAAAGGTTTGATGGTTTGAAAAGCGTTTGAAGGTTGGATGAATGGTTGTCGAGTTGGATGTGTTTTAGAGGCGTCAATTGCTCACGCACGAGTAAGAGAACTCGCACCCAAACAATCGAAGGAAGATCAAAGACTTGAACCCCCATTTTTCACCTTGAAAGAGTTTCGATAGTTGTTAGTCGTTTTGAGGTTTAATTATGAAAGTCCGCTTGACGTGGGATCAAGGGTTTATTGTATGCGCTTGGTTATTTTAAAAAGGATTTGATTTGTTAAAAGAAGAGGCGTCAATTCCTCACACACGAGTAAGAGAACTCGCGCCCAAACAATCGAAGGAAGATCAAAGACTTGAACCCCCATTTTTCACCTTAAAAGAATTACGATAGTTGTTAATTGTTTTTAAAGTTTGATTATGAAAATCCGCTTGACGTTGGATCAAGGGTTTATTTGTATGAAAAGAGTTTGGTTTGGAAAAGAGTTTGGTTAGAGGTTGATTTGAAAAAGACTCGACGACGAATCGAGGGTTTGGTTGAAAAGGGGTTTGTTTTGAAAATGGCTCGACGACGAATCGAGAATTAGTTTGAAAATGGGTTGTCTATGCTAGTCCCTAGGGGTGCTCCTAGTAAACAAACCACAATAAAAAAAACTAAATGCGTACATCAGAATGGGGAGCAGGGTACATGTAAATTACAGGGGATGACATGAAATAAAGGGTCTCATTGTAAGGTAGCCCAAGAGAAAGCCGTGTGTGTGCAAGGTGTCCTGGGCTAAACAAATGAATAATCAATAATACAAGTTCAAAGGATTTAAAGCGATGTAACGGCAACCACCTTGCGATTTAAGATCACAAGTCTCAAATAACGACTCATGTCAAGATTAAGTCACATAAAGCGCTATAGATCCTCACAAATTCTTCTTCAAGAGATTATCTATTTTTGTCTTTTCATCTTTTATTATTTTTTGGCTATTTTTTTTAAGGTTAATAATTAACATTTACTACACAAAAAGAAACATATAATTAAAAATAAAACATGTAACCACTCATGCAATCAATGAGTAACAAGCAAAGACACACTAATAAGTATTAAACATGACGAATCAAAAGGTTGAAACTAATTTTTTTTTAAAGATATTTTTGAAACAAACCTTAAATTAATTAGAACAACTATAAATCTCTAGATTATTGTTATTATTATCTTTTTTTATAAAATAAAAATAAAAAAAGAGAAATGAGATAAACTAAACTAAAAAAATGTTCCTCTTATTTTTATAAAAAAACTTGAATAAAATTTGTTTTGAGATTTTTTTGTAAAATTAAACAAAAACAAAGTAATGGAAAAACTTGGTTAAGGTGGTGCAATGGGCCAGACTGGGGTTTGAATTAGAAAAAGGCACTGAGGCCCATCAACTCAAATGGGGCACGTGTATGGAATAGGAATGCGGGTCGGGTCCTTTGACCTAAACCCGATTCGGCTAGGGCGCAAGAAAAAGGAGATTGGAAACCCTTCACACACCTACACTGTTGGTTCTATCAAATGAGGATATTTCCAGAAAAATCTAATACGCGTCAAACAAACCCAAAACTATAACAAACTGCAAATCAAAAATCTCTTTACCTCTCAGATTCGTTCATCTCTCTCACAAACCGTCTCACTCACACGCGATGCTGCCTATCTCGCTGCGCGATCTTACTCTTTATTTGCGGTGCTGTTATGGTGGTGTGTCGTTGTTGTCGCAGCTAGATATGTGGTTATGGTGATCTGCGATTCATGAAGGGAACGGGGTGCGGATGATGAAGAGTATTTAAAGTTGTTTTTCTGGTGCAAGTCGTGTGTTCAAAGAAGAAGATGAAAAAGTCCTGTCTTTTGGTTTCTGAGTTTATGATTTCTGGGATTAAAAACTTTGTGGGTTTGATTGTGAGTTGAATGGTTTAAAGGTGGTTGTATTGTGAATGAAGGAAGGTTGGGAAAAGAATGAAGATTGGGGGAGAAGTTGGTTTATGGTTCGAAGATGAGGTTGTTTGGTGGCTCGTGAGGTGAGTTAAGGGTCTGTTTGTAGAGGACCAAATTATTGAAAATGGAGTGTTCATTCCCAAGTTTTTTCAAGTTTGTGTGAGTTTCCAATGTGGTCTTTGCACTCCAATGGTTTATAAAAATGTTTTGCTCATGGTTCTGTGGTTGTTGTTATGGTTGTCAGCATCGCAAGCAAAATTTCGTCCAGGTGAGTTTTATGGAGTCTGTAAGGTGTTACGGCTAGTTGTTCTCATGGCAAGGTTTGTGTATCAAATGGTGGAGCAGTGGTGGAGAGTTCGTATGTAGTGGGTTGTAAGTGGCGGTGGCGGAGGGTTGACGGTGATGTTTGATGTGATGGGCACGTGTTTTGGTCAGGATGGTCAAGAGGAGGTTCGGGCTACGAGCAAATTGGACGAAGGTAAGAGAGTTTTTTTTGCTTTTCTTTGAACAAGTGGTTTTTGTTGATTTGAAATATGTGCCTCAAACAAAACCGTGTTGTTCTTCCCCCCCCCCCTGTTATCAATTCTTCTACCTTTTTAAAAATGAAATCAAGCCTTGTTGATTAAGTTTCTGGTACAATGGTTTTTTCCGGTTGTGATGATATATCCTTTTTTTGGCAGATTTGCAGATGTTGTTGGTTAGAGCAGGGAGGTGTTGTTTTCGTTTGCAGGACTGAGGTAGCAGGTTGATGCAGGATGTCATTGTTGTTGTAGCAGATGCTCATGTTTTGGCTTGTAGCATTTGTGTTGTTCCAGCTCAGATTTATTATTTTTCCTTCTTTTTGGCAAAATGATTGTAAACAAAATTATAATGGGCTTCATGGTCTTCTTTTTCTTGTAATTTCATGAGCCTTTTTGCTGAATATTTGTAACTGGTTGGAATGGTTTGGTAATGTAATGGGCTTGAAAAAGAATTTGGACTTTGTTGAATTTGTAATATGAATTATGTTTTAGATTTTGGTTTGTAATTAAAATGAGATGTGAATTTAGAAATGGATTTGAATGTTGATTAAGAATTGGATATTGGATATTAAAGAGTGGATAATGAATATAAAAACGAAAAGAAAAGAGAAATGGATATTTATAAAATGGATTGAAAATGAGTATTTATTGGATAATGAGATGAAATTAAACATGGATATGGAAATGGTTCAAAATGGATATGGATTAACTTGGAAATGATATTTGGATATTAAATGATGGATTGAAAAAATGGGTAAATAGCAAAATGGTTAATGACTAATGGATATATAAGAAAAAAAAAGGGTTAAAATGATTAGAAGGAAGTGGATTTTTATGGAAATGGATTTTTTATGGATATAGATATTGAATGGGTAGTTTGTGAAATTGGTAAATTATATGTTGAAATGGATATTTTAAAAAAATGGTTAAAAACTAGATATGACTTAAAATGGATAACAAATAAAAGAGAGATGAAGTGGAAGGCAACATATTTTTTTGGATTTTCTGAGTAATGGTTAGTGGACGGATGTACAGATGAAATTATACACAGGTAGGACAAATTTGGGGTATGACAGATGCCCCTATCTAATTGTCTTGAACCGAGTTAGATGAACCGATATGGCGTTCATCTTTCGAGGTAGAAGACAATTAGATATAAAGAAGACCACGAATTTGTCCGACGAGAAAGAAAATGCTTGGGAGGTGGAATAACTGATCAATGTTAACCCTCGAGTAGAAACTGAGAACTGGCAAAGATCGTTATCACCAAACGGATGATAACAGGAGAATCTGACACCAAAAGGATGGAAGACCTATCACCAAAAGGACGATAGTAAACACACACACGCAGACCCTTCCACCAAAAGGATGAAAATGAGGTCAAAGCCTGCTATTACCAAAAGGATAATAGGGCACACACACACACAGACCCTTCCACCAAAAGGATGAGAATGAGGTCACAGCCTGTTATTACCAAAAGGATAATAGGGCGCGCACACACACACAGACCCTTCCACCAAAAGGATAAAAATGAGGTCACAGCCTGCTATTACCAAAAGGATAATAGGGCGCACACACACATAGACCCTTCCACCAAAAGGATGAAAATGAGGTCACAGCCTTCTATTACCAAAAGGATAATAGGGCGCACACATACACAAACCCTTCCACCAAAAGGATGAAAATAAGGTCACAGCCTGTTATTACCAAAAGGATAATAGAGCGCACACACACACACAGACCCTTCCACCAAAAGGATGAAAATGAGGTCACAGCCTGCTATTACCAAAAGGATAATAGGGCGCACACACACACAGACCCTTCCACAAAAAGGATGAAAATGAGGTCACGACCTGCTATTACCAAAAGGATAATAGGGCGCGCACACACACAGACCCTTCCACCAAAAGGATGAAAATGAGGTCACAGCCTGCTATTACCAAAAGGATAATAGGGCACACACACACACAGACCCTTCCACCAAAAGGATGAAAATGAGGTCAAAGCCTGCTACTACCAAAAGGATAGTAGGGAACACACACACAGCCTGCTACTACCAAAAGGATAGTATGGCACACACACAGCCTGCTATTAACGAAAGGATAATAGGGAACACACAAAAAGGCTGTCACTCACCAAAAGGACGACACACTGACCAAGGGTTTATGGATCGGCGACACCAAAAGGATGATGGATCAAAACAAGCTACTATCACCAAAAGGATGATAGGAACTTCTTATTCGTGAGGACCAACATCAAAAGGATGTAGGTTGAATTGAGTTGATTGGGTTTGGCTATCACCAAAAGGATGATAGTAAAGTTTTTATTTGAGGGTTACCAACACCAAAAGGATGTAGGTTGAATTGAGTTGATTGGGTTTGGCTATCACCAAAAGGATGATAGTAAGGTAATTGACAAAAGGTCAAGTTTGCTGGGGATGTGATGAGATTTATTTGGAGACATAACAAAAGGTTGAAGTAAAGAAATCAATGAGGAGAGCCCACGAAAAGGAAAGGGAAATAGTGAAAAATGGAGAAGGTAACCCACCAAGATCTACGCAATCTTGTGCCTACGTATCTTTACTCGGACGAGAATAAAGAATCAGGGCAGTCGTAGTTTGACTTGAAGAAAAGATTCAATGAGGAACGCCCACTGACTTGCTTGGAGATCACAGCTTCATCAACAGAAGGTTGAAGACTTTCATGAGGAACACCCATGAACTTGAAGAAGATGCCCCTGACTGGGCAGAAGGTTGCTTGCAGTCTTGTCTTGATCAACAAAAGGTTGGACAACTTCGTGGGGAACGTCCACGGATTTGATGAAGATACCCTTGGCTGGGCTGAAGATCGTCTTGAAATCTTGAGATTGATCCTGGATCTTGACTTATACATATATAAATGCTTGATGATGCTTCATGTCGAATGAAAATACAAATGCAAATGCTGACGCGCGGAGATGCAAGTGCTAGGGAAGTATGATTTGGTTTTTTGGTATGCATATGATGCATATGATGTCTATGATGTCGAATGCGATGCATATGATGCACATGATTGAAGACGGGTGATTGGATATGTTTGGAAAGGTGCCAGCATGGTGGACTTTTGGTAGTTGCCAATGCGGATTGGACTTTGGGCGGTGGGAGGGATTTGATTTCCTCGACACTCAGTTCATTGAAGACGCCATGATTGAAGCAGACGAATATGACTTCACAACTCGTGCTTGATGATCAGGGTAGCCTGCTTGGCCAACTTGAAGATACAAAAGGATCTACCTGCTGTAACGGATCTTGCCCCAGTCAGAACATGGTAATGGTCTGCCCCTGATTAACCAGTTCTGAATGTTGATCTTTGATGTTGAGCCTTGATGTGCTTTGAGATGCCTTGCCCCTGATTTGAACTGTTGAAAGATTTGCCCCAGCTTGAGCGTATTGAGGTAGTCTTGATTCAGGTCGGCACCACTGAAAGTTCGAGTTCCTCTTTGATTGCCCCTTGTTGGAGTGTCTTTGAATGTCTAGCACTGATTTGCAGTTAATATTGTACATTCACAAATGGTAATCTTAATGCAATGCTCATGCAAGTTTTGAAAAAGAGTCATTTAATCGAGTGTCGTGATAGTGAAACGAATAGACCATTAGCCCAGACGTTGTGCTGATTTTGATAGTGCAAAAGATATAGCTGGGAGAATGTCACCAATGCTGAAGATTAGCAAATATGGGGAGTCAGTTTACGCAACCTTGCGATAGTATGCTTTCAGAATAAACCTTGCCTCAATTAGGTCTTTCGAGGGTTGTAACGTTGTCTGGTTCACGGTTTAAGAAACAAAGGATATCAAGCTCAAAGTATAATTTGTACCCACCCCTTCTTCGTGATGAACTTCCAGTCCTACGTTTAGTTAATTCTGCACATGTTTGTCTTCCAAAAGGGTTGACGGTGTAAGAGTGATGGCTCAAAGTTTGCTCGAACTGGCAGTCACCTTATTTTGTTTTTGATGGATGTCAGTGACCCTTTGGTTTTGATTTGGTGATCTCTGAGTCTTATTTTATTTTTGGTGAGGATTCGAGGGCCTCTTTTGATTTTTGTTCTTGATCCCTATCTTTTGCATGGGCTGATTTCGCTTTTCGAGTCCATCAGGGATTGCCTTTTTTTGCCTAAGTCTCCTTTGAGGTGCTGGACCTAGCAGGCTTTTGATTTTTGTTTTCTTTGATTTTGTTGTTGGAGGATTGTGACTGCCAAGTCATGAACAACCGTTATGTCTTTTGGATTTTGCTTTGTGATTTGAGTGCTTAATTGGGTTAACTGAACACTACCCTGCCCCAGGTTGAGTGTAAAGGTTTGAATATCCGAAGGAAACTGCTACTTCTCGGCTCGAAGTGGTTTACTAGGGATTAACTCCTTGTCTCTCCAGTGTTTGGGGGTTGAAACAATACCTGTACATCATCGGCGAGATTCTATCCGAAAGCATACATTTTGCAATTATGGGTATTTCGCTTTCATCATCCTCCCTCCAATCATTGCTAACGGCAGTTAATAAAGAGAGTGAAGTGGATAAATATGTCGGTGTTTTGCAGTAAATGGAAGAAATGAGTGAATACGACATAACTGATTCAAAACATGCATAATCATTACATTAAGAAAACCAAATACGAAAAGCAATGTTCAAAGTATACAGTACTTAAACAAACAGAAACAAAATAACAAGAATGCAAATGACGGGATGGCAACATGACTGCCTTCTTCGGGGAAACTTGAACTTGACTTGACTTGATTTGACTTGGCTTTGCTGCTGGCACTAGCTTGGCGGCGGCATAGGGTTTTTGATGACGTTTGGAGCCCTACCATTGAATGTGAGAAACTTTGAGTCGATCATGTCTTGAACCTTGTGTTTGAAAGCTCTGCAGTCCTCGATCGTATGCCCTGGAGCACCCTTATGAAACTCGCAATGAGCATTAGCATCATAATCTGGAGGAATGAGAGTTGGAGGAGCCAAGTCTCTCGGAGTAATGGCCCTCTTCTCCATTAATTGAGCAAAGATCTGAGCATATGTCATTGGCAGACGATCAAAGTCTCTATCTGGCCTCCTTGTCCTTTGTTGATTAGGCTGACGTTGTTGAGCAGCTCTCTGTTGTTGATGTTGAGGAGGATACTGGTATCCTTGCTGATTATAAGATTGTTGCTGAGGAGCCTGTTATTGAGGCATCGGAGCTTGAACAGCTTGAACAGTTGGCTGATAAGGCATCGGAGCATATTGCGCAGCAGCAACATACGGATACTGGAAGTATGGCGTTTGATAAGGCATTGGAGGGGGGCTTGTTGAGCTTGCCCTTTCTGAGCAGAGACAGCATTTGCTTCGCCCTCTTTCTTTTTGTATCCATTGAAAGGCTTCTTGGCTTGATACTGACTGCTAGAACCTCCTTGAATTTTTCCACTTTTCAGACCTTCTTCAATTCTCTCACCGACAATCACCAAATCAGAGAATCTGGCAGAAACATTACCAGTCAACTTCTCATAGTATTGGCCTTGCAAAGTACTCATGAAGATGTCAATCAGTTCACGATCAACAAGAGGTGGATGCGCTCTTGCGGCTAGCTCTCTCCAACATTGCGCATACTCTTTAAAGGATTCGTTGTCCTTCTGAGCCATACTCTGAAGTTGAGTACGATTCAGAGCAAGGTCAGTGTTGTACTTGTATTGCTTGACAAATGCATCAGCTAGATCATCCCAAGTGCGCACATTGCTACGCTCCAGCTGCATATACCACTCAAGAGATGCTCCAGACAAACTATCTTGGAAGCAATGGATCATCAGCTTTTCATCTTTGGCATGGGCAGCCATCTTGCGGCAGTACATCCTTAGATTCATGTGGGGACAACTGAGGCCTTTGTACTTCGGGAATTCCTGTACCTTGAACTTGGGAGGAATGACAACATTTGGCACCAAGCACATTTCCAGAGCGTTCAGAGATTTTGAGTTGCGCCCCTCCATGACTCGGAGTTTTTCAGCTAGATCGCGACACATTTTGATGGCTTCAGAATCCTGAGCAGAGGTAGGATTGACAATTGGGATAGCAGCATGGTAGTTCTATACTTCATCATACTGATCCACTAGATTTTTTTCGGCATGAGGAATAGGAACCTGGTGACAACAGGTTGGGCTTGCGGAATAGCACCAACAGCGACTCCAGATGTTGGAGGTGGTTGAGAAATGGATCCTTCAGCGGCAGGCGTAAAGTTCATTGGTATCCCATAATTGATAGGGTTGGGAACAGGATCCAAGAGCCTTGAGGGTGACCTTGCACAGGCACAGTGTTGTTGGCAGCAGCGGCTTCACGCAGTTCTTCTTCTCTTCTGGCCATCATGATGGCTTCAAGAATCTGATCAATCTTTCCCTTCATAGAGTCCAACTCTTCTCTAAAGGCAGCTTGCTCTTGCTGAATCTGCTCCATCGTTCTTCTTATGTTGGCTCGAGTTGCGTACTGGTATCGAGGAATCAGCTTGATTTACTGGAGAATGAAGGAAGTTGAAGTGAGATTCTGAGGTTGAAAATGCAATGCAAGATGCGTAACAGATGCAATGCAATGCAATGATATGAGATGCAATGCAAGATCCATGATCGCAGGATCAAACAGCTTCAAACAGTTCTGAGGTTGGCCGGAGGTGACAGGTCAAGAACCACAACTAGGATCAAGAAAACCCACAGGTAAGTTTCTAAAACGGGTAGGTGCCTAGAGTTATGGATATATTTCAAAAACATTATAACCAAGATGAAGAGACATCCGACTATAATATCCTCAAAATAATCTCGTCTAGGTAAGGTCTTTGTTTCTTCCCCACGAGAAAGATTCCTAGGAGGCGCCCACTACACAACCATCGACACACGGGTTCTAAATAGGGTTCTCAGAATCCTAGATCGAGGTCGAAAATATTACTGTCAGGAAGTAATACGTTCGAGGGATCTCATCTGATTGGGGCGTTCGCATTAACTCACATATAATTAACACTACCAACCACCATGGGTAAATTGGGTTAATGGTCCTTGGGATCAACGACCCACCTCGAAAATATTACCGCCATGGCAAAGATTCACCGCAACAATAATATCTCCAAGGGAATCTACTCCAAGCAGGGTTTTCGCTTCAACTCACGCGGAAGAGACCACGCAAGCCTACACTACACAACCACCATCCTAATCCTAGGGTTTTTCTCGACTCGGGTGTAGAGCCATCTCACAAAGTTCCCAATATCAGAACAACCCAACAATGTCACAAAAGGTGACACAAATAAGGAAATAGGAAAGCAAGTAAATAAGTAAACAAGCGAGTAGAAAACATGCAAACGAAACTAAAGAGCTAACGATTCGAATCAAGATAAGCTCGACTCTCTCTTGCATGGAGCAAAGTTCCCCAGCAGAGTCGCCATCTGTCGCACCTCGAAAAAAAACGCTTAATCGAAGACGCGACCCTCGCGCGAAAGGCGCGGAAAACGGTTCGACAGAGTCGCCACTGAACTTTATTTATCCCAAAAATAGGGAAAGGAAAATATCGAGAAAACCTTTAAGAGATAAGAACATGGTCGTCGCAATCATATTCCGGGTTCGGGAGTCGGTTACGTGAGGGGAAGGTACGCGCACCCCCTCGCGTCCGTTGTACTCAACGGGAACCTCTTAGTTCGATTCGTGAGGAATGTTATCTAAACTTGTCTGTTTTCTTCTCAATGGTAAACATGAATGATAAGATAAAAGGAAAAGATACTAAGGGGAAATAGGGTGGTTTTAGGATAGGGTGCTCGGCAAGATCATCGCGATCTCGGGCCTACGTATGCTCATTCGGAAGAGAATGAGGAATCAGAGCAATCGTAGTTCGACTACGGGAAGGGATAGAGGGAAGACGAAAGATGGAGGGAAGGTAGATGCAAACGAGGGAAAAAGAAAAAGTGTGGACACAAATGGGGAAAAAAGGAAAAGTGTGGACACAAATGGGGGAAAAAGAAAAAGTGTGGACACAAATGGGGGAAAAAGAAAAAGTGTGCTCACCAAGATCGTCGCAATCTTGTGCCTACGTATCTTTATTCGGACGAGAATAAAGAATCAGAGCAGTCGTAGTTCATGGTACGCCCACGAAACAAAAGGGAGAGAGTTGGGTTGGTTTAGATGATGATTACTTGAACTTAAGAAAGATTCCTCGGGCCCAAGTAATCGGGAGAGTGAGTCAAAGATTTGGCTCTCTCTCTTTTTCATCTAAGGTGGTTGAGTTTGAAAAGGTTTGATGGTTTGAAAAGCATTTAAAGGTTGGACGAATGGTTGTCGAGTTGGATGTGTTTTAGAGGCGTCAATTGCTCACACACGAGTTAGAGAACTCGCACCCAAATAATCGAAGGAAGATCAAAGACTTGAACCCCCATTTTTCACCTTGAAAGAGTTTCAATAGTTGTTAGTCGTTTTGAGGTTTAATTATGAAAGTCCACTTGACGTGGGATCAAGGGTTTATTGTATGCGCTTGGTTATTTTGAAAAGGATTTGATTTGTTAAAAGAAGAGGCGTCAATTGCTCACACACGAGTAAGAGAACTCGCACCCAACCAATCGAAGGAAGATCAAAGACTTGAAACCCCATTTTTCACCTTAAAAGAATTGCGATAGTTGTTAATTGTTTTTGAAGTTTGATTATGAAAATCCGCTTGACGTTGGATCAAGGGTTTATTTGTATGAAAAGAGTTTGGTTTGGAAAAGAGTTTGGTTAGAGGTTGATTTGAAAACGGCTCGACGACAAATCGAGGGTTTGGTTGAAAATGGGTTTGTTTTGAAAATGGCTCGACGGCGAATCGAGAATTACTTTGAAAATGGGTTGTCTATGCTAGTCCCTAGGGGTGCTCCTAGTAAACAAACCACAATCAAAAGAAAACTAAATGCGTACATCAGAATGGGGAGCAGGGTACATGTAAATTACAGGGGATGACATGAAATAAAGGGTCTCATTGTAAGGTAGCCCAAGAGAAAGCCGTGTGTGTGCAAGGTGTCCTGGGCTAAACAAATGAATAATCAATAATACAAGTTCAAAGGATTTAAAGTGATGTAACGGCAACCACCTTGCGATTTAAGATCACAAGTCTCAAATAACGACTCATGTCAAGATTAAGTCACATAAAGCGCTATAGATCCTCACAAATTCTTCTTCAAGAGATTATCTATTTTTGTCTTTTCATCTTTTATTATTTTTTGGCTATTTTTTTTTAAGGTTAATAATTAACATTTACTACACAAAAAGAAACATATAATTAAAAATAAAACATGTAACCACTCATGCAATCAATGAGTAACAAGCAAAGACACACTAATAAGTATTAAACATGACGAATCAAAAGGTTGAAACTAATTTTTTTTAAAGATATTTTTGAAACAAACCTTAAATTAATTAGAACAACTATAAATCTCTAGATTATTGTTATTATTATCTTTTTTTATAAAATAAAAATAAAATAAAAAAAGAGAAATGAGATAAACTAAACTAAAAAAATGTTCCTCTTATTTTTATAAAAAAACTTGAATAAAATTTTTTTTGAGATTTTTTTGTAAAATTAAACAAAAACAAAGTAATGGAAAAACTTGGTTAAGGTGGTGCAATGGGCCAGACTGGGGTTTGAATTAGAAAAAGGCACTGAGGCACATCAACTCAAATGGGGCACGTGTATGGAATAGGAATGCAGGTCGGGTCCTTTGACCTGAACCCGATTCAGCTAGGGCGCGAGAAAAAGGAGATTGGAAACCCTTCACACACCTACACGGTTGGTTCTATCAAATGAGGATATTTCCAGAAAAATCTAATACGCGTCAAACAAACCCAAAACTATAACAAACTGCAAATCAAAAATCTCTTTACCTCTCAGATTCGTTCATCTCTCTCGCAAACCGTCTCACTCACACGCGATGCTGCCTATCTCGCTGCGCGATCTTACTCTTTGTTCGCGGTGCTGTTATGCTGGTGTGCCGTTGTTGTCGCAGCTAGATGTGTGGTGATGGTGATCTGTGATTCATGAAGGGAACGGGGTGCGGATGATGAAGAGTATCTGAAGTTGTTTTTCTGGTGCAAGTCGTGTGTTCAAAGAAGAAGATGAAAAAGTCCTGTCTTTTGGTTTCTGAGTTTATGATTTTTGGGATTAAAAACTTTGTGGGTTTGATTGTGAGTTGAATGGTTTAAAGGTGGTTGTATTGTGAATGAAGGAAGGTTGGGAAAAGAATGAAGATTGGGGGAGAAGTTGGTTTATGGTTCGAAGATGGGGTTGTTTGGTGGCTCGTGAGGTGAGTTAAGGGTCTGTTTGTAGAGGACCAGATTATTGAAAATGGAGTGTTCGTTCCCAAGTTTTTTCAAGTTTGTGTGAGTTTCCAATGTGGTCTTTGCACTCCAATGGTTTGTAAAAATGCTTTGCTCATGGTTCTGTGGTTGTTGTTATGGTTTTCAGCATCGCAAGCAAAATTTCGTCGAGGTGAGTTTTATGGAGTTTGTAAGGTGTTACGGCTAGTTGTTCTCATGGCAAGGTTTGTGTATCAAATGGTGGAGCAGTGGTGGAGAGTTCGTATGTAGTGGGTTGTAAGTGGCGGTGGCGGAGGGTTGACGGTGATGTTTGATGTGATGGGCACGTGTTTTGGTCAGGATGGTCAAGAGGAGGTTCAGGCTACGAGCAAATTGGACGAAGGTAAGAGAGTTTTTTTTGCTTTTCTTTGAACAAGTGGTTTTTGTTGATTTGAAATCTGTGCCTCAAACAAAACCGTGTTGTTCCCCCCCCCCCTGTTATCAATTCTTCTACCTTTTTAAAAATGAAATCAAGCCTTGTTGATTAAGTTTCTGGTACAATGGTTTTGTCCGGTTGTGATGATATATCCTTTTTTGGCAGATTTGCAGATGTTGTTGGTTGGAGCAGGAAGGTGTTGTTTTCGTTTGCAGGACTGAGGTAGCAGGTTGATGCAGGATGTCATTGTTGTAGCAGATGCTCATGTTTTGGCTTGTAGCATTTGTGTTGTTCCAGCTCACATTTATTATTTTTCTTCTTTTTGGCAAAATGATTGTAAACAAAATTATAATGGGCTTCATGGTCTTCTTTTTCTTGTAATTTCATGAGCCTTTTTGCTGAATATTTGTAACTGGTTGGAATGGTTTGGTAATGTAATGGGCTTGAAAAAGAATTTGGACTTTGTTGAATTTGTAGAATGAATTATGTTTTGGATTTTGGTTTGTAATTAAAATGAGATGTGAATTTAGAAATGGATTTGAATGTTGATTAAGAATTGGATATTGGATATTAAAGAGTGGATAATGAATATAAAAACGAAAAGAAAAGAGAAATGGATATTTATAAAATGGATTGAAAATGGGTATTTATTGGATAATGAGATGAAATTAAACATGGATATGGAAATGGTTCAAAATGGATATGGATTGACTTGGAAATGATATTTGGATATTAAATGATGGATTGAAAAAATGGGTAAATAGCAAAATGGTTAATGACTAATGGATATATAAGAAAAAAAATGGGTTAAAATGATTAGAAGGAAGTGGATTTTTATGGAAATGGATTTTTTATGGATATAGATATTGAATGGGTAGTTTGTGAAATTGGTAAATTATATGTTGAAACGGATATTTAAAAAAAATGGTTAAAAACTAGATATAACTTAAAATGGATAACAAATAAAAGAGAGATGAAGTGGAAGGCAACATATTTTTTTGGATTTTCTGAGTAACGGTTAGTGGACGGATGTATAGATGAAATTATACACAGGTAGGACAAATTTGGGGTATGACACTAATGTAACACCCTTTTCTACCCCACAATTATCGCAGCGGAATAAACATAAAATCATAGTAAAATCAGAATCACCTCAAAAGGTACACATTTCTCAATAAATTCAAATCAACAAAATTGCTCCGTAAACAACGGGTTTTCCTCAAAATAACTCAAAATGCCTTCAAAAGGCAGCAGAACCACCATAACCACAAAAATCCCACAAAAGGGTTTATTACAATAAACCATAGTCATCAAATAATCAATAAAATAATAACCAAATGAAACTCAACATGGTTCGACTCAACGACCCAACCCGATGTTACACTATCAGAGCAAGACCCTCTACATCGATCAAAATGCAAATAACTTCAAAAGTCCTCAAAGGCATCCACGGCTAATCCTGATCACCTGCATGTTACCCACGTGGAGGCAACATTCAAACAGGCAGGGTGAGTAACACAATTCATTATAATTGATATAAAATAAGATATGCATAAAAATGGCGTCATCATCATATACAACAACATCAGAGTCATCACAAGCATCAAAAGTCACAACATCATAAATCACAACAATATGCCACATAAATGCAATGCACAACAAGACTCATGCATGCGGTACCAATCGTCACAATCGATGGACACTTAGGCTATTACCCTCCAAAGATCCCCGTCAAATAGGATCGGTTCCACACAAGAACCGGAGCACATCATAAACCACTTCACATCCACACAATGGGATGGAAGCCACAAATAGACCGAAGTCTAACATCATCATCACTGGACTGAAGTCCTAACATCATCACCAGAATATGCTATGAATGCATGATACACAACGTCAATAATCATCATCATCAAAAATATCATTTTGTGCATCATCATTCACCAAAACATCATGTTAATCATGTCATCATATATTCATCAAAACATCACAATTCATCATCTCATAATCATTAGTAACATCACAGTAAACCATCAGAAAGATCACAGCATCAAACATCAGAACATCACAGAAATCATAAACAAAATTTCGCGAACAGCAGGGTTCGCTACTGAGTTCGCTGTGCGAACCTGCTCGCTGGAACCTTCGCTTTGCGAAGCTGGCAGCGAAGCCCTAATCCCATACAAAAACCAGAGAGTTCCTCAGTTTGCCTCTCCTCGCTCCTCTATTTGTTGTGTGAAGCCCTTCGCTGTGCGAGCCCACAAAATCACACCTCAGAATTCATCCCAGTATCATCACACAATTTATCGCGCATTCGCTGCGCTACTCGCTTTGCGAGCCTGGACGAACATTCGCCTTGCAAATAATTTATTCGCTTTGCGAAGTAGCGATTCCTACAATCACTGCTACGCACCAACAGCATCCCAGCCCCAAAATCCTTTGCGATTCCAACCTCAATTCACCCCCAAAACACTCCCAAAACAGTCCTGAAACATCAAGGCAATTAAGGGCATAAAACCTACGACTATTAGGTCGGTTAATTCCACTATCCTAACTCAAAATCACCTAAACCTTCACAAACTCTCAAGGTTCCCATAAACCCCATAAATCCCTTTCTCATACAAGATCCCACATATCATCAAAAGGTTTTGCCTCGAAGGCTTATTTTTACCCAATTCAATTCAACCCTTAATAATCCATCATCAATCCTCAGAAATACCTCTAAACCATCAATAACTCATAAACCCTTCAAAAACCTCAAAAACCTCAAGATCCATTTTAAACACATCACTCCTATATTGAAAACAATGAAAGGCAATACTCCCCATACCTTAGATTCTCGATCCGGAGCTTTGTCTATTGATTCTTCAGAAACCTTCTCGAATCCTCACATTTTCCTTCTTCCTCAGAGATCTTCACTTTTCTCCTTATTTTCATGTTCCAACTAAATGAATTATATTCCTTCCCAATTTCTTTTTGTTAAATCCTTGGGCTCTCAAAAAAGGGCTTTCCCCGTAATACCCTCACTAATCCTCCTCAAAAGTCCATCTTGCCCTTAATTCCTCCTATATTATTTAAATTAATAATAATACTAATATATTCATATTATATACTATTATTTAATTAAATAACCGAAACTCCACCAAAATACTGACATCGACACAAACCACCAAACATTCACCAAAAATTCACAAATATTATATTTAAATAAATATTCTAATAAATTTGGGGTGTTACAACAACAACACTGGGGAAGCTGAAACAAATCGGGGAATATCTAAGGTGACTGAGCAACTGGTTCAAGCGTGATCGGTTGACACTTTAGAAGAAAAGGTAACACAATATCCTCAATGGAAGCAGCACCTGAAAGACGGTCTCCACTGGGGAATCAGATAACAAAGACCCAATCTGGAAGAACATCAGAAAGAGAAAGGCACATCTGGAAGAACATCAGATGGCGAAAGAAACCAGACATCCAATAATGGCTTTGAATGAAAGGTACAAATCACAATATCTAATAATGGCTTTAGATAAAAGTGAACAAATCAGGGATCCAAGAAAGAATTGGATGCAAATAAACCAGTCATCCAATAATGGCTTTGAATGAAAGGTATGACTCATAATATCTGAGAAGGCATCAGATGAGAATGAGATGAAAAGGTAATCCAAGAAGGCATTGGATGTAAAGACACAGTCATCCAAGAAAGCATTGGAGAGATGCGAACAAAGAGACATCCAAGAAAGCATTGGAGGAAAGTGGACAAGGAGATATCCAAGAAAGTATTGGATAAAAGAAACCAGTCATCCAATAATGGCTTTGAATGAAAGGTGCAGATCATAATATCTGAGAAGGCATCACATGAGAATGAGGTAAAAGGGTAATCCATGAAGGCATTGGATGTAAAGACACCAGTCATCCAATAATGGCTTTGAATGAAAGGTATAATTCATAATATCTGAGAAGGCATCAGATGAGAATGAGATAAAAGGGTAATCCAAGAAGGCATTGGATGTAAAGACACCAGTCATCCAATAATGGCTTTGAATGAAAGGTATAACTCATAATATCTGAGAAGGCATCAAATGAGAATGAGATAAAAAGGGTAATCCAAGAAGGCATTGGACACAAAGGAACCAGTCATCCAATAATGGCTTTGAATGAAAGGTACAAATCACAATATCTGAGAAAGCATCAGATAAACGTGAGAAAGGTAGAGATCCAAGAAAGCATTGGATGCAAAGAAACCAGTCATCCAATAATGGATTTGAATGAAAGGTATGACTCATAATATCTGAGAAGGCATCAGATGAGAATGAGATAAAAGGGTAATCCAAGAAGGCATTGGATAAAAAGAATCACAAAATCCAAGAAAGCATTGGATGAAAAGAATCACAAAATCCAAGAAAGCATTGGATGAATGTGAGCAAAGAGGTACCTAAGAAAACATTGGATAAAAGGAATCACAGTATCCAAGACAGCATTAAATGACTGTGGACAAAGAAATACCCAAGAAAGCATTGGATAGAAAGAATCACAAAATCCAAGAAAGCATTGGATGAATGAGACGGAACTTTCAGGAATGGCACTGAAAGTAAAGGAAAATCACTATATTCAAGAATGGCATCGAATTATAGCGAGAAAGACATCCAGGAATGGCACTGAATGAATAGGAGAAAACTCATCCAGGAATGGCATTGAATGAACAAATAAGACTTTCAGGAATGACACTGAAAGATATCCAAGCAAATTTGGTGGGGATTACAGAAGAGAGGCAAAACTTCCAGGAATAGTACTGGGAGAAACAAGAGGAATAAGATATCCAGGAATGGCACTGGAGATCAAAAGAAATAGACATCCAGGAATGGCACTGAAGTGAAAGAATATAAAGATCCATGAATAGCACTGGAATGAAAGATGACAAACATCTAACAATAGGACTAGATGCTTAAGGAAACAACAATATTCAGGAATGGCACTGAATGAACAGATAAGTAACGTTTTGGTAGGCGCCAAGTAAATTGAACTTTGACCACAAGGTAAGACGAGGATAACGACACGACCTCGGGAGAAATGCAAGTGAGGATGAAACACTCATGATATGCATATGGTATATGAATCATGCTATGATATATGGTCAAATGTAGATGCAGATGCTGACGACAAGGCTCGACTCTTTTATGGAGAAGACAAGACTGGAAGACTGATTCCTCAACACGGAGATCACTTTCATTCTGCTTGGGGACTAAATATGCTACCACTGAGCAAATTTCTGCCACACTGGTAAACTGTATCAAGTGATGATCCTTGTAGGAAGGATGAAGAGCTGCATGGCGATTCTTTAAGTAACTTGCCCCAGATTAGCTGACTGTTGTAGATGAGCTAATCATTGCTTCCACTGGATTAATGCTGGAAATGACTGAATTACTGTATACTGGGAAAGCTTGCCCCATACTGGGTCTTGAAAATGATTGTTTTACTATACACTGGGAAAGCTTGCCCCAGTATGAGTCTTGAAAGGTCTTCTGGATAAACCAATTCTGAGAAGGACTTTCCCCTGAACAACAAATCTTGAGCTGATTCTTCAACAGGATTTGGAAAAAACTTGCCCCTGATAGGATCACCGACCAAGTTTCTTAGTTGTTTGAAAATTCCTTGGGAGGAAATCCAGTTTGCAAACAAAAGTGTTCATACAAACATAGTAATTTAAAGTTCATGCAACTTTTGAAATCAAAATTATTTTTGGAAGATGCAAAACACACGAGTCATTGGTCAGAACACGGCGGTTTAAGACATCAAAGTGAGAAGGTAAACGCACAGGTGTAATGACCTGCAAAGATCTTTTGGAGTCAGTTTACGCAACCTTGCTGCAGTATGCTTTCAAAATAACCTTGCTTCAGTTAGGTCTTTTGAGGGTTGTAACGTGGCCTGGTTTACGATATAAGAAACAAAGGATAAAAGCTCAAAGTTTATTTGTGCCCACCCAATCTTCGTGATGATCTCCAGTCCTATGCTCAGATAACTCAAACTATGCACTCAGGTTCCCATAGGTTAGGAATTGCACTGATGATAGCGATGATGGTTCAGAAGTCAAAGGACCCTTGAGATGGCGGTCACTGATTCCTTACAACTTTTGGTTGTCATACAAGCTTGTTCTTTGCATGAGATAAGGTCATGAGCTTCTCATCTTTCTTAGATTTTGCCTCGAAAGGGACTCGGCTCATTCTTTGAATAAGGATTTCTTGACGATTCTTCTTCATTTATCACTCTGGGAACAACTTGTACTACATTTATTCATTTAATTTGGAAGAGTTGAAAGGTTGTGAATGTCTGGCTTAATGATTACAGTGAACCATCATTGGCTTCTGATTTGAAAGACATCTTCGAAACCTGCTTGTTGTGTGCGAAGGAAAACTGTGAATGCAACCTTTTGTTGAAAGGCGTCTTGCATGAAACTCTTGCACAATCAAGTTACCTAAGAACTACCCAACCCAAGGTTAAGATTACAGGTTTTTGTAAAGAAAGAAACTTCTACTCCTAGGCTCAAAGGGGTTGACAAGGGAGTAACTTCCTTATTTCTCCAGTGTTTGGGGGATTGAAACAATGCCTTACATCATCGACGAGGTTTAATTGAAAGCATACCACAGCAGTTATGGATATAATGTTTTCATCATCCTCCCTCCAATCTTTGCACAATAAAAAAGAAAGTGGAAAAAGATAAAATATTTTGCAAAAGAAAGCATAAAGATGTAAATAGTGGACAAAATGAATTGAATCAAAAGTTGCAATGCTCATTTCATTAATCACGAAAGTACAAACATCATTTGAAGGCAAACAACCATTACAAAATAAGGGAAATGCAAACAACAAGAAACAAGGTCTAATGACTATTCAACTACAAGGATGAGTTGTCCTGTCTTTAAGACATAGTTGAGCTGAAGTCGACTGAAGCTTCATCTGGCGTGCCCTGGCAGAGGGTTGTTCTTGGCATTTTGCATCTGATGCTAGCTCTAGTCCGGTATCAGTGTCGAGGAATCAGCTTGACGACTCACAGGTGACACTGGAAGATAGAGACGACTGGAAATGAGTGGCTAGACAAACGGACGCATGCAATGAATCATGCAAAGATGCAAATGATATGCAATGCGATGCAAACAGTATGCAAAACACATGCAACAGGACTAAAGGTTCGAGATCACAGCATGGAGTCTAGGTAAAGATCCAACCACAGGGTGTGTACTAGGGTTCTTGTATCCATAGAATAGGGTTCTAAAGAGTTCCCAGAGTCAACAATCCATCTTTTGGATATTATCGATTTCCCAATTACTTGGTAGTCAATAATATTCTCAAGAGAGTCTCGTCTGAGTGTAGTATCGCGTGACAACTATTTTGGGATTACTCCCTCATAGTCACCGCACTACATCCTAAAAAGGCCAAGTGGGGTAACAGGGTAACTAAAGGTCATCAGCATCATAGGCTCTCAAATCGGGAAGAGTGACATCAATGTGACTACTCACATCAGACATCAACAATCCCAAAGGGCCTCAACTGAGCGTGGTCATCATATGCCAAAAATTGTTAGGACTACTCCCAACAACCAACTATTGATTACACCACAATCCTATCATAAGTGTATGCTCAAGTCCGGGTTAGGACTTATCTCACCACTCAAAGTAACAACCCTGCCAAACAGAAAAAACCCAAGCACAACGAGCATATATACAGATATAAATATGTACAGATATACAAGCAAGCAAACATATAAATAACACAAATGCAAACAAGGTGGGCTTAACCCTCTTAGGGGAGTCTCCCCAGTGAAGTCGTCATTTCTGTTGCAGTGAGAATCGGATATCAAGCTATTAATTAACTTGAATCACAAAACATGAAGTTCACCACCGAGCTTTGATTTATCCAAAGGAAAGGGTAAAGATCAAAAAACCCTAAGTGCGCTATGTAGGAACACAGCTAAGAGATCTAAGGTTCGGGGGTTGGTTATACCTAGGGAAGGTGTTAGCATCCTAAGTATCTGTAGTACTCTACAGGAAACTCTTGTTAGTATTTGTGTTATGTTAATGTTTGCTTGCTAAGGGAAAAGTGCTAAGGTAAAGACCTAGGGGTATGTACACTAAGTATGCTCGCCAAGACATCGCATCTCGTGCCTACGTATCCTGACGGGAATGGAATCAGAGCATTCGTAGTTCCCCTCACTAAGGGGTAAGAGGGTAAGAAATAGAAAGGTGGGAAACGAAAAAGGTGAAATCCAAGAAGGCATTGGATGTAAAGGAAACAAAGGTGGAAAGAGAAAAAAGGTAGAAAAACAAAAAGGTAGCTCGCTAGGATCTCGCAATCCTATGCCTACGTATTCTCAAGATGAACTTGAGAAATCAGAGCGTCCGTAGTTCCCCTTTTCTTCTCTTCTTCTTTTTGAAATGGCCCATTGTCTTTTGTTGTGTGTTGCAGGATTCTGGGAGCGAACGGATTGTACGCTTTTTGATTTATGGTTTTGACAGAAAGGTTGGAAAAGTTAGATTGTGGCGTGTTGTTGCTGTCTTTTTCGTTTTGCAGGTGGTTGGCTGAATTTTGGCCTAAGTCTGTGGTTTTGGAAGTTTTGTACGATTTGGAGTGAACTGGCGTGAAGTGTTGTAGAAAAGTGCGTCTGGCTAGGAGTAGCAGGTTGTATAAACCCTGTCACCATGTTGATGGGTGAAGCAAAGATGTTTTCAATAGCAAAAGGGACTTTGGTTTTGTGTTTATAGGAAGCTTTTTGCACTTGGACTTTGTAGCGAGCGATTTTTGTCAGTGACGCGACCACCTTATCGCTGAAGTTTGGGTTTTCCTCCTCGAGGAGAAAGGATGCTACTTTCTGATTTCTTATTTATCTCGTGAAGCTGGAAGGGAAAGGGAAGCTATCTAAAACTAACCTTGCACGCGAATGTTTAACGGAACAAACGCTTTAAAGAGATTGGGGGGTCCGGGGCCAGGTTATACAATGGGGAGTTGTCAATTACCCATCCTATATGTGGTTATCCACAGGATATTAGCTTTAGGTTTCACTTTCCAATTGATGGTGTTTATCTATTAATGGGTTGGGAAAGTTTCTTGGGAAGTATGAGCGAGTGAGTGAGTTTTCTGTGGAAAATGATGATGATGATGGCTAAGGTATGAAACCTAAAGTCTTTGACTGATGTATGAAGGTACTGGACCTAGGGTTTCTGTTTTGTATGCTCGCTAAGATTTCACAATCTTATGCCTACGTATTTCCGTTTAAACGAAACAGGGAAATCAGAGCAATCGTAGTTCCTCCTATTTTAAGGGAGGAAAAAGATATTTTGGTGTCTTGTTCAAAGCCCAAGATTGAAGCTAAAAGGTTGAGTATTTGTGTCTTGTTCAAAGCCCAAGATTGAAGCTAAAAGGGTATTTAGATGGAATTTGTCATCTCTAAAGAGAGATTGTTGAATTTTTGTATGCCTTGATCAAAGCACAAGGTTGATGCTAAAAGGTTAATTGACTCGGCTAGGGGATTTCTTTATACAAAGCCTGAGAGGAGGCTAGAAGTTTGACTTTTCCAGGGAAAATGTTTTGTCTGGCTTGTACAAAGCCCAAGATTGAGGCTAAAAGGGATTTTGACTCCGCTGGGGAGGGTTTGTATGTGTCTTGTACAAAGCCCAAGATTTGAGGTTGAGCTTACTGGGAAAATCATTATACAAAGCCTAAGAGGAAGCTAAAATGGGTTTGAATCTTCTTGGAGAGTATTATCTGTCTTGTACAAAGCCCAAGATTGAGGCTGAAATGAGAAATTTAACTGACTCTAGTGAGGATATTTTTATGTGTCTTGTACAAAGCCCAAGATTGAGGCTGAAATGAGTTTGTCTCTTCTTGGGGAAAATCATTCCTCAAAGCCTAGAAGAATACTGGGAGGAAATGACTCTGCTAGGGAAGATATCTACCCCAAGCTCAAGAGAGGGAAATTTATGTCTTGTACAAAGCCTGAGATTGAGGCTAAAAGGGTTTGACTCAACAAGAGAGTGCTTTTATCTGTCCTGTATAAAGGCCAGGATTGTGGCTAAACAAGCTGGAGAAATCCTTCTACACAGCTTGAGAGGAGGATAACTCCTGCTAGGGGAAATCTTTATACCAAGCTTGGACAAAGATCGACTCAACGAGAGATTATTTTTATTTGTCTTGTACAAAGACCAAGATTGAGGCTAAAAAAGGTTGACTCAATAAGAGAGTCCGAAAAGGTAATTAACTCAACAAGAGAATCTAACAAGTGATTGACTCAACAAGAGAGTCTAAAAAGTGATTGACTCAACAAGAGAGTCTGAAAAGGTTAGCTCCGCTGGGGAGAATCATTTGTACAAAGCCTAAGAGGAGGCTATCTTTTGCTGGGGATAATTGAGATCCCCAGGCAGGTCCAAGTGGGGAATCAACTCTTGCTGAGGATTACAGAAGAGTTGAGATGTCAGATACCTTGAGGTTCTGATTTAAGATAGTGTTAACCCTGGTCGGGGAACTCTCATGAGAGAGGCTGGGTTTCTGCTGGAGATCGATCCATAATGCCCGGGGTTTTTTCCTATAGTTGTAAGGAACTTGAGAATGTCTTTAAGACTCAAGGGGATTAGACTGTCCAAGTCTACTGGTACGGAAGAGTTTTATCTTTTGTATGATGCCCAAGAGGAGGCAAGGACGTTAAGGGATGAGAATCAACCCTAAAGTGGCCTGAGGTCTGACACTGGAAAGACTACTCTAGCAAAGGATGACTAAGTTCTGTCTTATACCTTTAAGAGGTCGTCAGGGTCCTTGTATTAAGCCCAAGAGAGGGCATGAAAACTTCTAGGAAGCCGGAGGGTCCTTGTACAAAGCCCAAGAGGAGGCGGGGATGCTTTTAGGAAGCCTGTGGGTCCCAAACCAAGAAAAGTTCAAGAAATGCTATTCACCGAAAATAGATCATTTAGTGAAAGTTCTGTGATTTGAAGAAATTCAAGAGATGCTATTCACCGAGAATAGATCAACTCCGGGGAGTAGAATTTCTTTGACAAATTCTAGGGGTGACAGCCTGAGAAAAGATTCACGAAGAATACTCTCTTTCTCTTTGTTCCATATTGTTTAAGCCCAAGAGAAGGCAAGACTGTATCTGGAGATCCTATGGGGATCTAGTTTTGTTTGTATTTTAAGAGTGACCAACAGGGCTTTACCTAGTTCTAGACCTAGTTGCCAGGGAAAACTCTAAATAACTATACTAGTATATATATAGTTGATATATGACAAGTATTTAAAAAGGGTATGAAATAAGACTAACCATGTGCAGCTTCCCACAATACAGTTATATATACATTTGACGTGTAATTAAAAGAATGAAAGAAGACTAACCATGCACCGCTTCCCACAATACATATGTATATATATATATATATATATATATATATATATATATATATATATATATATATATATATAGGGTTAAATAAGTATTAGGTCCTTGAAAATAACCCAACATTCAAGTTTGGTCCCTAGAAAAATTTTCTTCAAGGTTTGGTCCTCCTAAAGTTTTCCGTTTGTAACTGTAGTCCCTCCCGTTAGTTTCCACTAACGGAGGATGATGTGGCACGCCATGTGGAAATTTTTTGATGACGTGGCTTACATGTGGCAATGCCTACGTGGCAAAAATTGCTGACATGTATGCCACGTGGCAATAGTTTTAATTTTAATTTTTTTTATATTTATATCATATTTGAATCCAGAAATTGTAGCTAATTTGCAGCTACTTTCTAGCTAATTCCTAGCTAATCTCTAGCTAATTTAAACACAGCATTTTTGTAGCTAATTCATAGGTAATCTCTAGCTAATTCATAAAACCTCCAGATTCTTTTTCCATTCATATTGAACACTCACCTTAATTTGATTAAATTTTTTCCCAAACATATCAAACTTGTTGTTTAACCTCTCCAAACTCTAGTGGCAACATAATGTTTGACAATGAAGACAAGCTTATTTTTAAGTATGCAAAGAATTTTATAATGCACTTTGTTTAGATAACTTGCTTAATTTTTATTTGAACGATCCTTATTGTCATGTTATTAATTGGATACATGCCACACTAGATGCATTACATTTTACAACTGCTCAAAGCAATGTTCAGTAATCATGTAAATGTAATTACTTAATTTCATCATAGCAACTTATACTCAATCAATAACACTATGATCCTTCAGCTCCCTCATCCCAGGCAGGGCCAGTCCATTCCCACAAACCAATATCATCTACTACTTCATAATGTTGTTTGGTCAAACAAACTTTGAGAGGTTCCATTCCAGGTGCCTTCACCACTGTAAAATGAAAAACAAGAAACACTATTCATTATCAAAATACTTTAGATAGAACCAGCCAATAAACCCAATGTATAAGTGACCTAGATAGAACCAGCCAGTACACAATCAACAGTTAAGTCCAGAAGCAATTTGTTCATTTATTCTAGAGCCAACATATTTAACCACAATCCCTTTAAATTCTTTCCTTTTAATTAATAATAAATGGCCACTTTTTAAGTCCTTCACTTTTTAAATTCTTCCCTTTTAATTAATGGTGCAGTTTCAATTCAAGTCCTTCTCAGCATATGCCTTGTTTTACCACTCAGGTTTCTTTATATAACCTGATAAGTTACACTGCAACTATTGTATATATTTGAACATTTTAGCTATTCCTAATTTAACAAAATTAACAAGGAATAACAGGTAAAATAATAGCTCCAGTAAGCACTAAGGCCAGGTGCATTGAATTAACTCCAGAATGGAAAAGGCAAATTGATGTTTTAGTTGTAATATTAATAAGAATTATAGCTCATATCCACAAGTGGAAGGAAATATACAAGATAAAATTACACCAAATACTGCTCAAGAAGAAAGAATGCAATGGTAGCAACATACCCGATCTAAGAAATACTTACAGCAAACCTCAGGAGGAGACATGACTTGCCCACACCAGAGTCTCCAATCAACAAAAGCTTGAACAAATAGTCACTGAAAATAACATATGCTCCAATCAAAGATGTGATACTATTTATGAATGTCTATCCCTTTTATAAAGAGAATGGACAGTGGCAATGCGGGCGAGTGTGATTTGGTCCAACTGAATTTGTGTATAATGGAGTAACTTTGAATAACCATTGATATATAGTAAAATAATAAAGAAATTATAATTACTTTATAATATACCATTGCAGGCGGGATTACTTTATAATATACCATTGCAGGCGGGATTGGTCCACGTAGACCAAAAACTTAACAGATCATGCTATATGCATATCACGAGATATGTCCCAAATTAAGCAGCAAAACTCAAGCTCATTAGGCCAAAGTTATGAGCCTTGAAAATCACTGAAGCCTCATCCAGCTCATGAATGCCACAGTAGACAGCAAATCTTAATGTTGTGTGTTCTTGTTAAGTGAATGATGAGTAACAAGTTACTTATGCAATTAAAATTGTGGGTTTGGTTTCCAGTGACCAGATTAAGTCTGGAAGGGGAGCTAATCAACTTGGCACCTTATAGATACTAGAGTCTGGAGATATTGAGATGGAGTTCTCAACTCATTACGTAGCCTTTAAGTTTTAACGCATGCATGAAATACTTTAGTTCTTGGAAGGTTTAGGCGTAAAATGATATACTTATGTTTTTGAAGTGTTAAAAATATGACGAATAAAAAAGAGAGGCAATTTTGAGGTTTTTCTAGAAAGATATGTGGTTACTTGTGGGATAGTTAGTGCCTTAATCAATCAAAGTTTCAATCAAAGTTGAGTATATACCTGCAGCCCTTCTTGACATACTTGAA
This sequence comes from Lathyrus tuberosus, assembly GCA_022829125.1. Taxonomy (NCBI): domain Eukaryota; kingdom Viridiplantae; phylum Streptophyta; class Magnoliopsida; order Fabales; family Fabaceae; genus Lathyrus; species Lathyrus tuberosus. The sequence goes on from JALAZF010000031.1 coordinate 8,832,914, forward strand.
GTGTAAAGGAAAATTCAAAATCAGAACAATAGCAGCAATAAAAAGGACAATCATGATAACCATTAAGTTCTAAATATTTCCAATAGCAAGTTTATGAGTCATCTCAATCACAGCAATCCCAGCCATATGCTTTACCGCAGCAAAACCTCCAAGCATCAGGGTCCTTACATCAACAAAGTGTTCTTGGTCAGCAAAATCAATAAGTGGTAAACACAGTTCTAAACCACAGTTTGATTGGTAAACATTAGTTCTAAACCACCATATGGCAACATCAACAACCTGTTAATACAAAATTTGATTGGTAACATCAACAAACTCTTTTTTTCAATAATTAACTTTCATTTTCAAAAACCAATACAACCAACTGTCTCAACATTAATTCATTAACTAACTCAAACTAACTTCAAAACCAATAACTTAACAAGCTTTCTAACTAATTTTCACAAGTAACTAACTCAACATAATTTCTCCAAACTCCATTCAAACTGTAACAGAGACAAAACCAATAACATAACAAGCTTTCTAACTAATTAACACTTCAACACAGTTCAACCGCACACCAAACAAAGACAAACAAAAGGATACAGAGAAACCCCACCTTTTCTTTCAATATGTTCAATCTCTTTTCTTTCTTCAAAAGTTCTTCAAAAATTCCTTGTTTTGGACTGATAATGAACTACCACCGTTGCCATCTGAAAAAGCCTTGCAACAAAATCTAATAAACAAATGCCACAAGGGGATGTTGTAGTATAGTTTAAAAAAATTTGAACGATATATAAAAAAATTGTATTGCCAAACCTCTGATAAGATTGAGTTCAGATCTACAACTTTTGAGTTACTGAGCCATATTCAAATTTGAACGATTGATGTTGTAGCTGTTGAGATTCGAACAATAGATGTTGAAACTTTGAGCGAGCTGCAACAGTTGAGATTCGGACGAATGATTAAGAAATCCAACTGTGTTCTCTCTCAGTTCTAATTTTCCTTGCTCTTCTTCAGCGATCTCGTGCTCCCTCCATCTCATTCTGCGTCTCCCTCCGGCGAAATCCCTTCGTCCGTCGCGTTGCTGTGTGGTGTCTGTTCACCTCCGTCTCTGCTCCGCTCGTGGGTGGGGGCGATCGCGGAGGTTAAAGGGTGGTGACCGCGACTCAGCATTTTCCAGCCGTTGTTCCTTCTTCAGTGCGTCGAGCTCTGAGATAAGTGTTTTTTTGCTCATCTTCTTCTTCTACAGTTGATGTTGCTCTGGAAACAAATGAAATTTAGGAAAAGGTTTAGGGTTTTGAATGAATTGAAAATCTCATTTCTGACGTGGCATAAGAATACACAGTTGGCAAAGGATTATTGCACACTTGGCGTGCCACATCATCCTCTGTTAGTGGAAACTAACGGGAGGGACTACAATTAGAAACGAAAAACTTTAGGAGGACCAAACCTTGAAGAAAATTTTTTTAGGGACCAAACTTGAATGTTGAATTATTTTCAGGGACCTAATACTTATTTAACCCATATATATATATATATATATATATATATATATTTGAGCAAGTAAATGAAAGCGGATAAAACTTACAGGTGAGCAAGCTTCCATGCTGTATGGTTAGTTGTTCAAAGAAATTAAAGAAAGTTTTGATAACAACTGTATATTGAATCTAAATTAAAAGGGAATTGTTTTGAAAAGATTGTGGGGCTTATACTCAAGGAAAGCCCAAAGAGCTTGACAGTGATCGCACCGTTGTTTTAAATATTGTATTGAGGCTTATACAACGACTGAGGCCCAAAAAGGTTTTATGTACAACAAGGGTTGGGTCATACAACTCAAGGAGAAGCCCAAATATTATTTAAAGAAAATAAATGGGACTTACAACACAAGGGTAGGCCCAAATGATTTTCTTGTTTGAAAATGGCTATCGCGCCGAGATTTTTTTAACGCAGGGGGACTTATACAATGTCTGAGGCCCACAAAGGTTTTGATTAAAAAAAGGATTGGATCTTACACTCTATTAGAGGCCCATGAGTAATTTTAAGAAAAAGAATGGGGCTTACAACTCAGGGAGAGACCCAAATGGTATTATTTTAAACTGGCGATCGCGCCGAGATTTTTGAAAACACCGTGGGTCTTATACAATGACTAAGGCCCAAACTATTTTGGTTTCAAAGAGGGATTGTGTCTTACACTCTATTAGAGGCCCAAAGAGTTTTAAAATGAATAAATATGGGTCTTATAGCTCAAGGAGAAGCCCAGTTGATTCTGTTAAAAAGGCGACGATCGCGCCGAACTTTTGAAAATATACAGAGGGACTTATACAATATGTGAGGCCCAAAATTGTTTATTTACAAAGGGATGGGACTTACACTCTATCAAGAGGCCCATGAGTGTTTGAAAAAGATTGATGAGGGTGGAATTAATCAAAACCCTAATTTTGTCTAAAATAGAATTAATTTTGTTTAAAAATTAATAAAAATTATTGAAAACATGTGAAAAATGACTGGTGATCTTGGATCAATGTTTCAAAAATCATTTTTTTATCCACAAAAGGATTGAAAACCAATTAAGTTTGGAAAATCAAGAAGGAACAAATATTTTAAATGTTAAAAAACAAATAAAAATTAATTCTTTGAAAAAATATCAAGTATATGAAATAAATAATATTTTTGGGAATTTTTTGTAAAATAAAATATTTTAACATTTTTGTGAATTATTCAAAAAAGAATCAACTCAAAATCATTAAAATTCAGAGAGAAATTAATTTTTGAATCAATTAAATAAAATCACAAAATTCAAATATTTGAATTTTTGAAAAAGGGCGCCAAGAACACGCGCGTGTTCTGAATTTTACCCAGATTTGCATTTTCTCATCAATCTCACTGAATACTTGATGAAATCATACAATCCACATATCAATCTACTCGTTTTCACCTCACGATCATGTCTATGGTCTTTAATTTCATTTATTTTAGGCATGGAATAAGAAATCAAAGAGAAACCTCAAGAACCCTAAATTCTGCATGAAGGCTCAGAAATTCCACACACGATTCATACAAAGCAATTAATTGAGGGGAAACATTCCATACATGATTATGAACATATGGCAAAATTATTGTGCGAGGAAATATGCATGAATCATGAGATGACTAAGTTGAGGCTTACCTCTTGCAGCTGGTGATCGTGTTTTGGGTTAGAGGTGTTACAACTTGGTTCCAATGATGTGGACAGCTTCCCTAGGTGTTATGGAGTGTGTCTGAATGCTTGGAGTGGATTGAATTGAGCTGGAACTTGATTTGGCACCTCAACTGCAAATCTGTCAAAGGCTTGTGCAGATGGCTGGTGATTTTGAGAATCATGTGTTCCAGATGTTGTTTAAGTGTTTGGATCACTTCTATATGATGTTTATGAGGTGTGTGTGTGTGTGTGTGTGTGTGTGTGTGATTGGTTTGGTTGGAATTGCTCTCAAACTCAAAACCCGATAGTGGCTTGCTTTAGAAGGCAAATTTGGAAGTGAAAGTGTGATTTTGAGAAAGGCAAGTGTTATAGGCCTTTGGTGTACTCAAACTGATCAGAAATGAGGTCTATTTATAGTGTGTCAAGTTTGTTTTACAAGGAATAAGGAATGGCAACTGCAGCAGGCCTTTGGCCAATGTGGATCAAATGGAATCTCAAGTCTCCTCTGGCCATTGACTTGAGATTAGAGCACAGGCCTATGGTTCTCTGATTCAAGGATAAGTCTTGACTGAAGTGTTCATCTTTGCTCTGATACATGCCACCTTTAAGCATCCATTGAATGCTCCTAAACAAAATTGGAGTCTTGAGGCATCTTTAGCTTTTAAGGGTGTCAAACCTATATGTAGTTCCAAAGACTTGGGAGGCTTATGGATCAGTGTTTGTTCCTCCTTGGTCTCCCTCTGAGGTGTGCATATGGATAAACTTGTTTGTTGTTTGCACAAATTAATCAAATCGAGTCCTAATGCACAAATCTGCCTTGTACAGCAGTTTGCAGCAAGGCATGTTGCAGCTGTTATATCTTCTAGCTCGGATGGAATTTGATGGAGTTCTTGGACATTTTGGAAAGCTGATATATCCTATTTCAACATGATGTCCAAATTTGGTTTTGATCCAACTTGAATTACAATGAAAAATGCCTCTACATTTAGGAAAAAATAAGGCAGATTCTGACTTAGTGAAAATTTCACTAAGTGTTGGAAAAATGTCACTTTTGTATTTTCAACCATTTTGATCACTCCATAACTTAAAATCCATGAGGAATTGGAATGAGGTGTAGTTGACACTTTTAAAGTATGCCATGAGAGCTACATCTCCAGCTTTGGACCATCCAAAATGGTTGCTTGGATCTCAAGTTATGATCCTTGGAAGTTGGTACCCTAGCCATTTTGTCCCATAACTTAGAAAATTCTTAGTTTTTTATGGTTACCCCTTTTACAAGTTATCCCACTTTCTTTGATTTTTCTTGATGAATGATGATTAAAATCACATATTAACATTGTTTTAGGGTTGAGGAACCATAATTGTGAAAAATCTCAAAAAGTCAAACTTGACTTTTGTGCACAGTTGACTTTTTATCAGATAAATTCCAAAGTGTGCGACCCTTTGTGAAATCAAGTCCTTGATCTAAATAAAACTTGATGGATATGTTCCATAGGTGTTATGGGGTGTATTGAATCATGTCCCAGGGTTTGGGAGCATGTCTTGGTCAAAATTCAAAGGTACAGTTGACTTTTTCTTCAAAACCCCAATGGTGGTCCTGAGGAAATTGAATCTTGTGGATCAAGCTTCTTGGATCAATCCATTGTTGCAAATGGATCAATATGGTTTATTAGAGACCCTCAAATCATGTCTTGAGGTCTTGGCTCATGTTTTGTCCCAAAAGTCAACTTAGGGGTGAATTAGGTCAAGAAACCCTAATTCCCGATTTTTGGTGAATGCATCCCCTGAGGTAAAATTGACTTGATGATTGGGTCCATGAGGTCCCTTGTAGTATCTTGAGTTATATTTTGAAGCATTGGCTCATGCCCAGATGAATATGAAAGCTCCTAAAGTTTGACAAATTTTTGGTAAAACCTAGCGTTAAAGAATGAACTGCAGAAGTCAAAGATGTTGAAGAAGATATCCTGACATCCTGATTATTACTTCAGCAGGTTTAATTCAGTAACAAATTTGTTCAAGATTTGTTTTGCTTCTAAAGACTGGATCAAAGACAGAGATAGAAATCCCAAGAGAAAAAGAAGACTATATAAGGAGACTTAGACCTAGGGTTTACTGGGACTGTACGTTTTGTATCACTTGTAACTTTGTAACCTAGTTCCTTTGTGTTGAATAAGGGTTTAGGGTTTGAGAGTCGTTGGCTCTCTTAGGAGTTATAAGTCTCCACTCTGTATTATGGGATGCAGGGTGGAAGGCATAGGTACAAAGACATAACCAGAAGCCTGTAGGTAATGGTTGTTGTATTGTTCTTGGACGAACCTTTGAAGCACGTCTAAGATAACTTGTAGGTCAAGAAACCACGACAGTTCTTAATTGGCAGATGACAGAGATAGCACCAATTGTGATTAGGGTATGAGTGGGGTATCTCATATCAAGGTTGTAAATCATTGAGTTTAGCCTTGGTAAAGATGTTCATGGGGTAGATGTTAGGAATAAAGTTGTAAACGTGGGAGTTTAACTTTGTAACAGTCTACAGTCAGTGAAATATTCATCCTGGATTGGTATCCCCCATATGTAGGTGAATTGCACTGAACTGGGTTAACAATTAGTGTGTTATTTACATTTTGTACTTTACTGTCTTGTTGTATGTGTTCTTGACTGACATGTTGGATCAGATGTCGTGACATCTGAGAGTGTGCAGTTCTGATATTCAAGGTATCAGTCTGCAGTTGCGCCTCCAAGTTTAAAAGATTATGTAGCACAATGTCTTGACATGTGTTAGGACATCTGATGTCTGCATAGGCCAGAATTTCAATTGGTATCAGAGCAAGCATCCTGTCTGGTTCTGGATAAGATCTTTGGGAGATACTTTCTGGAGTTTTAACAAGGAGGAGTTTTGGAGATCAGATCAATCAACTCAAACATACCCAAGGGTATTAATGGATGAGATGAATGTTCTGGATCGAAGGGAGTAACCAAGAGGTTGTTCATGTTTATGAGGAGATTCTACAACAACTACAGGAAAAGTGGCTAGTTCTCTTGTTGGTATGTCTTATAAGATGTTGTGACATCTTACTAGGGCAAGGAGGATCTGTTCCTTGGTGGTTCCGCTGCATGTGTTTCTGATGGAAGAACTCTAGAATTATGGGATTCTGGAGTTGTTACTGAAGACAGTTGGTGGAAGGTCTCAATCGTCGGCCTCTATAATTTTAAAGTTATCTGTGTTCTTTCATTCTAGAGTCGGGAGCGATGGAGTGAAGGAAGTTGTGGTCAGATATCTAGTATGATGACTTGGTACTTTGAAGCTTGTTTCCTGGTACAGTTTGAAGTCAGTTGAAGAGGAGATATGTTGAGGTATAAAGTTTATCAGGTTCTTGCTCTAGGAGTTTGATAAATGTTTGGACGGCTAGGTTGTCGAAGATACTTGAGAATTCTCTCAAGTCCACTCATAAATACATCTATGTCGTGTATCTGGAGTCTTCTAGTTACTCTTCTGACTAGAAGGTGTTTCCTTGAGACACAAAGTGAAGACCGTGGAGGTGATTTATTTTCACCATTCACAAAAACTTGCAAGGAAGAACTCATACTTTCAACCCTAAGAATGAGTTCACACAGTTGAGGCAATTAGGATTCATTCAGAGAGAATCTTAAGAGCTTGAGCCAATGGGGCAGCCTTGATATCTTAACAACTTGCACAAACGAAAGAAGACAACATGATGAGGAATATCTTGGGATATTCAGAATATGCTGGATTTCGATAAGGGTTATTGCACAAGGATTTAAGATCAATTACTATTTGTAGAATCCACAAGTATTTAATTGATTATCCTTGGTAGTCAAGATTGAGGATGTTCTATCAGATGTTCTAACATCTTTTCATCAGAGGTTTGAAGAATCATGGGAGGGGTTCTACATTCGCTCAAAAGTCTCCTAGGTGTTGACCTGGGATTATTGGCTTAGCATCTGTTTCCTGGAAAGTATTGTGAATGACTTGTCCAGATGGTGATTCTGTTGAAGATGGAGATGAAAGACTATGAAGACATCATAATCTTGATGGTTACAGCTTGGGTCAGTTTATTTCTGATCTAAGTGCTTTGGAGCATAGTGTTTGCTCTAGGTGTGAAGGTCGAGGATAAGTGGCAGTTATCTCTGGCTTTCTTTTGACGGCTTTACTAAGGGAATTGGCATTCTTTGGTATTGCTATGGGGTAGTCGTGGACTACTTATTTTCTGAAGATTCAGACGTGGCAGGTTTGAAGACTTTGGAGTTTCAAAGCAGAATGGAGGTTGTCTACTCAAAACTTGGTTGTTGAATCGAGTCTGTGAGAGCATGGAAATCTGTTTCTGCAAGGGGGGGGTTCTTCTAAGTGGCAGAAGGAAGAGCTGAATTCAACAGTTGGATGTCATAATGTTTGGACATCTAACTTAACATCAGAAGTCTCAGCTGGTGATGTGGCACATCAGCTTAAGATAAGGTCATCTACAGGAGAATGGGAGTGATGGATTCTTCAAAAAGGTCTATCTCATGCAGTTTGCGGGAGCTGTGGATGAGAAGATGTTACATGACTAAGAGGCTTGGTGGATCCAAGATGTCTTATTGTGGGGTAAGTAGTTCGTGTGACTTGAAGATCTGGTTTCATTAGTAGATCAGGGTATCTTGTGGGAGTTCTGAAGATAAGTGAGGTCAATCAAAAAGTGGCATTTGATTGTTATCACAATGAGCGTTCAAGCAGGATGCTTGAAACTGATTGCTCTTTTGTAAAAGAGTAGTTAGTTGAAATTGTTTGAAGGTTCTGGCTCTCTAGGAGCTTGTGGCAGAAGTTCTGGATTGAGGATGGAAGCATACCTTCTTGGTGGTTGAGAGTTTATTTCTCTCTGGGTTCCTGAAGACTTCTTTGTTCAAGCTGGTGGGTTAGTGTTGTGTGAAGATCTTCAGTGTGGATTACTATGCTGATAGTAAGTCCAGTAGTGGAGCATATCAAGAACTATGGTGTGTGGTGTCAATGATGTGTGAAGGATGTCCTAACTGATGTTATAACATCTTTGGGTTAGTTATCCTTGGTGAAGGATTTCAGGTTCTGTGATGAACTGGTTACTTGCATCGTGTCCAAGAAGTATCTACATGATCATTCGGGAGAATGATGGAGTAGAAGGGTCCCTTGGAAGGAGGATGTAAGTATTTGTGAAGACTGAAGTGGATCATATGTTGATTGCATGGAAGTATGGTTCCTGAATACGTTCAGAAGTGGAGATTTACCATAAATCAGAAGTATTCCAAGTTATCATACGGGAGAATGATAGGAATGATTGTCTTGGATTGCGGGGTTTATCTCTTTTGCTGACTGGGTGAGGTCAGTGGAAAATCTTGCATACGGCATTTGGAGCCCTTGGAGCAAGCCATGCTAGTAGTGGATCAGTTTAGCAGCTGTGAAGTTCTGGAGCATGCATACGATAGCTGACATCGTGGTAACAAACTAAGGGGCCCTGTGAGTCTCTTTGAGGAATGTGAAGCATTCTAATTCAATTGGTTTGTGCCTCAAGCAACGGGATATCTATACATGAGAATTCAAGAGGAGTTCGTATGGTGTATAAGATGGTTGTGGAATGAGGGGGATCAATGGGACTTTGATCTCAAGCCAAGAGTTTGTTATGGTTGGTATACACGTACTCATGGGATGCATGACTTTGATCATGTGTGAGTAATTATTGTTTCTTGTCAGAGGGAACAATAATGAGTTAATGGTTGCGTTTAGCAGGTGTGTTGAACAGAGCGTGCGCTCTTGAAGACATGAAGATGCGTCTTATGTTTTCCAGTCATTAGCTTGGGTGTTCAGTGGAGGAGCACCAGTTACCTTAGTCAGGGGGAGAGGCCTCTTGATCTGAGATGAAGTTCCAGTGTGCATTTGTGCGTCAAGAAAACTGAGATGTCAAGATGACTTGGCATTATTGTAGAAGTTCCAGTTTGCATTTGTGCGTCAAGCAAACTGAGATGTCAAGATGGCTTGACATTATTGTGGAAATTCCAGTTTGCATTTGAGCGTCAAGCAAACTGAGATGTCAAGAAGGATGTCTTGACGTTAGAGTATTGTTGCAAGTTGTGGGAAACTTGGCAATGCATACTTAAATGGTTCTTGTTGGATGCTTAAGAAACATTAATTGAGTCTGGAAGAATTCATTTCTGTTGCAGACTGGTTTCAAAATATGTGAAGAAGTTTCTGTATTGTCAAATCAGAAGAAGAATCTGGGAAGAATAGACAATGTCTGACATGATGTCAGGACATTGCTATAAAACATGTCTGCATATAATATGTTATTTGGTCGGTGTTCTTAAAAGGAGAAACAGTCAGCAGTCTTGGCCGGTGCGCATGTAGTAGAGTTATTGGCGCTTTGAATTGACCAGCGTTTTGTTCGATGGTTCGTTTCTTTCAAAGGCAATTATTTACTATAAATAGGATTGTTGTGACACTCCTTGGTCTCATAATTCCTTCTTTCTAAGTGAGTGTTCGATGGCATTTTTCAAGATCTGGATGAGTTGTATCTGGATTTGGAGCTGTCTTGGCCACTTTTGCCAAGTTTTGGCTAAAAAGGGGGAGAAGAGTTCTCTCCTGGGTTTTGGGTTCATTCAAGCAGTGGCGGTGCAAGAATGGTGGAAGAAGATGTTCTATCATCTATACAAAGTTCTGATTTATGTCTTGTGATCTGAGTTATGAAGCAGGTCGTGCCTTGTGACCTGAGTTACATTTGCTGTGTACTCTGTGTTACGAACTTAAACTTCGCTTCTTATTGTGAGTTCTCTTATGCCTCAAGGAAGACAAAGAATTGAGGGGGGTCATGTTACAAATTCCCTCTTATACTTATCAATAGGCAGTGAAGAATTCTAGGAGAAGGTTTTAGCCAAAATTTGTCAAAAGGGGGAGATTGAAAGCTCCTAATGTTTGACCAATTTTTGGTAAAACCTAGCGTTAAAGAATGAACTGCAGAAGTCAAAGATGTTGAAGAAGATGTCCTGACATCCTGATTATTACTTCAGCAGGTTTAATTCAGTAACAAATTTGTTCAAGATTTGTTTTGTATCTAAAGACTGGATCAAAGACAGAGATAGAAAGCCCAAGAGAAAAAGAAGACTATATAAGGAGACTTAGACCTAGGGTTTAATGGGACTGTACGTTTTGTATCACTTGTAACTTTGTAACCTAATTCCTTTTTGTTGAATAAGGGTTTAGGGTTTGAGAGTCGTTGGCTCTCTTAGGAGTTGTAAGTCTCCACTCTGTATTATGGGATGCAGGGTGGAAGGCATAGGTACAGAGACACAACCAGAAGCCTGTAGGTAATGGTTGTTGTATTGTTCTTGGACGAAGCTTAAGTCCAAGATAACTTGTAGGTCAAGAAACCACAACAGTTCTTAATTGGTAGATGACAGAGATAGCACAAATTGTGATTAGGGTGTGAGTAGGGTATCTCGCATCAAGGTTGTAAATCATTGAGTTTAGCCTTGGTAAAGATGTTCATGGGGTAGATGTTAGGAATAAAGTTGTAAACGTGGGAGTTTAACTTTGTTACAGTCTACAGTTAGTGAAATCTTCATCCTGGATTGGTATACCCCAGATGTAGGTGAATTGCACCGAACTGGGTTAACAATTAGTGTGTTATTTACATTCTGCACTTTACTGTCTTGTTGTATGTATTCTTGACTGACACGTTGGATTAGATGTCGTGACATCTGAGAGTGTGCAGTTCTGATATTCAAGGTATCAGTTTGCAGTTGCGCCTCCAAGATTAAAAGATTATGTAGCACAATGTCTTGACATGTGTTAGGACATCTGATGTCTGTATAGGCCAGAATTTCAATTGGTATCAGAGCAGGCATCCTGTCTGGTTCTGGATGAGATCTTTGGGAGATACTTTCTGGCGTTTTAACAAGGAGGAATTTTGGAGATCAGATCAATCAACTCAAACATACCCAAGGGTATTAATGGATGAGATGAATGTTCTAGATCGAAGGGAGCAACCCAGAGGTTGTTTATGTTGCTGAGGAGATTCTACAACAACTACAGAAGAAGTGGCTAGTTCTCTTGTTGGTGTGTCTTATAAGATGTTGTGACATCTTATTAGGGCAAGGAGGATCTGTTCCTTGGTGGTTCTGCTGCATGTGTTTCTGATGGAAGAGCTCTAGAATTATGGGATTTTGGAGTTGTTACTGAAGACAGTAGGTGGAAGGTCTCAATCGTCGGCCTCTATAATTTTAAAGGTATATGTGTTCTTTTATTCCAGAGTCGGGAGCGATGGAGTGAAGGAAGTTGTGGTCAGATATCTAGTATGATGACTTGGTACTTTGAAGCTTGTTTCCTGGTACAGTTTGAAGTCAGTTGAAGAGGAGATATGTTGAGGTATAAAGTTTATCAGGTTCTTGCTCTAGGAGTTTGATAAATGTTTGGACGGCTAGGTTGTCGAAGATACTTGAGAATTCTCTCAAGTCCACTCATAAATACATCTATGTCGTGTATCTGGAGTCTTCTAGTTACTCTTCTGACTAGAAGGTGTTTCCTTGAGACACAAAGTGAAGACCGTGGAGGTGATTTATTTTCACCATTCACAAAAACTTGCAAGGAAGAACTCATACTTTCAACCCTAAGAATGAGTTCACACAGTTGAGGCAATTAGGATTCGTTCAGAGAGAATCTTAAGAGCTTGAGCCAATGGGGCAGCCTTGATATCTTAACAACTTGCACAAACGAAAGAAGACAGCATGATGAGGAATATCTTGGGATATTCAGAATATGCTGGATTTCGATAAGGGTTATTGCACAAGGATTTAAGATCAATTACTATTTGTAGAATCCACAAGTATTTAATTGATTATCCTTGGTAGTCAAGATTGAGGATGTTCTATCAGATGTTCTAACATCTTTTCATCAGAGGTTTGAAGAATCATGGGAGGGGTTCTACATTCGTTCAAAAGTCTCCTAGGTGTTGACCTGGGATTATTGGCTTAGCATCTGTTTCCTGGAAAGTATTGTGAATGACTTGTCCAGATGGTGATTCTGTTGAAGATGGAGATGAAAGACTATGAAGACATCATAATCTTGATGGTTACAGCTTGGGTCAGTTTATTTCTGATCTAAGTGCTTTGGAGCATAGTGTTTGCTCTAGGTGTGAAGGTCGAGGATAAGTGGCAGTTATCTCTGGCTTTCTTTTGACGGCTTTACTAAGGGAATTGGCATTCTTTGGTATTGCTATGGGGTAGTCGTGGACTACTTATTTTTCTGAAGATTCAGACGTGGCAGGTTTGAAATCTTTGGAGTTTCAAAGCAGAATGGAGGTTGTCTACTCAAAACTTGGTTGTTGAATCAAGTCTGTGAGAGCATAGAAATCTGTTTCTGCAAAGGGAGGAGGTTCTTCTAAGTGGCAGAAGGAAGAGCTGAATTCAACAGTTGGATGTCATAATGTTTGGACATCTAACTTAACATCAGAAGTCTCAGCTGGTGATGTGGCACATCAGCTTAAGATAAGGTGATCCACAGGAGAATGGGAGTGATGGATTCTTCAAAAAGGTCTATCTCATGCAGTTTGCGGGAGCTGTGGATGAGAAGATGTTAATGACTAAGAGGCTTGGTGGATCCAAGATGTCTTGCTGTGGGGCAAGTATTTCGTGTGACTTGAAGATATAATTTCATTAGTAGATTAGGGTATCTTGTGGGAGTTCTGAAGATGAGTGAGGTCAATCAAAAAGTGGCATTTGATTGGTTTCACAATGAGCGTTCAAGCAGGATGCTTGAAACTGATTGCTCTTTTGTAAAAGAGTAGTTAGTTGAAATTGTTTGAAGGTTATGGTTCTCTGGGAGCTTGTGGCAGAAGTTCTGGGTTGAGGATGGAAGCATACCTTCTTGGTGGTTGAGAGTTTATTTCTCTCTGGGTTCCTGAAGACTTCTTTGTTCAAGCTGGTGGGTCAGTGTTGTGTGAAGATCTTCAGTGTGGATTACTATGCTGATAGTAAGTCCAATAGTGGAGCATATCAAGAACCATGGTGTGTGGTGTCTATGATGTGTGAAGGATATCCTAACTGATGTTATAACATCTTTGGGTTAGTTATCCTTGGTGAAGGATTTCAGGTTCGGTGATGAACTGGTTACTTGCATCGTGTCCAAGAAGTATCTACATGATCATCTGGGAGAATGATGGAGTAGAAGGGTCCCTTGGAAGGAGGATGTAATTATTTGTGAAGACTGAAGTGGATCATGTGTTGATTGCATGGAAGTCTGGTTCCTGAATGCGTTCAGAAGTGGAGATGTACCATAAATTAGAAGTATTCCAAGTTATCATACGGGAGAATGATAGGAATGACTGTCTTGGATTGTGGGGTTTATCTCGATTGCTGACTGGGTAAGGTCGGTGGATAATCTTGCATACGGAATTTGGAGCCCTTAGAGCAAGTCATGCTAGTAGTGGATCAGTTTAGCAGCTGTGAAGTTCTGGAGCATGCATACGATAGCTGACATCGTGGTAACAAACTAAGGGGCCCTGTAAGTCTCTTTGAGGAATGTGAAGCATTCTAATTCAATTGGTTTGTACCTCAAGCAACGGGATATCTATACATGAGAATTCAAGAGGAGTTCGTGTGGTGTATAAGATGGTTGTGGAATGAGGGGGATCAATGGGACTTTGATCTCAAGCCAAGAGTTTGTTATGGTTGGTATACACGTACTCATGGGATGCATGACTTTGATCATGTGTGAGTAATTATTGTTTCTTGTCAGAGGGAACAATAATGAGTTAATGGTTGCGTTTAGCAGGTGTGTTGAACAGAGGATGCGCTCTTGAAGACATGAAGATGCGTCTTATGTTTTCCAGTCATTAGCTTGGGTGTTCAGTGGAGGAGCACCAGTTACCTTAGTCAGGGGGAGAGGCCTTTTGATCTGAGATGAATTTCCAGTTTGCATTTGTGCGTCAAGCAAACTGAGATGTCAAGATGGCTTGGCATTATTGTTGAAGTTCCAGTTTGCATTTGTGCGTCAAGCAAACTGAGATGTCAAGATGGCTTGACATTATTGTGGAAATTCCAGTTTGCATTTGTGCGTCAAGCAAACTGAGATGTCAAGAAGGTTGTCTTGACATTAGAGTATTGTTGCAAGTTGTGGGAAACTTGGCAATGCATACTTAAATGGTTCTTGTTGAATGCTTAAGAAACATTAATTGAGTCTGGAAGAATTCATTTCTGTTGCGGACTGGTTTCAAAATTTGTGAAGAAGTTTTTGTATTGTCAAATCAGAAGAAGAATCTGGGAAGAATAGACAATGTCTGACATGATGTCAGGACATTGCTATAAAACATGTCTGCATATAATAGGTTCTTTGGTCAGTGTTCTTAAAAGGAGAAACAGTCAACAGTCTTGGCTGGTGCGCATGTAGTAGAGTTATTGGCGCTTTGAATTGACCAGCATTTTGTTCGATGGTTCGTTTCTTTCAAAGGCAATTATTTACTATAAATAGGATTGTTGTGACACTCCTTGGCCTCATAATTCCTTCTTTCTAAGTGAGTGTTCGATGGCATTTTTCAAGATCTGGATGAGTTGTATCTGGATTTGGAGCTGTCTTGGCCACTTTTGCCAAGTTTTGGCTAAAAATGGGGAGAAGAGTTCTCTCCTGGGTTTTGGGTTCATTCGAGCAGTGGCAGTGCAAAAATGGTGGAAGAAGATGTTCTATCATCTTTAAAAAGTTCTGATTTGTGTCTTGTGATCTGAGTTGTGAAACAGGTCGTGTCTTGTGACCTGAGTTACATTTGTTGTGTACTCTGTGTTACGAACTTAAACTTCGCTTCTTATTGTGAGTTCTCTTATGCCTCAAGGAAGACAAAGAATTGAGGGGGATCATGTTACAAATTCCCTCTTATACTTATCAATAGGCAGTGAAGAATTCCGGGAGAAAGTTTTAGCCAAAATTTGTCAAAAGGGGGAGATTGAAAGCTCCTAATGTTTGACAAATTTTTGGTAAAACCTAGCGTTAAAGAATGAACTGCAGAAGTCAAAGATGTTGAAGAAGATGTCCTGACATCCTGATTATTACTTCAGCAGGTTTAATTCAGTAAGAAATCTGTTCAAGATTTGTTTTGCTTCTAAAGACTGGATCTAAGACAGAGATAGAAATCCCAAGAGAAAAAGAATACTATATAAGGAGACTTAGACCTAGGGTTTAATGGGACTGTACGTTTTGTATCACTTGTAACTTTGTAACCTAGTTCCTTTTTGTTGAATAAGGGTTTAGGGTTTGAGAGTCGTTGGCTCTCTTAGGAGTTGTAAGTCTCCACTCTGTATTATGGGATGCAGGGTGGAAGGCATAGGTACAGAGACACAACCAGAAGCCTGTAGGTAATGGTTGTTGTATTGTTCTTGGACGAAGCTTTGAAGCAAGTCCAAGATAACTTGTAGGTCAAGAAACCACGACAGTTCTTAATTGGCAGATGATAGAGATAGCATAAATTGTGATTAAGGTGTGAGTGGGGTATCTCGTATCAAGGTTGTAAATCATTGAGTTTAGCCTTGGTAAAGATGTTCATGGGGTAGATGTTAGGAATAAAGTTGTAAACGTGGGAGTTTAACTTTGTAAGAGTCTACAATTAGTGAAATCTTCATCCTGGATTGGTATCCTCAAGATGTAGGTGAATTGCACCGAACTGGGTTAACAATTAGTGTGTTATTTACATTCTGCACTTTACTGTCTTGTTGTATGTGTTCTTGACTGACATGTTGGATCAGATGTCGTGACATCTGAGAGTGTGCAGTTCTGATATTCAAGGTATCAGTCTGCAGTTGCGCCTCCAAGTTTAAAAGATTATGTAGCACAATGTCTTGACATTTGTTAGGACATCTGCTGTCTGCATAGGCTAGAATTTCAGAAGATTTTCATCTGGAGGCCCTGGTCGACCAAAATCCTAATTTGGTGACACCGGCGATCTTGAGGCTTAATCCACTTTGAATGCTGCAACCTTGTGCCTGATTCTTGATGTGGGAGTCTTCTTGATCATTTATGTGTGTTTGAGAGGTTAGACAAGTTGAAGATCATGTCATTTCTTGATTGATCCTTTGTCTAAGGCTCTAAGAGGGCTTAAAACCCTAATGCTTGACTGCAGAGAATGCTCAACAATTCTTGAGGAGAATGATGAGGCATAAAGGTACATCCATATTGCGATGATGATTTGCACAGTGATGAGAAATCTTAGTGGTCAAAATTTGGGGTATGATAGACTTGTAACCAGACAAAAATGATAGACAATAATAATGAAATACACAAAAATAACTAATAAAATAAAAACTGATAATGAAATAAATAATGATAAAAAAATAACAATAATAATGAATAAATAATAGTAATAATAATAAATAATAATAATAATAATAATAATAATAATAACAATAATAATAATAATAATAATAATAATAATAATAATAAAGAAATAAATAAATAGAAAATGATGATAATGATAGTATTAAAAATATAATAATGAAATAAATAGAAACAAGATTAAATAGAAATAATAATAACAATAAGGGAAGTAATCATAATAAATAGAAATAATCAACAAAAATAATAATAGGTAAAAATATTAATAAAGAAGAAATTAATTCGAAATTAATAAAAAATTTGAAATTAAAGAAATGTTCTGGAGTTCATGAAAATGGTTGAATAAGTAATAAAATAGAATAAATAAAAAGAAATATGTGACAAAAAAAACAAATGAAAATTGCACGATTATGATCGATAGACTACACGACTGCAAATGTTAAGACAGATGACCTAAAATGAGATGACAATGATCAGAGGATCTGAGGGTAAATTTTTGGGTATAACATCTTCCTTTGTATAATTTATATGCTTTCTACTTTAAAATTGGTATTATCAAGACTTGATTTATTACGTTGCAAGTGATGCTTACTGCATCACCCCAAAAATATTTAGGAAGATTTATCTCATTAAGCATCGTCTTTGTTAACTCCTTGAGAGAGATATTTTTCCTCTCCACTCCATTTTATTGGGGAGTTTGTGGAGTGGAAAATGTGTGTTTAATGTCATTCTTATCATGAAAAAATCAAATTCCTCCTTTTGGAATTCTCCATCAAGACTACTTCGGATTGATGCAATACTGAATCTTTTTTCGTTCTGGATAACCGTAGATAATTTTCGAAAGGCGGCAGACATGTCTCTTTTCTAAGATAAAAATAATGTCAATGCATAGAGACAGTAGTCATCCACAGCTAAAATAACATAGAAATTTCTGCCAAAACTTTTGGTTCTAAATGGGTCAAAAAACACCACACAGAAAAGTTGTAATGACCAGTTTGTATAAATAGTATTGGGGAATACTCCATTGGACATATGACTTCACACACAAGAGGGGGTGAATGGTTTGTTTCACAAAAACTGAAGTTTTAAAAAAATTGGATTATAAACAAAATTTGAAAATATTTTAGAAAAGTTTTAGAATTAAGTAGTGGAAAAATAAAATTCAAAAAGTAAAATGCGAAAAATAAAAGTTGACGGAAGAGAGAATACATTAGAAGTTATACACGTTCAGTAAAAAACAACTTAGTCATGTCCCCAAAATTTGATCTTGAGATTATCCAATAAAACTTAAGAGCTTTTAGTAGGTTGAACTCTTGAAAGCCCTTATACAAAGAAAATGAAGTTTGTGGTTGACTTCCAACCAAACAGCAAACATGGAGAGAAGTGGTGAGTCTTACTTTTAAATAATTGATCGAAGTAGTTAGTCTAATTTTAACAAGAAACTTGGAGTGGTTAGTCTTCAAGCTTCAAAATAATATTTTGCAAATGCTGATCATGAATTATGAGAGCTTTTAACATCGAGCTGAGTTCGCAAACTGAAACTTGGTTTTATACCTGGATAACCAAGAACCTATGATATTTTACCATCGGGTTGATCTCTAATCGAAGATATTTTTTAACACTAGGTTGAGCTTGAACCGAATCTTGGTTTTATACCAGGCCGAAAAATAACCTATAAGATTTTAACATCGGGCTAATCTCGAACCTAAACGAATACTTGATCACACAATCCTTAAACCAAAGTTTTTTACATGTTTATCTTAGAACCCAAAAAAATAATATCTAAATGGAAAAGTTGTTTAACCAAGGTAAAACAAAACTTCTTTGGTGAACTTACAAATCTACCCTTCCATAATTACAACTTCCTCACTTGCAAAACGACTTTCTCGAAAGTGATACGGCTAAACTTTAATGAGAGAAAGTAAACAAAAATATTTTTAGAGAGAGAGAGAGAGAGAGAGAGATGTGAGGAATGAAAGCTCACATTTCTAGATGTGAAAAAATATGGGAATGGACCTCTATTTATAGGCTAGAGGTTGGCACAAAAAAGAAAATTTTTGTGGCTAATAATGATGAGACAATCGATTGGCATCATGCACCAATCGATTGGTTGTCCTAAAATTAATTCATTAATAAGTTTAAAAAATTAAGAGAAAATCTTTAGTCCTTTTTAAGTATTAAATCATTTTCCTAATTGCTTATGGCACATTTTTCAACTAATCCAATCGATTGCCATAAGGTTCCAATTAATTGGCAAGAACAACATTTTGCCCAAAGCTTTTCAGAGAGTTTCCAAATCATATAGCATGACTTCAAGGCATTTTTAGAAATATTTTCTTTTGAAAATAATTTTGAAAACTTGTTTATGTGTGTGTGTGATTATCCATATTACTTTACCAGATTGCCCTTATGCTTTTACAATGTATTCACTTAGACGTATCGAAACAGACTTTTATA
This sequence comes from Lathyrus tuberosus, assembly GCA_022829125.1. Lineage (NCBI taxonomy): Eukaryota > Viridiplantae > Streptophyta > Magnoliopsida > Fabales > Fabaceae > Lathyrus > Lathyrus tuberosus. The sequence continues at coordinate 8,851,861 of JALAZF010000031.1, forward strand.
TACTTCAAGACTTGCCATGTGCTTCATTCTTGTAGACACTTGCTTGAGCTTGAGATAAAGCTTGAGTTATATTCCATTTAGATGCCATCATCAGAGAATCAAGTTTATTAATCCTTATTGATCTGGTTTCATCTTTAGCAGTTATTTGGTTATCATTAAAGATTTGTTGTCATTATCAAAGGCATGTTCATATTTAATAGTTGTCATCATCAAAAGCATGTTTATCTTCCTTGATTAATAACTTGCAAAAAAAGGTTCCACATACTCATCCCATCCCATGGGGTTCTTCCCCACCACTATGAAAAGTCACAATCGCCCCTAAAATTTGGAGATGCATCTTTGGATGCCCCATTTTTACACAATCTTCAGCGCAAATTGGTGAGACAACCTTATTTTTCCAAAATTTAGTTCGGAGATGCATCTTCGTATCAACATTAGGGTGATTCCAAAGATGCATCTTTGTAACAATCTTTAATTCAAAACTCGGTGAGTATTACAGAGATGTATCTCTGAATGTGTTTAATTCATATACCTGGGCCAAACCCTTTCCCCTTCCTTCTTCATTTGTTGTAAACAAACTAAAATCCTATTTGAGCTCATGAGCAAGTTTCTTCAAGTCCATTTTTAAAGTTTCAACATTACTAGTGATTCACTACATTCAAACCCAGGTCATTCCACTCACTTCATTCAAGTTTTTAATCCATAACTCTAATTCGGTAAGTTTCTTATTTCATTTAATTTTTTGAGATTTGATGAATGTATTAGGTAAAATAGGTTGTTTAAGATGGATTAGATAGTAGTTACATTTGAAATAGTTATTTGGTATAGACATGCATTCCTATTTGGTTGGAGTTTAAGGCATCAATGGGGTTTCTACCATTTCTGCAACTCGCGAGTTTATTCGGAAATGCATCTCTGGGTTTTGTCTGAACTGGTTTATGGAGATGTATCTCCGAATTTTCCCTGAATACATTTTGATGTGGTTTCTGGTTTTATTACAGGTACAATGACTGAAAACAATCGGGAAAGATTGAGGCTCGGTCGTGTGTCCTAATACACGTCTGTACAACGTGATATGGTCAGGGTCATACCCACGAGGCCATGAGTCGATGCTACCTCATTTGTTGAGAAATTGTCGACTCAAGATCGAGGTTCAGAACCATTTACTTCTTGAAGTCGCCTATCTCAGTCATCTACTTCACATGGCCACGTGTCCTCTGCTTAATAAGCTCGTAAAGCCTTTAAAGCTTACGAAGTCAATCATGAGGTCCATATGAAACCTCCTAACTTCATCTCTATGGAGACCATGTTGTTAGGCATGTCTGGGAAGGAGAGGCATATTTATTTACTTTTTCATTACATATATTTTACTTATTTAATTGCGATTGATGGTGATATATTTATTTTTACAAGAGTGTCCATGTTTAAAATCTGTAAACCACGGAAAGAAGATTTTGGAAATGGAAAAGCCCAAAGATGATTGGTTCAAGAATTATCTATGCTACTTTGGGCTTGTCGGTTTATGTGTTGCTGGGTACAAGACCATAAACAATGGCATGCAGACGACATTTGCAGAGAAATGGCATTTAGAGACATCATATTTCCACCTTTCTATTGGAGAGATTGCCATCACCCTATATGAAGTCTCAGGCCTCATATATCTTCCCATAAGGGGAAAATTATAGGACTACTCCAAGATCAGTGGAGTCAAAGTCGGCGAGATGATGGTTACCTATTTGGGAGCTAGCCTAACTAATGTCCAGAATGAGGTAGTTGACATCATAGGTTCTCATTCTAGATTTAAATTCTTGGAAGACATCTATAAATACCACTTGCAGATGGCTCTGGATGCCAAAGGTGATTATATGTAGGTTGAGTACCATTGACAGTGTGCATTGAGGTGTTACCTCTTGTTCCTGGTTGGCACATCCATGTTTGTGGACAAAAGTGCAACCTATGTCAATATGGTATACCTTAAATACTTCATCGACTTAACGGCGATTCACGAGTACAGTTGGGGGCCACCTGTTTGGTCTACCTATGATCGAAAATGGATGAAGCTTGTCTTGGAAGACAAAGCAGTTGACAGGAAGTTGCACGCTGCTTATGGTAATTTACTATTACTAACATTTTCATAACTCTTTTGTTACACTTGTTACTAATATTTTATGTGAACCATTTTATGGACCAAATTATAATTTTTTGAAAATTTTATAGTGTTTTTGGATGAAGCATTTTAATGAGGGCAAGTAATTTTTTGAAGAAATTTAAAATTATTTTAGCAAAATCTATTGTTTTGATAAAAAAAATATAAATAATTATTAGGCAAAATACCCCTTTTCGTCCCTTAACTTTAGCTCGGGGTCCAGTTTGGTCCCTTAACTTTACAAAGTGGCAAGTTGGTCCTTTAAGTTTTAAAATGGTGTCACTTGAGTCCTCAGCGTTAGTTGTCCTCAAACGTCCGTTCATTGTTAATACGTGGCAGATGACTTGGCAAGGTAACTTCATCTTCTTGTTCCCTTCTCGTTTCCAATTTCTAAAATATTGTTTCCTTCTTGTTCCCTTATCGTTTCCAATTCCAAATCCCAAATCAGGCCTAGGGTTTTGGCAAGCATGAAATCAGGTTGTTCTTCGTCGATGTTGAAACAGAAAAACTCAGAAAGTGGAGATTCGAATTTTTGTAGTAGGTCACGATGGAAGCCCATATGTCATTGTGGAGACATGGTTGTTCTTCAAAGGGAAACTACTGTTAAGAATATGGGAAAACTTTTCTGGGGTTGTCCAGATTATAAGGTATGCAAGTTTTTTAATTTCTTAATAATTCTTGTTTAAGTTTCATTTTGTAGGTAGCCTTGACCTCTAAACAATGAAAATTTCAGGGAGGTATGCAAGTTGGATGTGGTTACTTTGGTTGGTTTTATGAGGAGGTGGATGATGAGAAGGAGCAATTTTGGATGCATAGGCTGGGTGTGGTTACAAAGGGACTTGCTGAAGCAAAAAAGGACATTGAAAAAGTCACAATGGTGAATGAAGAATTAGGGAAAAAGTTGATGAATCTTGAAAGTGAAATGAAGAATATCATAAAGTGGAAAAAGATTTTGAGTTTGATGTTTGTGATGATTATCATTGTATTAGTTTTTAGAATGAGTTAGGGTATTATGAAGAATAGGTTAAGGTTTGTTTGTAAGGATTTTGTTAAGGTTTGTTTGTAAGAATTATGTTAAGGTTTGTTTGTAAGAATTATGTTAAAGTTCTGTTAAAGTTTGTAACTGTTGGATTGTATCAGTTGAATATGAATGCAATAAATGGATTGAATTTGTATAATTTGAATATGCTTGCAATATTTGGTCTGTTAAGAGAATGACCTATAATTTTGAGCATGACCTGTAATGGTCTCTATAAGAATTTGTATCAGTTTTCAACACATAACCCGATACATTGGTCTGTACCATAAAGTTGAATATGTTTTCAATATTTGGTCTTTTAAGAAAAGTTAAATATTGAACACATAATTTTTGACACATAATTTTCAACACATAATTTTTTACACAAACTGGTTCCATTCCATAACAGATACATAACCTGATACGTATGTTCCACAAAATACATAAAGTGGTTCCAAACAGTACCAAAATACATAAACTAGTTTCAAACAGCACCAAACTGATAATATATTCCAAACTGATAAACTGATAGCCTAATTAAACATGACAGCAGTTCTAAAAAACACAAAATACATGAACTGATAGCCTAATTATATCTAGAGGTTCTTCTTTGGCGTGGTCCTCTTTGTTGGAGTAGACCTCCGTGTCACTGGGACAACAACATTTTTGGCAGCATTCAACCTAGTTGCAGGCCCAGGTGGTACAAAAGGTCTTGTTACCTTCCTAACAGGCAGGTTTTGTATCTTGCCCTTAGCAAGTCCATGAGTCTTCTGAGTAGCCTTTCCCTTAGAAGTCTAAGATGCTTAGCTTGATTGTTGAGTAGTATTTCCCTTAGAAGTCTGAGATGGTTGGCCTGATTGTTGAGCAGCCTGGGTTGGAGTCTGAGATGGTTGGCCTGATTGTTGAGAAGCCTGGGTTGGAGTCTGAGATGGTTGGCATGATTTTTGAGCAGCCTAGGTTGGAGTCTGAGATGGTTGGCCTGATTGTTGAGCAGCCTGGGTTGTTGTGTCCTTACAAGTAGACTTGTGGTGTCCTGCTTTCTTACACCTACTACACTTCACCGTGAAACCTGTTCTTCTCATTTTGCAATCAGACCCATCAATTTCTCCTTGTTCAAGATTCCTCTTCTTTTTAGGTCTACCAGACATCTTCCTATACTTGGGTGGTTGCACATCTGGATATGGTGTCTTAACCTACAAGTTTGATCCATTTACAGGGTAGATCACATGCTTATAAACTGACTTATACCTTGAAACCCTATAATACTCTGGAATGTAACTATCAATTTTGAAATTCCTACTCTTCATAGCTGACAAAGCATGAACACATGGGAGTCCTATGAGTTCCCATCTTCTGCATGAACATATATGATCTTTCAGGTTTACAACAAATTTATCAGCTTGATTTTCCAAGTGCCTTACTTCAAATATATGTTCATCAGACATCATAAAGTAATAAATAAAGAGAATATATCAGTCATATGTTTGGAAGTATATGTTTGGAAATAAGTAATAATGTATGCTGATATTACATACCTTACAAGCCAGTTGTTGGTGTATGTGCTTGTGACATCAATTTTCTTTCTAATATTAGGCAATATATCATTGTTATCCAAAGTACCAAATCTCATTCTGTTAGTTGCCCATCTCTCCATCATGTATATTCTGATGTCTTCCAACATAGTGATTAGTGGTTTTGCCCTTGCATCAAGAATGACTCTATTAAAGGATTCAGACATGTTGTTGAGAACAACATCACATTTGTTTATGGTTTTAAAGTAACATCTACTCCAAAACCTTGGTGGGGTCTTCATCATATGTTTAAATGCTTCTTCATTGATGGTCTTCATTCCCTTAATCTCTCTTTCCCATGCCCGTGGGTATGTTGACTTGGCAGCCTTCCATATTATGTCCTTCAACATCTTTCCAGGAAACATCTTCCTAAAAAACATTCTCACATCCCACTTGTAATCTGACATGTCTTTTAGCTGCCTGAAAATTGGATGTTTTTTTCTTGGAACTCCACTACTATCATCACTATCACAACCACTTTGCATGTCCTCACTATCATTGTTACTCCCTTTATCTTCTACTTTTCTTTAATTTTTTGGACTTTTTCATTACCATCACTTTCATACCCAATTAGGTTATCAAGTTCATCTTCCTCAATGTCATCATACCCATCAGACTCATCCTCAAAAACCACTTTTTGAGCACTATCATAATTGTATTCTTCATCTTCACTATCATCAGAACTTAAGTCATCATTATTTACACCAACTTTACCTTGTTGAACTCCAGCATTAACTTCTTCAAATCCAACATTACATTCCTCCACTGCAGGATTAACTTGTTCAACTCCAACATTAATTTCCTCAACTCCAACATTACGTTCCTCCACTGCAGGATTAACTTGTTCAACTCCAACATTACCTTCCTCCAACCCAACTGTGGCTTGTTCAACTCCAACAGCTTCATCATGCAGTTTACTAAGTAACTTCTCCACCTCATCTACAATTTCAGCAGGCCCCTCATCAACATTATCAATAACAACATCACAGTAGTCAGGTTGAGACAAGGTGTGTTGAATGTAAATATCAACATTTTGGTGCACCCTATAAAGATCTGCAATTTCTAAAGCACCTTTGTCATCAACAAGTGCATTTATCCCAAATTGATGGTCCTTGTAATATATTGTCTCAAAATTCCTATGACCCAAGTCTTTCAATACACCAACTAGCTCAAAATAACTCTGTTTGTCGACATCTACTCTCAAATCGTCTACTACTCCATTTTCATATACACTAAGACCTTCATCAATGAATTCACCACTATGATGAATTTTGATATTTATGTATTCATCCATTATACCTATTCATATTACCTAAATAATTAGAGTTTACACTAAAACAATTACATAAACCCTAAATCTAAACATAACCACAAATTACCTTAACACATTCGTAAACCCTAAATCAGAAAGAAATTTACTAACCTTTTGATAAACACGTCTTGAATCGTCTTCAATCCTTCACGTCGTTGATGCAACAATCTTATGCGTCCTCAATCCGTCGCGCCTTCACTGAGATTTGTCCCTTCCATTCGCCATCGCAGCAGCAAGATTATGTCTTCAGTCGTTTGAGTTTCTGGATAATGGAAAGCAAAAATACACTTAGATTTGTATTAATACATGTTATATGCACGTCAACGACATAAAAGCCACCTGGACAAACGTGGCACCAATTTACTAGCTTTGACTAATGGCACCAGACGGGAGGATAAACGTGACACTATTTTAAAAGTTAAAGGACCAACTTGCCACTTTTTAAAGTTAAGGGATCAAACTGGACCCCGAGCTAATGTTAAGGGACGAAAAAGGGTATTTTGCCTAATTTTTAAAATGGTGTAAATTTATGAAGTGTTTTATTCAAATTAAATTTAGGAAATTTCAAATGATATCACAAAATAAAGAATTTGAAATTGTTCATTCACACTGTATAATGTGAAAGTTAAATTGTCTATTATTAATTTTTTTAAATTTACAAGATGGAACACTTTAATAATGAAAATTTTAAATTCATCTCCAAAATTTTCAATAATTACCAATAAGTCTCTAATAATTTTCAAATTAGTCGTTTCAAATTTTTCAAAATTGTAAATTGATCCTTATTTTTATATATTTTAAATTAAACTAAAAATGTTTAAAATTTATAAAAATGACCCAAAAATTTGACAATGAATAATTTACTACTCTTTCCAAAGAAAAAAATTTTAAAATTAAATGGATTTCAATTGAAACATTTGAATTGTTTAGAATTATAAATTCTCTAAAAAAAAATCAATTACATCGTCTTTCTTAAAGTTCAAATTGTAAATTTGTGAAAATATGAAGATCAACGTGTAAATTTTGAAATAATATATCAAATTTGACATTCACATTCTATGTAATATAAGAAAAAAAAATCAAATTTCATTGATTTTAAGTATCATTTCAAATTTATTAAATTTAATTTGGACAATATTTCATAGATTTCTCATTTTAAACAAGTTCTAACACTCTTTGCATTATAATTCTATTGGAAAAAGTTTTTTTAGACAAATTCTTTTTGAGAATTTGTTCAGATGAGCTTGTCTAAATTTATCGGCATTTATAAATACGGCTAATGACATCTTTCATAAAAAAAAAAAAAATAAGGATTTAATTGAAATGCACTGACAGTGTAAAAGGATTTTATACTGTCAGTTAATTATAACTGTTGAATGTAAAGAGAAGTTTAACTTTTAATTTAATAATCTGTAAAGTAACCCAAACGGATGATGGTGATGTATTGACGGTGTAAAACTTTTTACACTGTCAGTGCATAGTAATTAATCTCATAAAATAAAATAAATAAATAAAAACTTATTTTTATAAATTTTCAAAAATATCTGATAAAAATTTATACCATAAATTAATATTTCTTATCATTTGCTATAAAAATAGCTTATAGAAACTTATTTATGCATACTTGTGCTATAAACATGTCCTCTGTAATTTTATAGAAACTAAATATAATTAGCCCTAGAAAATTTAACTAGCACCGATTGATGACAATAACTACCACTAGATAATAACTTGTTCATCTCTTGCATACACATATTGTTTGTGATCCACATTTTTGACTCAGCAAAGTTGCATAAAATAAAAAGACCATAAATAAAGTGCAAAATTTGACCACAATACAACCAAGGACGCCAGACTGAAACAGTGAGCTCCACTAAAAGGGAAGTTAAGCAAAAAAATGACTCAAATAGAGGGTGACTGATTCTAAATTTAAGAAAATGAGAATAATAATAGTGCTTGCAATTAATGATGGCCAATTTTTTTATTGAAAAAAGAAATAGAACAGAGACAAATATGAAGGAAAATACATCTATAGAACATAATTTCTATGTTTAGGTATTCAACATACGGATCAAATGTACAATATTTTTGTTGTCATCCCTAAATTTACTACCTACTTCCTGGAAAACACTCATTTGATGATTCCTACTAATACTCCATGGAGCCCATTAGAAACCTTCATCATGCAGACACAAAATTGACGAGTCCTGGTCATGACCACTGAAACTATGTTCCAGCTAGATGTACTTCAACAAGAATTAGTCACAAATTCCAATATAGGAAAATCTATTTGAGCAGGTTTGAATAATGTCACTAAATTTGGTTATCAATGTGAGTTTAGAACAAACAAATTTCTTACAATGCTACTGATCAAAGTAGGCAGCACCCCGTTAAGAATCATTGCTCTGAAGTGTTTGATGCAATCACAAGAAAACCTGCAAGTGCTAATAATAATTAAGTATGTAGGCATTGCTTAAACATCAATCGAAGAAAAATTAAGGATAACAAGGAGGGTATTTATATGCATTCTATCCCAAGTCTTCCAAAGTGTGATGCCAATGATCATCATTCAAGCATTGGCAAAACTTGCAGAAATATTTTCCTAAAAATTGAGAGAAAATTATACTGATAAAGTTTGGGATTCATAATCTCACTATATTTCTCAGCAACCAAGCAGCAGGAAAATGGCTTAAAGCCTTCTCAATTTGGGGAGCAACATAGGCATCAATAAAAAAAAAAGACTGCAGAGTAGGATTTACTAAGGTCTTCCTTCCCCGTTCCAGTTGGTAGTACTAGTAGAAACAATAGGAAAAAAATTCCAGACCATATGCCACTAAAGCATTATATTCGTACCTGAGCAAAGTTCAAGATGCTATACCACCATCGACGAAAGCACAATTTGCAATCACCTCCCATGAACTACTCTGTAATTTAGGGCAAGGTCCTCTGTTTTCTTCCATATATAAGCTCGCACTGTGGCTAAGCTCATTTCCGGAGGCAATATCTGGAAATAATTTTACAAAAAAAAAAAATATCTATCAAGACCCGTTCATCTCATCACATCAAGTGAATATATCCTAGAAGATGATTAAAGTTTCTGCCAAGTATTATTCCTGTTGAATAAGGGAACTTTTATTACCTGATTATTTTCAAAGTATCATGGTGTAAGGTATATAAACTGGTTTTCACGATAATTAGACCAAAATATTTTCAAAGCTGTTAACAAAGACTTCTTTAAGTAATTATGCGTCGTGTATAAAAGAAACTGATTAAAATTGTAGTTTTAAAACATCAAAGTTGGGTGGAATTGTCTTTAAATTTTAACAACTAGCAGGAAACAACACAATGGGTAACCAAAAATGTTGTTGGTAAGGAAAGTGAACAGATTCTAAAAAGCACAACATAAATTGAAGAGTAGGCCAACTAAAAACAAATAAAGCGTGAAATTGCTCAATTTTGGCATCTAAAAAACTAAATATATGACTACCTTGATAAGAATATATATATATATATATATATATATATATATATATATATATATATATATATAAAACTTGCCTGATTGTTGCACAATATTTCAATAGAAGGTCTAAGTTTTTGCCAAGGTTTAAACCCAGATCGGAAAGAACCATCCCCAGCTGTTTGGTTCTGTAAATTCGATCCAGCAATTCCAGGGGGAAAACTACCTTGAGCATTGACACTATCCAAAGGTTTGTCAAGCACCAACTTTTCTATAACATAATTAATAACCTAGACAAAAAAAAGAGATGGTCGTTAATAAATGCATATTTGAGCTGGGAAAATTTTTCTTATAAAATTTACCATGAACAAAGCAATGAATCCTTGTGGAAACTAAACTGTCTTATTCCTTTTTCTGTCTGTCACGTTTTTTTATTTCTTCCAAAACTATATGTATATCATTTCCACCTATTTGCAATCACTCTTTTTATGCTTATTTAATATACTGTTTCATTTTCTTTCAGTGACCAACATGCAATCCACCTTGCAAGTTGAGGCTTGCCGAGTGCCAGCATATGCAATTGAGAAATCTGCCTCCTTTCCCATATCCCACTATTTTGTATTCAACACTACATCTGGGATGGACAAATTAAAAAAGTTGTTGAGAACCCACCAACTTAGAGATATTGACAAAGTAGTTCTAGTAAGGTTTGGAGTCATCACCTTACAAGTTGGTTTTGTGAGGTTGAGTTAGGCTCAACCTATAGATTCTAAGATGGTATCAAAACCTAACCTAAATATGTTATGCATGTCCAAGGAGCTTATGTTCCAACCATCAATGTTATTTGGGAAGTTTGCTTCTGGAAAAGACACTGTTTATATGCTGTCCGGACGAATGCTTCAGGACAAAAGCATTGTTTTTCCCGTCTGAAAGTAAACATCCGAACAGATGTGCGTTTTTTTAGAAATTTGGGGTTGGGAAAGGAGTTCACTTATGTTCACGCTTTTGATGTCTATCCCTAGTTGTGTATATATGACCACGATAGCCATTACGAGGCATGGACAATCCCCATCTTATAAACCGATTTTGTAAAGTTGAGTTAAGCTCAACCCAAAAGTCAACTTGAATGAAGATGAAATGTAATGTCTTAAATTTGATGTTAAAAGCAATTGATAGATTCAAGGATAAGGGTACAGCACATTGTTCTCTTGCTACAGAAGATTATCTTTTCATATTGAAATGAAGAAAAGCTTAAAGGAAAACTGAAAAAGCACACAACAATAACTTCCCATTTGTCAATATGAAATATTAAAACTTACCTTATGAATTTTTAATATACGTGGAGCACTTAGCTTCCCTTGAGTGAGGATCTGGACATTAGAGCTGTCACAGGGATATAAATAGAAACTGCATCTGCAAAGGTTATGATAAAAATATGTATATTAAAGAGAACAGAAAATAACTGGCCCAAGAATAATAATCATAGGGGTTTCCAGAATTATAAAATTACAATTGTGGTCAGAAACTCAAACCATAAGTATTCTTCCACTTTTTTTAAGTGCAGAAAAGTAATGCATCATTTTAGGAGGGCGAAAAATGATTAAAGATGCTGTAAGAACTGCATAAAACCAAGCAACAACTTGACTAGTAGGAAGCACAAAAGTACAACTTTAATTTAAATCACAAGTCGATTTCCATCATAATTGCTATAATAAAGTAATTCCATATTTTTTGGGAGGTGTACAGAGTACAACCATTATATATAACATCCAGAGTCAATCAAGGTCTTACACAGAAGACAAGGAAAATATGACCTTTAAAACATCAGAACATGCCAAGTTGTTGCTTTGAGCCAAAATAATAATGAAAATAATAGATTAAGGAAATAGTTAGATCATGCAATGACATTAAATGCAAAATACCACGACCCACAAGCAATCTTTCACTCTTGCTACTACAAGCATGGGTTATATGCAACAATTTAGAGAGAACAAAAATCTTCAGGAAGACAAAAATTACTTGGTATTTTCTCTAGGAGGTAATTGATTATTCAGTACACAGTCCAGACACCACCAGGGGAAGTCTTTATCATCTTCAGTTCCATCTAAATCTGTAATCTTTTTTCTCCATGGACCTCCAAGTGTTCCCTCAGTAATAATGGAAGGAGGGGAAACAACTGAGAATTCAAAAGGAGGATAAACGACAGCCTCATTCTCAGAACTTCCGTCAACCTCAACCCTTGAATGTGAAAGACTTCTAGTACCAATTTCGTTTTCAGATGATAATTCCCCATTAGCAGAAACAGGAGTTCCCATCCTTTGCTTTCGTTTTCTCATCCAATGAGCCAAGAGCCCTTTCAGTGTTTCTCGAGCCAAGTTAATCTGTAGGGTAAAAGAAGAGTTATTAGCTGCTTCCATATTTCATGTGTGTGTTTGTGTGTGGGTGTGTCTTTATGCGTGCATGCTTCATGAATTTATAAATAAGCATTGATTTTGGTGTGTACGAATCATGAGAATGCTGCCTCTTACGTAATAAAACTGCATATAATAAATACTATCATATTAGTGATAACAGTAACATGGTGAGCATCATTTGGATTGAACAAGAACAAATTAAAATTGGAAGCTCGTTATGCTTCACTGATGATAAAAGATCCCCAATATGAATGGCGTAAAAAATTAAATAAACTGGAAATCATTAGTTTATTATAGTCATCTGTAACTTGCAAAGCAAAAAGAGAATGAACACTGTCAATTTTGTAAAGTGGGTATTATTTGTTGTGAGGGCTAAGGTATTTCACCTATTTCGTTTTAATGATGTCAACAAATATGCCGAGTATTAGATTGTAATTTGAGCGGTATCATTTCTCTTGTCGGGCAAACTGCATCAAGTCATTGTTGTTCATGTGTCTAGACATATAGGACTTGGTCGTGTCCATAAATATATGTGCATGATCATTATACTAGTGTCTAGTATGTTTTGTCTGGGTCTTAGTCAGTTACAATGTGAAAAATTGCTTTTTAGGTAAAAATGCAAGTTATGCGCTGACCTTCTATGTTCATGCGCCGACGCATGATTACTGAAGCAAGACGTGTGAAATAAACAGGAAAGCACATAACTCTGGGAATGCAGAAAATGTATTCATGCGTCGACGCATGGTGACTTTGAGTCGACGCATCCTAGTCATTTTTTCACAGTGGTTTCAACGGGTCTTAAAACATGAGTCGACCCATAACTTGCCTGACCTGATTTTTTCACTTAAATTTTTTTTCTGTTATTTCTGTTACAACTTTGGTGGGTCAATTTATTCTCTATAAATAGTTTGGTCCTCTCATTAGTCAAAAAACAAGAAACGTGAAAATATATGTCATTTCTCTCTTCATCTTCATCTTCTTCATTGAGTAAACAAACAATCACACATAATCATCTTTGTCTGTGTCGCCCATTGTTCGAAGTGATAACGTTCAGAATTTAGGAAGTGTGATCTTCATTTTCTGGGTTGAGAGCTTGGTAGGTGTTTCTTGAATAAAACCAGTTGGTTTTGTCCTCCAAGAATCGAGTCGATTTTGGGGGTTTTTGCACAAACCGTTTCGTTCTACAGGGATTCAGCCGGGCGAAGGTAACCGAAGATTGGAGCAATTGTCCGGTTTAGTAGCTGTAATCGGAGGATCGTAGAAGAGAGGTTTGGGTTCGAATTTTTGGTAGATCGCAATTTATCGAGTGAAGGTAACGGAAGAACGGTGGGTTCTTTCGGTTTAGTAGCGTGGGACGGTAATTGGATCAGCCATATTCGAAGCACTTGATTCATCTTGAATCAAGGGAAGAAAAGACTCTACATCAACGATCGAAGACGTTCGAGGGTTTGGATGTTCATTGTTCTTCTCTTGTAATAAACAATTTGCAACAGCTACATATATATATATATATATCTCAATTCCAATTGTGGAATTGGGGGCAGACGTACCCAAAGCGACGATTGGGGAATTGCCTAATCAAATCTCGTTTGTTCTCTCTTTCCTTAACTCTTTTACATTTCAGTTTATTCGAATTTGTGAAGTCGCAAGTTATCGAAATTTCTGTCGTAGTGTAATCGTGAGCTGAGAAACTGTTTTGTTAAATTGATACAATTCCTTGAATTGTATCTTGGAGCAGCTTTACATTACCTTCCATAGAAATTCTGCACTACCAGGTGTTTGATAATTTGTCTCAAAGCAAAAATCGAGCGCATTGCTTTTAATTGTTTATCGTTTTACCTCTTTGGTTTAGATTAAACATCAAGCAAGCGATATTTTGCTGATTGCGTTATAAGTATAGTAATTGAACTGAATTTTTCTCTTCCATACTCATTCTCAATATATTCGTGCATATCCGATCCTTTTAGTAGAAGGTTCGTGGTAGACATACAATCCAGTGGTTTGCTTCCGTTAAATTTTTGGTAACCATTTGCGTGTAAAACTCTAGGGATCTATTCAACCCCCCCTTCTAGATCCATAGCCATCGTCTAACATTTGTTACAGCCAATATAACAACTAGTGTTGTCAATGGCGGAAAGCTAAAAATTCGCCATATAAATAACCCATTGCGGCCTATGGCACAGCCAGGGTAGGCATCCGTTGACAAATTGCCTATGTCGGTTGTCCAAAAATCTGTCATGCCATGGCTGGCATATAACAACACTGTTGATAATAACATACCAAAGACTTGAAATTAGGGAAAATATCAATAGATAAGAAATTCAAGAAAAAGGTATACAAATTGCTTATGAAAATTTGCTCACTTACCTTGTCATCTTCGGGCTTGTCTACAATGTTAAGCTCTTGTGAATACAACTCTGCAGAAAAGCACTGGGGAGTGTCCAAATGTACAGACAAACATCCAAGTCTGGTATCCACTGTGAACCATGCAGGAATACTAACCTGAAATAGTAGGGAAAGTATAAACCAACCAGAACTAAAACAATAATATATTTATAACAAGTGTCATTCTAAAAAGCAAAAGAATTGCTGATGACAAATACATGCAATCATACCATCTCAAACAGCTCTTCCTTTTTCTCGTCGAATGGTACCTATATCGTTCACATGTAAAGCATGAGCTTTTTTGAACTACAAATGAGCCCTGCCAGCTAACAGTTGAACTTTGAAAATATTAATTGGTACAACTAAGGTTTTTCCCTATCAGATAATACTTCAGTTCAGATTAGTAAATGAAAGTAAAATCAAATTCTCACCTTTCCATAATCTTCAATTGCAACACCTTTCGTGATTTCCCACAACTTCACTGAACCAGAAGTATCCTATAAAGGATCCATTTATCAGCTCAGAAGATAACTATACAACAGAATATGTGACAAGATTAACATACTTTGCATACTAACACAAAACACAAAGCACCGTGATTACCTTTGTCAGCACATGCCTCTTATTATTTAAAACTTCATGTTGTACTATTGCAGGGATGCCGGGAATAGTCAATGTAGGCTGTTTGTATTCAGGAACCTATTTACATTTGAATGTCAATAAAACGAAAAACTATTAGTGGCCCTGTGCCAAAACAGATAATATGTTGCAAAGAAAAAGATTCAGGGAGATTATGGCATAAATATTGTATAAATAATAAGCCGGCAGTCCCTATAATAAATGGTTTAAACCAGGGAGGTTTGTTTGAATTGTCATCATGTTTAGATATCTTCCAGAATGAAATTATTAGGATTTGATTTTGAATTTGATTATTAGGGTTTGATTTAACTTCCTTTACTGTTTCCTTTCCTATGTAATCCTAATGTATCTGTGTATTATCAAATCAAATAAGAATAATATATTCTTTCCTAATGTATATGTTCTATGAACCGAATCAAAAGAACATTTATCCTAGGATAGAAACTTCTTTGGAAGGAAGATCCCACCATATCCCCAAAACAGGAAGCACTAAACGAGAGACAAGTAAACAAATATATTTCACCTTTATATGTGCATATGCAACCAGCATTATGTATTCTCAAAGCAATACAACATTTGGAAGATAAAATAATAAAACTAATATTTTTGAGAAATAAATACAAATACAACATACAGGGGTAGATCCTTCTAGAGACACCCTCGCTCTTGAAAATGACAAATTTCCAGCTAAAAAAGAATTGCCTCTTTGGAAAATCTTTAGAGGGTTGCACAATTCAGCAGGCCATCTGTGAACTGACGAGTCTGTTGATGCAACCCATATGCTATCATCATGCAAAGCCATTTGAAGAATTGGTTGTTCTCCAGTGCTAAGCAAAATGCTCTCTCTAGTATGCAAATCTGTCAAGTATAACTGGGCAAATCAAATAATAGGTCAGAAGATGACCTTCACAAGTTGAACAGAACGAGACGCCGCAGAAATTCAAGTCACAACAAGTCACAATAATTAAAATATTCATTTTATTTTTATAAAAAAAATTGCACTCACAGAAGAGTCTCTACCACCACTATAAACATGACTAAACGTTGAATTGCTAGCAAGAGCCCAAACAGAATCTGTATGAACGGCATAAGAATGCACACACCGTTGCTGACCGAGATCCCAAAGCCTACAAAGAAACATGTGACATTTGTAAGGCATATAACAAACAATATAAATTACTATTACACATCCAGACACATCATCTTATTGTCAAAAAAAAGTACACCACCTTAACATAGAGTCTGAAGATCCTGATAAACAAAACCTACAATGATAAATGTTAGAATCATCTCAGCTGCTGTAGGAAGAAAATTAATTCGGCCTAACATAACTTATGCAATGAAAATAAGTAAATACAACAGAAAAAAAAAAAAAAAAAACAGATAGTATTCTGTTCAGTATATACTATTGCCAATCAAATAGCAACCCGTTGAAACATTGTCAATTAAAATATAAAGTGTTAGTAATCATCATTTTCATCCTCTAATTCTAAAGATACAAGCATACATCATCTATTCAGTAATTCAGTCCTCGCAAATTTAGTAAACTAACTATTTCATTTTGTTCCGGAAAAAAACTCAGTATACTATTACCCATTAAATAGCTACTTGTTGGAACATGGCATAAGAAATATTAGGTCTTAGTAATCGTCCTTTTCATCCTCTATGTCCATAGATAAAACCATCATTAATTCAGTGATTCAGTCCTCACGGGATTTTTGTCATCAAATATCCCTCAATAACGACATTATTTTGGTCCTTTGGTTACCATAAACTTAACTTAGAAGGCTACTCATACGTAAGGAAATGGCAAGCAGATAATGGACTAGCCTTCAAATAGAAGGTAACAAAAGGACCAAAATGGTTACAGTTTCAATTATTAAGAGACTAAATTGATGAGAAAACATTGAGTACTAAAATGATGATGCTTATATCGTGTACCTTTGGCAGATGAAAATAAGGGTTTATACTGCGTGCTATATATGTTTTATTTCTTTCTATTTTGTGGCAATAAATAGATATGCCAAAGGAAAATGACAAAAGAAGAAACAGATAGGGAGAAGTTCATAAATACGTCCCTAACTCTAATGTTTGTAAACAGTAACTTGTCCAAAGTAGAAGAAATTTGGTATTTGTAGGGAGGGGCCATAGGAGAGTTGAAGAAATACATGTAAGACTACCGGACAGACCTGCCAGTAGAATCCAGAAGCAAAGCTCTGATGTTATCTGTATGCCCTTTTAGCTTCATAGTCTTTGATCCAGATCTTGGATCCCAAACACGTACAACCTAGAGAAATGAAAAAATTAAAAGCAAAAAAAATAAATCATACTAGTGGTGCGACAACAACTTATAACCCAGCTTGCACAAACCAATATAAACCAAATTCCCCTTAAAATTCAAAGCTAATAACAGAAGCCACAAACAGTTAGAACATAGACATGGACATGAATGTCACAAAGTACCTTTTCTGTACCACCGGAAACAAGAAGTGTTCCACCTTCATTCATAGCCAACGCATAAACAGATTCCTTATGGCCTTTGGCAGTAACCGGAATGTATCCTTCAGTTTGAGTTTGCATGGATATACTGTTGCTAGAGCCGATGGTGCGTAATCTTGTCATTGGCAATAAGTTGCCAGAACCATTGACATAATTTGAAGTATCGACATCCATAGCATCATTGCATTTTGCAGCTGAAGCGAGTGCAGCTTCAATATCCCATATAAAAACCTCCCCACCAAGGCCGCCCGAGGCAACAATATTGCTCTATTAATTCACGACACTATTGAAGGATCAGAAAATGGATTTGATAAGATTCAAACTTTAAATCGAATCAAACAATCTATCAGATTCAATGATGACCACAGAAAATATGAAAATGAAACTTTTCTTGACGCAATTTAAGAAGCATGGAAAGTTCCATAACATTACATTTTTTTCAGCTGCTGCAAGGCAAGTAACATAATCTGAGTGTTGGCAGAGCGTCCTAGTACATGTTCCTGTGGACAAGGCATTCCATGTCTGGCACAAACATACAGCAGCCAAAATAGGAGTAACAAGCATATCAATGCTGCTATCACAGTCAAAGAACATGGATTGATTACAACAAATTACCGTTAACACTCAACAAACCTTAAGGGTCGTATCTGAAGAACAAGAAACAAGCGTACTATCACCCACAAGAACCGCATCATTTACCTGTTAAGGAAACATTTTTAAGTTTTAACATATAATAGTACCTTGAGCTAATTCATTGCAATTTGCATGTACCAAAAATTGTGATATTTTAGTTGGTATAAAAAGCTCGGTGTTACAATGCACAATTAATGCTGGATGCAAGCTCAAGGGTCTTGGAATTAAACTAAAAATATATAAGTTGAACAACAACTTGGATTGTAAAACTAGACCAAAAAGAAGGAAATTATTCAAGTGAAAAGAAGTATCAAACTTCCAAAGCCCAAAATGGAACTTGATGCAACAACAGTCAAGTAGAAGAATTCAGTGACTATTGAAGTTGCCGCTTTAAGTATTAAAATAAATCCCAGTCATGGTTTAAATTTTGACTTCTTATAACCCCCAGAAAAAGACAGCAGACAAATAAAAATGTTCTACAAATAAATTGCAGAGAAAGAAGAAAACAAAACAGCATTAGTGATTCCATGTGTTGTTGAAAATAGTTAAATTTATTGTATGTTTCTCATTAAAAAGCATTTAAGTATTTAGGTTCATGTATGTTTAGATTCGTGCATTTAGGGAATTGATTCGTATTTATTTCTCCTTATAAATACTAGCGTCCAGACGGACACTCGTGTGCCCGTCTGTCCGCTTTTCTAATGCACACACGTAAAAATTTAAATGATATTTTATAATTTAATATTAATTTTAAATGGAAGTTATGTAGGAAGTTAATAGTAAGAAGTTAGATAAGAAGTTAATAGTAGGAAGTTATTGTGTTAGTTATATATTAAAGGGTAAAATTGGTAGAAAAATAAGCTACACCAAAACACCATGTTTTGCCTTTATATATGTTATAGATTATAGATAACATGTAATTAATTATGTGGTGTGCATAAATATCATGGTTGCTGAGAGCGCTTTACTCACTCCACAATCAGAAGAAAAAAAATGTATTCCTATTTTTCACATGGTATTAGATCTCCTGATATAGGGGACTTAACATCCGCAGATAAGTTTTGATTTGAGAAAATCTGACTGAGCATTTTCTACTGTCAGTAACCTCAAATCTTGACCGGGCACTACATACTATCAAGTTCTTCAAGTTAACCACTATCCATACACTTTCCAGAAGCAGTTGTCTCTACAGTACCAGCTGTGCATTTAGGGAGTTGAATTTGTATCAATTTCTCCTAATAAAAATAACATGTAATTAATTATGTATAGTGTGTATAAATATCATAGTTGCTGAGAGCGCTTTATTCACTCAAGCACATTCAGAAAGGAAAAAAATATATATTCCTATTTTTCACATGGCATTAGATCTCCTGATCTAGGGGACTCAACTTAAATAATTTTTGAAAAAATCTGACTGAGCATTTTCTTGCTGTCAGTAACCTCAAATCTTGACCTAAAATTTTGACTAGGCACTACATGCTATCAAGTTCTTCAAGTTAACCACAATCCATACACTTTCCAGAAGTCATTCTTATAGTTTCCTGCCGCCGCCGGTACAGCTCTGTACATTTGTCAACAGTACCAGCCGTTCCAACATTTTCTGGATTGATTTCTTCATCAAATCTTTTTTTTTTTTGGTACGTCTCTCTGGTTCCTTCATGTCCAATAGTATGGAAAAATCATCAGGTAGTTGTAGTGTGGTGTATTCTGGTAAGCTTCTATTCTCATTTAGATTTCATGTCTCAAACACCTTCTAACCTATTTCGATATTAGATTCAAGAGCCACAAACCACATGACAATCTCTTTGAAACAGTTTTCCATATATTCCCCTTATTCTAGTAATAAAAAAAATTGCTACTGCATATGGTACCCTTGTAATTGTAGTTGGCATAGGAAATATCCAAATAAATTATTTTATAACCTTAAAAAGGGTTCTCCATGGTTCAAAACTATCCATGAACCTTGTCTCCATACATAAACTTACAAACAATTTATCCTATAGTGTGCCTTTTCAGAATGATTGTTGTATATTTCAGGATAAGGAGTCAGGAAAGATGATTGGACATGCTAGAGAAAGGAATGACCTTTACTATCTTAAAGAACCAGGTCAGTGTACAAAAGTCCACTTGACCCACTCATTTATGTTAGAGTTAGTACTCTCTAAAAAGAAAAAAGAAAAAAAAATCTTTTTTTTAACTGTCCATTGGGTCGTCCTTCATTTGGAGTCATTAAAGTTTTGTTTTTGCCTTTATTTAATAAGGTAGATATTTGAAGTCTTCATTGTAATGTGTGTGAGTTTGCTAAACATAAACGTCTACATTTTTCATTAAACAACAAAAGAATCCTTTCCCCCTTCTATCTTATTCATTCAGATGTATGGGGTCCCTCTACTAATCCAAATGTAATTGGTGCTAGGTGGTTTGTGACTTTTATAGATGACTGTATTGGGGTTACTTGGGTGTTTTACTCCAAAAAAAGTCTGACATCAGTACTGTTTTTCCAAATGTTTTCTACATGATTAAAAATCAATTTAGAGTAAACATCAAGAGTACTTCAATCATGTTCTTATTTCTTTCTATTATAAAGAGGGAACTGTCCACGAGTTTTTTTTGTGTTAAAACATCACAACAAAATGGAATCGTAGAAAGAAAAAATGGGCATCTATTAGACCAAACCAGAGCACTGTTTTTCATCAAAATATTCCCAAAAATTTATGGAGAGAGGTCGTTCTCACTAGCACATATCTTATTAATTGATTACTCTCTTGAGTATTAGGTTCAAAACTCCAATGGATGTTTTTTCTTCCTTCTATCCAAATTTGTCAACTAGTAATCTTATGTGGGGGAATATTTTAAATCAAATATGTTAAATTCAATTTTTTATAAGGGGAGGGGAGGGGATAGGAGGTAATCACAATTTCTCATAAAGTCATTTTTTATTCCCCAAATTAGGGGGTTGGGGAAGAAGAGATAGAAATTGTGATAAAACATAAATTTTTCATATTGACAATATTACCCTTATTATTTTTTATTAAAATCCTAAACTTTCCATATTAGAATATATACGTTAATTTTTCTTCTTCACATTAATCTTATCTTCATTTTCTTAAGTTAATTTTTGTTGCTAGTCGTCTTGTTGCTTGCTTTTTTTACAACAACTCCAATATTTTTATTATAATGATTCAACTTTCTTGCTTTTTTCATGTGTTTTATTTTTTCCATTTCAATTATTATTTTATCTGTATAATTTAATTGTTTTATAAATTATTGTATTGTATTACATATCTATATATAATTTTAGTATGAATTATAAATTATCTAAAATTTAATTTTATAAATATTTTATATTATTAGATAAACCACCAAGATCAAGAAATAGTTCATTTGATCAATAATAATATAATTATTTTTCTCGAATATTTTTTTAATATTTTATTTGCACTTTAATATATTTTAGAATATTTAAAAAATTTAAAATTTTGTGTTTGATTGTTTATGTTATTTATGAATGGACAAATTATTTTTTGGTAAATTTTACTTAAAATTGTTTTTATTTTATTTCACATGAGTGTTACAAGATTTTAAAGGTAAAAAGATAATTTAATTTTAAATTCCCTCCCCTCCCCTTATGAATTAAACATATATTTAATTCAAATTTGTCCATCACCTCCCTTCCTTCTTTTTTGAACCAAACATATATTTAATTAAAATACCTTTCTCCACCTTCCCTCCTTTCTCCTCCCCTCCCCTCTCATCCATTGAACCAACCGGACTCGTAGTGTTAAAGCTTAATTTTGAACCATGGCACAATGCCTTTGTGAGTTACTTTGCCTCAAAATTATTTTAGAAAATTTGAAAATCAAATGGGAAGGACCTATAAAACTCTATTGTGATAATAAGTGAGCTATCACTATAGCACATAATTTCGTTCAACATGATCGAACTAAGCATATTGAGATTGATAGACATTTCATTAATGAGAAGTTTGATAATGGGCTGATATATACAACGCCTTAGTGTTGAAGCTTAATTTTGAGCCATGGCACAATGCTTTTGTGAATTAATTTGGCTCAAAATTATTTTAGAAGATTTGAAAATCAAATGAAAAAGACCTATGAAACTCTACTAGGATAATAAGTTAGCTATCACTATAGCACATAATTCCGTTCAACATGATCAAACTAAGCATATTGAGATTGATAGACATTTCATTAATGAGAAGTTTGATAGTGGGCTGATTTATACCCAATATGTGTCCTCACAAGGGCAACTTGCTGATATCCTCACTAAAGGATTAAGTAGTTAAAACTTTGAACAAATTGTATCCAAGTTGGGAATGGAGAATACTTACACACCAACTTGAGGAAAAGTATTGAAAATAGTTAAATTCAGTATATATTTTCCATTAAAAAATATTTAAGTTTTTTGGTTCATGTATGTTTAGATTCATGCATTTAAGGAGTTGAAATTGTATTTATTTCTCCTTATAAACATAACATAACATGTAATTAACTATATAGTAAATTTTAATATCACGGTTGCTGGGTGCTTTACTCACTCAAACACATTAAAAAAAATTATTTCTACTTTTCACATGTTTAAATTACACACTTGAGGATATTATGTATACAAAAAGTCATACAAACAATATAAGACTTGAATGTTTTAGAATGACATGCTTGCATTACACAGTGGGACTATACAACATTTATAGACAGGAAAGAATCACTGAATAAGGAAAACAAGGAAATGGGGACACTATATTAATTACAATAGAGATATGATTTATACTCCCTCTGTCTCAAATTATAAGTCACTTTAAAAAAATTTGTCCCAAATTATAAGTCACTTTACATTTCCAATGCAATATTAATGACACTTTACCCAATATACCTTCAAGTATTTATTATTATTTATTCATTCAACTCTTTTATACCTTCAAGTATTTATTATTATTTATTCATTCAACTCTTTTAATTTATCTTTTCCATAAAATAATAAGTTTCTTAATTTGTGTGGAATGTCTAAAACGTCTTATAATTTGAGACGGAGGTAATATTATCTTAATTATGACTAGAATCAACACTTCCTCAAATTGGAGTGTATATATCACATGCATCCAACTTGTTACATGTACAATGGACAAGAGGTCCACATAAGAATTTGGTGAAAATATCAACCAACTGAATATTGAAACTCATTGAAGAGATTGTGGCAAACTAACTTCTATATATTTAGTCCTCTCATGAAAGACAGGGTTTGAAGTAAGATATCATAATGATTGATTATGTATGACACATAAGTTTCATAGAACCTAATTCGCAAATATTTCAATCAAAATTCCAATCCGTAAAGTAATTGTTTTTAAACCACAAAAGTTCACAAACTGTGTGGACAATAGCATGATACTCTGCCTCCATGCCTGTCGCAAATTATTTCTTGTTTTTCCATGAAATTAAGTTTCTTAATTTTCACAAATCAAATCACAATATTTCTTGTTTTTCCATGAAATTAAGCTTCTTGATTTTCCCAAATCAAATCACAATAGCCTCAAGTAGGCTTTCTATCATTTACATCACTTGCCCGATTTGCATCTTAATTTCCAATAATACTGGTATGACTTCTATCGTTACAAACAATTCCCTTCTCTTGGTGATCATTTAACAAATCTCAAGATCTGAACTACCGCATTCCAATGGCTATCACAAGGTGAGTTTCAAAATTGACTCACATTAACAGCAGATGAGATATTTGGTTTGGTCATAGTGAGATAGTTCAATTTTTCTACTGATATTTTATGTTAAAATACAAGAGACTAAGAGACATATGAATAAACCGTGTGTTTTGAAAAGCACTACGGAGACATTATTATATATAGATAGATTACAACTAATTACATGATATAGTCGATGTGGGACTATTCTATATACAAATATTCTTAACACTATATATATTTACAAATATCAACACTCCCCCTCAAGCTTGAGCATATAAGTCAAATGCACCAAGTTTGTTACATATATAGTTAGTTCTGGGGCTTCGTAGGGATTTTGTAAACACATCTGCCAATTGATCATTAGCGCCTGACTCGATCTTCTCTCTGACAAAGTGACAGTCTATCTCAATATGTTTGGTCCTCTCATGGAAGACTGGATTTGAAGCAATGTGCAATGCAGCTTGATTATCACAAATAAGTGTCATTGGTCTTGCTTCTTCAATTTGAAGTTCCTTGAGCAACTGTTTTAACCAAATAAGTTCACATGTTGCCATTGCCATGGCCCTATACTCTGCCTCGGCGCTTGATCTTGCAACTACATTTTGTTTCTTACTCTTCCAGGATATAAGGTTTCCTCCAACAAGTACACAATACCCAGAGGTGGATC
This sequence comes from Lathyrus tuberosus, assembly GCA_022829125.1. Taxonomy (NCBI): domain Eukaryota; kingdom Viridiplantae; phylum Streptophyta; class Magnoliopsida; order Fabales; family Fabaceae; genus Lathyrus; species Lathyrus tuberosus. Next base: position 8,876,321 of record JALAZF010000031.1, read on the forward strand.
GTCTATCAATGGGTGACCCTGCCCAATCAGCATCGGAGTATCCAACTATTTGGGTATGTCCTTTATCCTCATACACAAGACCTTTTCCTGGAGCACATTTGATGTATCTCAGAATCCGGATAACAGCATCCATGTGTTCTTGACAAGGGGAATTTAAGAATTGACTTACCACACTGACTGCAAAAGAAATGTCCGGACGAGTGACTGTGAGATAATTCAACTTTCCGACCAATCTCCTATATCTTCCTGAGTCAGATAAAGGCTCCCCCTGATTGGGTAGAAGTTTAACACTTGGATCCATAGGAGTATCGGCTGGTTTAGCATTTAACAAACCTGTTTCTTCCAAAATATCCATAGCATATTTCCGCTGAGAAATCACCAAACCATCTTTAGATTGGGCTACTTCAATACCCAAGAAATAGCGAAGTTTACCAAGATCTTTTGTCTGAAATTGTTTCGAGAGATGTTGTTTCAACTGAAGTATTCTCTGCTGATCACTACCAGTTATGACAATGTCATCTACATACACAATAAGATAAATAGACCCTTGGGGTGAGTGATGATAAAAAACAGAATGGTTAGCTTCACTACGGATCATACCAAACTGTTGTACTACAGTGCTGAATCTGCCAAACCAAGCTCTCGGAGATTGCTTAAGACCATAAAGAGACCTGTGTAGCCTACAAACCATATTCGATGACTCCCCCTGAGCAACAAACCCAGGTGGTTGCTCCATATATACTTCCTCTTCAAGATCACCATGTAAGAATGCATTTTTGATGTCAAGTTGATGAAGAGACCAATGTCGAATGGCTGCAATGGCTAGAAGAAGTCTAACAGATGCCATCTTGGCTACAGGCGAAAAGGTATCACTATAATCCAACCCAAAAATCTGAGTGTATCCTTTAGCTACCAAGCGAGCTTTAAATCGATCAATCTTACCATTTGGACCAACCTTCACTGTATAAAGCCAACGACAACCTACTAAAGATTTCCCATGGGGTAGAGGAACCAGTTCGCAGGTACCACTGCTTTGAAGAGCACACATTTCATCAATCATTGCTTGCCTCCACTCAGGGTGAGATAATGCTTCACCTGGAGTTTTAGGAATAGAAACAGAAGACAAAGAAGACAAACAAGTATACTGCAAAGGGGAAAGACGATGATAACATAAATCAATATAATGTGGAGAAGGATTTCGTGTTTGACGTATACCTTTTCGAATGGCAATCGGAAGATCAGACTCAGGTTGCAGGATCAGATCCGGTGATGGCGAAAGCGTCGGAGGAGAGTCTGTAGTGACCTCAGGGATAGGTACGTCTTCAGGGACATGTACGACTTCAGGGACAGGTACGACTTCAGGGACAGGTACGACAAACGTTGGGTGACGACGCTGATATGTTTGAAGTGGGCGAGGAGTGCGGGGGTCAACCGTAGGGGTATCTAGTGGGTCAGGTTCCCTAGAATGATGGGGGATAATGACAGATGGGACTTCCGGAAGAGGTGTGGGAATACTTTCCTGAAGGGGTTCCGGAGTTGCTTGACTGGACTCGAAATATGGAACAGACTCGAAGAAGGTAACGTCGGCTGATATGAGGTATCGTTGTAGAGTATGTGAATAACAACGATACCCTTTTTGGGATCGATGATAACCAAGAAAGACACACTTTAGTGATCGAGCTGATAATTTATCAAGACCAGGGGAAAGATTGTGTACAAAACATGTGGACCCGAAGACTCGCGGAGGAATTGGGTGAAGTGGGGAATTGGGAAAAAGGATTGAATGAGGGATTTTATTGTTAAGGACAGATGAGGGCATGCGATTTATAAGGTAACATGTTGTTAGCACAGCATCCCCCCAAAACCGAAGTGGAACATTACCATGGAGAAGTAGGGTCCGAGTGGTTTCTACGAGATGCCGATTTTTGCGTTCGGCTACACCGTTTTGTTGAGGTGTGTGAGGACAAGATGTTTGATGGAGAATACCATTGTGTGACATAAAATTTTGAAATTGTTGGGATAAATATTCACGGGCATTGTCACTTCTTAAGGTACGGATAGACACACCGAATTGAGTTCTTATTTTTCGATAAAATTGTTCAAAAATAGAAAATAATTCAGATCTATTCTTCATTAAAAATAACCACGTGCAACGTGAAAAATCATCAATAAAGGTGACAAAATACCTAGACTCAAGAGTAGAGACAGTACGCGAGGGACCCCAAACATCAGTGTGAACTAAAACAAAAGGGGACGAAGCTCGTTTGTTGACTCGATTGGGAAATTGACTACGAGTGTGTTTCCCTAACTGACACGACTCACAATGTAAATTAGATACCTTCGATAAATTTGGCACCAACTGATGTAATTTGGAAAGACTGGGATGACCTAACTGAGCATGGATAGTGAGTGGAGAATCTTTGGCTAAGCATGTCTGAGATGACAATGAGAGGTAATAAAGGCCTTGAGACTCATATCCGACGCCAATCGTCCGACCCGAATTCCGATCCTGCAGGATAACATTATTGTTAGTGAAGGTGACACTACAATCAAGAGAACGAGTTAAACGACTGACTGAAAGTAAATTAAAAGGACAATTAGGTACATAGAGGACAGAAGTAACAGAGAGCGAAGGTAGAATTTGAATAGTACCAATCCCTTCGGATCGGGTTTGAGAACCATTGGCAGAAGTTATAGTAGGTAACAAACCAGAGGTAGAGAAGGAAGAAAAAAGATTTTTATTACCAGTAACATGATCAGACGCACCAGAATCAAGGACCCAAGGTCGAAGAGATGATTGAGAGAGGCAAACAGATGAATTACCAGTGTGTGCTACCGTAGCAGTAGAATCTGAGTTCTGATAATTCTGATACCACCTGAGGAAATCATCATAGTTTGGCGTAAAGTTCTGAGTAGTAGCCATGAGTATCTGAAGAGAGAAAATATCACGCGATCGGAAGTTTGCCGGAAGGCCACCGGGAATAGTAGCGACGGCGGCGGATGGCGGTGGGGTCGGCTTTCTGAAACGTCGCGGCAACAGTAACGGCGGCAGTGGCGGCAGGGTGGTTACCGGAGAATTTTGAAAAGTGAGAGGCAAACCGGAGTGACAACACGGTTTGCAAAAAGAAAATTTTCTCACCGGAAGACAGTGGGTCAACCGGGTAAACCACGGCGAAAAAAGAATTGCCTCTTAGCAGGCTCTAGATACCATGTTAAAATACAAGAGACTAAGAGACATATGAATAAACCGTGTGTTTTGAAAAGCACTACGGAGACATTATTATATATAGATAGATTACAACTAATTACATGATATAGTCGATGTGGGACTATTCTATATACAAATATTCTTAACACTATATATATTTACAAATATCAACATTTTATGTTTGTTTGGCTTACCTTATAGCCCCCTTGATTTGGTAGAAGTTTCACATTGGGGTCCATAAGAATATCAATTGGTTTACAATCAAGCTTCCCCATCTTATTCAAGATATCAATCAAGCTTCCTCATCTCTTCTAAGATATCTAGAACATATTTTCACAAAGAAATATCAATGAATTCCTGTGAATGAGCGACTTCAATACCAAAAAAAAAAACGCAATTGACCTAAATCCTTAGTCTAAAAAATGGCTGAATAAATGTTGATGTCTTAGGTCTTTAATGTCTTTATTGAAAAACACAGCATCCATGAGAAGAAGAGAAGAAACCCTGAAGCTCAACTATATTGATCAATGTTAACTAGTACAAAATGATGAAAAAGTATCTGCAGGCTGGAAGGTGTTACCTGCTTGGAATGAGTAAAGATACAAATAAAAAAATACAATGCAAGATGGCATAAATACACATTGGCTTAAATCAAAGCAATAGGACAAGTGGTACTCAAGACTTAACCACTTGGAGAAAGCAACAATGCTTAACCACGGACAAAAGCTAACATCAACAAAGTCATCAAGCAAAAGGCTTTAAACTATACCTCAAAGTTTGGTCACTTGGCAAAAGAACAAGTTACTCAACCACCAAAGACAAAAGCAAAATATCAACACTTAACCATCTAGTAGCACAACTTAATCACCACAGACAAAGCAATAGCCATCAAGTTAAGACAAAAACAATAGGCATCGAGTTAGGTCAACTGAGGAGGAAAAGTAATGAAATAAAAACACTACCCAAATAGTAGACTTGGTCTGCATAATATAGACCCAAATCTTTCACTATTTTCTTCAATATTGTTAACATTTACACAACCAGAAGTTATTGAAGCTGCAGTGTGCAAGTCTATCCAGTACCACTTTTGTCAATATCATTTTCCACAAATATGCAACTCTACAACTCTTCTATAGCAACATATTGGCTGAAACAAAACTATATTCAAAGAATCAAACCCAAAATTGTCTTCAATCTTCATATAACACCTTTACTTATAGACAAACCAAGAATTCTTCTGTTAACAAGCACCAATGTATTCTTGAATTATTCCAGAACAAACTCTAATCCAAAGCTAAAACCAACACAACGTGTTCCATTTTACGAACTCCCATTTTACGAACTCCGTATAATTTTTAAACTCCAAGAATAAACCAATTGCAACAAATACAAACAGAAACACTTCACCCACTGTCTGAATTTAACAAATATAAATTACAGTCGTGGGATGATAAGGTCTCCAACTTTCACCTTTAAGTTTCTCGCTTCTCTTATTGCTGAACTTACATTCCATATACTCGCTTACACGAAAGCCATGCGTTTCTAAAGCTTGTCTCCAACCTCTCATTTAAATCTTCCTTCGATTCTCTAAGTAGGACTATATCATCGGCAAAAAACATGCATCTCGATGCTAACTCTTTGATGTGTTTTGTGAGTACCAGTTATTAATAGCGGCCGCGAACGGCGCTATCCCGGGATTTTGTCCCGGCGCAGCCACCCTCCGCTACAGAGGAGTGGGATGGATCCCACTTTCAGATTGCGGCCGCGAATGGGGGGAAGGGGGGTCGCAGGAGCGGACTGCTCCAGCCGCTATCACATTTACAGATTTTTTTTGCCTGTTTGATGTACATAAATACGAAAATACAACAAAGCCACCGGTCGCTTTTAGGGCCCGTTTGTTTTGGCTTTTTTTAAAAATGATTTTTATAGTGTAACATATTTTGTTGTAAAAAATTTTTACAAAGAAACATTTCATAAAGTTTCAAATGAAAATTTGATTTGAATAGTTATTCTTAAAATGTTATTTTATGTATTTAATCATTTTATCGAAACTTTTTTTGAATGTCAAAATTTCAAAAAATCACTTAATTTTGAAGCTATTTCAAATAGTTTTTCATAAAAATTATTTTTGAGATACAACTTTTTGTAAAAATTGTGATTTGACTATGTTTTGATCTTCAATAATGTATATTTATATTATAGTATGTCAAAATTTGTCATTTAATTTATAAAATATAAATTTAAAAAAACGTGTAATATTTTGAAAAACGTTTTTGTAGAATCCATTTTCAAAAATACAAAGAAAAAATTCATTTTTTTAAAGCTAAAACAAACTGGCCCTTAAAGGCACGGCTGAAGAGGCGCAGACGAAAATAGAAAGAAAAAAAGAAGGCGTAGATGTCACCACTCAGTTTTAGGTTGGAGCCGACGAAAAGGCACAAACAAAAATGGAAGAAGATGAAGTCATAGATTTGACGAAGAGACAGAGACAAAAAAAAGGAAGAAGATGAAGTCGTGGCGTGGGGATGCAAATAAGAATGAAGGGTTGAAAAGTCAAATAATTTGGAAAATAGTACTCCCTCCGTCTCAAAATGAAAGTCGTTTAAAGTTATTTCACATAGATTAAGAAAAGTAATAATTAACTAATTAAATATAACAATTTTATAAAATTACCCTTAATTACTATTGGTTGTCATAAAGGTGTAATGTGATGTATTGTCTTAAAAGTTGTGTAGATAATAATTATTAGGGGTACAGTTGGTAAAAATTAATGATTGTTGCATTGAAAACGTAAAAAGACTTTTATTTTGAGATAAAATTTTTTGGTTAAAAAGACTTTTATTTTGAGACAGAGGGAGTACTATTAAATTCAATGCATTGGGAAGTGTTCTCACGTAGAAAAGGTAAACGGTAAAATCTAATGTCACTCAACTATATACCACATACGAGAGTAGTATTTAACCTCTAACGTCACATAAAGGCGAGAGTAGTATTTAACCTCTAACGTCACGTAAAGGCAATAAATTAAGCCTTTTAATTTTAAATTTAATATGAAATAATGATTATTTAATTCATTTAATGTTATAATTTAAAGATTATTTTATTTACCTATGATCATTTTTATGCATATGTAAATAATTTTTTAATTCATATAATTAGTCTAAAAGATTATCCCTCTATCCGCTATCCCACTATTGAGATCGGCCGCTCCGCTCCGCTATCCTGGATTAATAGCTCTGGTGAGTACATCCAAAATTAAATTAAAAAAAAGGTAAGGGCTTAGGATTGAACATTGATGCAAACCTATTGTAACGGGGAAACCGTCTGTCTCGCCATGTCTCGTCTTCCTGTGTCCGGACACTAGTCAATAATCGTTCATACATATCTTGGATAGCTAGAATATAAAACCCGACCTGGATCTAGGCCCGTTTTTAAAAAATTAGGGTTTCTTCTTTAAAAAAACCCAAAAAGAAGATGTTCAACATCTCTGAATTCAAAATGAGTTTGCTTCCCATCTCGTGCAAGTTCGCCGAGTTTGCCACTTACTATCCCACGTGATCACAGCACGCCGGCATGCGATAGGGATGTTGGATTGAATGTGTTCATGAGTTAACTCGTGATCCTACATACACTGGTTGAGAGTTCCACTAACTGTAAAGATGGCATAGGTAGTAATTACAAGCTTCGATAGACCTCATCTTACAAGTCGATTTATGGGGTTGAGTTATCCGCTAAACCCAAATTCTAAAAGCTCCTAAAATATAATATATGTAAATAAAATTTTATATCAACTAATCTTCAAACAACTACAGACTATCTACACTATCTACAGACTATCTTTGCAGATAAGAGACCAGAAATAGGAAAATAATAATCATCTTAATCCCACTTCACATATAGGGTTGCGATAATATATTCTAGGCTCCCAAGAACAATATATAATTTTCACATAGCATAGTGAATAGCTTTTCCGTGCTGTTTCACATGTACCTTCTAACTTGATCATCAAATCTGGTGTTTAAGCAATAAAACTAATACATGATTAACATGAAATTCAATTACATATATCTATCTTAGGAAATTGTTGGAGACTATTGGGGGTAAGTAGTGTAGCTAAAGCATCATCACTAACCCTAGAAAGTAAAAAAATTGTGTTCGTGAGGTACTTCTTAATAAATCATGGGTCACCGGACAATTGTAGTGTGTGAAAATTTTGATTAGAGAGAGAAGAATTACCCAATCCAAGTGAGATTCAAAGGTCGCAGAGCATGCCGCTGCATCCACAGATAGTGCCCACCTTCTTAGTTTGCCATCACGGCTTCCGGTGAAAAGAAAATCAGACTCGTCAGATGATTCGGACTTAAGTACAGCCAAGCAATTTATGCCTGCACAATGCTGCAGAAAGGGGGAAAAACATTTGAGTAATATAGATAGATCAACATAGAAAATCTTCAAATTTTCAAGAGTTTTCAATTAAAACCAGCAAAGCTGATGCAGAAGTAGCATCTATTATATGTACTTTTGGAAGCAAAATGCCACGTAGCAAGTCAGAAGGTAACAGGTACCAAAGCGTATAGAAAAACTATTGATGAAGATGTGATTGTTTATAAGGTTAAATAGTGATAAATATTAACAATAAGGAAGAAAGAAAATATGCCGCCAAATGGTTTAATGTTGGCCAAAAAAAAATATGAATACAGCTTTATTAACTAAAAGAACACCACAATCTGCCAATCAGTCAGTAATATAAAAGAAGTGTTTTTTATATATTGTATAAAAAGTGTTTATTAATTTTGAAATTTTTATGTAAATATGATAGTTTGTGTTTGTTCAAAATTATAAAAGATAACTTATTTAACATTTCCTCTCATCTATCACACTCATAATAATAATCAGTATATTTCTCAGAAAAAGTTACTCGATAGTTTTCATTATACTCAAATTACAGTTTTTTTCAGATTCAGATTATTTTGAAAAAGCTTAAAAAATGTTGAAAATCAAAGTGAACTTTCTTTTTTAAAAAGGTGGTTTTTTCATGAAACAATCTGAAACAACCAGGTTCACAGTCTCATCTAGTACACAAGTTTGAGACAAATGTCAAAGAAAAGGTCTATGGGGGTAAAGATGCAGGATATGACAAACATGAAACTAGGTCATTTTTGGAATAAATATAATAAAGAAATAATATGTTACCTTTGTGTCATCAGAATCATTCAACACGTATGTCAATCTCTTCTCCTTGCGTGGGCGAGTTGAATTATTTGGATTCCCTACACTACCCACGCGGTGCATTGCCGAAACTGGTGGAAAAAAATGATAAATAACATATATCCTGGAGTAATTAAGATAATTAAAAAGGCGGTATACTATAATAAATTATTTGCTTCAGCTTCAACCACACAAGTCAGCCCATATAAAATAAAATATACAATTTATATTTGAAAATGGTCGACAGGATACATTACAGATGCGATAAACTTAACAGAATAACTTGCTGCAGTGCACAAGCGTTGCAAAAGAAAAATTTTAGATCCAACGCCTTGAAAGTCAAGCATATACATTTGACTTTTATGCTCAACAATCAACCCTATAACTTCTGAAAATCCATACCCTGAATTTTCAAAACATGTCTCAGATAAACTTATCAAACTAAACCCACTAACAAGCTATCAAATACCAGAAGAAACACAAAATCTCCCTGCCAGTTTAGGAGCTTCTAGAACAACTATAATAGCTTCTGTACAAAAGAACTCTTAAGTCTCCAGGCCATGTCACCTTCCGAAATACTGTCAACTATACCATGCATTAGACCCTAACCCGTCAGCTCTGAACTTAAGTAAATCCGGTACATCTAATTCTTTGCAAATATAGCAACAATCCATAGTACATTCAATGTCCAGTAACAGAAATTTGTATTCAGATTTGAGGCAAATTGCAAATAACATGATTTTGAGCAGACTATGCAATGCAAAATAAGTAAATAACAAAAAAAAATACTAAAAAGCCCATCAAAAAACAAAATAGAGCTCAGTAAAATCAATGACTTCACCAAAAAGCAAGAAAAGTGACCAATGCAATGCAACCTTAAATAAAACCACTGACATTTCGTAAACAACAAACCATGCGAAAAAGCCAAATCATAGTTTGCAAATTGAGAGCTTAAATTACATCATCAAAGCTTTTTCCTAATCCATGTCCTGATCAATTCCCCAAATACTTTCCATCAGCCTGTAACTATTCAATTTGTGGACAACTGCATGTCATTAACTAACATTAAGAGTCTTAATATCTCAATTAGCACTAAATTCAGCATTTCCATGCCTCCTTTCAATTGCATTCAACCAAATCTCCAACGCATTCACCACTCAAATTGTATATTAATATAGAATTAATAGAAAACATAATGTGGATTAATTAAAACCCAAACACACAGTTACATAATCAATCACCTAAGAGAAACCTGAAATTGGAAGAGAAAAAAGCCAACCGAAGCAATCGATTTTCCGAAATCATTCCGAATGTATAGTAACAATTAAATTCACAATAACAACAATAATAAATCATGTACCGTTACGAAAATTGATAACCTAATCATAAAACGCGATATCGTGAAATTTTTAATGCTGACAAATAGTGGAAAAGAAACTTGGAATTGCAAAATGAAGTGCGAGCGAACCTCGATTAGTGATGAATGTGTGGCTCTGTTTTTCAGTTTTGAGGAAGATTTAATATACTTTGTAGAGAAGGGAAAACGAAGAAGAGAGTGAAAATGGATGCAAATGTAAATTAATAGGCTTTTGATTTTAGTTATGGCTGGTTTTTGACTCGGTTTGGTTGTGATTTTGAGTCGAGGGTGAGATTGTCTTTTCCTTGAGAAGTTGAAGTATATGTAGAAAATCGGAATCCACAGCTGTGCTAGCTGCTTTGTTTCCTTATTTTACTGCTTAAGTGGTTGATTAGCAATTTGCCACATGTCCTTCCTTAGTTTAGTCCAACCACAATTTCATTTCATTTCGTGCAACTCAATATTTCCACTCTTGTTTTAGGAGAGGCATCTTTTATCAAGAAAAATTAAAATAAATCCTTAATTTAATTTTTAATCATTCTTTCATCACAAATTTAACTAAGTTTATTATATTTGGAGTTACCTATACTTAATAGGATAGATTTAACTAACTAAAGCTAATTAGATTTTTGGATCTATAAATAGATCAAACGTCTTGTAATTTAGTTAATAAATGGAAGATAGTGAAATTTAGTTGAGAATTATTTCGACCATTTTAAATATGGTATCAATAGATGTCTCTTTTGTTTTTAAAGACATTTGTTCCATTTGAGCCTTCATCATAATCATGTGCATTAATCTATCTTCTTCATGAAGGTGTGAGAAAAACACAAGAATTTGGAGGTTTGAATTGGGTTTTTAAAATGAAAGTTTTTTGTGAAACTCAAACAAAGATCACAAATAGACTAACAATAGAGAAAGACACACGATATATTCTGGTTCACTTGAAAACTATCAAGTTAATTCAGTTCACCCGCCAAGGTGATTTCGCCTTATACACAAGGACTTAATTCACTATAACCAAATTGATTACAACTGAACTAGCAACTATTGGTGACTAACATACACAGACTAATTGTCTCTTCTTAAGGATTCTGGCCCAACTGGTCCCTTAAGGAATACAAACAATTGTTTGATCAAATAAAATGTTTACAATGAAGTGCTTCTACACAAGCTGATATAAACACAATTTCTAGCTCAAACTAAATTAGAGAAAATCTATACAGTAAGAACAATTTTCTTCTTTGTATTGTAGTGCTTTACTGTTCACTCGTGGATTTCTCTATTTGTATTTCTGTGTTTCTTTCTCGTGTGAATCAGTGTCTTGGTATATATATTTTTCACCCTTTGTGTCCCCTGATTCTTTGAGTGATCAAGCCTTTATATAGCCAAAAAAGGATCCGTTGAAGGGTAGATCAGGAATATCAGTAAAATTACTGGCGACTTGAAATAATGTCATTATGCTAGGATGAAAATCATACACTGAAATTGTCCTTTGTGCCACCAAATCAGGATAGTGGAATGGTAGTGGAAAGGAACGTATTTGTTCTGTACTATGTACTATTTTCCCTCGCAAACGTTTCATCTTCTTTTATTCATCAGAGGCTTCTGAATTGATATGGTTGAAGCATGATCAGAAAAATGGATCATTGGGTCTTCAGAGTCTTGATTCTTCAGAGTCTTCAGAACTTGTTCAGGAGAACCTTGTCTTCGGAGTCTTCAGCACTCCTTCTTCAGAACCCTTGGTTATCAGAAACATAAGTCTTTAGAGTCTTCAGAACTTGTTCAGCAGAACCTTGTCTTCAGGGTCTTCAAAACTTGGTCTTCAGAAACTTAAGTCTTTAGAACGTTGTTCATCAGAATCTTGTCTTCAGAGTCTTCAGCACTTAGTCTTCAGAAGATAAATATCAGAGTTATATTCAGAGCCAGAATCCAAGAGAACATTGCAGCAGCAACATACTGTATTCTTAGAGTCTTTCTAAAACACAATAGATCAGAAGCAATCTTGCTTCTTTGATGCAGAAACGGCTTTTGATAATTTGAGAGTGACGTTTCACATGATCTTTATCTGAGTCATAGTTATCTTTATCAGAGTCAGAATTATCTTTATCAGAGTCAGAACCTGTTTGTCAATACTTTAGAAAACAAACGTTAGAGTACCAAAATTGTTCTCACACAGATAAAACTTTGTTATTATCAAAACTTAGAGATATCTTGCAGAACAAAATCTTGTTCTAACAATCTCCCACTTTTTTATAATGACATAACAATGTATTTTGATAACACAATTTTGTACGAAGATAATAAGAATTGACTCGGATAAGTTCAAAGTAAACTTTCCTTTATCAAGCTCCCCCTAAATCTAAGACTTAAAGAAAATCTTATAAGATTTGGGATACAGAGCCTGATTGCAAAGATCTAGACAGGTCCAAAATATCAGAGCTTGATTATAGTGGTAATGCATTCTTATAACAGAGCTTGATTATGTAAATCAGAGTCTGATTGATATCAAAGTCATTTTGCCAATATAAATATTTTTCCTGAAAAATATTATAAGAAAAAATTTGCATTTAAAGTGTTAGAATGTTAGAGCTATGATTAGAGACAGGATATTTAACAAAATAACTTTCCATTTTAATACTCCCCATTTTTGTCATAATAAAAAAGGGTAATCAACGATTAACGTAAGCATTTTGATTTGAGAGAATTTAGATAAGTTAAATTCAGTACTTCTCCTCCTTTTACGGAAATCATAATGGAATGCAATAAGATAAGATAGATGCAAATAAGGAAAATTCTTCATTGATTAAAAACAAAACGCCCAGGGCGCGGTACAGGAGCATAACACAAAACAAGAAAACAAACAAACAACAGGGACAACGGACAGAAACAACAATAATGAAAAGAAAGACCAAGCAACCGATAGACCAACAAAAACACCCGCCAACCAGCTATCGGAAATCCTCCACCTCATCAACCCTTTCACACCTTTCTTTATCCGTAGCATCCTCTAGTCCAAGTATTCTAGCTAGACTGGTGATTTCAGCCTTGAAGAATAACTCAGACATAATTCTTCCATAAGGCATGAAGGACTTATATTAATTTCTGGAGATTTCAACACAGTTCTTCAGATGATTGAAGATGGTTTGAAGAAGGTTCATCCGGACATTGTACATCATGAAATAGATAAATAGTTTATCATCATGAGTCAAGGTGTTTTTTGTCACGCCTCTAGGGCGAAAGTTGGTAAGCAGGAGTTGAAACCATAATTTTCCGTCAGGAAGAAGTCCTTCAGGATTATAGGGTTAATATATGTTTCGAGACACATCATGAATTCCAAGGAGATCCTCAACAAAGGAATAGTTCAGATGGAAATCTTCAACAGTTACTCCAGATTGAACACAATTGATGGCTTGGGCGATGGAGGTAGGTGTTATGATGACCGGAACACCGAAAATAAAAGACCAGACAGAATTGTTGTCTTCTCCAATCCGTGCGTATTTCCAGAATTCTTTCACCATGACAGGATAAATGGGTCCATGCAAGATTGCATAGTATCCTTACCACCCTTGAATTTGCATGTTGGTGGATATGTAAACACCTGAGTCTCTTAGTCTTGGGAGATTTGGCCTTTTCTCATTAATGACCTCCATAACTTCATCATTGCCAACAAAAGTTTTGATAGACATGGTGAATGAAGAAAGATGGGAATGAAAAGCAAGTTTAGGAACAGATGAATAGTTATGAGGAGAAGTGTGGTATATAAAGAGAACAAATAGTGATAACAATAAATAGCAATAAAGAATAGATGAATTGAGACGAAGAATTCACCATTTCCAATACAAGAGATACAAACAATAACAAAGAATGATAAATGAGTGTATCAGTCTCCAAAAGATCACAGGTTAGGTATACATTATTCAAAGCTTGACATCAGTCAATAAATACGAATAAATGTATACTTGAAAGTGGGAGGGCAGAATCTGACAAAGAATAAAGGTTGGGAAGAGAAGTGTTTAGTTTCAAGAAATCTTTGTCTTACACACAACTTTAAGAATGCATAATAAGGGAGGAACACGTAAAGATTTAAATAGTTATCAAGTAAATTTTTAAATACAATGCGTAAACGTGATTATGGGAATATTAAGGAGTAATTACTTGAAACCTAGTCTCACGAAATCACAACGCTCGAGGTGTCTCTTCAACAGTAGGTATGATTTAATTTTGGACAAGTGTCAAAAATAATCATAAGCGTTTGTTTTCAAGGGAGTATGTTTGATATTCCCAAAGTCAAGAATACCAAGAGGTATCGGACTGGACTAGTTTCTGATCAAGACATCTTGTAACTTGTAGAAGTATCATGAATAAGAAGGTCAATAAAAGAAAATAACACACTTTGCTTATCATCATAGTCTTATATCAGGAGTTCTGATGGCTTGACATATTAAAATATCATCTTTTCATTCTGGACAAGGTTTAATAAATAGGTTTTCCAGCATGAATACGAATATATCTTCAGCAAGGGGTTTTGTGAAAATATCAGCCCATTGGTGACCTGTATCCACAAATGTTAACTGAAAAATACCCTTCTGAACATAGTCACATAAAAAGTGATGTTTTATTTCAATATGTTTTGCCCTAGAATGTAGAATAGGATTCTTAGATAAACAAATGGCAGAAGTATTATCACAGAAGATAGGAATGTTACACTCGTGTATCTGATAATCTTTAAGTTGATTCTTCATTTAGAGTATCTGAGTACTGCACAGAGATGCTGAGATGTATTCTGCTTCTGCAGTTGAGAGAGCAATTGTTGATTGTTTTTTGCTTGCTCATGAGACGAGGTTACTTCCCAGAAACTCACAGTTTCCAGAAGTACTTTTCCTTTCCAATCTGTCTCCAGCAAAATCTGGATCACAGTAACCAGAAAGCCTGTACTCTAATGTTTTCTTATACATCAAGCCATGGTTAGTTGTTCCTTTTATATACCTTAGGATTCTCTTAACAGCAGTTAAGTGAGTTTCCCTTGGATCTGATTGGAAACGAGCACAAAGACATACGTTGAACAGAATATCTGGACGAGAAGTTGTCAAATATAGAAGAGATCTTATCATACCATGATAGAGCTTCTGACAAACCTTTTTACTTACTTCTTCTTTCTCCAGAATGCATGTCGGATCCATAGGAGTCTTAGCAGGTTTACTTTCTGACATATTGAATTTCTTCAGAAGTTCTTTTGTATACTTGCTCTGATGAATGTACGTTCCTTCTAGACATTGATCAATTTGAATTCCCAGAAAGAATCTGAGTTCTCCCATTAGACTCATTTCAAATTCAGTCTGCATTAACTTAGAAAATTCCTTGCACAAGGAAATATTAGCAGAACCAAATATAATATCATCAACGTAGATTTGAACAATCAGAATGTCATTTTTAAAGGTTTTACAAAAGAGTGTTGTATCCACTTTTCCTCTGGTAAAGTCATTTTCCAAAAGAAAGATACTTAGCCTTTCATACCAAGATCTGGGAGCCTGTTTCAGACCATATAACGATTTTTTAAGTTTGAAAACAAAATATGGGTTTTCAAAACTCTCAAAACTAGGAGGTTGGTGCATATACACTTCTTCAGAGATATACCCATTTAAAAATGCACTTTTTACATCTATCTGATATAAAGTAATGTCATGATTCACAGCAAATGAAATTAAAATGTGAATATATTCTAACCTGACAACTTGTGCAAAGGTTTCTGTATAGTCTATCCCTTCTTATTGACTATAACCTTGTGCAACCAGTCGTGCTTTGTTTCTTACGACCTCACCTTTCTCATCTAACTCATTTCTGAACACCCATTTTGTTCCAATGACGTGGACACCTTTGGGTTTCTGAACAAGATCCCAGACATCATTTCTGGTGAATTGATTCAGTTCTTCTTGCATAGCCAGAATCCACTCATTTTCCTTAAGAGCTTCATCAACTGATGTTGGCTCTATCAGAGACACCAAACCCAGATGGGTTTCTTCAGAAGGTCTGAATGATGAACGGGTTGTGACTGGATCAGCTTTGTCTCCCAGAATCAATTCTTTAGAATAAGGAGTCTTTAGTCTATTCTTCTTCTGATGAGATGGATTATTTTCAATTTCTGGTAAAGTTGTATTTGAATCTGGAGAGTCTACATTTTGTCTATTTCTTTTGAATCTTCTTCTTCTTTAGATTCTGATAAGGTGATCTTCAGATCTGTAAACTTTTCAACTAGCTTTGACTTTTCAGGGTCAAGCTTATCATTGAATCGGACATGAATTGATTCCTCAACAATTCTTGTTTCTGTGTTATGGATTTTGTAGCCTTTAAAGCATTCAAAGTATCCTAACAGAAAACACTTTTGAACTTTGGAGTCAAACTTGCCAAGATTCTCTTTAGTGTTCAACATAAAACAAATGCAACCAAAATGATGAAAAATATGAAATGTTGGGTTTTCTATTCTTCCACAATTCATAAGGAGTCTTACCCAGAATATGTCTTATTGAAACCTTGTTCTGAATGTAACATGTTTTATTTACTGCCTCTGCCCAGAAGTCCTTAGCCATGTCAGTTTCTTGGATCATGGTACGAGCCATTTCTTGCAAAGTCCTATTCTTCCTTTCCACTACTCCATTTTGTTACGGAGTTCTGGGACAGGAGAAATCATGGGAAATGCCATGGGAATCAAAAAGATTCTCAAAGTATCTGTTCTCAAATTATCCGCCATGATCACTTCTGACTCTGACTATTTTGCAATCCTTCTCTATTTGCACTTGAGAGCAAAAGGTAGAGAACACAGAATGAGACTCATCATTGTGTTTCAAGAATTTTACCCATGTCTAACGACTATAATCATCAACGATTACTAATCTATACTTCTTTCCACTAATTGAAGCAGTTTTCACTGGTCCAAACAAATCAACGTGTAGAAGTTCTAACGGTCTAGAGGTGGACACAACATGCTTTAAAGGAAGCTTTAAAAAACTTTCCTTTCTGACATGCTCACAAAGAGCATCTGAAGAATACTTCAGATTTGGCACGCCTCTGACAAGTTCAAGCTTATTTAGCTGAGAAATCCTCCTCATGCTAATATGGCCTAAACGATATGCCATACCCATTGCTTTTCATTAACAGACATTAAGCATTTGACATTCTGTTCACAAAGATCAGAAAGTCAAATTTTATAAATGTTGTTTTTCCTCTTTCCGACAAACAGGATCGAACCATCTTTCTGACTTACAGCCTTACAGGACTTTTGATTAAAGATGACATCATAACCATTGTCACTAAGTTGACTAATTGACAACAAGTTATGCATCAAACCATTGACCAAAAGAACGTCGGTAATAGAAGGAAGGTTACTATTACCAACAGTTCCAGAGCCAATGATTTTTCCTTTCTGGTTTCCTCCGAAATCAACGAAGCCTCCACGCTTAAGTTCCAGACTTTGGAACATATGCCTTCTTCCCGTCATGTGTCGCGAGCAACCATTGTCCAGGTACCATGATTGGTGTTTCAACTGAGCTGCTAAGGAAATCTACAACATAGACTATCTTGTCCTTAGGTACTCACTTTCTAGGTCCTCTCTTGTTTGTTTTCCCAGAGTGTTTAACAACTTTGGGATTTTGTGCAACAGAATAATCAAGTGGAATTTGTGCATGATATTTGACTTTAGAAATAGATTTCTGTGTCGGTGGGGGTTCTTGTGCAAACTCAGAGCAAACAATTTCAGTGCCAGAAGGCACAAAATGGTCATAGAGAGGTTTTGGTTTAACAGACTAACTTTCGTCAATTTCAACTGATTTTATACATCCCAAACCTTTCTTACCATTTCTACTAACTCCATAGATCATGGAAGCTATTTTGCTTCTATCTATACTTTTAGTTAGAAAATATTGGAATGCTCTATCATACTTGTCGATACAACTTGTGTCAGGGACATTGGAGATTAATTCTTCTTCTAATTTAGCAATTTTGCTTTTCAGGGCACAATTACTATTTTTTAAGGAATAAATGTTTTCATTTAGAGAATAATTATTCTGTTCAAGTTTATCTTTTTCCTCAGAAGCAATTACATGTGATCTTTTAAGATCTTTGTATTTACTCTGAAGAGTTTGATACTTTTCAAGCATTTCCGAAAGACATGACTATAATTCACAACGAGAGAGTTTAGATAAACCTCTGAGTCTGAGTCTGAGTATGATTCTAGTTCTAATGATATTTTGTCTTCTGGTTCTCTAGAAACTTCATCGTCAATTATTGCTACTAACGCAACACTTGCTTGTTCTTCATCAGAATCTTTTGATTCTTCCTTAGCTTGATAGATTTACTTTTCTTCTGAGGTTCGTCTTCTTCCAACTCTATCTCATGACTTCTTAAAGAACTAATAAGTTCTTCAAGACTTATGTTGTTAAGATCCTTGGATAGCTTTAGAGCTGTTACCACATGTCTCCATTTCTTGGGAAGACTTCTGATGATCTTTTTAACATGATCAACAGTTGAGTAACCTTTGTCTAGAACTTTAAGTCCTACGACTAGCATTTGAAACCTTGAAAACATAGTCTCAATTGTTTCATCATCCTCCATTTTGAATGCCTCATATTTTTGGATTAGGGCCAACGCCTCTGTCTCCTTAACTTGAGCATTTCCTTCATGAGTCATTCTCAGAGAATCAAAAATGGATTTCACAGTATCTCTATTTGTTATCTTCTCATACTCAGTATAAGAGATAACATTTAGCAATATGGTTCTTGCCTTGTGATGATTCTTGAAGTCTTTCTTTTGTTGGTTGGTCATATCACTTCTAGACACTTTAGCACCTGTAGCATCAACTGGGTGAGGGTAGCCATCGACTACAAGATCCCAAAGATCTACATCATAACCAAGAAGGAAACTTTCAATTCTATCTTTCCAGTAGTCAAACTATTCACCATTAAAAACTGGTGTTTTGGCACTATAATGATCTTTCTCTTCTACAACAGGATTAACATTAGCTGCAGCCATGATATCTCACACAAATACTGGATCGGTACTAAACACAGTGAAGTGTTGATAAATCTTTTTATCACAATCAGAACCGGAGCTCTGATGCAAATTAAAGGTGTGAGAAAAACACAAGAAATGGGGGATGCGAGGGCAAGGTGTCTTACACTCGATCTTTATTTTAATGATGTCAAAACATGTACTAGCTCGTAGTATGTAATTTGGACGGTATCATCTCATCATTGTCGGCATTCGTATTTAGGAATGCATAAACAATCAATAATCATGTGTCCAAACATATAGAGAGAGTCTTGCACATCAATTATATGTGTGTGATCATGATATGAGTCTTAGGTATGCATAAACATTGCCTAAGTAGATGAAAACATGTGCAAAAATCAGTTTTTAAGAGTTTTGGTAGCTTGAGTCGACCTAAACCAAGCTTTGGTCGACTCATGAAATGTTGTCATTGTTTTATTTCCCTCGAGTTAGCGCACGCTGACCCTCTAGTCGACGCATACTAGAGCCATTCCTCTTTCTGTATTTTCATCAACCATGCGTCGACGCATGACCCCTGTAGCGGTCGACGCATGTTGCTAAAACTTGTGCAGATTTGCCCACGGGTCAGCCCAGGCTGACCCTCATTAAAGTTAGGTCGACTCTTCGCTAAATGTGGGTCATTTTTCTGGTTTTTCTAAGTTTCAAAATGTTGTTATTTGTGGTAGTTGGTCCTAGCATCATATAAATACTTTGTTCCTCATTTTTTACACAATAACAAGAAAAAGTAAAAGATTTACATTGAAACTTTTCTCACATCATCTTCATCTTCATCCTTGCATTTTCACAACAAATACACATAACCATTTTTGTTGATCCTTTGCATCATGAGGTGATAGCGTCCAAACATAGAAGTGTATCTTGTTTAGGGTGAGTGTTTCAGTGTGTTTTTTCTAGAATAAAACCTCGAGGGTTTTGTCCTTCAAGATCAATTGGATTTGGGGGTTTTTGGTTCAGATCTTTGTGTGCATTGAATTCAGCCGAGCGAAGGTGATCGAAGAACGGTGGGTTTTGTTAATCTAGTAGCATCAACCGGAGGATTGTGCAATAAAGGTTTAGGGATCGAATTGTGTGTGGATCGAAATCAGTTGAGTGAAGGTGATTGAAGACCGGTGTGTTTATTCAATCTAGTAACGGTAAACGGAGGTTCATCCAATAAGTTCGAGGCACTTGATTCGACTCGAATCAAGGGAAGAGAAGACATAGTATCAGCATTAACAGAGTTACTTGAGTGTGTGATAGCTAAGGTTTCTCTTGTAAAAACAATTTGCAAACAAGATTATAGATATCTCAATTCTAGATTTAGAATTTGGGGCAGACGTACCCGAAGCGAGGATGAAAGGGGAACTGCCTAAACAAACTTGGTGTCGTTTCTCTTTCCCTATCTCCTTTAATTTTCGAACTGTTTACGCTTGTGATTGTTCAATTGATCGATAAAAATTCTGGTATAGTATAGTGCAGAAAAACTGATTTGAAAAACAATGCACAATCATTTTGGATTGTGCTTAGTGAAAATTCTGCACTAACTAACATAGAAGGTTTAGCTTGGAGTGTTTCGCACTCCAAGTGCTCGATAAATTGAACGCTTACAAGGTGTTTGATATATTGTCAATTTAGTTTAATTTTTTATTGTTCATTGGAGATTGCACAACATTGAGTATTGTTGGTTAATTGATTAATAGTTAAGTTGTGATTCTATTTTCTTATCAAGCATTTCGTTCCATTTGGCTTATGCATATCCGATTCTCTCAGTAACTGGTTCATTCAGACGAATTATCCTCGGTCGCTTCCGCAAACAATTTTTCTAAAAATCAAATTTAAGCGCCAACTCACAATTAAAAAGTAGTGATCTATTCAACCCCCCCCCCCCCCCCTTCTAGATCAATTTTCGTCGTCTAACAAGTGGTATCAGGAGCACCGGTTAATCTAGTGCTTCAAGTATAACTTTTTAGAAAATGGCAAACGAACCGAAAGGGGCTTACAATAAAGCACTGATTTTTAACGGTGAGAACTATAGTTACTGAAAGGATTGCATGTGTATACATATCAATTCTATTGATAGGAAGGTATGGAGCGTTATACAAAATGGTCCAATGGAAATCACCATGACTGATGCGAATAACGTGGTAGTACCTAAGCCTGAAGCACAATGGAATGAAGAAGACGAGAAAAAGTACAACTATGATTGGAAAGCTAGAAATATTCTGATCTTCTCATTGGGTGTTGATGAGTATTATAGAGTTTCACATTGTATGAGTGCTAAAGCTATGTGGGACGCGTTGTAAGTTGCCCATGAGGGAACTAACGACGTCAAGCTAGCTAGAATCAATACCTTGACTCAAGAGTTCGACCTCTTTTACATGAAGCAAGGGGAAACCATTGCCGACATCCAAAATAGGTTCACTCATTTAATCAATAGACTTAACTCACTTGGTATACCAATTTCCAATGACGTTGCTACTAATAAAATCTTGAGGTGTCTTACTAGGGACTGACAACCAAAGGTGACCGCCATAAAAGAAGCCAATGACTTAATGACGTTAGACATCACAACTTTATTTGGGAAGCTCGAGGAACATGAGCAAATGCTCATTAGCCTAGGCCAATTTGAGAAAAGAGAGAAGAAGGAAAAGAATAAGACCAAAGATGCGGAAAAGAAGTCAATAGCTCTAAAGACTTCTATTTCAAAGTCCTCCACAAATGAGCTAAGCGAGAGTGAATCTAGTGATGACGAGCAAGAGGATTCGAATGAAGACATGGCATTATTTGTGAAGCGTTACAATCGCTATATAAAGAAAAATGGTATTCAACATTCAGAGAAGAACCTCGTCAACTTTAGAAAAAAATCAAGGTCTTCCAAGAATGAAAACAAAAAGAGTGGAAAAACTAAGGGGTCTTGCTATAATTGTGGAAAAGTTAGTAACTATAAGCCGGATTGTCCATTGTTGAAGAAGGACAAAGGAAAGGATAAAATTCGTCAAGGGAAAAAACAAGGTAAACCTAGAAGAGCCTATATCGCTTGGGAAAGAGATGGTGAATCATCTAGTGACAAAAGTTCAAGTGATGAAGGAGAGTTCATCAACCTTTGTCTTTCTGCTCACCAAAGGAAAAATAACAAAAAGGTAAGACATTTTAAATGCGATAACTCTAATACAATGTCTTATTCTGAATTACAACATGTTTTTGATACTCTACAGCATGAGGCCAAGGAAGCATTTAAACGTTTAGCTTCAAATAAACAAATATTTTCTCATTTGGAGCAAAAGATCGCCGATTCCGAAAAGGAATTTGAGGCTCTCAAAAAGTCCAGGGTGGAAGTAACAAAAGTAGATGTTGAGGAAGACAAGAGTAAATGGTTAAATTTGGTTGTGATACTTATCAAATTTGGCAAAAAGAGGTTAGAACTCTTAAGGCTAAACTTGATAAGGCTCTACAACCAAAAATAACTTTTGCTATTGATAGATCACATTTTAAGAAAAGCATGATCAATCCATATCAAAAATACACTTATGTGATTAGAGATCAACTTAGCAAAAGTGATTCTTGTGTTAACCTTACTTGCTTGTATTGTTGCAAAAGGGGTCATACCATTGCAAAATGTCGCTTTAGGAGGTTTTTAGTTCCTAAAGGCGTTTATCAATGGTTGCCCAAATGCAATCCTATTTTCACTCACAACCAAGGACCTAATAAGAATTGGGTACCTATTTCCCTTGATTGATTGTGTAGGTACAACGTCTTGAGACCACGGAAAGAAGATGGGTTATTGATAGTGCCTGCTCAAGGTATATGACGGGAGACATATCTCTTTTCATCGACTTTGTGGTGAAGAAAAAGGGATTTGTTACCTACGGAGACAACAATAAAGGGTCAATACTTGGCAAAGGTAGTGTAGGTAATCCATCATCTACTACTATCTCAAACGTGCTTCTTATTGAGGGTCTTAAACACAACCTATTAAGCATTAGTCAATTATGTGACAAGGATTATAAAGTATCATTTTCAAAGGATTGTTGCATAATTGAAAATAGTGATAAAAAGGATGTGTTTAAAGGTTTTAGGGTCAATAACTTTTATATGCTAGACTTGAATGAGGCATCGTTGAGTAGCGACAAGTGTCTAGTTATGACGAGTGAAGATTCATGGTTATGGCATAGACGGTTGGCGCATGTCAATTTTGATTTGCCTAATAAAATAGTTTCTAAAGACCTAGTAATCGGCTTACCCAAAATCAAATTCACAAATGATCACTTATGTGATGCGTGCCAAATAGGGAAGCAAACAAGGATCTCGTTTAAGTCTAAAAACATTGTTTCAACCACGAGACCCCTTGGCTCCTCCATATGGACCTCTTTGGACCATCTAGGATTAAGAGCCTAGGTGGTAACTATTATGGTTTTGTGATTGTCGATGACTTTTCTAGGTTTTGCTGGACTATTTTCTTAGCAAGCAAGAGCGATACTTTTTCGGTTTTTGTAAAATTTGCCAAGTTATCCCAAAACAAATTGAACACAAACATTATATCAATTAGAAGTGATCATGGAGGTGAGTTCGAAAATCATATTTTTGAAGCATTTTGCGAAAGCCATGGGATTGATCATAGTTTTTCCGCACTGCGTACCCCTCAATAAAACAGGGTTGTGGAACATAAAAATAAAATTTTGGAAGAATTAGGAAGGACTATGATCAATGAGAGTGGCCTTCCAAAATACTTTTGGGATGATGCCATTAGTAGGCTTGTTACGTTTTGAATAGGGTGCTCATCCGTCCTATTCTAAACAAGACACTGTATGAGCTTTTAAAAGGGAGGAAGCCCAACCTATCTCAACTTCACGTTTTTGGTTGTAAGTATTTCGTGTTGAATAATGGTAAAGAGACACTTGGTAAGTTTGATGCTAAGGCCGACGAAGGTATCTTTCTTGGATACTCTCATTCTAGTAAGGCATGTAGGGTTTACAATAAGAGGTTACTTACTGTTGAGGAGTCGGTACACGTTACTTTTGATGAGTCTTATCCAAAAAATGTCGGAAAAGGTAGTTATTTTCATGGTGCAGGTGTATCTTCAGAAGACCTACTCAAGGACACTGATAAAGATACACCAACCTGAAGTTATCTTTATCACTAACTAACATAGAAGGTTTAGCAAGGACGAAAGGGGAACTTGCAAGGACAAAATGGTTATCTTTCCCTATCTCCTTTAATTTTCGAATTGTTTACGCTTGTGATTGTTTAAATGTTCGATAAAAATTATGGTATAGTATAGTGCAGAAAACCTAATTTGAAAAACACTGCACAATCATTTTGGATTGTCCTTAGTGAAAATTTTGCACTAACTAACATAGAAGGTTTAGCTTGGAGTATTTCGCACTCCAAGTGCTCGATAAATTGAACGCTTACAAGGTGTTTGATATATTGTCAATTTGGTTTAATTTTTTATTGTTCATTGGAGATTGCATAACATTGAGTGTTGTTGGTTAATTGATTAATAGTTAAGTTGTGATTCTATTTTCTTATCGAGTCTTTCGTTCCACTTGGCTTACGCATATCCGATTCTCTCAGTAACCGGTTCGTTCAGACGAATTGTCCACGGCCGCTTCCGCAAACAATTTTTCAAAAAATCAAATTTAAGCGCCAACTCACAATTAAAAAATAGTGATCTATTCAACCCCCCTTCTAGATCAATTTTCGTCGTCTAACAAAGGGGGTTGAAATTTCGTTTTCAAAATAAAAGCTTTTTGTGAAGCTCAAACAAAATCACAAATAGACTAATAATAGAGAAAGACACACGATATATCCTGGTTCACTTGAAAAATATCAAGTTAATCCAGTCCACCCGCCAAGGTGATTTCGCCTTATACACAAGGACTTAATCCACTATAACCAAACTGATTACAACTGTACTAGCAACTGCTGGTGACTAACATACACAGACTGACTGTCTCTTCTTAAGGATTCAGACCCAACTGGTCCCTTAAGGAATACAAGCAACTGTTTGAACAAATAATAAAATGTTTACAATGAAGTGCTTCTACACAAGCTGATATAAACACAATTTCTAGCTCAAACTAACTTAGAGAAAATCTATACAGTAAGAACAATTTTCTTCTTTGTATTGTAGTACTTTATTGTTCACTCACAGATTTCTCTAGTTGTATTTCTGTGTTTCTTTCTCGTATGAATCAGTGTCTTGGTATATATATTTTTCACATTTGGTGTCCCCTGATTCTTTGAGTGATCAAGTCTTTATATTGCCAGAAAAAGATCGTTGAAGGGTAGACCAGGAATATCAGTAAAATTAATGGCGACTCGAAATAATGTCGTTATTCTGGTATGAAAATCGTACACTGAAATTGTCCTTTGTGCCACCAAATCAGGGTAGTGGAATGGTAGTGGAAAGGAACGTGTTTGTTCTGTAATATGTACTATTTTCCCTCGCAAACGTTTCATCTTCTTCTATTCATCAGAGGCTTCTGAATTGATATGGTTGAAGCATGATCAGAAGAATGGATCACTGGGTCTTCAGAGTCTTGAGTCTTCAGAGTCTTCAGAACTTGTTCAACAGAACCTTGTCTTCAGAGTCTTCACCACTCCTTCTTCAGAACCTTTGGTTATCAAAAATATAAGTCTTCAGAGTCTTCAGAACTTGTTCAGCAGAACCTTATCTTCAAAGTCTTCAGAACTTGTTCAGCAGAACCTTGTCTTCAGAGTCTTTAGAACTTGGTCTTCAGAAACTTAACTCTTCAGAGTCTTCAGAGCGTTGTTCATCAGAACTTTGTCTTCAGAGTCTTCAGCACTTAGTTTTCAGAAGATAAATATCAGAGTTATATTTAGAGCCAGAATCCAAGAGAACATTGCAACAATAACATATTGTCTTCTTAGAGTCTTTCTGAAGCACAGTAGATCAACAGCAAACTTGCTTCTTTGACACAGAAGCGACTTTTGATAATTTGAGAGTGACGTTTCACATGATCTCTATCTGAGTCAGAGCTATCTTTATCAAAGTCAGAATTATCTTTATCAGAGTCAGAATCTGTTTGTCAATACTTTAGAAAATAAACGTTAGAGTACCAAAATTGTTCTCACACAAATACAACTTTGTTATTATCAAAACTTAGAGATATCTTGCAAAACCAAATCTTGTTATAACACTTCAATGATTAAGCACTTACAATGTAATCTCTAAGAAGTTGGATTAAGGAAATTATCGTTTAGGGTGTCAATAAGTGGAGCATGTGATAAAAACTCAAAGTGCATAATTTTATCTTTAATCTTTGAATTCTTGTCAAATTCTTCACTCTAGATTATGTGAAATACACTCGTGTTTTCCCTGCATTTAAAGTCCGGTAACAAATTGATTAGATTATACTCTTGTGCTTGCAATCCACAGTCTCTAGGTATATTATCACTCACGTCATTTGGATGCAAGAGTTTGTGGTTGTCTTGGGAAAAAAATTATGCTTACTTGTAAATACACACAATTGTAAAGTTGTGTCAAATTCAATCTGAATTGTGTCAGACACGTCTTAAAAGTTGTAAGAATTATATTTTATAATTCACTGTTCGTGTTCAAAACCTAATTGGATCAATCAACGTCATTGGTGAACAAAATTATACACTCAAACATATGGGTGTAATCCTCGAAGATCTTCCATAAAACTCTCGAACCACAATCAATATCATCAATGGTAAGTTTGGATATGGGTCAATTAAGGAAGTTGATATGTTTCGCCTTTATCATAAATTATGCATTGATCATTTTGTAAACAAATTATTTATTTTGTCGTTTTAAATCTCAACGTATCATTTATTGTGGCCAATATTACAACTGCTTAAATATCTTCTTGAGTAAACAATTTCTTTTGTTTCTTTTGTATAGTTTTTCATTCTCTCTTTTTGATTTTGTCAAATGAAAGAAGGTTTGTAAGATTATCAAAATAAAGTTTTGCATGCGAGTGTTGAGTGTGAGGGAAATCTAAGCTATAAGGATCTCAGATCTCAATATTTGACAAACGTCAAAAAGGGGAGACTAAAAGTCCTCGTTTGGAAACACTACCACTTTATTTGTTATGATGCTTGTCATATTATTATTTTATCGCATTTAAGTCTTTCACAATAAATATTTCACTCGCTTATAGTTAAAAATTATTTTACATGCATAAATCAGGCATTTGACTAAAAGTAGACGCAAGATGATTAAAATTGGAAAGTTTGTGACTTAAATCAAGAAAATCTAGCAAAAATGATTTGAATCATGAGCAAGTTTGAAATTTTGGACTTTTACGTTTGAATTGTAATTCTAATCAAACCCTTATTCAAATTGAATCATGAGGTGTTTTGATTCAAATCATGGCCTAGTTTGATTCAAACCATGAACCAAATGTTTGTTTTTGAAAATAGTTTTGGTTTTTTTATTCAAATCATGATTGAGTGTGATTTGAATCACATTACTCAAATCATGATTTGAACCACCAAGCAGAATTATGAGCTTTTTTCTCTTGATTCAAATCATTCTCTTACTATATATGAATCACTCCTTTTATCTTTGACTCAAATAAAATTGTCATTTTTACACTATCTTTGTATCTTATCTCTAGCACATGTGTAAACCATTTCTCTCTGTAATTTTTGAAGGATAATCATACAATAACCTTTGATAAACTTTGAGTTTTCATCATTCACACAAAAATCTCTCTCAAAGAAAACTTGAAGAAAAACTTTATCGAGTTTTAATCTCTTGTGTGAAAAAATTTGTGTGTTAGATTTTCAAAAACTTCATCTTCAACCTCAAACCAAAACACCATTGATGAGTGTTGATCAACTCTATAAGAGAATGTGAGTTTTTATTGTAAGCTGATTCATTATGTGTTCTAATGTTTTTTGTGAATATTTTTCAAATAGTATAATCGGGTTTTGGATTTTTAGAGATTGAGTTCTACTGAAGAAGAAAAAAAGAAGTTTTCTCTAAGATATTTTGGAGTTTCTAGCATCTATTAATATATCAAGATTGAGACAAAGGAATCTTGATATAATCAAGTGAACATTGATGCGGACGAGGTCTGGAGTACACTGAAGATCTGTGTGAAGGTGTATCTGCTTAAGATCATGGTTGTTGGAGTTGTTGCAACCTTGTGAGATGTGTGCAATTGAAAGAGTATAAAAAAATAGAAGTCTTTGGCCTAATGTTTTTTTCTAAGTATTTCAGCTTTGATTTGTGATTATCATTTGTACCAAAGGACACTTTATTAAAATTTATAGTAGTAGACAACAACAATTTTTGTTGGTTTGCCATTCGATACTGATATAAATTTTGATGTTCAATCTCTCTTACTTTATATCTTTACTTTCTGAATATCAATGCTTAAGTTCATTTCATTAGTCACTTAACACCGAAAAAAAGATATTCTATATTCACTCTCTCAATACTATTCCTTTATTTTACCAAACATTTTCACGACAACCGAGAAAGGTATGACCACGAAAGTTTTCACTTTGTATGTTTTATTTTTGTTTTTCATTTCTTATAATTGATAAGTATGATCGTAAATCCAAAATGTCGTGCTTTCTGTCTTGTTTGTTCATAAGAAACATCATTTTTCATATTTTCTCTTATCAAATTTTTATGAGTTAAGTGAAATTGCTTCATTGGTAAAAGTAATTTTCATATTTATTTTGATGTTCTATACTATTTTTCAATATTTTTAATTTGATATCTGATTCCATCAACTTATTTATAATTTGATTATTTGTTGTAATATTGTACCTTGAGTCTCCCATTACACCTAATTATAGTTAAATTCATTGCAATTTTTATTTAGATTAAGCAAGTTGGTCAAAGTCAATATATGTGTGTCATGAATCATAAGTTAGAAAGCTTAAAACAATGAGTTTTTGAAGTTTAATTTGAATCAAATATATGTATTCAAAGATCATATTTTTAATTTTTTTATTTACATTAAAATCATATTTCCATGTAAATTCTCAGTCAATTGTTGCATAAAAATAAATTTTTGTATTTAAATTTTTTAAATTTCTGGTTGATGATTTGAATTGCACTTTAGCTTAATTCAAATCAAAGAAAAAATTATGCATTTGATTCAAATCACCACATTTCTTGAATTGAATTAATATTTGTAACATTTCTCAACATTTCGCCACTGCCAATTTGATTCGAATAAAAAAATTGTTGTAGAGTCATTGTTCATTTATGATTCGAATCATACAAATGTTTGATTCGAATCGAGAAAATTTCCACTTCTGATTCAAATCATCTTTCACTTTTGATTTGAATCCTTTAAATCAATTTGAGTTGTTGAAACCTTTCAACTTAAAAACTCATTGATTCATGTCTTTGATTCATGTCTTTCATACTTAAGATTCACTTTTCATTTTTCATTCATTTTCATGCATTCATCTCTCTAAACCTCAACATCTCTCCAACCTTCAACCTTGTTCACTTTCATCAACGCTCATCAAACCTTAATCATTCATCAATGGGAAGCTCTAAGAAATCATTTGATAAGTAACAAGGGGTCGTCCAAGTTCATCTTCTCTACCTCCTCTAATTCCCACTGAAAAGAGAATCCTGGTTTGAGCTAATAAGGATAATGAAAGAAATTCCTCCAGACCAAAAGTTAAGATAGTTATCTCAAATCAATATGTCCATAGTGTTGGTCCTACCTATTCTTACCTGAATTTCTATGTTCTTCTGCATAAGGTGAATCACCTCATTTTTTAGGATAAGTTCAAGTATTTCTTTGAGATTTTCGTAATCAAAAGCCATGATCATGAATATTATGTCAAAAATGAATCTAAACAGCATTGAAAATGAACTTTCTGGAACTATTGAAATATTTGGGTATGAACAAGAAATTTAATCAAGACCATGTTAAATCTTTCTCCTGAAATTTTTGAAGCACCTCGTATGGTTTTCTCTATAGGTTTTGTGGAAGACTTATTTCATTCACTTTTGCATATTTTCATGAGGTTCTAGATCCAGAGAACAAGAGCGTAGAAGTAGACCCCTTATAATTAATCATAAGGTTTTTGTCGAATTCCGTTTATGAAGTCAATCTCCAAATTTGTATTTAAAGATCATCTCGACATTTCTAATTTTTCAGATAAGTTAGATGAAATGTGAATTGATAATAGTTCATTGTATCACTATGAAAATTCTATATTGAAAGGAAAGAAATTTGGTCGGAGCTGATGATACGAATTTTTTAATGTAGATGTTGGTTAACCAACCTAAGGTCAGTTGGGTAAAGTATATAATTGACCAGATAATGATCTGCAATGAGAAGCCAAACCAACCTCTTTTCTGCACGCCTTTCATTTAGCTAATCCTTGAAATAAATGATATTTTGTTTGAAGAAGTTGATCTTGTTAAAGCATCAAAGCTCTTTGATGTGCATGTTGTAAAGAAAATGAGATATCATCCGGATGACAAGGATAAATATTACTATCAAGACAACTTCTGCAAGATCTACAAGGACAAGTTTGTTGTCTGTGAGAAAGCACCTAAAGGTTTTGTTCCTTGGAAGGAAACTCCTTCATCTACTACCACCCCATTTTCCACCTCATTTGATGGTATGACTCCAATTTTCAAACCCTACATTGACAATTGTTTTGATAGGGTTATGATCGATGCTATAGAAAAGGAAGCATGACTAGGAAGCGACAAAGGTAAAGATTAAATATTAGCTTCTTTGTTGATGTTTGTCAAGGAAGCCATTAATGCAAATAGTTCGAGTTTCACTTTCAACATTTGAGATTTTGCCAAAGATGACTGTTTCTCATTTGACCTCCCATGATTTTAGCCTGAATAACATTACTTTTAATCTTATTTATAGTTAGTTTAATTTTTAGTTATGGATAATTATTAGTTATTTCTATCGTGTTTTGTGAAGTATTGTCGTATTGTGCATGTTTTTATTAATAATGCATGCTAGTGCATTTTCTCCATTTTAGCTTATTTGTGTTTTGGTATTTATCTTATCCTCCACTCATATTCTTAATGTGATTAATATCTGAAATTACGTTGACTTTTGCTCAATTGCGTCATTGATGTGTTTTTATGCATGTTGGTTGTGTTGCTAGTAAATAATGTGATTTTATTTTGTTTTGCATTATAGTTATTGTAGTTCCTTTTGTTTGGTTGCATTAGGTAAAACAACATATATACAAGTGTATTTTACGCAACATGTGGAACAAGATGTTCCAACATGTGTTCTAGCACCTGAGTTTGTTGCTATGAAGAGTTGTTAAGCTAAAATGCTTGACATAACCAATTAAGAAAGAGTTGTTCTGCTAAAGTGCTTAGCGGAACCAGTTAAGCAAGAGGTTCCAAGATGTAACTAAGGTGCTTGACATAACTAGTTAAGCAAGAGGTTCAACATGTGAGTATGTATCATCTCGGCATAAGATTTAGGTTCTGACTATCTTTAAACGTCCTTCATAAGAGTTGTGGTGTTGACTTTTTTAGAAGATGCATATGTTTGCTTTTGGGAAGAATGTTTTGTTGTTAATCCAAAATCTATTTGAAAAGATTTTGATTTGTTTCAATCAAAGAAGATTTGACTGAATGCACCTTGAAGGAAGATTTGGTCCAAGATGTTGAAACAAGTTTTGTTCATGCCATGAATCCCCAAAGGTTTTGATGATAGCAAAGTATTTGAAAAAACAATTAGGATCTCTAACTAGCCAGTTTATGTGTGCAGAATTATATTTACTTGATGGAACTAGTTCTGACACTGAAATGACTTTGGTTCGGTTCTGGTCACACTCTTTCAAGGACGTATGATCAAAAAAGCTGCTGCTAGTACACTCCTGCTCAGAAGCGTGTTATGTTGCCTCTGATGTTGAGTAATGTCATATCAGTTCTGCTAACACGGGACTCAAGATTTATTGACATTATCTTCTACAGGTTGTGTTGTACTTGAATCAAAGTTGTATCCTTTAGATAAAGACCTTGTTTCAGGGATACTCTTGTGACTGAAAGTCCCAACACTTGCTTCATTAGAAAAGAAGGTGTACTAGAAGATTTGGTTCTGTTTGTAGCCGTTGAAGATCTCCAACGTCTTTATTTTCCTTGGCTATAAAAAGGAGTTGAAGATTCGAAGATCAATTAAGAAATAACGCTGCAAATACAACTAAGACATACACACACTACTTTCAAAAAAGTTGAGTCTGTTAAGAGTTCTTACTCTTGTGTTGATTAAGAATCTTTGTAATAGTGTGTTTTATTATTTGAATACCTCTAATATGTTATCAAGTGTTTATCTTTTGTAAGTTATTGCTTCTCTAAATTAGTTGTTTTGATTAAAGTCTTAGACATGAGCTCTAAGCAAGGTTAAAGTCTTAGACACGAGCTCTAAGAAAGGTAAAAGTCTTAGACACAAGCTCTAAGCAAGGTAAAAGTCTTAGGCAGGTGGTCTAAGCAAGAGAAGTCTCGGCCAGAAGCTGATTGAGCAAAGTGAAGTCTTAGACACGAGCTCTAAGTGAGGGAAGTCTTGGACAAGTGGTTTGAGCAAAAAGAAAAGTCTTATACAAGTGTGTATAAGCATGTGTAAATTGTAGTGGAAAATCTCTTGCTTGGCAAGGGGACTGGAGTATTCTCAGTTAGGAGAGGAACCAGGATAACTACTGTGTGTTCTTTGCTATTTTACTTTACTACTGCCTTTATTTCTGCTGCACCTTATCATATTCTAAATTCAATTTTAGATTCTGAACTCTGGTTCAGAAGTAAATATAACTTTTGAAAAACATAATTCAACCCCCCATTCTTGTGTATTTTTCTCACCTTCACAAGATTTACTCTACAAATAAGATTTATATGAAGACATTTATTTTGGATGTTCTGGTGCAACATGTGGAACATGATGTTCCAACATGTGTGTTGCATCATCTGGTCTCTATCAATAGACAAATATTATTGTAGTTATGGTGAAGAAGGATGTGTTGCAACATCTAGTCTCTATAAACAGACATATGTCATTGCAGCTGTGGTGAAAAATAGGCATAAGTGGAACACGATGTTCTAACATGTGTGCAACATCTTGCCCCGACTCAACAGTTCAATGTTACTGTGTTTTTTTAGCAAAATTCTGGTTGAGATTCAATCATATTCGTTGCTATATTTTAGCAATGCATTTTTTGTGATTTTTTTGACATTTGTTGAAGACCAAATCAATTTAAATGGATATTTAAATTTGAATTAAAAATAAATCATATATTTTGTTGGATATTTTTATGGAAAAAATCATATCCAACAATATCTGCATTTAATGAGACTCAAGCCTAGATTCTGAGGTGTGCACGTTTTGAAGACTCCTTGTGTTAGGGTTTCAATTTTTTGAGTATTTATTTATTATTGTTGTGCACCACCCTAGCGCATCCATTCATATCTTAAGGCAAAGTGGTTGGTTTC
The DNA here is from genome assembly GCA_022829125.1 of Lathyrus tuberosus. Taxonomy (NCBI): domain Eukaryota; kingdom Viridiplantae; phylum Streptophyta; class Magnoliopsida; order Fabales; family Fabaceae; genus Lathyrus; species Lathyrus tuberosus. The sequence continues at coordinate 8,909,576 of JALAZF010000031.1, forward strand.
CTTGTTGAGCTGTAAAGCTTTGTTCCAAGATACTAATTCTATAAGTTTGAGAAGAACCAGGTGACTAATCTCGTGTTCTTTATTTCTTAGGTGTGGGCTCACCGAACCAGGTGTCTATCTCGTGTTCTTTATTTCTTTTCTACTTCATCATCTTGTATAAACTAAAGTATTTTCTCTTGGTATTTTAAATTAGGTTTTATTCTAGTATACAATAACCTAGACACTGTGTTTGACATTTGTCCCCATAATCTGTTATTTGTCATAACCTAGTTGTTCACATTGTCCTAGACATCTGGTCTAACATTTGTCCTCTTGAGAACAAAATTTCAATTGGCATCAGAGCAGACACCCTATTATGTTTAGGTGTATTCCAGGGTTCATATTTTGTTCAAGATGGATAACTTCAATGAATGAGGAGTTTTTCATAGATCAAATATTATTTATCCTCCAAAAAATAGAGCCAATGGAAGTTATGAAGATTGTGAAGACCAACTAGAATGTAATTCTAAAAAAAATCTCAGGTTTGACAAGATTTTTAGTAAATTAATGGGAAAACTTGACAAGAAATCTAACCAAATTAGGTTTGACTCTCTCTTGCATAAGCAAAGTCCCCAGTAGAGTTGCCAAATGTCGCATATCGAAAAATACAACCTACGAGCTTTCGCTCGCTCGCGGAATGTTTAAACAAATTCGCCACCGAACTTTATTTATTCCAAAGAAGGAAAGAGAAAATATTAATAAAACTCTTAAAAGAAAAACAAGACGGTCGCCACAACCAAATTCGGGTCCGGGAGTCGATTATGCAAGGGGAAGGTATTATCATTCATCACACCCCTTGTACTTAATGGAAACCATATAGTTAGATTTGCAATTTAATGTTACCTTATGTCGTTTTTTTTCTTAGAGTTATAAAATATTGAAAAGGAAAGTAAAAAGAGGTCGCAAAAAGGTTTTTATTAAGGTGCTTGACGAGATTGTGGGTCACAATCTTACATATCCTCGGGAATAATGAGGAATTCAAAGCAATGTAGTTCTGCATAGAAAACTACGTATTAGTTGGTTGATTTTATTGAACGAATGTTTAGATCGCGCTCTAGAAGTTAAATGTTGTTTGTGCTCTCAATTTGGAGGCTTAAAGCGTTTGTTTGTATTGCAGTAAAATAGACTAAACAATGTTCTCTCTGAAAAGGTTTTCGATCACGCAGGGGGTGAGAAAATGGGTTTGATGTGTTGAAGTTTGCATTTGAGTGGATATAGATCGTTCGAATCGTCGAGTTAGACACTTTGTATCCAAATAATCGAGGAAAATATTAGAAGACACTAGACCATTTCCTTTTTCATTCTTTGAACTGCAAAAGGATTAGATATCGTTAAGATGCTTTGAGTAGATGACGAATACTCGAATGGCTGAGCTATACACCTCGTATCTAAGTATTTATGGAAAAGAATATTAGACACTAGACCATTTCCTTTTTCGTCCGATTTATTAAGAAAGTTAGTTAGCTTAAGATTTAATTGCAAAAGTGGTTTGAGATGAATCAGGTTGGTGGTATTTAAATGGATGACGAATTAGGCAATTCGTACCCAAACAATAGGAGAAAAGAATAGTAGACACTATACCATTTCCTTTTTCACCCTTTGTGAAAAATCCTCAAAAATTGATTAGATGTTTTAATCTAATTTGAGAAAAATGCACTTGATGAAGATCGGGATTTAGTTCGCGTTATTTCGAAATTAATCGAAGGAAACAAATTTTGAAAATTATCGCTTGACGTTGGATCTTTGATTTTTTAATTATTGAAAACATTTTATTTATCATTTATTTATTTAATTAATTAAGATAATTAATAAAATAAATAAAAGGAAAAAAAATAAATAAGAAAGAAAGGGGGTGTGATAAAAATGTAGGTTTATAAGTTTAGCAAACATAAAATAGTAATGGCCCATGGCCCAAATTAATATTAAAAAATAAAACAAAACAAAAATTGGTTGCAATTATATAAAAAAAGTGTTGATAGAAGTTGAGCCCAACAGAATCCCAAACATGGTCCAAGAGGAAAGGAGGGAGTCAACATTCGTTGACTATACCTCCTCCATGAGATGAAATCAGGGACAAATTTATCGGCCACAATTAGAGGGTGTGTGATAGAGTCTCCATGAAGGAACATATCCAGAATTTAGTTAACATTTGACTAAAGGAAACAAATTTGTTGGCCCGTGAATGAGCCATGTGGCCAAGGGGAGGGCGGTGATAACAAAATATGATAAAAAAGAAAGTCAGTGTGAGGAGCTCATAACCAAATGCTCTCTCTTTCTCTTTCTCTATCTCCTCAAATCACGTGCCTTCCACTCTCTCTCTTCAAACACGGACAAACACATTTTTGCTTAAGAAAACGGATCAAAAGGGCTTTTAAGGAAAAACAAACGACGACAACATCATCAAATCAACAAAATGACAACATCAAAATCAATCCAAAATGCAACCTAAGCCTAAATCTAGGCTCAAAATTAAGCAAAAGTCATTCAATCATAAGATCAAAACAACGAACCATAATCCCCAATCATCCTCAAGTCTTTTCATTTACTGTGATTACAATGAGTTTCAGCAATTCGAAGAATAAACAAGCTATAATCATAATAGTATATGAATAAGATGCAACAAAATGAGGGAATCAAAGCCTTGCCGGAATATGAAACTCCGATGAGGAATCCGACGAACCCCGATATCGAATATACCTTAGGTATGTATATGAAATCTCCTTCTTTACTCCTTTGTGCTTTTCGCAACTCTTCTCGTCTCATATTCTTTGGCATATTTTTTCCTCTGTGTATGTGTGCGTGTATGTGTGTATGTGTGTGTGTATGTGTGTGTGTGTACGCACGCGCGTGTGTGCTTTTTAAATTTGACATAACTTTGGTATAAGCCTTTTTTGTAGAACTTTTGCTAGCCTTTCCTTAGGGATTTTTTTGTGTGTCTAGAGCAGCCAGTGAGGTGAGTTTTTATAAGTGAATTGAGAGAGGGAAAGGATTCACTTAAAATGAATTTTTGGAGGGAAGATTTTGACGAATGTTCCTTGTGAAAGCTTGTAATCCGTGTGAATGAGTGAATTGGAAGATTAAGATTAATTTGATTGAAATCCAGTTATAATTTGAGTTTGTTTACTGGATGTATGATATGATGAATTTGAATAGCATGGTGAAATGGGATGAAAGGGTAGCTCACGCGTTCTGCTGAGATTTATTTTTGTTTTTGATCAATTTTTTATTTAATTAAACTCGTGTTAAAAAGTATATGTATGTGATGGTGATGATTGATGATACTTGATGATGTTGATGACTCACATGCTTGTTTTGGATGCTTTGTCTTTGTTGAATTAATTTATTCCAAAAGGTATGTATGGGCACTATGTGTTTATTTTGAATGATATGATGTGTTGGTATGATGCTTGCTGCACATGTTTCAATTTGTTTTTATTGGTTTTAATTCAAATTTCATGTATGGAATTTGCAGGGTGAGAATGAAGGTGATTCTATGGAATGATGTTATGTTAAATGATGGTGATGTATACTTGGAGAGATGGAAGAGTCATGGTGAAGATGAGTGTAACACGAGGGAATGAAGAAGGAAATTTGTGTGGGGGCCCTCCACCACTTGAACACTTTCTCTCCTTTGTACTTTTTTGTCTTATTATAAACAATGTAAACTTCTTTATACTTAAATTGAAAAAAATAATGTAATAAACTTTCTTTTTTGTATTTTTGTATTCAATGTAAAAAAAAATATACTCTTTACATTCAATTCTTAGGGAGAGAAGTAGGTCTCTTTGTTTTTTACCGAACCTCTATACATCGTGGTGTTCATCTCTTTCCCTTCATCTCCTTTAAATTTATGCAATTTATTTTCTGCTATATATTTTTCCGCTGCTAAGGTTTTGAAATTTTTTCTAAACTCTGATTTTATTTCTCAAATTTTTTCAAAACCAAGTTTTTTAAAACCACACAATTCACCCCCTCATTTGTGTGAAGTCTCGAATCCAACAAAAGCCAATAATCACATCCATGATGGTTAATAAGCAATGGCTATGCCACTTGGTTAATTTTAATTCAGTACTTATGTACAAGAATTAACGCTCATATATATGTACAATGTTGTTCCATAAAGAAATGCATATATTTTCACTAAACTATCTATTTTCCTTGTGATTATGAAAGGTAGCGATGAGTGTGGGGTACGGCCAAAAGAGATCAAATCCCCATAACAAAAATTAGAAGTGATGTCACAAACACCACACGCATATGACTAATAAAATAAAAACCCCACGATGCTAATGCACACTGAAGATGGATGGTTTATACCCGAGTGAATCGCACACTCAAAGATAACACAGAGTCGCCACCGAACTTTATTTAGTCCCAAAGGACAGGGAAAATATCGATAAAACCCAAGGGGAAGAGAAACGGGAACGGGGGTCGGTTATGCGAAAGGAAGGTATTAGCACCTAACGCATCCGTCGTACTCGACGGGAACCATTTCGCTTGCTTCTAGGCTTGGATGAGTTATTTATCTAAATGCTTCTAGCTAACAGAAAAGGAGAGAGAAAAGAAAAAGAAAAGAAAGAAGAAAGTGCTCGCGGAGGATTGGGGCCCTCGTGCCTACGTACCCTCATAGTGCAATGAGGAAATTAGAGTGTCGTAGTTCTTGGAACTAGGGGACAGAGAAGAAAGAAGAAAGGGAGAAGGAAGAAAGGTGGAAGTGTGCTCACCAAGATCATTGCGATCTCGTGCCTACGTATCATACATTTGAAAGAATGCAGAATCAGAGCTTCCGTAGTTCGGGGAACCGAACGGAAAACAAAACAAGAAAGAAACAGAGAAATAATAGAAATGGTGTCAAAGCCAAGAGCAAGAGTGAAAGAAAACTCTACTGGGGAAGACCACACAGTAAGAGCGATTGCACAAGAGACTAGAAAAAGAATGGTGTCAAAACCAAGAATGAAAGAAACTCCGCTGGGGAAGGAGAATAAAGAACAGCTAGGGATAGAGGGTAAGCGACCCGGCCGGGGATCCAAATAAAGGGATGGTGTCAAAACCGAAAGAAAAGGGAGATTCGGTATATTAACTGGCTAGCAGTGGTTAATCGAAGAAAGAGAGTAAGACCCTGGCGGGGGAAGGGAGGCTGGTGTCAACGGACGGGTGTAGGACCGATTGAAGGTGGTAACCCAAAAGGGGTGTTGGTATCGACTGAGCAAACAACACTTGACCAACAAAGAAGGGTATTGAACCAAAAGAGGTTGCTAACCGCTGGGGTTCGATTTTTTAACAGAACACTGTGATTAACCGTGAAGAACGAGTGATTAACCAAGAGAAGGTGATTAACTCTAAAAGGGCTTCAGTATTTTAACAGATGGACTGTGGTTAACTAAAGAAACAGGTGATTAACCGAGAGAAGGTGATTAACCCAAGGAACTCAGTATGTTAACAGACGGGCTGTGATTAACTGAGAAGGAGTGCAAACATTGGTGTTTTAACTGACAGGCAGTGATTAACAAATAAAGGGAGAAGAACCAAAAGCGGGTTGTGAACTCCTGGGGATTCGGTTTTAACAGAAAACCTGTGATTAACCGAAGAAAAGGTTTAGACTCATCAGGGGAATCAAAAGAGCAATGATTGGCCACAAGAAAAAGAATGTTGAGACTAAGGAGGAGAATGCCAACTCAAGACAAAAATGATCTTAACCAAGAAGGATGGTGATTAATCCAGAGAGAGATTGAGAGGTGCAAAAAGTGATCAAGGGTCGACCCGACTGGGGAATGAGAAACACTATAGCTTAAGGATAGAGGTGACTATTCTCGAGGAGAGAACAATACGCCTTTACTAAAGAAATAGCCAGAATGAGGGTAGAAAAACTCCATCCTTATTCCTTCTCTAGCACCCAAAATATAGTGTGGAAATTGAAACGGACAGCGTCACAACTCCAATTTGTACAGTACTAAAGTGTCGCGCGAAACTCCGACTCCGCGGTGGGTCGAGAAAGAGAAGATCTAAGGAGGTCCTAAAGAGAGGGAAGGGAGAGATCAACTAATCGAAACATGGTTTTGATCAATTAATCAAAAGGGAAAAAGCCATGCTAACAATTTTTCAAAGAGGATGAAAAACCATTAAAGCAAAAGGTGTAAATTATTGATTAAACATGATTAAATTTGTTCAATAAAGAAAAAATTTAATGCAATCAAGAAGCAAATATGCAAAACAGTACCAAAAGGACAATTAGTATGCAATGCAAAACATGCTAACAAGTGATCAAATGAAATGCAAGATGTTCATGAACAAACATTGTCAAAGTTGCAAATAATCGAAAAATGTAAAGTCGAGCCTCGAAAATTGACTAGCATGCTTCAAACAGAAGTTAAACAACACTTACAACATCCACAAATAACAAGCACATTGATCCATGGAAGTGAGAGGAAGAAAGCATACCAAACAAGCTTGAAAAAACTCAAAATTGGCAATCCTGTTCAGTGGTAACCGGTTACTGCATATCTACTAACCGGTTACTTACTTGAAAATCAGTGTTTTTGGTGAGATTTACACTGAGTAACCGGTTAGCAGTTATGCTGTAACCGGTTACCACTGTGACAGTGGCAAAAATAACAGAAAAAATAGCTTTTCAAAAGTGATTTTCTGCACTTAATCACTTATACCAACCACCACATGCAAGATCATGAATTTATGCACGAAATTTACATCATGTGAGTGCGATTAACACATATTACAAGCATCAATCATGGAGATCAAAGATCACGCAAATGCATAACAAATCGAACCGAAAACGAATGGAATTTCATCGTAAATGCGCGAAAACGATCGAAACAGTTAGCAAAGTAAGATCTACCAACCTACAAGACGGAGATGTGTCTTGGTAATTGTTGCAAAGTATTCTTGATGCAAAAAATAAAGAAAACCAGAGGAATCTTCAATTTGTTGACGAAACATATCGAAACCGAGCAAAATATGATGAAGCTCCGAAATGAAAAATTGAATCGTTGAATGTTGCAGCAAATACTCAAGATTAATCCATAAGCTGAAATAATTCCAGAAATCCAAGTATAATAGCAAGAATGATGAAGGTTGAGCTCAAGAAATAATCACTTTTGATGTAAAAGTGATTATCTTTTGTTGTAGAAATTGAGCTTTGGTGAGGTTTTGGAAGAGAATTGAGATGAAGATGAAGATGTAACAGAGAAAAATCAGAGAGAATGTGGGAGAATTGAGAGTGAAGTGTGAAGAATTTGTGTGAGAAATGTGGGAAATGGTGGAGAGCGTTGAAAAGTGAGTGAAGGTGTGCTTATATAGATTTTTGGTTTGGAATGTGAGAGGTTTGGAATTTGGTTTAGAATTAGGTTAGGAGTTAGTTGGACTTGACTCACCGAGTCAAGGCGGTTAACTCGGTTAGTTAGAACCAACTCGGTAACAATCCCAAGGTGAACTCCAACATCCAAAAATCCACATTACTTGGAAAACAAGGAACATGGTGCACTTGATTTGAAGTGAAGTATTAGAGCAAATGCACTCGGAAGGAATTGAATAGCTTGGTAATGTCTAGAGATGTCTAGAATATTCCACACACTGCTAGAATTAAGTAGAACCAAATACCAAAGAGAGTGTATGGTTGCTGTCCCAAAAATGCAGCAAAATCTGCAACTTTGTACAGAGTAACCGGTTACTGCATATCCGCTAACTGGTTACTTGCTTGAAAATCTGCATTTCTGGTGAAAAATACACTGAGTAACTGGTTATCAAATATGCTGTAACCGGTTACTTCAGCCAAACTTCCCCAAATTTGCTTGGAAAATGATGCTGAAATGCCGGTTTCGATTTTCCAACTCTTGTTTTGATGAGTAAACATGGAAACCTTTATTTTGAGCTTGTTTTGGTGATGATATAATCTTGAGAGGATGTGATTAATCGGGCTTGGAAAACCTGCAGATCCTGCTACAAGAAACACACAGAGAAAAGTGTGAATGCGTATGCTGCCGATGCGAATGTACATGCTTATGCAAAAAGGCAAAAGAGGGAGGTCAAATTTTGGGTTACGATAGCTGCCCCTATTTAATCCACTTGGACCTGAATGTGAGAATTGGGCTAGCTTTTCGATGATTCGAGGTAGAAGGGGATTAAATAAAAGAGTAGCTCGAAAATTTGGCCGACGGTGACAAAAGGAGAGTGTTAAGAAAGAAAAGATAAGTGCAAAGTTGGCTGAAAAGTCAGGCAAAAAAAGGGATAGTATGATCGATGCATATGCTATGTATGTGTTTCTACATGATGCTTGATATTATGCAATGCAAAGGATCAAGATAAGGCATAATGTGAAGTGGTTAGGCAGGAATCATAGCAAAACGACTTCGACATCCTCGGTCGGGGAGAGGACCCGTAGATAAAGACAAATCTCTGCTGGAGAAGAGAGTTAACGAAGGATGATGATCTTGCCGGGGAAAGAAACCGAGAACCTCTCAGGTTTCTAAATCACCATGGACGTCTCTGTTGGGATGGAAGCACTAAATTAATCCTTCCTACCAAGACTGGCTCTGTGTTGGGAAAAATATCCTTCCAAACCATGTTGACTTTGCTGAGGAGAAACCTCTGCTGCTGGAGACAGATAGTTTCAAATTATCGGGGATGATGTGCAACCCTTGCTGGGGAAAAGAGAACAAAGTGTCTTTGTTGGGAACACTTCAACAACCTGCCTAGAGACATTACAAATCTGTCAGAGAAAAGATATGTAAACAAACAAGCTTTTCGACAAATCGTAATGGCGTTTGCTGGAGAGAATGATGACTCTGCTGAGGAACTGCTGAGGGGACAACAACTTCTTCACGGAACCATCACATTGTCGGCCAGGCGTTAGGCTTACCAATGGATATTACTGATTATCCTGTAGGAGTTACCAGTAACACATGCAATGCATAATGCTTTCTCGATTGATTTAGCTTTTTATTATTCTCAACGTTTTTTAGTATTATGTGATCATAAATAATTGTTTATTCTGCAAACAAAATACTGGAATGAACAAATTGAGATAACAAAGAATGCATTTTATTGAATGTAAAAATTTTTGTACATAAAGTGTGTACCAGGATGCAAAATCCTTGATGAGGAAAATTTCAATAAAATTGAAAAACAAATGTAAATGGCAAAGGGAAATCATGTTTTGCATTGATTACAACATTGGCTACCATCCACTGTAAGTCTAGGTTCCAACGCCTTGCACCAGTTGATGATGATTGGAATGTTTTGTTACCGTCTGAGGTCTAGCTGTGATAAAGGGAGGCTCAAGTGTTCACAGTCAATGCCTTTATCCCTAATTTTTGCCTGGACATGTTTTTTCCTATTTTTTGTCCACCGGGATACCCATTTTTGCCTAAGTCGCCCTTTCGGGTTTTCAACTTAGCGGGCTATCATTTTTTTTCATTGTCCCTAACTTTTGCATGGACATCTCTTTTTTTTGGTCCATCGGGACGTCCATTTTTGCCTAGAATGTCCTTGCGGATGTCAATCTAACGGACTCTTATCCATTTTTTTAGGCATAATATTTTTTTTACTGTATCGGAGTTCACGGGCGATGGCAACTCCTCCCCATCCATTGTGGTGAGGATCAGGGCTCCACCTGAGAAGGCTTTCTTGACAACAAAGGGTCCTTCGTAATTGGGAGTCCATTTGCCTCGTGGATCCGAGTGAACAGGTGAATACCTCTTGAGCACGAGCTCGCCTTCACAGAACGTTCGAGGAAGAACTTTCTTGTCAAAAGCTCGCTTGAGGCATCTCTGATACAAATGACCATGACAAACGGCTGTAAGGCGCTTCTCTTCGATGAGATTCAGCTGGTCGTATCTGGATTGAACCCATTCAGCCTCATCAAGACCTGCTTCCATGATGACTCTGAGCAAAGGAATTTCGACTTCAATGGGTAGAACGGTCTCCATACCGTACACTAGCGAATACGGAGTCACCCCACTAGAAGTGCAGACTGAAGTTCGGTAGCCATGTAGTGCAAAGGGAAGCATTTCATGCCAATCCTTGTAAGTCTTGACCATTTTCTGGACAATCCTCTTGATGTTTTTGTTTGCTGCTTCAACGACGCCATTCATCTTGGGCCAATATGGTGAAGAGTTATGGTGCTCGATCTTAAATTCTTGACACAACTCCTTCATCATATTGTTGTTCAGGTTGCTTGCATTGTCCGTGATAATGTTGCTAGGAATGCCATAACGACATATTATCTCTTTCTTGATGAATCTGGCAACCACTTGTCGTTTAACGTTTGCATAAGAAGCATCTTCAACCCACTTGGTGAAGTAGTCGATAGCAACCAGAATGAATCGATGACTGTTGGAAGCCTTCGGCTCGATCATTCCAATCATATCTATACCCCACTTGGAGAATGGCCAAGGTGAAGTCAAAACATTCAATGGAGTTGGAGGCACATGGATCTTGTCTCTGTAGATTTGGCACTTTTGACATCTTTAGGCAAAGTTGAAATAATCTACCTCCATTGTTGTCTAGTAATACCTAGCCCGAAGGATCTTCTTGGACATAGCAGGACCTTTAGCATGTACACCCTCGCAACCCTCATGTATGGACCTTATGATCGTGTTTGCTTCGTGTCTATCCACGCATCTGAGCAACTCGGAATCATAATTCCTCTTGTACAGTATACCACCACTTAAAAAGAATTTGGCGCAAAGCCGCCTAAGAGCTCTCTTATCAGTGATAGTGATACCCTCGGGATATTCATGTTTTTTCAGATATCTTTTAATGTCGTAGAACCAAGGCTTGTCATCAAACTCATCCTCGATTTCTAAACATTGTGCTGGTTTGTTCAAGTGATCAATGCGGATATGACGAGCTTCATTCTTCCACTTGACCTTGAACATGGATGCTAATGTGGCAAGAGCATCAGCTAGTTGATTTTCTTCTCTAGGGATATGATGAAAAGAAATTTCATCAAAGTAAGGAATCAACTTCGCAATGTGTTGTTGGTACGGAGCCAACTTGGAATCCCGAGTCACAAAATTCCCTCTGACTTGACCGATGACCAAGGCAGAATCTCCATAGACCTCAAGAATCTTGATTCTCATGTCAATAGTCGCTTCAATACCGTAGATACATGCTTCGTATTCAGCCATATTGTTGGTGCATGCAAAGCATAATATGGCAGTGAAGGGAAGGTGAAAACCTGTCGGAGAGATAAGGATAGCACCGATTCCACGACCTTTAGAATTGGAGGCACCATCGAACAGGAGCGTCCATCGCGCTCTTGGTTCGGGTCCTATGTCAGGGTCTGGAGTCTCATAATCTCTGATAAATAGAACATCCTCATCGGGAAAGTCAAACTTCATCTGTTGATAACCCTCTACAGGTTAATGGGTAAGGTAGTCAGACAAGACACTCCCTTTTATTACTTTCTGGGTAACATGTTGGATATCATACTCAGTTAACAGCATCTGCTACCGAGCAATCCTTCCAGAGACAGCAGGCTTTTCAAATATGTACTTTATCGGATCCATTTTGGATATCAACAAAGTAGTATGGAAAATCATGTATGGTCGTAGGCGTCGAGCAGCCCAGACTAGAGCACAATAAGTTTTCTCCAAGAGTGAGTATCTGGTCTCACAATCAGTGAACTTCTTGCTCAGATAGTATATTGCATGTTCTTTTCTGCCAGTGTCGTCATGTTGACCCAATACACATCCCATTGATTCATCGAGAATGGTGAGATACATGATTAAAGGCCTACCAGGAACCGGCGGTACTAAGATCAGTGGTTCTTGCAAGTATTGTTTTATTTTATCAAATGCTTCCTGACAATCATTATTCCATTCAACCGATTGATTTTTTCTTAGTAATTTGAACATTGGTTCATAGGTAGCCGTCAAATGGGAAATTAAACTTGAAATGTAATCGAGTCTGCCCAGAAAGCCACTGACTTCTTTTTCTGTTTTGGGAGGCGGCATGTTCTGAATTGCCCGAACCTTATCAGGATCGACTTTAATGCCTTTCTGACTCACAATAAAACCCAACAGTTTACCAGATCGAACTCCGAAGGTGCACTTCGCAGGATTCAACCGCAATCTAAACTTCTGGAGTCTGTCAAACTGTTTCTTCAGATGGACCAAGTGATCATCCTCAGTCTTGGACTTGGCAATCATATCGTCCACGTAAACCTCAATCTCTTTATGAATCATATCGTGAAAGAGGGTTGTCATGGCACGTTGGTATGTTGCCCCTGCATTCTTTAGACCGAATGGCATGACCTTGTAACAATATGTACCCCATGGCATGATGAAAGTGGTCTTCTCCATATCAGCTGGGAACATTTTAATCTGATTATATCCTGAAAAACCGACCATGAAGGAAAAGACAGAGAACTGCGCTGTGTTATCTACCAAGACATCAATATGAGGCAAAGGAAAGTCATCCTTCGAGCTTGCCTTGTTGAGATCTCGATAATCCACACACATTCTGACTTTACCATCCTTCTTCGGAACTGGGACGATGTTGGCAATCCATTTAGGATATTCGGAAGTGGCTAGGAACCCAACATCAAGTTGTTTCTTTACCTCTTCTCTGATTTTGAGTGCCATGTCGGGTCTGGTCCTTATGAGTTTCTGCTTGACAGGAGGACATCCGGGCTTGAGTGGTAAGTGATGTTCAACGATGTTGGTATCTAACCCAGGCATATCTTGATAGGACCAGGCGAAGATATCAACATACTCTTTCAACAACTTGACCAACTCGGAGTGTACATGCTCTGTGAGGGATGTGCAAACCTTGACTTCTCTTCTGACCTCATCAGTACCAAGATTGACAACTTCCACTGACTATTTGTGTGGCTGAATCTCTATATGCTCGTGCTCAAGGAGCCTTGCTAGTTCAGCCGGTAACTCACAATCTTCCTCACCATCTTCTTCGGCTTGGTTAATTGGAATTCCAGAATTACAATGGATGTTTGCCATGTTGTTATCAATGCTTTTATTAGTTCTGCATGTTTATTGATAAAATAAGCTATTTTGAAAAGTGAAAAATAAAAGAAACTTTTGCCATTTATTTGTGAAAAGTAAAATAAAGAAATAAAATAGAGCATGATTTTGAATGCAAAAAACTTTCATTTATTGATCACATAATATTGCAAAAGCGTGAGGCCCTTTACAAGCTATCCACTCGTCTCGGGCGAGGACGAGGGAATGAGAAAGCAAAATGCATTACATGTTATATGGGAAAACCACAGGAATCACGGTAGATGTCCAATTGTTGAGCTTGAAACCTGGCAGACACTTGCGCACAAGGCTTGAAGTCTGGTTACTGGGACCAGCATCATCAATAGCTGCCACGATGTCACCTTGCTGGAAACCGGCGCTACTGAACTTGATCAAGTTGCACTGCTTCTGACCAGAGGAACCAGATTGACGACCAGGACGGTAACCCAATCCAAAACGATTATGCTTCTCAACTACATCAATCACATGCCCCTAGCCTGACAAAACACCTTTCTGGATAGTCTCCTTAGCACTCTTAGCAAATGCTAAAGTCAATTGTGGTGATCTACTTTGACTAGTTGAAGCAGAGCTGACATCTTCGAACTCGAGACATTGCAACGGCACCTCAGCTATACCTTCCTCGGTCTCTACGTATCAAAAAGATGATAACTCGCTTACAATCAAATCCTCTTCGCCACAGACAATGACAAACTGATCATCAAACATGAACTTTAACTTCTGATGCAAAGTGGAGGTAACTGCCCCTGCAGCGTGAATCCATGGACGACCCAGTAGGCAACTATACGCAGGATTAATATCCATCACTTGGAAGGTAATGGTGAACAAATGTGGCCCAATATTGATGGGTAAGTCCACTTCCCCAATAACTTGCCTTCGAGACCCGTCAAAGGCTCTGACAACTAAGGCACGTGGTCTCATCTCGTTTCCTTCCACCAGTAATTGACTCAATGTGCCCTTAGGAATCACATTGAGGGAAGAACCGATATCTACTAGAACACGAGATAACAGGGTGTCTGTGTAGGTTACAGATATGTGCAGTGCTTTATTATGGGCAGTTCCTTCAGGAGGTAATTCTGACTCATTAAAGCCCAAATACCGACTTGTGGTTATGTTGGCCACTACATCATCAAACTCGACGACAGATATATCATGCATAACGTGAGCATTGTTCAAGACTTTCAACAAAGATGATCTGTGCGCAAGCGAACTCATAAGTAAGGACAAAATTGAGATCCTCGAGGATGTTTGCCCTAGCTGATCCACAATTTTAAAGTCACTTTTCTTGATCAACTTAAGGAACTCTTGATCGTCGAGGGTCTCTTTGCTCTTCGGAACATCCTCAGACGGGATAGTCAGTACTGGAATGGCAGTAGATGCCCCAGGGGTTGCAGATGCAAGCGTTTCCTTGGGAGAAACAATAGTTGGAACTTGAACAGGATTTGTAGTGACCTTCTAAGCAAACACTCGTCCACTACAAGTCATACCTCCACCGGCTGTAACATTCACGATCTCAGATTCGGCGAACCTTACATCCTGACCTCCAGAAAACACAGTAGACCCATATTTCCACGGTACCTCTTTGGAATTCTGATACGGAAACGGCTTCGGCGGACAAACAACGATGGGTTGCACCTTCTTCTGTTTAGGGGATTCCACCGAAACTTTTCTATAGACGACGGTGAACGGCTCAATGGCAGTAACTTCCTCAACAGGTTTAGATCTGGCAAATTACACTTCGCCACGGTTCATCAGAATCTGAACACAACCCTTCAGCCTTCGACACTGATTGGGATTATCGTCACAAATCTGACACCTACCATGCAACCCTTTCAACAACCCATGTTCATTCAATTTCTTGAAAACCACAGCTGTCGAGGTCTTTACTTTGTCGACATCCTTGATTAATTCAGCCCTTGAACTATCCTCAATCATGTTCACCCCAGGTCCATTATGATTCGGTAAAGGATTATTCTGAATGTTAGGTCCTTCCTCAGCGAAAGTCAGAACCTTCTTATCAATGAGTTCCTGAACCTTGGTTTTGAAAACAAAGCAATCCTCTGTTACATGTCCTATGTATCCAGCATGATAAGCACAGGATGCATTCGAATTATGCTTCGGGCCAAATGGAGGAATTGCAGGTGCAATCTGCTTGGGGACAATTGCCCCTTGGTGAACCAAGTAAGGAAACAATTCTGTGTATGACACCGGAATTCTATCGAAATTCGGACGCTTACGGTTTCCTTGATTGGTGTTGTTTTGACGGTTTTGATTCTGATGACTTTTGCTGTTATGCTGATTCTGTTGATGATTCTGAGCATTCTGAATTGGTTGTTGCGGATGATACTGGTATGGAGGTTGTTGATACTGTGCAGCAGTAATGTATGGATATGGATAATACGGCATGAGAGACATGGGAGCTTGATACTGAGGAGGAACTTGAGTTGTCACAGCGTTGGCTTCACCATCCTTTTTCTTGGACTGGCTGTTCTGAGATTTTCTAGTGGCCGGCTGCTGGGAAGCAGCTCCAGGAATCTTTCCAGTCTTCAAACCGTTTTTAATTCGTTCACCAATCGTTACAACATCAATGAAGTTCGATGAAGAACTACCCACCATTTTCTCGTAGTAAGATCCTTGTAAGGTACCCATAAAGATGTCAACCAACTCGTTGTCAGAGAAAGCAGGCCGCACACGAGATGCCATCTCACGCCATCTTTGTGCATACTCCTTGAATGTTTTAGCTGAGCGTTGTGATTGATTCTGTAATTGCAATCTAGTAGGCACCAGATCAAGGTTATATTTGTATTGTTTCATGAACGCTTCGGACAGATCTCTCCAAGTACGGATTTTGCTGCACTCTAAGCCCATGTACCAATCCAATGAAGCACCCGACAAACTATCTTGAAAACAATGAACCAGCAATTCATCATTATCAATATGGGATGCCATCTTCCAGCAGTACATAGTGATGTGACTACGCGGGAAACTTAAACCTTTATACTTTGGCAGATCAGGTATCTTGAATTTTTGTGGCAGCACAGCATTTGAAACCAGACACAAATCTTTGGCCTCCAAGCCAAAAGCAGAAAACCCTTCAATAGCTCTGATACGGTCTTCCAACAACTTATAGTCAGCAGGTCTATTCTGATTAGCGGGCCTGACAAGAATCTGAGGATTTGGCAACTGAGAAGTGGCAGGAGCGTGCACTTGCGGTGTAGCAAACTGAGAAGGATATACCAAACCCTGACTAACCATTTGACCAGTATTATGACCCATCTGAACACCAAATGGATAATACGGATAAGGTACCACAGCAGCTGAGGAAGATGCCCCAGGATAGAATATTCCAGGATGAACATTCTGGACAGCAGTTTGAGCAGCTTGAGATGAAACCAGAACATGAATATGAGGACCCCTATACACATGTTCTTCTTCGTCAGGAGTTTCAGTGTCGGCCAACCCAGAAGTTTGATGAGTTTGAACCTGAAGATTCTCAGGATCATCATTCAACACTGGAGGCGGGACTGAAGTAGGCATGACCCATGGATATGCGACAACATTCCCATTAGGCATGGGCGCAACAAAAGGCTGATATGGTATGAAGGCACTACCATTATTTGCAATATGAGGAGTGTAATTCGGAGGCATGCCCCAAGGAAAACCAGCGGCCATCTGGTTTAAACTGGATTGAGAATTTGTCAGTTGAACAACAGGCTGATTCACAGGCTCAACTGGTACTTCAACCATAGCAGGAGAAGAAACAACAACAGCAGGAGTAGCCGTAACAACAGGAGGAACGATCACAACAGGAGTGACAACAGTTGCATCAGTAGTTGTTGCAACAACAGTGGCAGCAGCAGTGGCGTCCCTCTGAGCACGAAGTAGTTCCATGATAACGTCCATGTTTGTCTGAAACTGATTCATCCGACCTTGAAATTGGGCCAGGGTTTCCTTATAAGCAACGTTCTTAGCTTTGAAGTCAGCCATGATCCTGGATTTTCTTGAGTGGGTGAAATACTGATGTCGAGTCGTCGTCTTGCTACAAGCCGAAAATGATCAGAGTGAGCAAAGGTTCTCGGATGAAGAACATGCATATGCGGGCATGAATGAATGCAATTTATGCAAAAAATAAAATTTTAAAATGCTTATGCAAAAATTAATTTGACATGATGAGATGATATGCAACATCAGAATCAACAAGCCAGCATAGTCTGAATAGTCAAATCTGAACATCTGCAAAGGTAGTGCTGTAACACCCCCAGTCTAATACCCCCAGGCTATTAAAGCGGTAAATAAAAATATTCAAAATTTCATCAGAGTATATTTTAAATTATCATGGCATAGACAGGGAGCATCACATCAATTTGGAATAAACAAATATACAACACCTGCTCATAAAGATATGCAACAGTGGGGTAGCAATTAACAGAGGAACTCAGTTCCTTACACCCACATTTCAGATTTTAGAATAAAAGTGGAAAAATCTAAAACTGAATAACATATATATATAGATATCATGAAAGTTTGTCATACATCAAGTTGTACATGTACAAGTCAAAAGATATATATACAGACTACACAAGTAATCACAACACGGCCACCCTAACTACCCGGTGTCACATATCAGAGCCGACCGACAAAAGAATGAAGACACAAAGCTTCACAAAAAGATCTCCAGCAACTCTAATCTGCAATGCCTCATAGGGCATTATAAAACAGCAGAAGGGTGAGAAAAACAATCATAATACAGTTGCATAAAATTATATATTAACACAGAAATGCACGAGTATAATATTCTCACCACAAATGCACCACAATCGAATAAAACATAACACGGTACAATTATCAGGGATTCATCACCAATGCACATCAATCACACACAATACACTTCTCATCAACACAATTATACATATTCCATCACATTATTCACATTCACAATTAACATACACAATTAATCCATGATTATGCGAATGCACAGAGACCGACACAACGACTCTATGCACATGCCATGCGGTACCGACTTCCAATGTTTCTCATGTCTCATCACCAGTTCACTCAGGAACTATTGGAACCATCGCTCGTTACTTAGTGTAACTCCCCGTCGGGCATACGATGTTCACCCGTCGCTTTAGGTCCTCACATAGGCACACGACGTTTATGGATTGCTTTAGGTCTCCACATGAGCACACAATCCGATCGCTTTAGGTCCCCACACGGGCACACGATCGTCCATAACCATCGCTTTAGGTCCTCACATAGGCACACGATGTTATAGCAGATTCCCTCTGGAACCAAACCGTCTCTCAGGACGTCACAACAATGCATATTATGATGCTTGGCATACAATGACTCGCGACATTTAATATGCACACACACATATGCAACCATCACATTTAACACCATTCATGCTTTGCAATTTAAGCCCCAAACAATGCATATTATATCACGCAACAACACGTAATCATACCATATCCATATCAACAGTACATTGCATGAAACATACCAATTACACACGATTAAAACCACAAAAGTCAACGAGACGACACTATTACAATTTTCCGACAAAATTTAATCGGCTAACAATCTCAAAATTATCATCATAAGAAAGTACATTTTAAAAGCTTTCCAACGATATAAATATCACTTAAATCGGAAATACGGTTCGGAAGATATGAATTTTTAAAAGAAAAGAAATTTAAACAAAAAACTCCCAACCGCCCGGCGAAGCATGCCCACCGCCCGGCGAAACACGCTTCGCCTCTGCTTCGCCCGGCGAAGCACAGGCGACGTCAATTCCACCAAAATGACTCAAAGAGTCAGAAACTTGGCACCTCCACGCCTCTCAAAACCGCCCGGCGAAAGCACGCATCGCCCGGCGAAACGATCCCACCGCTCGGCGCTTCACACCAGAAGCAGAATTTCTGCTTCGTTTTTGCACTGTTCCATATCTAAATTTCCCATTTTCTCCCCCAAATCATTTCCATCAGCAAAACAATTAATAGCAATAGTCCATACACATATAGAGATCATATACCACAAATTATATCGAATTTCGTCCGTGAAAACATCGATTTCTACTCGTTTACGCGTTTTCGACCTATACCCGAAAAACTAACGAACAAGACAATACAACATGCAAACATACATACATAATCATACACAACAATAAGATAATCGAGTTTCACACCCTTACCCGATCAAATAGCGCGTAGAAAAGTCGGTTGGTCGATTCCTAATTCTTCCCAAAATCTCTCTTTTCTTCTCTTCTCCTTTTCTTTTCTTCTTTTCTCCTCTTACTATGTTTTCTCTCTTTTTCTTTCTATTTCTTTTATTAACTTAACAAATAAATCAAAATGCCCAAAATACCCCTACACTTAAATATCTCGCAAACGTTCCCAAAACCCGATAAAATATCACAGCAATGAAAAATAACATATTTTCACATAAAAGTTGAAAAATAAAATAATATAATAATAAAATAATAAAAAACGACTCAATTAAAATAAAAGATCAAAACTGGAAAAACTGGGGCGTTACAAGTGCTGTGTTGGTGCGAGATCTGACGCAATGAGATAACAAAGGTTGGAAGAGTCTCGGTTTCCTGCAGAAAACCCAATATCCCCCTCACAGGTATGATATAGAAAGCAGGATTCTCAGTTTCGGATTCTCGATATGAGAAGCAATAGTACATTCATCCCTTGGGGTACAATACTATCGCCAAACAAAGAGATCGTCCACTGATTCCCCCAAAAAAGGCCATCCTATGGCAAGTTCCCAACTTTGGGTCCTCGGATCAAAAAGCGTAATGGGTTTGCCATTTCTGGTCTGCCATTATCATTCCTTGGAAGGAGTGCCTCAAATGAGTCCTCGGGACTGGTCGCCAGAGTCGACAACTCTCTAGATCAACACCCTGAAATACGCAAGACACGCACGTCAGAGCATCTCCCAAGAAAACCTCGTCTGGATGTGAATTTCGTGAACACCAAATGCACCAAGATGGCACGTAGGTCCCACTACTTTCCACTCTAATCCTAGGTGTATACTCAAGCCTGTGTATTGGGCTTATCTCTCAAGTAACAACCCCAACCGACAACAGCAGAGAATGTAGCAAACATCCAAAATATACAGCATATGAATATTTAAAGCGGTAAAGAAATGCGGTAAATAAACATAAAGCAAATAAAACATAAAGATAAAGCTAGTAAAGCGCAGAAGATAAACACCCAAAAAAGCAAGAAAGCAAACAAAACTAGGCGAGACCCCAACCTGCAAGCGCAAGGATGCTCCCCAGCAGAGTCGCCAGCTGAAGATGGCTGGTTTATACCCGAGTGAATCGTACACTCAAAGATAACACAGAGTCGCCATCGAACTTTATTTAGTCCCAAAGGACAGGGAAAATATAGATAAAACCCAAGGGGAATAGAAACAGGAACAGGGTTCGGTTATGCGAAAGGAAGGTATTAGCACCTAACGCATCCATCGTACTCGACGGGAACCATTTCGCTTGCTTCTAGGCTTGGATGGGTTATCTATCTAAAGGCTTCTAGCTAACAGAAAAGGAGAGAGAAAAGAAAAAGAAAAGAAAGAAGAAAGTGCTCGCGGAGGATTGGGGCCCTCGTGCCTACGTACCCTCATAGTGCAATGAGGAAATCAGAGCGTCATAGTTCTTGGAACCAGGGACAGAGAAGAAGGAAGAAAGGGAGAAGGAAGAAAGGTGGAAGTGTGCTCGCCAAGATCATTGCGATCTCGTGCCTACGTATCATACATTCGAAAGAATGCAGAATCAGAGCTTCCGTAGTTCTGGGAACCGAACGAAAAAGAAAACAAGAAAGAAACAGGGAAACACTAGAAATGGTGTCAAAACCAAGAGCAAGAGTGAAAGAAAAACTCTACTGGGGAAGACCACACAGTAAGAGCGATTGCACAACAGACTAGAAAAAGAATGGTGTCAAAACCAAGAATGAAAGAAACTCCGTTGGGGAAGGAGAATAAAGAACTGCTAGGGATAGAGGGTAAGCGACCCGGTCGGGGATCCAAATAAAGGGATGGTGTCAAAACCGAAAGAAAAGGGAGATTCGGTATATTAACTGGCTAGCAGTGGTTAACCGAAGAAAGAGAGTAAGACCCTGGCGGGGGAAGGGAGGCTGGTGTCAACGGACGGACTGTGATAAACCAAGAGAGAGAGTGTTGAACCAAGAGAAGGTGTTTGATTTTGAGGGGGCATCGGTATGTTAGCTGACTGGCAGTGGTTAATCGAAGAAAGAAAGGACTGCAACTCTGTGGGGATAGAGAAGCATTGGTTTTAACAGAGAGAAAACTGTAATTAACCAGAAGAACGGGTGTAGGACCGATCGAAGGTCGTAACCCAAAAGGGGTGTTGGTATCGAGTGAGCAAACAACACTTGACCAACAAAGAAGGGTATTGAACCAAAAGAGGTTGCTAACCGCTGGGGTTCGGTTTTTTAACAGAACACTGTGATTAACCGAGAAGAACGAGTGATTAACCAAGAGAAGGTGATTAACTCTAAAAGGGCTTCAGTATTTTAACAGATGGACTGTGGTTAACTGAAGAAATGGGTGATTAACCGAGAGAAGGTGATTAACCTAAGGAACTCAGTATGTTAATATTCGGACTGTGATTAACTGAGAAGGAGTGCAAACATTGGTGTTTTAACTGACAGGCAGTGATTAACCAACAAAGGGAGAAGAACCAAAAGTGCGAACTCCTGGGGATTCGTTTTAACAGAAAAACTGCGATTAACCGAAGAAAAGGGTTTAGACTCATCAGGGGAATCAAAACAGCAATGATTGGCCACAAGAAAAAGAATGTTGAGACTAAGGAGAAGAATGTCAACTCAAGACAAAAATGATCTTAACCAAGAAGGATGGTGATTAATCCAGAGAGAGATTGAGAGGTGCAAAAAATGATCAAGGGTCGACCCGACTGGGGAATGAGAAACACTATAGCTTAAGGATAGAGGTGACTATTCTCGAGGAGAGGACCAGACGCCCTTACCAAAGAAATAGCCAGAATGAGGGTAGAAAAACTCCATCCTCATTCCTTCTCTAACACCCAAAATATAGTGTGGAAATTAAAACGGACAGCGTAACAACTCCAATTTGTACAGTGCTCTAGTGTCGCGCAAAACTCCGACTCTGCGGTGGGTCGAGAAAGAGAAGATCTAAGGAGGTCCTAAAGAGAGGGAAGAGAAAGATCAACTAATCGAAACACAGTTTCGATCAATTAATCAAAGGGGAAAAAGCCATGCTAACAATTTTTCAAAGGGGATGAAAAACCATTAAAGCAAAAGGTGTGAATTATTGATTAAGCATGATTAAATTTGCTCAATAAAGAACAAATTTAATGTAATCAAGAAGCAAATATGCAAAACAGTACCAAAAGGACAATTAGTATGCAATGCAAAACATGCTAACAAGTGGTCAAATGAAATGCAAGATGTTCATGAACAAACATTGTCAAAGTTGCAAATAATCGATAAATGTAAAGTTGAGCCTCGAAAATTGACTAACATGCTTCAAACAGAAGTTAAACAACACTTACAACATCCACAAGTATCAAGCACATTGATCCATGGAAGTGAGAGGAAGAAAGCATACCAAACAAGCTTGAAAAAACTCAAAATTGGCCAATCTGTTCAGTGGTAACCGGTTACTGCATATCTGTTAACCGGTTACTTGAAAATCAGCGTTTTTGGTGAGATTTACACTGAGTAACCGGTTAGCAGTTATGTTGTAACCGGTTACCACTGTGACAGTGGCAAAAATAACAGAAAAAATAGTTTTTCAAAAGTGATTTTCTGCACTTAATCACTTATACCAACCACCACATACCAGATCATGAAGTTATGCACGAAATTTGCATCATGTGAGTGCGATTAACACATATTACAAGCATCAATCATGGAGATCAAAGATCACGCAAATGCATAACAAATCGAACCGAAAACAAATGGAATTACATCGTAAATGCGCGGAAATAATCGAAACAGTTAGCAAAGTAAGATCTACCAACCTACAAGGCGGAGATGTGCCTTGGTAATTGTTGCAACGTATTCTTGATGCAAAAAATCATAGAAAACCAGAGGAATCTTCAATTTGTTAACGAAACGTATCGAAACTGAGCAAAATACGATGAAGCTCCGAAATGAAAAATCGAACCGTTGAATGTTGCAGCAAATACTCAAGATTAATCCATAAGCTGAAATAATTCCAGAAATTCAAGTATAATAGCAAGAATGATGAAGGTTGAGATCAAGAAATAATCACTTTTGATGTAAAAGTGATTATCCTTTGATGTAGAAATTGAGCTTTGGTGAGGTTTTGGAAGAGAATTGAGATGAAGATGAAGATGTAGCAGAGAAAAATCAGAGAGAATGTGGGAGAATTGAGAGTGAAGTGTGAAGAATTTGTGTGAAAAATGTGGGAAATGATGAAGAGCGTTGAAAAGTGAGTGAAGGTGTGCTTATATAGAATTTTGGTTTGGAATGTGAGAGGTTTGGAATTTGGTTTGGAATTAGGTTAGGAGTTAGTTGGACTTGACTCACCGAGTCGAGGCGGTTAACTCGGTTAGTTAGAACCAACTCGGTAACAATCCCAAGGTGAACTCCAACATCCAAAGATCCACATTACTTGCAAAACAAGGAACATGGTGCACTTGATTTAAAGTGAAGTATTATAGCAAATGCACTTGGAAGGAATTGAATAGCTTGACAATGTCTAGAGATGTCTAGAATATTCCACACACTGCTAGAATTAAGTATAATCAAATACCAAAGAGAGTGCATGGCTGCTGTCCCAAAAATGCAGCAAAATCTGCAACTTTGTACAGAGTAACCGGTTACTGCATATCTGCTAACCGGTTAATTGCTCGAAAATCTGCATTTCTGGTGAAAAATACACTGAGTAACCGGTTATCAGATATGCTGTAACCGGTTACTTCAGCCAAACTTCCCCAAATCTGCATTTCTGGTGAAAAATACACTGAGTAACCGGTTATCAGATATGCTGGAACCGGTTACTTCAGCCAAACTTCCCCAAATCTGCTTGGAAAATGATGCTGAAATGCCGGTTTCGATTTTCCAACTCTTGTTTTGATGAGTAAACATGTAAACCTTTATTTTGAGCTTGTTTTGGTGATGATATAATCTTGAGAGGATGTGATTAATCGAGCTTGGAAAACCTGCAGATTCTGCAACAAGAAACACATAGAGAAAAGTGTGAATGCGTATGCTGCCGATGCGAATGTACATGCTTATGCAAAAAGGCAAAAGAGGGAGGTCAAATTTCGGGTTACGACACATACACATAAAGAATTTAGGTCACACAATTGCAAATACCAACCCACCCCTCATGCTAACGAGCCACTCTTGAGGCAGTGATGAGTCTTCCATACGCGACCTCAGACCAAGTTTTCACCTCTGAGCAGAGAATGGGTATTGACCCTTGTTCGGGCACGATCCCTAAAGATATCTAATGAAACTTTTAGCACAACTTGGAGGGTAACCTATGTCTCAGAGTAACGAACTCGACAATGGAAGTAATAAAATGTAAACATGTAACATTGGTAAGCAACAAATGGAACTGTACATTACAGGACATGAATGATAAAGTTAGTTATCCATTGAATTAACATATGTCGGGTAGAAGCATGTCGACAAAAAAAAAGAGGCAGCCAGTCCACCAAGGAAACCGCCGTCCTGTTTTCAATAGCTTAGTAAAGACAAACTTGCTATAGGGAGATGAACCTAGTAGGATAAAAATATTTCACATGCTTCAAGGTACTTTTAAAAGAGTCTTGGCCAATAGCGTAACTTTTTTATTGATTTGGCTAACTCATCGACAAGACACGATTCTCGAGGCGCATCTTACAGAGGTATTCCTTTACCTTTTCCAACATTCTTGAGATTCCTTCAGAGACTTTTCAAGCCCTTGTATCTTTTTCCATCCAGGATTCAATTACTATTTTGCTTCATCGAGAGCAACCTTCAATATGGACAAAAATGTCTAAGAAGAAGCCAAAGCCTCACTTTTTTCCGTCACTTTCTGAGCAAGCAATTTTACCTTTTCAATTAGAGCGTCGGGATATCCATAAGGATCAACAATGGCCTTTTAGCCATAAACGAGTTAGAAGTTCCCCAAATTTCTTCCAAACATTCATTCTGCTCAATAGTGAGGGCGTTAACTCACTCTTTGAGTATATCCTTCTCCAGTCAAAGACGATCGAGCAAAAAGACTTTCCCTAGTCCGACAGCTCTGAAAGCCACAACAACATACGTTCTACGGAAAGGGGTGTGAATAGGCTGAGCTGATTTAGACTTTTCCAAGCCTAAGCCTGACCTACTAAAACATTCAAAGCCTAAGTTTTACTTGTAGTCTTTCATGGGCTTATTTTTGGACCTGAGTCTGGCCTTTTCGAATGCCTATTTGGCCTATTAGCCTACTTAAAAGTCTATTTTATTTGAACATATGTAAATAATCAATTCAACTAATATTTTAATAGACAAAAAATTAATATACCGGCGAGACTAAATGTTTCTTTGCAACAACTTATCTGATTTTACGTAGTAACATAAGTTTTGTGAGACTATTTGTTTGAGAGAACTTATGAAAACAACTTATGATATGATAAATAAGAAAGTTTAGAAATAAGCACCTATAGTAGAAAATACCAGCAACTGAAGAAATTTCTCGAAAAAATAGAGGTATCAAAGGTCCACTATTTAGGAAACCCTATAAAAGGGAGCTGAAGCAAGAGAAAAATGTTATCTTTATCTTCAAGAAGATCGATCGATCGATCATGCATGTCAAGTGCCAACAAAAAAGATCACATGAACTTGATAAAAGTTGAAATAGGGAAATTCACAAGAAAGAATAACAAGGAAAGCAAAATGGGAATTCTTTTGCAGGTTGTAATGGCATAAAAGGGTCAAAATGACGCTTTGAAATCCTCTTATAAGCTCCTCATGTGTTAATGATCGTATGATCCACTGCGCACCACCAACGATTGAGATTTCATTGAAAATTGTTCAAAGTACTCAGGTACTATAAGGAAAAGGAAACATCATTGTTAATTAGCACAGGGATACACACACTCGTTCCCAACAAAATGTTACTTGTATTGAGAATGGCATTAAACATGCATGTCCACGATGATAGTGATGTCCTATCAAAGGCTTTCGACTCTCTAGACCCAACAATCAGGTTGGAACATATATGACAAACCCTCATCTTACAAAGCAAAGACTGGGGCTTGAGGAACAACTATTTTGCGTCATTCACAAGGCCCAAGACATAAAATTGAAATGATACAACAGAAACAGTCAAACGCATATAACATGTACACCATTTCCTCCACTGAGATAGGCTATTGTGCCCGCAGGAGCCTCATCGATCGTCTAGATCCATCTGAAGACTGGTCGCGATCTACACCTCACTCCATGCTTTCAGTTGTCAATCGTTTCTCGTATTTGAGAGGGAAAACATGCAATTTCTCATATTCAAATTCATTCTCATTGACGTATCATTTTCACTCTCTTACTGACTTAAACGTTAAAATGCTAACATTACATATCAACTCACTCTTCACCACATTAAAAGTTCAAAACCACCGCAAGAAACTATTTTCTCCTCATTTACCAATTGGTTCCACTACGAAACACTAATTAAAATAGTGAAACCTAAATGAAATAGTATTATATATATATATATATATATATATATATATATATATATATATATATATATATTTTTTTTTTTTTTTTTTTTCTTTCTCTTGGTGGGAGGTGTTTGATTTTGTATTTGGTTATAAATGATGGATATGAGTTTACAACATGACAACGCATTATTAATTAAAACAGTACTAATACAAGTAATTTTGTATCGTACGATGGATGAAGATATAGAAAGCTGTATCCATTATCGGATACCCAACCAAGTTGCGAGACAGAGACAGACCCGTATATTAGTATCGGCAGAAAGGAAGTACCAACCAACCAACCACGTTCTCCCTCGCGTCTAGTCAAAGTTTTTACTCAAAAGAGAGAAAGAAAGAAAAACACTGACACACACCCTGTTCAATTCTCGCTAACCAACCAAAATCAACACTCCTCACGCTCCCTCCCCATTAAACAACTTTACACTTCAATTCTTCTACTACACCACTAATCTTTTTTTCTTTATTACAATTATTAATTATCATTATCCGTAATCACAATCAGGCTCCATCTGACACTGTCCAATCCTATTTTATTTCCAAATCACACCAAACTCTTCAATATTCTAACTAATCCAGCACTTTATTTTTTTAATATACTACTATTCCTTAATTTTCACAACCTTCTTCAAAATCAGTGCTTCCTTTCTTTCAACCTTGATCCACACTCCTTCACTTTTTTCCACACCTTCCTTTCTTTTCTACTTCTCTACATAATAGCCTCATCATAACGCATGCTTCGTTATTGCTGTTCCAGCTTCTTGTCGTTTTGCAAAAGCCTCTAGAAACTTCTCTTACTTGTGGCTGGAAATATGTTGATTTCTAATGGAGAAGACCAGACTCTGATGCCTTCAGAGAATGAAACTCAGGTTTCAAACTCTGATTCAGTGGATGGGTTATTACCGGTTTCAAAAGTTTACACTGATGTGGCTGTTGTTCCTGAGCACCAAAACAACGAGATTCAACACTTGATATCCAATTTACAAAGTATAGATAGATAAATTAACAATCTTTTTATTTCCTTTTTTGGTTTTTGTTGAATTAAATATGTGAAAGTGAAATGAATTTTGCTGATTTTGTTTTGTTTTATGCAGGAGAGGTTGATGAGCTGAGGGTGAAGCAGAGAGTTGTGGATGGAAAGAGGAGACAAGCATTGAGTAAGATATTGGATATCAAAGGTAGTGTTAATTGGGGATTTTATTATATGTTGATTTGTTATTTTTATTCGAGGGTTGAAGGATTTTATTTTGTTATTCAGGGAGCATTAGAGTGTTTTGTAGGATTCGACCGAGTCTTTCGATAGAGAAGACAAGAAATTGTGAACCTGTATCAGCTGAATCAGAGAGAGTTCGAGTTAAATTTGGAGGGACAAGGAAAGAGTTTGAGTTTGATAAGGTTTTTCGTCAAGAAACAACTCAAGGTTAATATTGAATTCCATTTTGTTGTGTTACCCAATTTTAATTATTTGAGTTTAGTACTAAATTTTACTGTTTATGAACATCTGCAGAAAATGTTTTTGTTGAGGTGGAGCCGATTCTAAGGTCTGCAATGGACGGGCATAATGTATGCGTTTTCGCTTATGGTCAAACCGGCACAGGCAAGACATTCACCATGGTAAATTATGTCAAAATTATGTTCATTTGCTTGTTAATGTTATTGCTCAAAGTGTGTCTGTGTTGCAGCTAGCTATTAATACTATTATCTAATGTATGTTGTGGTTTCTGATATATACGATTCTTTTTAGGATGGTACAAATGAGCAGTTAGGGATTATTCCTCGAGCTATTGAAGAGCTCTTTCGTCAAGCATCAATGGATGCTTCGTCTTCTTTTACTTTTTCAATGAGTATGTTGGAAGTTTACATGGGCCATGTCAGGGATCTACTGACTCCAAGACAGTCTTGTAGAACACATGAACCTCTCACTAAGTGGTAACCTTTTACTTATTTCACTAAAACTTGTACCTGAATATTTTGTTCTAAAAATTGATTTAGATTAAATTTATTCAGACTAAAAGTGAATTGAATGTAAATTGACTTATTGAGCTGATATAAAATTTGAGGCAAAAATCTCAGATTCTAGCTTCAAGTTAGAATCAATTCTCCGGGAGAACATTTAAACATGTCAAAATCAAATCTTCAAAAGTGAAGTCAAATATACACTATTTATGATTGACTTTCATAGGTAATTTGTCTGATACTGTGGCTCACCAACTACTTTTACAGCAATCTCAACATCCAAACAGATCCAAAGGGGTTGGTGGAAATTGAGGGTCTCTCAGAAGTGCAAATTTCGGATTGTGCTAAAGCAAGATGGTGGTACAACAAAGGAAAACGATTCAGATCAACCTCGTGGACAAATGTAAACGAGGCATCAAGCAGGTCACACTGGTGAGTCACAGCTCTAATTAGATACTCCAAAACATTTTCATGGTTTTCTCTGCTTGATAGTTACTTTATCTGTTTAGCTTTATATATCTAGCTTGACAAGGATAAACATATTTAGACGCGGGGATTCTCCGAAAGCCAAAAGCGAAACAAGTAAGTTGTGGATGGTTGATCTTGGAGGCAGCGAACGATTGCTAAAAACCGGGGCCAGAGGGCTAACACTTGACGAAGGTCGAGCTATTAATCTTTCTCTTTCAGCTCTAGCTGATGTCCTCGCAGCTTTGAAGAGAAAGAGGTGTCATGTGCCTTACAGGCAAGTATTCTGCTGTTGAGTTGTCACGTTTAATTAACCTCGTCAAGGTATCACATAATTTTATGTTTCTTTGTTTGCAGAAATAGCAAGCTGACCCAGCTACTGAGAGATTCTCTCGGTATGATATTGCTCTCTTCTCTAAATTGCGAATACAGTCAACTTTTACGTAGAAAGTAATGAGTAATTGAGAGACTAGAGTAAGAACAATGAGACATCTGAATGAACCAACCATGTGCAGATGTAATATGGACAGTTCATGTTTTAGTTTATGCAGATTTTTCTTTTTTCTGTTTTTTTCCTTGTAATTTAAAATGTCTAATCTTTATTATGAAATACTTAAGGTGATGGCTCCAAGGTCTTGATGCTCGTGCATATTAGCCCTTCCGAAGAAGATGTTTGCGAGACGATTTGTTCTTTAAACTTTGCAAAGAGAGCAAGAGCAATAGAGTCCAATAAAGAAGTACCTATGGTAAACTTACTAAACCTTGTCTTAAACCAATTTCCTCAGAGTAGGCTGTTTGAACATTGCTTACTGCATACATTTGTGTACTGTAGGAATTGAAAAAGCAAAAGGAGAAGAAGATTATGGAGCTCGAGGAAGACATTATGGAAGCTGAAAAAGAGCGTCAGAGTTTAAGGGATCAAATACAGAAAGTTGAGTTAAAGTTAACCGAGAATAAAAAGCTCTTTCCAACCAAATGTAGTCTTAAGGAAAGTGATGACTTGGAAACTTCTACTAGCCTCAAAGATGATTTCAAAGAGGTCACTGAAACACCTAAAGCATCTAAGAAGTCTATTCAAAGAATCTCTAATTCAGTGCCTCGATTCATGAACTCAACTGCTGCTAGTCGGCATAGGCAAATTGCAGCTGAACAAGAAATCGGTAGCAGAACTAAAAGTTTAAGATCAATAGTCACCAGAAGTTCAATCCAGTTCCCATGTTCACAATCATTAAGTTATTCAGATCTTCACATCAAAACAGTACTGCGAAGTTCAACTGGAAAGTCGCGACATACTGGAACAAATAATGTTTCAAATACTATCATTCATTCAGAAAGGCCTAACTGCAATGAATTGGAATCAAAAGTCATAAGTCCTCGAAGTACAATGGTTACATCATCATATTCGAATTTGAGAGTAACATTGTGTCGTCATAAAAGAAGGATGTCAAGTCTGATCTAAGGGTTACAAGACATCTCAGTTGCTAATGTTATCAAGTAGACATCTTAATTGCTAATGTTATGAAGTAGTTGTGTTAACAAATTGTAGCCAAGGTGTGTTTTCTAGGTTGTTTGGTGGTTGGTATCTGTTAATTACTTGTTTAACAAGGTTGTTTTTTTTGGTTTTTGAGCTTGTTGAGTCCTAATAGTATTTGCTTCTGTGATGTAACATAATGGGCGGCGACAAACTTTTTGTGAAGCTTGTCCATGACCTTTAAAAGAAGTTATGAATACAACCGTTTTTCAGCTTTGACTAGCTATGTATTATGGGTTTTGTAAGTGGCACTAGAATGAATCCAACTAAATTTAACATCTCCACCCCAGTAGTATGGTTTGGGTAAAGAGGAAGCGGTGACAAGTTTAATGGCCCCCCCTGTGGTGCCTCTGCTGCCTTCTGGGCGTGGGGTGCCTTAGGTACCTCTGTTTCCTCCTGTGTCTGGGGTGCCTCAAGAATCTATAGTGTCTGAGGTACCTTTGGTGACTCGGGTATCTCTACTGTCTCGGGTGACTGAATAGGTGAAACCTATCGCTTACGGGAAGATGGAGGCAAGGATGCATGAGTAGATGACACACGTCTCTTATGGGAAGAAGCCAGAAATACATGAGCCCTAGAAGCTGATGTTTCCGCATTAACCAGGCTAGAAGATACGGAGTTTGTGATTATTGACTATTTTCCCTTTGAATAGATGCATGTTGTGCAATCATGTCATGCCTCAATCGGTCTTGTCTATCAGGCATAATACATATAATTAAACCACACAAGCATTACACGATGAGTACAAGTAAAAATTGCCAAAAAATAAATTGAAAAACTCCAGAGACACATCTCCAATCTTTAGGAATCAAAATGTTGGAAAATTCCGGAGATATCTCCGAAATTTTCTACAACTCATCAACGTCAATGGCGGCAATCCCCCAAAACAGCAAAAATAGTGCATTGATCAATAAACCTACTTATCAAACACGTTTCTCATTATGTATAAACTATCAAATATGTATGGACTATCTATTTCATAACCTAATCATCAATTTCTACAAATTTATAAAAAAAAACTCTAAAAAGTTTAAAAAAAAAAAACTTACAAATTGTGAGTTTACTTCAATGTTGAATGAACTTTTTGATGGACTTGATGTTGGTGGGAGAAGTTTCGAGGTTGGTTGAATGGTTTTGAGAGAATGTGAGTTGAGAGAGTTTGAGAAACTTGAGTGGTTTAGAATTGTATTTTTAGAAGTGAGGAAGGAGAAAAGGTTCTGGTGCGATTTTGAACAAACAGTGTCCGAAGATGCATCTCTGTAATGTACACGGAGATGCATCTGCATAATTTTTTCCACATTAGCTTCAGAAACGTATTAAGTTGGGGTGCGTCCGAATATGCATCTCCGGAATCTGGAGGTATTATTGTATTTTCATGAGGTATGTTAGTAATTCATAGGGTGTATTAAGAAATTCCCCTATTTTTTCCAGAAAGATCCTTTAGAACCATATGTCCATTTGTTAGTTAGGCCCATACAATCCATCTCTTGAGGATTTATCCTTCCACACTCCAGTTTGATCTGGCACCACTTCAGATCTTATGCATTTACTATATTAATCTTGTAAAATATAAAAAATTCATTTTCGGAATCTATTAGAAGATTTCGAGCCTTTTGAAAATCTCTTGTCAATACCAGATTTTTCTAGCAAACTACCCCATTTATGAGCAATAAGTATCAATTTTTACCAAATTTTTCTGTTTGTACCGGTCTTTTTTTGAGAAATCATGCATTTTTACTGCATATTTCGAAAAAAACGGTAAAAGCTCGTGTTTTTCATTCATTTTTACTGGATATTTCAAAATAATCAGTAAAAATGCATACATTTTTCTGGGTTTTTTTGAAAAAACCGGTAAAAATGCATACATTTTTTTGGATATTTTGAAAAACCTGATAAAATGCTTGGCGTAAATTTCAAAAAATCCGGTAAAAATGTGTGGTTTTTACCGGTTATTTAAAAAAATCCAGAAAAATGCATGGATTTTTACCGATTATTTTGAAAAATCAAATCAAAATGCATGGTTTATGTCGGTTATTTCAAAAAATATGATAGTTTGAATTTTACTATTTTTTCTTTGGTGATAGAGCTGAAGCTGCTACTGTGAGGGCTCGTGCGAGAGGATATGATGTAGAGGACTCGCATATCCGGGCGGAGAGTGTAGCCCCGGCCGATTCTCACAAGAGGCAGATGGTGACCGAGCAATTTTATGCACACCGCAGTATCCGGCGTAAGGGATCTAAACTTGCTGCTGAATGGACCAGAGATCCTGATGATAAGTCTGATATTAAGGATGTCCATGCAACAATTGAGGATGGCATTTAGATGATGACGGAGACAGAGGTGCCCCATCCTTCTGAGACGGAGGCTCCGACTACTACAAAGGTTACTCCTTAGGTGACTACTAAGGAGTTTTCTACAGATGATATATAGGCTACTTCTCCATTTGAGACAAAGATTACTGGTTCGGCTTCGACAAAGTCGTCTGTACACATGAATGATGGGTTTCTTGGATGGTTCATTGACTGTTGTGTGCTCACTGGATATGACGATCATGTGACATTCAGGTTATGACAGGGAGATGTAAGTATATAATATGCCAATGATATGCCTTTATTTATTATTTATAGGTTGAAAATAACTGATGTTTTTTAATTTGTTTGTTACAAAACCGACTGGCGCTGAAGGTGCCCATTCACGGGGTGAAGCTGGAGAAGTTCTTAGATATCCTGATGCCATAAGAGGTCAGTTGTTGATGATTGTGGTTTCCTTTCACTGGTGGACTATTAGCTAATCATGCTCGACGATCAGCTATTGACATCCTTTGTTGAGCGATGACATAAGGAGACATTTTCTTTCCATCTCCCGTTTGGTCAGATAACAATTACCTTGGATGAAAGCCTTAGTCACCTTGAGCATGTCAATTAGGCACGAGTATGTGCACCGCTAATTGTTCTATATAGTGCAGTTGGAGAGGTGGTTGTTTTTTAGTTGAGGCAACTTGCTAGTTATATGAGTCTATTTTAAGAATAAAAAATTATTATTATTTTATTAATTTAGTTCATTTTATGACATTTCTTCATTTGCATATATTATTGTACAGTGTTATATATAGAGCATTTCTTGTGTATTTGTGACAGGCGGATTATTCCTACCACTCCTCGGTCCACACCCTCACATCATCCCATTAGAGCAGCATGGAGATAATGTGAGACCTTAACATTTTGGCACTTCCCTTATTGCATGATGAACATGGATTTTTTTTATCAATCATGACGAACGTGACTTAACATTTGACAAATGGTTACATAATTTAGACAGACGATTACGTTTAAACATCTTGATTATGTCATTGACAAATCTAGACATTTTGTATCAAACTCGATCGGTCCCTTAGATATTCTATATTGATATGTTCTCCACATAACCTTCAAATCTTTATCACTATTCAACTCAATACAATCGTATTTCACCCTTCCATCAGTATCAATCCATGATGCAAGAAACTCGATCTTACTCACTTTCCTTTCTCGATTTAAGGCAACATATTATTTAGGGTTAAATAAGTTTTAGTCCCTACAAATAACCCAACTTTCAAGTTTGGTCCCTAAAAAAATTTTCTTCAAACTTTGGTCCTCTCAAAGTTTTCCATCTTTAACTCTAGTATCTCCCGTTAGTTTCCACTAACGGAGGATGATGTGGTGTGCCATGTGTAACCAATCGTTTGCATACGTGTTTTAATTATGTCACACTGTAAATTCTGATAAAATAGAAGATGCTTCAAAGTAGCTCAATAGTCATTGTTTGTAAAATAGAAAACGTGGAAATAGAGTGACTGTGCTTCATTTCATTGTTAAAGTGGTTGTGCCCTAGCAGAAGAAGTATCTCGTTCGTCAACTTGTTGTCACCGTGTTTAAGGAAGAAAGCAACACTCTGAAGTGGTCCCAAAGAGTCATCGTTCGTTTCGCAGCAGTGATCCCAGGTAAGTGACTTTGTCTGCCATTGTTCGTTTTTTTTCTATTCTTTAATGAGATGTATGCGGTAGTGGTCCCATGAGTTATGTGTGTTATGTTGATTGCAATAGTGGTCTCGTGTTTGTTTTGTTTAATAGATGTTTGCAATGGCGGTCCCCTGATTTCAATTTCTGCTGATTTCAATAGTAAATATTAGGTTTAGTTTGTTTTGACCAGAAATGGTAAAAATTAAAGTTAGGTTAACTTTTGTCTACAGGGTTATGGATAAGTTCACGGTTGTTTTTTTATATAAAGGGGTCTTTTGTAAAAGGCACAAACCTAAAATACGAGGGTGGGGAAGTGTATGCGTTTAAGGGTCAGGATTCTGATTTTTGGAGCTTCTTTGAGACTTGTGACTTAGTTAAGGAGCTGGTACCTGAGTTTGATCACACTTCTGTTAAGATGTGGTGGAAGCACGAGGAAGGATCACTTGAAAAGGACTTAAAAGTATTTAAGGATGATGGAGATGTGTTTGAGTTAGCCTTGTATGCCATGGAATATCAGTTTGATGTTGAGATTTACTGTGAGCCTAAGGTTAAAGGAGAAGACACCACTATGGATAGGATTAGAGAGAAAGGAAAGGGAGTTAAATGTGAGGAGAATGTTGACAATATGAGTGAATCAAGTGAAGAGTCTAATGAAGATTTTGTGGAAGACGTGCATTTTGAAGATAGTGAGGAGGAGAGAATGTGTGGGTTTGAGGAAAGCCTTGATGAGGTGTTTCTGAATAGGGCTGATGGGGAACATAAAAAAGAAGATGTTGCAAGTGAAGAGGTCAACACTCAGCAAGAGAAGAAGGTATTTATAACTGAAGAGATGGGAAAGGAACATGTTATTGAGGATGAATACTCGACTGATGAGCTGGACAGTGGTGGGGATGATGATAGTTGTGATGAAAGGCCTTGTGTTTTAAGGTATAATGAGGAAGATTTATTGTGTAAGGATTATATTTTCAAAGTTGGGATGGAGTTTTCATCTTTAAGGTAGTTTAAGGATGTCATATTAGAACACAATGTGTTGAATGGTAGGGAGGTAAAGTTTGAAAAAAATGATAAAAATAGATGTAGGGTTGTGTGCAAGGACAAGAAGAAATGTGACTATACAATGTTGTGTAGTAGGGTACTGACCTCAACCACTTTTAGGATAAAAACCTTGTTTGCCAAACACAAGTGTGGCAGACAATTCTTTAACAGAAATGCTAGAGCTGAGTGGGTTGCTAAAGTAATTGTTGATGACTTGAAGAATAATCCTAGGATGAGTTTAAATGAGGTAGTTGTTGATGTAAGGAAGAGGTATGCAACAGAAATCCCAGGATGTATGGCATTTAAGGCTAGACAGATAGCAAGAGCCATTGTTGAAGGTGACTCAGGCAAACAGTATAGCCTCATATGGTCCTATGGTACTGAATTGAAAAGGGCTTCAGCTGGTAATACATTTAAAATCAGTACTAGTTCTCCAAGTGAAGGGTTGAAACCAAGATTTGAGAGATGCTATATGTCCTTTGATGGCACTAAGAAAGCCTTGACAAGAACATGCAGACCTTTCATTGGCTTGGATGAATGCCATTTGAAGCATAAATATGGTGGTATTCTTTTGATTGCTGTTGGGAGAGACCCTAATGACCAATACCTACCTATTGCCTTTGCTGTGGTTGAGATGAAGATAAAGGATTCTTGGAGCTGGTTTATAAAGTTGTTAATGGAGGATATTGGAGATGGAAGGTGGTGCTTTATATCTGATCAACAAAAGGTAGTCCTACTGCTCTGATGAATTTTATTTTTTAGCATGCATTACATTGTGTTAACGAAGTTATGGTTTTTCTTGATTAGGGCCTAGTGCAAGTTTTTGAAGAAGAGTATCCAACATATGAACATAGATTCTGTCTAAGGCATCTATATGCAAACTTCAAGAAGAAATTTGGAGGAGTGACCTTGTTCAGAGATCTTATGATGGCTGCTGCCAAAGCTACCTACTTTGAAGTTCATGAAGCAAAGATGCTAATGATTAAGGATGTCAGTTTGGAGGCCTATGAGTGGATAGAGGTAACTCCCAAAAAAAAATGGTGTAAGCATGCCTTTCCTATATTTTCAAAATGTGATGTCTTAATGAACAATTTGAGTGAGTCCTTTAATGCAACCATATTGTTACAAAGAGACAAACCCATCATTACAATGTTTGAGTGGATTAGGAATTATTTAATGGGGAGGTTTGCCACTCTTAGGGAAAAGGTGGAGGGTTATAAGGGGAACATAACGACAAAACCCTTAAGGAGATTGGATAGGGAAATAGAGAAGAATGCTAGTTGGACAGCTACATATGCTGGTAGGTTAACATTTCAAGTGACTCATGTCTTGTTCACTGATAGTTTTGTGGTAGATCTTGAAAAACAAACTTGTTATTGCAACTATTGGGAACTTGTAGGTATTCCCTGTAGACATGTTGTAGATATTCAACTTTGAAGAAAGCAAGTCAAGTTGTAGAGGAAGCAAGTGTGAGGAATGGCCATGTGGCAAGTGCTGAAAATGAAGCTACTGATCACACTAACAAGGAAGTAAGTGTGAAGAATAAAAATGTGAGAAGTGCTAAAAATGAGGCAAATGTGAATAATGTGGATGTTGCAACTGATCAAGATGAGGCAAATGTGAAGAATGTGGATGTGGATGTGGCAAGTGATCAAAATGGTGTGCAGGAACCAACTGAGCAAAATGTGGCAGGTGAGCAAGAGTCTGTCAAGGATGCAAGTGAGCAATGGGATCCAGATGAACCTGAGGGCACTGTCATGGAAAACTCAACAACATTGGATGAGACTATTGCTGCTGTACTAACAGGTGCCGATGTGTTGGACATTCAACCACTAAGAGTTGACAAGTCACCTATCAAGACATCTCAGCCAAGGCAAGGTGGTCCTAAATTTTTCTTTGGGAGGCAACCTAAGATGCATAGGAACACTCCTTTCAAACCACCTGGAATAAGAACAATATTGTCTAGGCCAAGCAGCAGTGAACCACCCAAATTTAGGACACAGAGCAGGTACAAAACACATGACAATGGCTTGGCTGAAAAAAGACAAAGTCAAAGGTTGAAGACACTGAAGTCCAAGAACATGCCAGGCCCAGGGAAAGAACCTGATAATCCAGTGGTTATACTTGAAGCTGACTGCAGCATTGGCAAGGGTCAAACACAATGAAGGGCAGGCTGATTTTGTGTAACTGATGTTTATGAGCAACTGATATCATATTTTGCTGAATTTATGAATTTAAATATGTGATGTCATGTACTGATGAGGTCTTTAGGCCCAAAATACTATTTCTTATTCTGATGTAATGTACTAGTGAGGTCTTTTGGACCAACATACCTTTTTGGTATGCAATTATTACAAGTATTTTGGTATATTGTCAATATTATGTCATTTTAAGGTCACTTAATTATAGGTCATTTTGGTATACAAATCTTTTGGTATAATTGTCACTGTTATGGCAAAACAACACTAGACATCAGTACAAAACAACATTACATATTGAACATTGTACATAACAAAACATTGTTACATAACAGAACATTGTAACAATGAACATTACAAATAACTAAACCCAATTTTATCAAATTGTACATAACAGAACATTGTTACATTTTGAAGAATTGTTCATAACAGAACAACATTTCATATAATTAAAACAACATTACATGTTCATAACCAATTTGTTCATAACAAACAACAATACATATCATTCGGTCAATTCAACAATTACACCTAATCACAAAATACATGTTGACCAATATTGAAATTATAACACAAATAGTCTTCAAATTTCCATAAAATTCCTCTGCCTTGAGTTTCATCTTCAACCTATTGTTCTTCTTCATTGAAGTTTCATAAAGCTCCTTAAAGGTTTTCACCATTTGCATATCCCTCTCATCATTGCTCCATTCAACATCCACCCCTTGAACATCTTCCTTCCCTTCTGCAATTTCATCATCCCAAAGAAACATATCGCAAGTACCATCATTCTTCCAAAAAGGACATCTCCAAAACAATCTACCTTGATTCTTTCCCTTCTTGCACATGTAGGAAATCAAAGTACCCTTGCATCCACACTTTTTCCCTTCACTATTGGTAACACTCTTGGAATGATGTGAGACGACCTTGCTGAACCTGGATGACGTGGACATGACGAAGAAGAAGGAGAATTATGAAGGAGACGAGAGCAGAGAAGTAGAAACTTGCTTAACCTGGAGAAGAAGCACATAGAGATGAAGGAGATTAGGACTTCAATCGTGGAAGAGGAAGGTGGAGGAGAAATATAGGGGAAAAATATTTCTGACTGGGCATTACAATAATACACAGTTGGCAAGTCATTTTTACACATGTGGCACGCTGCATCATCTTCCGTTAGTGAAAACTAACGGGAGTGACTAGAGTTAGGAATGAAAAATTTTTGGAGGACCAAAGTTTGAAGGAAATATTTTGAGGGACCAAATTTGAAAATTGTGATATTTTAAGGGACCTTATACATATTTAACCCTATTATTTAATTTAAATTTCAGAAGAGCAAGACATATAATGTCCTCTAGGAGTCCAAACTAAACCAGACATTTTCGAAATTTTGAAATTTTAAAATTTCCAATAAATGAATAAAATTTCAGATTTTCTTTATATTTTTTCAAAAATTTTCTTTTTTTACCAAAAATTTCCGATAAAAATATGAAATTTCCTAAAAAATTTCACTTGTTCCAAATTTTTTTCAATGAAAATTTGAAAGTGCCGAATATAATTTGGAGAATGGCAGGTTAAATTCTCATGAACTTTGTTTTAACTTACATTTATTAAGAAAAAAAAATGAACGATTGCAAATTTAATGACATAAACCTAACTTAGAAAATTTTAATGAAAAAATACAATGTAAAAAATTAAAACAAAAATTACGTAGATTTATTTAATACTTAAATATGTAAGAAAACAATTAGCTTGTATTTTTTTTTTCCTTTAATTTTCTTGAAATGGAAATACACAAATTACATTATGGGGCCTGTATTGCATAGATATATCTTCATTCTTTTTTTAAGATATTAAAGTTTAATAAGTTATGAAAATCGTGTTATATTAGTTAATATTTTAACTTATTTTTAACACAAAAAAACTTTCTATTTACATATTATATAAATAAGATACTTTAATTACTTTACTAATTCACAGTAATTTACAAGTATATATTACCGAGTTTTGATTCCTCGGACAAGCTATCAACCCAACACAAAAATCGCTCTGCAGTTGTTTGGCTACAGCAGTAATTGATAATTTGATGCATTCCTCAATAATGAAAACTTTGCCGTTACAAGTTTTGCATTTTTTTCCTTTTATTTTGTTCGTTGCATTTATATAAGGACATGAGTAAACTGTGCAGAAATCCTAGTTATTCACACTTGAGAAAACGGAGATTTTTCATGGGGTAGAATTTACAGAAATCTCCTGAGGCAGAAGTGAAGCTACCTGGTCTTGATGAGATGGGAGAGCCAGACGCTGCAAGGGCTTAAGAGCCACCGTCAGCTGCGCAAATGAGGGGCGCAAATTTGGATCCCTGGCACAAGAGTGAGAGAGAGAAGAGCCATAGAATAATCAACAAGTGGAAATGAAGTTTAAATCCACATTTTGTAAAACATTTTAAATGATGAAATATAGAAGAAAATAAGAGTAAATCTAAGTCTAACAGACTTACTGTTGCCAACATTCCCAGATTATTCTTGC
The DNA here is from genome assembly GCA_022829125.1 of Lathyrus tuberosus. Taxonomy (NCBI): domain Eukaryota; kingdom Viridiplantae; phylum Streptophyta; class Magnoliopsida; order Fabales; family Fabaceae; genus Lathyrus; species Lathyrus tuberosus. The sequence goes on from JALAZF010000031.1 coordinate 8,950,065, forward strand.
TACTAAAGGATCAACATCCTTAGGAATTTCAAGGCGGCGATTTTGGAAACCTACGGCACCAACAACTTGCATGGGATTCATTCCAGTCCATGGCAACTTCAGGGTGGCAAGCTCCCATAGGATGACACCAAAACTATAAACATCACACCTGTACATTTGAAATGATAATTAACAGTGTTACGCTCAAGAGACACAGCTATCGACATAATTTAGTATACATATGACTGTAAAGATTTAGCCACTGATTAATTATACAAATAAGATATAAAGTAACAATTACAATCCAGAAAAAACCTTAATCTTGAATTAATAATAACTCACTTCTCATTTGAAGGTTCATTGCGAAGAACTTCAGGAGCCATCCATTCCGGCTAACAAGTTGACAATAATCATGTCAGATATACAAAACACAGATAAGGCAACAACTGCAGGTGACTAAACAAATTTCTTGATTCTCACCGTTCCAGCTGTTGATTTGGACGATAAAAATGTGTTATGCTTCAACCTTGACAGTCCAAAATCACATACCTGTAGAAATAATGGTTTGCTTTCAAGATCAAGTAAAATTCCACAAAGCACAGAAAGTGAATTCTCCGCAGTTCAGGAAATGTCCAGAAAACAAAGAACTACCAACCACATGAAAATAGCCTTTATACATACACATTTGTCATGACAACAGTTCATAACTCAAGAAAACCTAAGCAACCCAACTCAAACTGATGGGCAGGTTTCCTTTTTAGCCATAGGTTGTGTTGGAACCTAAATTTCATTTAAGCTGGTTTAAGCTAGTATACTTAAAAAAAAAAAACAAATCAAACTGTTTTATCTTTCATTTTAAATTATACAATTACAACAAAACAAAAAATCAAATCAACAACAGTAATCCGAAGTGAAAAATGCTTGCATTTTCTTATATGCTTCTCACATACAACCACTTTCAACATGCAAGAATTCTGGTTGAACTTGTATTCCGAAACTTTTGATATACTCATACTTGTTTTCAGGCTTTGACAGTTTTTATTATGCAATGTTTTAGAGTAGAAATTTTGTAACCATTTGACAGATATATAGTATCATAACCAAGCGAATCATCCTATATTCAGTTTACAAAAATTTCACAAGTTTTATTGGAATCCAAACTGCTAGGATAATATTGGTATTTGGTTAAGCCAACCCAACTTTTATTTTTTGGGTTTTGAGAGTCTTTCTACCATGAGGGTTTAATTCATTTAGTTTATAAAGTTAGCCGGAATGGATTCATTAGGCTTCAATACCAACCTCATACATACCCCTAAATGTCACATCCCACGGCCATAAACGGTAGGAGGGTCCTATATTTTGGGACGAAGATAGTTCCCATATGACTTCAATTGGGCATATATAGGCATGACAATTTACATATTAAGTCAAGCAGGTCCAAGTTTAACTAGACACAAACACCAAATAGACAATTAAGCTGATTGTCAACTTCAGCATCTCCCTATCGTCATATACATTACTATCATTGCAAAAACAAAAAGCATATGGTAGCCGGAGTCAACGTCACCCACTTTATGATATCCCAATACCATACTTCCAAAATAATGAAAATAAGAAACAAATTTAGTAAAGCACGGGATCAGAAATGGAACCCAAAATACACAGCACTTGCACAAAAATTCAGAGTATATTCAACATCATGTTTCCAAAATTAACCAAGTTGACTTCATCAAACTTACAGATATGTAGATTTGATGTGCAACGAGAGAATTTAGGAATCAAATAAATGAGAGAAACAATAAATAAGGCACATGGTATAGCTCATGAATTTTCAATCATATACCTTAACGTTCCAGTTCTTATCAACCAAAAGATTTGGGGACTTCAGATCTCGGTGAACAATCGTAGGTGTGCTGGCGTGCAAGCAATTCATACCCCTAGCCTGTAAATTGGGATGTTCTAAAATTTGAAGTTCATCAATGTAAGTGAGAGGTGACAGGGAAGATGGATAATTATTTCATACCACATCAAGAGCCATTTTTATTCTCTGTTTCTCATCGATCTGACAATTAGGGCGATGAAGAATTCGGTACAAGCTTCCTCTGTAAAATTTTACAACAGTGATGCCAGTGTGACGCTCAAATATTGAAAGAGTAACAACTTGCAAGACCAATGTGGCTGATAAGAAGTACCATTATTTTGTTAAAAAAATCAATGATTGAAAAAGTAAAAGATATCTACCTCGGGAGAAACTCTGAAATGATTGAGAGATTGGGAGGCCGGGTGACAGCACCCATAAAAAGAACAACATTTGGATGACGCAGCCTACGCATTATCCGTACCTTGCAACAAAAGGATGGAAAACAGATTAAGTTTGGCATTTAACGACACAACTATGATGAACCTTTCATATATAATTGTTTCTTTTCATTTTATTATTGCATTTCTATCACATTATCCACTCCCCGGCAAGTAACTTTTTACTTTTCTTGACTGGTATCTCAATCCAAATTTTTCTGATTAGTTTTATTTTGACAGAACATAATAGTTTCTTAAAGTTCACAGGGATTCACTGTTTCCTTTCTACTTATTTATGCAAATAAGAAAAACATTTGTTTTGTGTAAATAGAACCTAAATAGAGCTTACTTCTCTTTTAAATTCTGACAAGGCAGCGCCTGAAAAATCCTGATCCAAAAATTTCTTCACAGCAACCTCCTGATATTCAAAAAGACACAGCAACTCATTACCTTTCAGGAAAAAAACTCGTGGTGTGACAGATAGCAAACATAAAAAAAAGGGACCTCAAGTCATTCAATAACCGATAACTTCCTGGGTGTTCTTGTACTTTTAGGCTCTGTTTGGGAGTTTGGAGGAGAATGGAGGGGAAGGCTTTGAAAATAGGGAAGGATTGAATGAAAAAAATAGAGATTTAGGCGGGGAGGGTTTTGGAGGGTTTGCTTTTATTCATAACACGAAATCCCCCTTATTTGGGGGAACTCAAAATTTGTATTGAATGCGTGTTTTGGAGGGCTTATATAAATTTTCCAAATATCTTTTATGTTGTTATATTATTCTAAAAATTAAAAAATATAGTAAGGATAACATTTTATCTTTCTATGCAAAATCATTCTTTCAAGAAATGTCAAATATTTCTCTATATTTTTTTTTTTAATTCTTTTTTGGAAGTCTTCCCCTCCCCTCCAGACTCCCAAACAAAGCCTTAAGTTTTTATATAAGTTAAATTGTCATTCAAAAATCTGCACTTACTGTGAGTTAGTAATGCCATCATTTTTATTACATTAATATCACTGTAACATTGTAAACAAAGATAAATGGCGTGCAAAAACAACTCCAGCAAGGTTATAATTCTTTATTATTAGAAAACAGAAACTAAAAACATAATAGAAATGACAGTATTAGAGAATGGGTAGCACCTATAGAAGAAAAAATAAGATGGTGGAAACTAGACTTATGCGGTTTAAGCATGTAGAGAAAAGATATGTGATAAGGAGAGAAGATCATATGGAGGGTAGTCAAATGCTAGAAATAGAGGAAAACCTAAAAAAACTATAAGAGAAACTATAATGAAAGTTCTCAAGATAAATAAGTTGGATAGAAACATAGTTTTTGATAGAACATTATGGTGTAGTTTGATGCATGTAGCCAATCCCTCTTAATGGGATAAGTCCTTCTTGTTGTTGTTCTATCATGCAGACAGGGTATAAAACTGTCATGACTAAAAACAAGACAATATAAACAACTTCCACTTCAATCTACAACAATAATCTTCCATGCATGTAAGGAATTATAGTACTCACCGTGCCATTCCAGTCCGCTCGGTATACCTCACCATATGAACCTATTTGAAAGAAAGCAGGGACATTAACAAATTAATACTCATCAATAAACATGAAAGATTTAAACATACCAGGAACATCCCAAACAACTACTAACAATCGTTTTCAATCTGAGTGAAAGGTAAATCACATGAGAAAAATAGGAAATTTTGTGAAGACATGTTTGCAATGACCTACGGACTATATGGCTCATAAAAAAACTATAAACTATATGCTTGCACAAATATAAGAGCAAAAATAGTAACTTAATCAATTTTTTTATTTTTTGAAACGGAAAATGTTAATATAATGATCGCAATTTGAACTCTCAGTAATTTAATCAATAAAAAAGTATGATAGAAAATAATGTTAGATCTAAGTGATTAATGATTGTATGCATCTGATGCGAAACTCACAGAAATAGAAAACCAGAGCCGAGTCAACTTCACAGTAAATATTAATGACATTCCTACAAGAGGATAAAGACAAATCATTCACATTACCTAGACCAATTCTTTCACCAATAACCAGATCCTCCCATGGAATCTCACATTCACCAACATCTGCATCGTCCAATATTTGATCGACCCTGTTTGTAATGGAATCAATTGAAGAGCTAGGACTATCTGAATCTTTTAATTGCAAATTGTTTCCCATGAATCTGTCATATATGCACTTCCTCCTGTCACGATATCCAAGTTCAGTGCTTTCGGGTTCATTAAATCTCTTTACCATGACATTCTGAGAACTTTCCAAATCATCCCTTCTAAAATCAGCATTGTGACCTTCGATCCGGTTCAGCTCACCTACACCAGCTGATGAGGGTGAACCAGTCATTTGTGCAGAAGTTTGAGAGCTAATATCATTATTCATATTTGAATTGTATGATGAATTGGAGGTGCTGAGATCAGTATGTTCAGATGTGAAAGAGATATTGGGAAAAAATAAAGAAGGGTTATATTCATTAGGGTTATGATTAGTTTTTCTGGGGACTTCGTTGTAGGCATGTTGATTCTTCCACATCAGTGGTGACACGGGTCGACCAGAAACAGTATTGTTTTTTGTACCGTGCTCAGGAGGTTTATTTTCCACGGGTTTGTTGTGCACAGAGGACTTCCCAGTCCCTTTTATCAAGAATGGATTCAGATCTGCAAAAAGGTTCTGAGAGTCGGTGGGGTTGTTCTGGGCATATGGCACAACATTGACATTCAATCTTGTCCCATCACCCACAGTATTCATTCCAAGAGTACCTTTGTACAAAGAATTACCATACGAAGGTGGCAAATTTTCCCGTTGATTAGGACTCCCTCTATTAGGAATTTTAGAAGGACCAACACCAGTGTCTCTGTTCAAACCAAAGTTTGAAGGCATAAACTCTGACTTCTCAGTATATGATCCATTCCAAGGCAGTGTAGGACCTTTTATTACAGAAGTCTGACTACTGCCTTCACCATTAGAGGGTGGTATAGGTCTGGAGTAAGAAAGCCCAGTTTCCTCAATGGAAGGCAAACTCGGCACAATCTTGGGGTTGTAAGACTTAAAGGCATTATCCTTAGCATTTAAAATATCTGCTGGGATGAGTGTTCCAGGAGCAGCCATGAGATCAACTAAAAACTCCCTGAGAGCATAACAGTATAGTATCAGTAGTCAGTACCAAGGGACCAGAATATCCACAGGAATTTCTAGGCACACATACAATGACTTCCAATGATTATTAACCATTGGCACATGATAGAAGATAAAAAAGGGAAACATATAGACATGCACATACAAATGAGTAAGTCAACAACAAATACATAAAAAAAATACAAGAATAACAAAAGCCTTAACCTTTCATCATCTAATTTTATAATGTTGACAGCATCATCCTCAACACCAGTGTAATGACTGCCTTTGACCAGTCTACAAGGCATCTTAATGTTGTCTGCTAGTATCTACATCCATAAAAACAAAATGTGTATTACACAGCCAACAGATTGATCAGAAACAGAGTAAGCGTAATAATCCATAAAATGCACAGAAAATATACTAATTTTAACAATACAATTAATTCTCAATATGCAAAACTAGACTTAGCAAGTATACATCATGAATTCAAAGCTTAGAAACCTATAACAGTTTTGGAGTTACTGATGACAGAGTTGGCCTAAAATTTGAAGACTCCATCTTAATTGATTCAGCAGCATTTTCCCATTGAGTTAAGTATACTTACATCCGCAAAATTTATTTTTGAATACATGCCTAGGCTATATTAGCAGGGAATACTTTCCCAGTGTGAATAATTCTAAAAAGAAATGATAAGATTCAATTTTATTAATTCATAAATCATTTCTTTTTAAAAATAAGTTTTAAGTGATTGCAGTATTTAATAATATTGCACATATCATATCATGTAAACAAATTCTTTTGCAGATAATCACTAGACTTAACATCAAATTTTTTATGGCTCACAAGGTTTCAAGCACCAAGAAGCCATTGTGCTAACCTTGAAAAGTAAAGCGCGATGCCTAGAGAGCCCAATATCTAAGGACCCAAGAGGTAATACACTTGTGTGAAGAGATGTCCTTAATTCTGTACTTCTTTCTGTCCATTTTGCTAATATAATATTAGCATCCTTTACAGGGCCGCCCATATGACTAGTAACAAGTTCGGCAAGCCTTTGCACCAAAATACCGATCTCAGTAACAGGGCAGTCCAATGCTATACAATGTGCAATTTGTACAAGCTCGTCCAGGGCAGGATCAATTGTTCGATTAACTATGACCACCTCAAAGCTAGAACCACCTGAGTTTGTTTCAAGATCAGCTAGAGATGGCATCTTTCCTTGCATTGCCGGGTCATTATATAGGCCATATACGTCATAAAAACCATCTACTACTTTCTCTTCATAGTCAAGCACATTGTATTCCTGGTCCCAACAAAAAAAATGAAATGCACAAAGACATTAATGGAAAGGTGAAAATAGTATTGATGGAGATAAAAAACTGGCCAACATTACTTGTTCACGAATCTCAATTTATGAGTTATTTGTTTCCATTTTGGTGCTCAACTGATGAATATAAATGAAGGAGTGCATGTTCACTTTTTGCAAGTAAGCATTGGCATGTGATGGAGCATGTGTGTGTGTATAGAAACTTTACCTAAAGAAACAATACAGCAAGTTTTGTCTTTACATAAATTCTATTCAATTTTAGTCCCTGTTATGCTTTTATAGGGACTAAGTTTGTAATCCAAGAAGAGGGACTAAAAGCATCTACTCTTTGTGAAGAGTTTTCAAAATACGAACTGAAATTGAATAGAACTTATGTGGGTACTAAGCTTGAAAATTCATGATTTTATAGGGACTAAAACAAGTTTAATAACCCATACAAATATTAGGTAGAAAATCAAAGCAATTGGTATTAAAGAGATTAATAGCTATGCACTGACAATATAAATTTTTTTTACACGTGCATCCAATCAAATCATATAAAAGTGTCATTTTAATAGGATAGTTCCTAAAATATCTACGTGGTGTGATTTAAATGAATGCATGTGTAAAAAAAAATTACATTGTCAGTGCATAACTATTAACCTCTTAATAATATGAGCTGTGTTGTTTTGACATACAAATTTCAACAACAATTTAGAAGGTTAACGTAGTACAAATACATGTTAATTAACTGCAATTTTGAATGTCTAACTACAATTTTCAAGTGTAACCTTTAACACAAGTCATGGTTAATGATATCATGTATATTTTAACAACTAAAAAACATATATATTTGAACACAATTTCAATGGTTAGTAGATTTCATGTATATTAGAACATGTAAAAAATAGTGTTTACGGACATTCAAAAACACGGTTTGTTCATTACATTCAATGGATGGCTACATACTTTCAAAAACTTGCTATATTCATTAACCATCCATTGAATGTAATTAACCACGTATTTAAACTGTGTGAACCATCTAAATTGTTGTCAAAATTTGTGTGTCAAAATATAATTCCTCCAATTATATCCCTCTTAGAAAGTCAATCAAAGCTCAAGAGCTGTAAAACATACAATTGCTGATTACATCAGAAAGTTCATCTCAATATACACTGAATGAACGAGTTTAAAAATTCAATCATGCCTTACTTTTCAATGTTAATGCCAAGCACACAAATAAATGTCTAAAGATTATAAAATAACGATCCACATTTTTAATTTCTAGCTATGTATTAGTATTACACTACCAAAGGCACATAAACCTTCAACCTACGTCGGTCCAAACAATCAGATCAGTTCATATTCAGATAAATTTGGGGAGATATTCATATAATTATTAAAATCCTACAAGGCATAACAGATTCTTCTAAAGGCCATGTATTAGTATTACACTACCAAAGGCACATAAGCCTTCAACCTACGCCGGTCCAAACAATCATATCAGTTCATATTCAGATAAATTTGGGGAGATATTCATATAATTATTAAAATCCTACAAGGCATAACAGATTCTTCTAAAGGCCAATAAATGGAAATTGGAATACTTTGGGAGTTCAGTCTACTCCAGGCAGAAACAAAATTTATCCTCAAGTCTCCAACCCTAGTCACATCTAAATCCCCAAATCTAACCTTCAAACACAAATAAATCCACTACACGAACAGTAGAACAATACTAACTCAGCAATAGCATAAACCCCTAAAATTGACCCTCACTGGGTCATTCCAATTAATCATAAAAAATACCAACATTGCCAGAAGTTCATTAGAAAAGTCGCCGAAACTCACCCAATACTGCCTCGAAAGCGCCTCCGCCACATCATCCTTATTCGAATCAATCCGATGTCCTCCCAAACTGAGTAACGTCGCCGCATGGATCTGATCCTTCTCCGGATCATCACCACGGAACTCCGAATTGGAAGCACTGATAGCTAGGGCTAACTGTACCTGAAATTCCTCCTCCGATGAGAAAAAGTCCTGCCGATTGACTACCGCAGACAAACCACCACCGGAGGAGGCAGGAGGAATAGGCACTGTAGACGGCGACGAGGAAGAAGTAGTGGCTGAAGAAGAGCCGGAAGTCTGAACATGCTCGGCGGCGGCGTCAGACGTGGTTGGTACAGGTGGCGGAATTTCATTGGATCGATGAGGATCGTGGCTGCTACCTATATGAAGCTTCTTGAAGATGTTCTTCATCCTCTCTTTTTTCTCTGTTGGTTTTTCTTTCTTCCCTCTTTCACTCATCAAAGCGAAATCGGAATCACTTTCTAATTCTAAATTATACTGTAATATAATCACAATCACAGTCTACTGTTTATTTCAGTTTCTTGATTTCTCTCCGTTTTATTTTCTCTCGGAAATTCTGCACCCTTTTTCCTTGTGTTTGTGTGGTTTTTTTTATGGTCAAGGAAGAGACTTGAGAGGAAAGTGTTGGGAGGGAAAAACTTTGGGAGAGTAAAAATTAGACTAGAGAACTAGTGATGATGTTGGCATGGTCGGTAAATAAAATGGGCAAAAAGTATTGGTAAATAACGAAAATGACACGCACACTTAGACGCGCTAATATCTCAGCGCGCCAATATGATGACGACATGGGGATCTACGTGTCCCGTTAATAGTCTACGTGGAGGTTGTGATCTTTTCTCACGGGGAAAATATTTTGATTCTTATTTTTAAGAGTAGATAAATAACTCAGAAAATAGTTTAAATAATATTATTTATAAAATTATTAAGTAATATTTTTCAAAAAAAACATAAAAAGATTAAACTGATTGTTTTGGATGATAGCAAGTATCAAAAAGATTTTAGAAATTGGTATGCCTAAAAGTTATTAAAGAATGTTTCTATTTTACCATACGAAAATTTACAAATGTTTTATATTTTTGGAGATATATTTTCAGACACGCCTGATTTTTAAATAAATGTTGACACATTTTAGAGATACATTTTCGTAGTAATTTTAAACATTAAACATACAGAACATGTCACTCTAACCCATTTATATTTGATTTGTTCCGGAGATGCATCCACGATAGTATTCCGGAGATACATCTCTGAAGTATATCAAAACCGTTTTTTTTATAACGAGTTTTGTATTTGTTTTCAGACGAAAATACAGATGTAGAAGTTAATACAAGATTAATATTGCGTGTGTCGAAAATAATATAGCAATATAATAGTAAAATACCGTACATCATGAGATCCAAAATGTAATAACAATTTCAGAAATAAAGTGCAAACTATAATACAACATCAAAATAATAACAAACTACTATTGGGTGTGTCTGACAACCTTTCCTTTACCTCATCTGCCTGCTCCACCTGCTTTGCCCCCTCGTCCATCAATCCCTTCATCCTTCGACGATTTCGTCGGTACAACAGTGTCTCATGTGCCTCCGCCACTATGACATACAAGACTCTCTTGACAGTAGAACCCTCAGGGAAGAAACCCCTCGTCAATGCCTTCCTGCACAATCTCAACTATGCGACGACACTGAGGCAATACATCCTCAATATGATCTAGTTGAGCCTGCTCCTCCTCTAGAATCTCCTGATGAGCTGGTCTCGGCGGATCTCCTACAGCAGTCTGCACCATGTACGAATGTGAGACTCTGAAGAACCACCTGATGTATCTGTCGACGTAGCTCTAGTCGTTCGGCGCTATGGTAGCCCGAGCCTCGTCCGGTAACAAGTGACTCTGAAAATCAGCAAACAGCTTTGTTATCTGTCTACGAGAGAAGGCAAGAAAAGCAGAGACAGTAGGGTGTTTGGGGATGGTTTGGGTGTACCCGAATTGCCGCATAACGCGCTCGGGCAGATGAGAAGCAGTGATACGCAATCCGCAGGCCAGCCATCCAGAGTATAAAGCTTTGTCTTCAAATGGCCACGTAGCTGTTGAAGTGGATGTCCTGGGCAACCAAACGGTAAAGGTAGACTCTGAAAGGCTTGACCGCCCGATTCCCTCTGTGCGGGATAAAAGCACGGGCACTAGGCATGTCCTTAGGGTACTCAGGAACACTCGCCCAGTCAGCGATGCGCAAGAAGTGCTGGAGGATCCAACCCTAAAATGAAAAGTAAAAAAAACATTCAAAGGTTAAGAATGATCGAAAATATGAACTGTAAATGACAAAAAACAAACATTCAAGGATTAAGAATTATTACCACTAGTACTGTCACGCTGTGTGTGACCTATTTCGTCTTCCACTGACTTCCATCTCTCAACTTCGAATATAGATAGGTCAGGCAAGCCGCCCCCTAGTTGTACTCATGGATCTGAGTGAGGTCCAAAAAGTACCAGACACTACTACAAAAGGCACAAATAACAACGCCACGTTTACAACGAATTCATATACACCGTTGTAATATATTAAAATTTTCGCGCTCAGTGAGTAGCTAGATTTATAAACAGTAATTTAATGACGGTTGTCTATAAAAACCGTAGTAATAAATAATGTGTAGCAAGCTTCGATTCCCAACAACTACATTTTTCCATTTTTAAGAGTACATTAAGCATGTGTCACTTAAGTCGTTTATTTAAAAAATAAAATGTAAATGATTTTACAACGGTGAATTTAAACAACTGTTGTTATAAGCTTGTGTCACTTAAGTCCATTATTAAAAAAATAAATTGTAAATGATTTTATAATGGTGAAGAAAATCAACCGTTGTTAGAGGACTTACATTTCCACTACAGTTGCGTTACACAACCGAGATTAAAGGATTTACTGATAAATTAAAATAAAACGTATTATGTATTTCTTTCATAAGACGCCCTAGGCGAACAAGCGAGCCAGAGACGACAGCGGTGGCGTAATCTTTATTTTCTTCGTATCCATTCATTTGGAGCTCAAATCTTCACCTTTCTCAGTACGGTACTCTTCAACATCTTCATTCATTTTATCTTAGTTTACGTTGTATATGCTCAAATATTCACCCTCTTCCTTCATTTGATTTCTCAGCTTCAAAGTATGGTACTCTTCAACATCTACATTCCTTACGTGCATAAGATTCTCAACTTTGAAGTACGGTATTCTTCAACATCTTCATTCTTTTTTTATTTGTTTATGTTGTATATGCTCAAGTCAGTATGAGAGTACATGTTTCATATGCTTTAGGTTATGATTGTCTGTTGGGTTGTACTTTGGTATAAGTTACCAATTTGAAATATATACCATGATAATCTGATTTCATTGGCTATGATATGACATTTATTGGTTATCATAGATAGAATTTTGATTTCTCTTGTGGAAGTTACAGGTATATAGAACAGGGTTCTGCAAAGTTGTGCAATAAATTTGGCAGTCATGATGTTCAAGTTGGTGTTAGGTAACACTTGTTGTATTGCCAATATCATCAGTAGTGTGTTATTTATGTCTCGCTTGCCATATATGCTATGTTTTAATGCCTTCAGTTGTTTCTGTAACCAAAAGAAGGTTGAGGAAGATATTCAGGGATTTAATGGAACAATGACATCAAAGCAGACCGTGCGTCTTTTTTGGGTAGCAGTTCAGGAAATAAGCATGTCAGTTCTATTTTCTTCTACTTCAAACTTAATTTATTCGTAATCTGGTCCAGTTTGATGTTTGTGTACTAAAACTTCTAATCTAAATTTTGTCATCGTAACCACGTACATGCATCATCCATGAATGTTTTTATATCATCATTATTTAATGTTTTGTGACAGGTTATTTTAGTAATGTTTTATACATGACGAAAATTTATAGGAAAGGCATATAATAGTTTACAACAACATCATGGTGTGGCATCTTACGGCCCATTATTCCTTAAACACATATTACCACTTCTTATGTAAATAGCATTTGGGCCCATTATTAGTTTATTTAATGTTTTGATTTCTAATGCCCCGTCTTAAATAAGAATATAATAAAAAATGAATGAGTAACTTGACCATCATTATTCAATAGCCAACAATGGTTTTTGAATTAAATAAATAATAATGAATTTCAACTAAAACTATTAGATTTTCAATGTAGAGAGAAGATGAAGAATCTGAGAAATCATTATAAATACGTTATTCCTCTTCTTACCATCACACAAGTAGCATCGTTGAAGAGGAATAATCAAAATGAGTTCCAACAATGCATTCCAGGTCCAACAAACTATAGATGTTCAACAACCTGTCCAAGTTAAAGATGTTGTATAGGTCCAAGAAGTTGTCCAGGTCGTAGAGTCTGTAAAGGTCCAACAAGTTGTCCAACCCGAACAAGCTGTACAGACCCAAAGGGCGGTCGCCTTGCAAGGAATACAAACCAGGAGAAGAATAAGGAGATCAAGAAGAAAGAGAATGAGGACAACTACAGTAGATTCATATGATGATGACGTAACACCGTATAGTTGGAGTAACTTTATGTCAGCTAGGACATTTAGATTTGATAATTAAAACTTAAAAGTGTCTTTGCTCTCTTCAATATTCAGGAGTTTTAGATGTATTAAATATGAAACTTGCACTTGTGAAACATTTTGTTGTCTTCGATATGGCACACACTTCTTATTAAAAGTACTTGAATGAAAACTTTATCACAAATGTGAGTTGTATTTTCTGCTGTGATATGATGAACAATAATACAGGTTAAAAAATGGGATTATATATAAAAGCAGGATGATATTTGTTAATCCTGCATAATATATAACAACGGTTATACATCATAACCGTTATAATATCTCGCGTGCTGTAAAAAAAATAAATATCAAAACAGCGCAGCTGGGAATCCAACCTAGGACCATTAATTTTATCACAGCAGCCCTTTGGAAAAGCTGTTGTGATAAGGCGCGCGCTTTCCAGTTTATTACAACGGTTTCTGGGCCGTCATAGTAAGTATCATATATACAACGACACTCTACATAACAACGCTTGGGCCCGCGTGATTATATATCTTTCCCAACCGTTGTTAAATGGGTTTTTCGTAGTAGTGAGAGGTACGCAACATCAGTATAAGTGGCACTCGTGTCCACAAAAATGCAAGTTTCAACCAAATAAAGAAAATATACCCTCAAAGCACAAGCCTTGTGTACCGCCACCTGCTCACCATCACCATCAGTCTGTTGTGCAGCAACGATCTCATCATCATATATCTTATTCAGGAACTCAAACCTAGCATGAACATTTCTGGTCCTATCCACCTCCTCAATCGCCTTCTTTGGATCAGCCCCCAGATGCTCTATCATCATCTCAATTGCCTAGTCTTTGGTCATCTTACCATTATCGAGGAATCTTCCCCTGATCGGAAGATGTAACAAACACGAGACACCGTCTAGTGTGATAGACATCTCATCATACGGGAGATGAAAAAATACGTCTCAGAATGCCATATCTCCACGAATGCGTTAAGCATAATGTGATTGGTCAGAGTGTAACCGGTCATGCATAGGTCCTTCAACCTAGATAAGGTCAGAACCGACTAAAACCACTTCTCATTAGACTGAGCTAAGCCTACAATCTTCCTCTCATGGTTCAAAAACTTTTAGGGATCACGCGCCTAAAATTATCCAGAAATAATAAATGTTAGTAATAATTAATGTTGTAAATAATCAATGTCAGCAATTTAAATGAATGTAAACAATAAATGAAAAAATCCAACTTATAATACCTCTCTGTCCCGAATATGTATGGCAGTGTGGTCTGGATACAGAGAAAGTAGGGACAAATCAGATGGGCCTGCCAAATCCCTCTGGCTCGGCATCCTCAGCAACCTCACCCTCTGGAGATGGCACTGGATCAACAAGATCATCAGTAAGAGGTGGCACTGGTGCATTCTGACGCCTGCGGGAGGATGGGGGAAGTGATCTGGCAATTGGTAAATCCTGTCTCATACGGGAAGAAGAAGAAGATGATGAAATGATCTGAGATGAAGGTAAAGTGGTCTGAAATGAAGCGACCTGAGGTGAAGGACGAGCCACAGGAGTAGACTGTGCCCTAGAAGTTGGTGCCTCTACTTGACAAGAAGTACTCGCTACCTCCGAAACCTACTGGCTCCGCACCCGCCGGATGGATGCATGCTAGGCAACTCGACCATGTCTCAGTTCGTCGACTCTGTCAGCCATAATACCTGTAAGGTAAATTACGGTGTATCATTAGTGTAGGCAGACAACACAAACAAACAATAAAATAAAATAAAAAACAAACTGCAGACTATTTCGAAGATACATCTCCGAAAATACCATATACCAATTACGTTGAAACATTTCAGAGATGTTAACCGAAAATTCCTAAAGTATATGAATCGCTGAACTATTTCGAAGATGTATCTTTGAAAAGTTCTGCAACTCTAAAGTCACAACAATGGCGAAATGTGGCTTATGCATATTGAAAAACATGGTCTGATCGTTATTTTGAGACAACAAATAAGTCATATACTAAGTCTAAACTATGTTGCATGTGATTCCTACACATTTCTAACCCTAATCATTGATTTCTACAAACTTACACAAAAACTCAAAATTTATCCGAAAACTAAAAAATTTACCTAAAATTTATGGTTTTGATAATGTTGAATGCTGTTATTGATGATGTTTGATATTCCTCTAAGCCTTGTTTGATGAAATTTGATGTTGTGAAGAAGTTGAAATTTTTAAGTTGAGAGAAAAATTGGAGAAGACAGAAAAGTTTGAAAAGTGTGAAGGAAGAGAAGAGTCTGACACGTTTTAAGTTTTAAAACGTTTCAGAGATATATATAAAAAATATCCCTATGTTTAATGAACTTTGGGTGCGTCCGGAGTTATATCTCCGAAAAATCCCAACGTTTAATGAACTTTAGATGCGTCCGGAGATGTATCTCCAAAATCAAGGAGCATGTGTGAAAATTAACATGGTGTGTTAGAAGTATATATATATATATATATATATATATATATATATATATATATATATATAATACATATTTACAACATAAAAAAGGACATGTTTAAAACATGGGATTCCTTCAAAACCCATGAAAAACATGAGAGTGAAAAAATAGAAAAAAATAATAATTATAGCTTTGATTCTCTTATTTTAAGTTATTTATGAAATTAATCATTATAATTTAAATTCAAACCATTTTTATTTTTCTCTAACTTTTTTGCATTCAAAATCGATTAAATGCCCATTTTTTAAGTTAGATTTTTTACATAAAATTCAATAAAATGTTTCTAGATTTTGCAAAAAAAATTACAACTATGCTCACACCACCTCGTTATTTTGCAGGCTTTTGTTGGACGGACGTGCCCTTTTGTCACCCTTAATTCTATCTATCGTATGACCATTATTAGTCAGCTTGTCTGCACAAGTGTTTCATCCCCTATAAATATGATAATGAAACAGTGAGACGTTTAGAGGAAGACAATTGCTCCATTGATTTCTAATACATCAAGGAACAATGTTTAGGTTTTTAAAAGCTTGAATAGCTACATTTGAGTCACTTTCAATCTAAATATAACGTCAACCTTTAGCGAGAACACTCTAGATAGAAAGAATCATTCTACTGAGCACAACAAACAACACACTTTAATATCTAACATTTGGGCTTGTAAAAGCTTGAATAGTTACAATTAAGTCACTTTCAACCCAAATATAGTGTCAATCTTTAGCAAGAGAAAACTCAATAAATAGAATAATTGCAATGAGCTTAATAAAACAATGCACTTTGTGTATTCGAGATTGCTAGTAAAACCACCCGAAAAAGTGGCGTTAGAATCATAAAATTAGCGACCATGTGCAGCGTGAGATGCATGATACATCAAGCCATTTATATTATCCTTAATAAAAAAAATGAGAAGGAGATTTCCAAATGATAGGCATAATTTTAGGTGTTACGGGGAGCTTTACATCCACTTGAAAACAATGAAGCAAATCTAACATCCTAGAGTTAACAATATAGCAACTTGGAGCGAGCTTCCCACACATAAAAATAATCGATATAATTTTTGTTTTGGCTGCAAGTATAGAAGGTATAATATTCAAAACCTGTCATTTTTCCTTGTTAACCAGGTAATGTGCACCTTATGGGGAATATTAGCTTACACAATATCTTGAACCTGCTTATTCCTATAAGGGACACAACGAAAAAGGGAAGTCGGGTCAAGTGTGTCAATTTTCTATAAATGAAAGATACTTTTGTTCTTGTTTATTTGAATTTCTAGGAAAATAACGAGGTAAGTTGTAACACCCTTTTTCTACCCAACAAACAACACGAATAAAACGACAATTAAATCAAAGTAAAGTCCCAAAATAGGCATCACATATCGTCACAAAACATTATAATAACCACATGTCCCGTAACACGGGTTTTTCTATCAAAATATAGTTTAAACACCATGCAGCGGAAATCAAAATTTAAAGAACACTTTTATAATTCAAAACTTCTCAAATAAAACTCAGGAAAACATCGTGTCCCATAAACAAAAGAACGTAATCGTTTGACTCAAACGTCCCGACCCGATGTTACATATCAGAGCAAGACCCTCTAATCGACGAAGAAATAAAAAATGCTTTAAAATTAAATCTTCGTGCGCCAAGAAGCTAAGCCTGATCACCTGCACATTACCCACGTGGAGGCAACATTCAAACAGGCAGGGTGAGCAATCACGAAATCAATATATCAGATACAAGTAAAAGATAAAGCACAAGCAACAACATCATTGAGTCATTCACGCGTCAAGAATACATCAATCACGTCAATATAACGTAATGCCACACAATATGCAATGCAACATCCTAGACTCATGCATGTGGTACCAAATTGTCATAATCGATGGACATTGGGCCATCACCCTCCAAAGATCCCCACCAATAGGATCGATTCTACACAAGAACCGGAGCACGTCATAAAACGCTACAATCCACACAATGGGATTGAAGCCACCAAATGGACCGAAGTCCTAACTATGCCATAAACGCATGATGTAAATCATCTTAGTAAACATCGTCACAAAATTGTCATAGTTGCATCATCATTCATGAATCACCAAACAAACATCATTATATAACACCAATACACACTCGTCAAAACTCGTCATTAGATCTCACAATTCGTCATATTTTATTCATCACATAAAAATTCCCGATTTGATCTCGTTCATCATCATTACTAGATTACTAGTGTCTTATTATCTCCTTATAGCCCTACGTCTCAAGGAAACCACATCACCAGCGAAATCGGGACAGAAGTCGCAAAAACGGGAAAATCTGCCCACATCACTGCCCATATGCGTAATACCCCTCCTGTTACGCGTATGGCTCATTCATACGCCCTTGGTCCGTGTATCATACGCGTAGGGCCCCTTCCCAGGCCTCCCATTACGCGTAATACATCCTTGTAAGTTCCTGGATTGGCTGGAATTTTGGTAAAACAACAAGGTGTTCAATGCTGATGTCATGGTGTTGATGTTGCAGCATTGAGTCTTAGTACTGGGCTGTACTAAGTTGTGAAGGTTAACTATGTTTGATGTCATGGGCTTGATGTTATAACATTGCACTTAACACTGGGCTGTGTTAAGGTTGCTAGTTGCTGAAGTGGATGTCTGATGTCACATAGGTGATGTTGTAACATCAGACCTGCAGAACTGAAGCTAATGACAGCATGGGCTTGTTGTTATTAGGGTCGCGTATTAGCTGGAATTGTGGAGAGTGTTGACTCGTTGGATGAGAATATCTTGGGCTAGATATTTTCTGTTACATGGGAGATTTGATTGCAGGTTTGTTGGAGAATTAAAAGGTGGAAGATTTAAAAAGATTTTGGGGATAAAATCTGTTTTAAAAGATTCAGTTTTTAATTAACAAATCTGATCAAATATTGTGACAAATCCAATCCAAATTCAAGGAGCTATATAAAGCGCACAAGACCAAGGAAGAAGGTACAGAAAACAGATTGAAGATCAAGAGCTGGAGGCTTAGTGTCTAGAGCTTGTTTAGAGTGCTTGTATTTACACTATTCTAGGGTTTTAATAGGTGTTGTATTTTCTGTCCTCTCTAGAAGCTGTGAAGCAATAGAGAGTAGGTGTTTGATCGAAGCTAGGAAGCAAGATCAAGGAAACTCAAAGAGGGTGTTCTTTGAGTGTTTTAGGGGATTGAGTAGTGTTCTCATATCTAAGTGGTTTCTTAGGTAGAAAGTCACTAGTAGAGTATAAGTT
Source organism: Lathyrus tuberosus (assembly GCA_022829125.1). Lineage (NCBI taxonomy): Eukaryota > Viridiplantae > Streptophyta > Magnoliopsida > Fabales > Fabaceae > Lathyrus > Lathyrus tuberosus. The sequence continues at coordinate 8,968,978 of JALAZF010000031.1, forward strand.
TAGGAGATTGTCAACTGGTGTGTTGAGTCTGTAAATTATATCTACAAGTAGTGAAATTCATCCCTGGCTTGGTAGCCCCCAGACGTAGGTAGTTAGACCGAACTGGGTGAACAATTCCTTGTGTTATTTCGCTTCTGTTATTGCTGTCCATTGCAGAGTGTGTTGTTGTGACATCGCATCTTAACATCACACGTCTGGTACCAGAATTTCAATTGGTATCAGAGCAGGCATCCTGTCTGTCTCTGGGTGAGATCTAGGGAAGTTACTTTCTGGTGTGAAGATGGACAAAGAAGTTGGAGGATTTGTCAACAGACCCCCTATGTTGGATGGCTCAAACTATGAGTATTGGAAGCCTAGAATGACTACCTTTTTAAAGTCATTAGACAGCAGAGCTTGGAAGGCTGTCATTAAAGAGTGGGAAGCTCCAGTGGTATGTGAGAAAGATGATGCTGGCAAGGACAAAGAAGGCACCTCTAAGCTAAAGGCTGAAGAAGAATGGACCAAAGAAGAAGGTGAGCTTGCCCTTGGAAATTCAAAGGCCCTAAATGCTATCTTCAATGGAGTTGACAAGAACATATTCAGGTTAATCAACTCATGTGAAACGGCCAAGGCTGCTTGGGATATTTTGAAGGCTACTCATGAAGGTACATCTAGAGTTAAGATGTCTAGACTTCAGCTTCTAACATCTAAGTTTGAAAGCTTGAAGATGAAGGAAGATGAGACTATTCATGACTTCCACATGAGTGTTCTTGAGCTATCAAATGCATCCAGTGCTTTTGGTGAGAAGATGACAGAAGAAAAGCTGGTTAGAAAGATCCTCAGGTCCCTTCCTAAGAAGTATAAGATAAAGGTGACTGCCATTGAAGAATCTCAAGACATTAGCAAGATGAGAGTTGATGAGCTCATTGGGTCTCTTCAAACTTTTAAACTTGGTTTGATCGAGGAAGAACCAGAGAAGAAGCCAAAGAGCATAGCCCTGGTGTCAAATGATCAAGAAGAAAAGAGAAGGAGTTCTGAGTCCCAGGAGGATCTGCCTCAGGCCATAGTTATGTTAGGAAGACAGTTCAATAAAGTGTTCAAGAAGATGAACTATAACTACAAGCCTAATGTCAAGAACATCTCCTCTGACATCAGCAAGACAAAAGAGAAAGATGAAGAGAAGACTGCCCAAGATAAAGGAGTTCAGTGCTTTGAATGTGAAGGGTATGGACATGTCAAGAAAGAGTGTCCCACATTCTTGAAAAGGCAGAATAAGGGCTTGACAATTTCCTGGTCTGACTCTGACAGTGAAAGTGAAAGTGAGTCAGCAAAGCATGTTACAGCTTTGACAGGAATTGTTGAATCTGATGATGATAGTGATGGAGAAGTCACTTATGATGAGCTAGCTTCAACCTACAAAGAGTTGTGTATAAAGAGTGTTGAACTATGTCAGGAGAGGGATCAACAGAAGAGACTGATTGATCAGCTTGAGAATGACAAAGTTGAATTGGAGAAAGAAGTCTTATGTGTCAAAGCTCATCTTGATCATATGACGAAATCTGTTAGAATGTTGAACAGTGGGACAGCCAATCTTGACAAGATTCTACAGGCAGAAAAATTTGCAGGTGACAAAGTTGGGATATGTTATGTGACTGAAGACAAAGGAACCTCAGAAGCAAGTACTTCAGGTTTAAAGAAGGAAGTATCACAACCTTTGTCTCAACATCAGCCAAAGAAGCAGGATCCTACACCCAAGAAAGCTGATGTTTCACAACCTAAGAAGATTGAGAAGAAGACCGGTCCTAATCAGAAGAGAAAGCAGCCACAAGGAGCTAGTAAGTGTATGCCCCCACAATACCACAAGAGCATGAAGGCTGCAAGGTTCAAACAGAACATGTTCCATCAGATGTCTCAACATCAGGGTAACTGGTATGGATATAATAATGCTGTGCCTCATTACTATGGAAGAAGGAAGTCTCATCACCATAGGAGACAGCCTAGAAGATATCATCCTCAGTTCAGGAGACAATCTACCTATGGTAAAAGACAACAGCCTCACCATAGAAGACAATCAAACTATGGAAGAAGAAGACAACACCAGTACTATGGATGGAAGCCACAGCAGTTTCATCATCAAGGTGGCAGGAAGTTTAACAACTTCAGTGAAGAGAGAGTAAGGTGCTTCTATTGTGGAAGAGTTGGTCATATGCAATTTGCTTGCTTTAAACTGCATGGATATCCCAAATCTGTTCCTCAACCTAGACAGAAGGAGAACAGGACTAAGGTTGTTAAACAGTGGGTTTCTAAAGCTCAAGCTACATGTCTATTGGCTCACACCTCAGATAGATATTTTGCTAAGGATGAATGGTACTTTGACAGTGGATGTTCAAAGCACATGACTGGATCCAAGGAGCATTTGGTAGAGTTCAATCCTTGCCATACAAACGATGTTATTTTTGGCAATGGTGAAAAAGGAGTAGTAGAAGGAGTTGGAAGAGTGAAGAATCATGATGGTCTTACTCTTGATAATGTGCTCCTTGTTCAAGGGTTGAGTGCTAATTTAATTAGCATAAGTCAACTTTGTGATGAAGGTTACAAGGTAAGCTACACCAAAGATGAATGTGTGGTAGCTGATGAGCAGAATGAGGTAGTGAAGAAGGGAGTAAGATCCAAAGATAATTGCTATCAGTGGATACCTCAAGTGGACAGCTTATCTAGTGATGTTAAAGTTGATGTTGTAACATCAGATGGTGACATCAAGTGTGAAAGTATGGTGAAAAGTCAATCTGGGTTAATAACGTGTGAGTTGGATGATGCGTTAAAAGCCAAATTGAGTAGTCAGTTATGTGAGCAAGATGAAGAAGTCAACAATGTTGATGGAAGGATCAAAAGATGTGACCTTATGAAGCGTTGGGAGTTGAATACTTGCAAGGCCAAGAAAGATGACAACCTGCCTAATGACTCCTATAGTTCAGAAGAAAAATTTCACAAGTTGACAATCCTTAGGTTGGAAGATGCAGATGTTAGAGCTGATGTTAAAACATCTCAAGTCAAGAAAGGTACTTCTAACCTTAAAATAAAGAAGAGTGATGATGAACTAATTGCAAAGTGGTTTCTGGGGTTGCTAAACGACTAAAATCAAGGAAGAGGAAAGCTATTGAGTCACCTCCAAATATGAGAACTGATAAGCAGAAGATCTATGTGGATGGTACTACAAAATCCAGGAGTAAAGTGTTCATCTCTTCCAGAAATAGGAAGATCAGAGATAAGTCTGATGATAGTGTCCAGGATATCTCTCAAATGAAGGAAGTCGTTGTTGTTAGAACTTCTGAGAAAATTCAAAAGGCCATACTAGATAACATTCCTGTGCTTTTCATAAAATGGTGGAAGTATGATCTGGAGAAAGAATTTGACAAAGACATTCTGGATATGGTTGAATTGGCTAGGATATGGTTCAGAGAGGGTGTGGGAACTTATGGTATTCAGGTGTGTATGAATAAGTTGCTCTGACTGTGTCTTATTGGGAGCTTCTTGAAGGACTTCTTTGTGCAATGAGTCCTTTGAATGGTGATGAGAAGCTGATGTCCCAAAAGATGTTATAACATCATGTTTGCTGGTGGTTATATCTGGAAGATGATTAAGATTGGACATGTGGAAGAAGTGTTTATGATTATGTGGTTTAGAATGTGAAGTTTAGCATGACTACTGTATTTGAAGACTTCACCAGTTTCAACATCTACTGGGGGATGTAAGGATAGAGGAATTGTGATCTCTTGAAGAGACTGGATCTCAGTAATGCTTATAAGTAAGCTGAGGATTTGTGGAGTTTGTGACACAGTGTTGAGATTGGATTATTTTGCTGATAGTAAATCCAGTAGTGGAGCATATGTAATACCCTGGTGTCAAGAGTGTCAAGAGTATCCTTGGTGAAAGATGTCTTTGTTCTGGATCTGAAGCTTAGTGCTTACATTATAGCTATGGAGCATCTATATAGTCATACGGGAGAATGATGAAGTAGATGGTTTGCCTTAAATGGTTCTAGTCATATGAAGCAAATTGTGTGAATCTTGTGCGCACATGCTTCTGAGGAGATGTCTGAAGACAAGATTGAATCATGGCCTTGAATAGATTGTACACTTGTCTTGGTGTGTGTCATTCTAAGTGTGAGGAGTTGACTTAGAGTTCAGTGGCAGGCATTGTGTGCTTCAGATCTTGTGGATGAATGTGTGAAGCCTTCATAACTGGATGGATGAAGAATATGTCTGGATTTTCAATATGTGGATATTGCTGACAGAAGAAGTATGGTTTTGTACAGGGTGTCATAGGCTGTACTTGTTGAGGTTTGTCAAATTATGGCTAAAAAGGGGGAGAGTTAATAAATGCCATAAAGAGAAGATGTTGATGCTGCTAAAAGAATAAAAATAAAAGGTGTTTAGTTGAAAAGTAATGATGCAGTTGTGGAGGGGGAGTATAGACAGCATAGTTGTGGAGCTGCTAGTGAAGTATTCATAGCATTGAAGAGTGCAGAGTGCAGCAAAGCAGACATCAAGGGGGAGATGTGCTGCACATTGTGAGCTACTGAACAGCTGTGATGCTGGTTCAAGTTTTTGAGGGGGAACACCAATTGGCTGTTGTCAATAATGAAGATGGTGCTGAAGCAGATCAAGTAATGAAGACTATATGAAGATTGTCAAACTGCTGCAAGTTAATGTTTCAAAATATTGAAGATATTCCGCTGCTGAAGTCTCTGAAGATGCAGAGATTGTTTTAGCCAAAATTAGCCAAAGGGGGAGATTGTAAGTTCCTGGATTGGCTGGAATTTTGGTAAAATAACAAGGTGTTCAATGCTGATGTCATGGTGTTGATGTTGCAGCATTGAGTCTTAGTACTGGGCTGTACTAAGTTGTGAAGGTTAACTATGTTTGATGTCATGGGCTTGATGTCATAACATTGCACTTAACACTGGGCTGTGTTAAGGTTGCTAGTTGCTGAAGTGGATGTCTGATGTCACATAGGTGATGTTGTAACATCAGACCTGCAGAACTGAAGCTAATGACAGCATGGGCTTGTTGTTATTAGGGTCGCGTATTAGCTGGAATTGTGGAGAGTGTTGACTCGTTGGATGAGAATATCTTGGGCTAGATATTTTCTGTTACACGGGAGATTTGATTGCAGGTTTGTTGGAGAATTAAAAGGTGGAAGATTTAAAAAGATTTTGGGGATAAAATCTGTTTTAAAAGATTCAGTTTTTAATTAACAAATCTGATCAAATATTGTGACAAATCCAATCCAAATTCAAGGAGCTATATAAAGCGCACAAGACCAAGGAAGAAGGTACAGAAAACAGATTGAAGATCAAGAGCTAGAGGCTTAATGTCTAGAGTTTGTTTAGAGTGCTTGTATTTACACTATTCTAGGGTTTGAATAGGTGTTGTATTTTCTGTCCTCTCTAGAAGCTGTGAAGCAATAGAGAGTAGGTGTTTGATCGAAGCTAGGAAGCAAGATCAAGGAAACTCAAAGAGGGTGTTCTTTGAGTGTTTTAGGGGATTGAGTAGTGTTCTCATATCTAAGTGGTTTCTTAGGTAGAAAGTCACTAGTAGAGTATAAGTTTAGGAGATTGTCAACTGGTGTGTTGAGTCTGTAAATTATATCTACAAGTAGTGAAATTCATCCCTGGCTTGGTAGCCCCCAGACGTAGGTAGTTAGACCGAACTGGGTGAACAATTCCTTGTGTTATTTCGCTTCTGTTATTGCTGTCCATTGCAGAGTGTGTTGTTGTGACATCGCACCTTAACATCACACGCCTGGTATCAGCAGAGGGGGGGGTTTCCTTTCAATTCCTCTTCAGATCTCCCCTTACGTGTAATGACTAGCCCATACGCGTAAGGCACTTTTCCCAATCCCATACGCGTAAGCATCTCCTCCTACGCGTATTACCCTTTTCCCTGTTATCCAATACGCGTAATACCTCCTCTTACGCATATTACCCATTATCCCATACGCGTACTAGCAGAGGGCCGTGCCAGCCCTTGGGGATGGGTGCGTACAATATGCGTATCACCTTGGGAAGCCCCCTCATTACGCGTAATACTCCCCCCCATTACGCGTATCACCAGAAACTACTCCAAAACTCATATCTCGCATCTGAACGCAACTTCCTCATTCCAGCACCTTCGATCTACCAAAATCAGACCCAAACTGGCTTCGATTCATCTCAGATCTATGTTTTTCATCCTACTTCTTTGCCTACATCAATTTCTCCTAATTATTAAGTCTGAAACTAGTTAATATCAAGATCTGGTTACCTACAAGTTCATCACAGCATCAACAATCATTCACACAGATTCAACTTCAATTATAGCAGCACATATCAGATTCGCAACAGAGTTCATACACATACAGTGTTACGAAAATCATCACAGATTCGTCACAGATTTCATCACAAATTCATCAGAAACGAAAACACACAATTACCTCTACCTTAAACCCATATCAAACATATTAACCCGGATTACCCCCCATACCTCAAATTTCCAGCATAAATTATTTGTTTTTCGGGGTTCTACAGTCGATTCCTCGTTCTAGCCTCCTTTCCTCAACTCTCTAATCACTTCTTAGGGTTGCACAAAACTAATTCTCATAATTCCTTATTTTTCTTTCGTTAAACCTATGTTTTGGGCCTTAATCACAGTTTACCGTATTATCCTCCATTAATCCCTTCAACATTACCGTCGTACCCTTAATGGTCTCCTAATTATTTAATTAACAATAATAATAATAATTTAAATAATATTCTAATTACTCAAATTATTCTAATATTATTATTAATAAAATAATCTAATTAATCACTGCTTCTAAGAGGTCTCAATGTTACCTTAATCCAAAGCTACCCCACAGAACCATCGAAAAGCACCAAAACACCGAATAATCATAATAATTCAATAAATAAATATTATAATTATTTTGGGGTCTTACATAAGTCGCTTCGAAAAAGCCTTAAAAATCAGAAATTTTGCACACGAGGGAAGGAGGATGACGAGCAGGTCGTCATTAAAGATGGCAGATGTCATCTCGTTAAGGTAGAAAAAATTCAAAATGATGGGTAGGATGACGCCCAAAATTAATTTCCATGACACCACGTCATATGGAATGACGGCCGTAATTTCCTTGAAGTGAAAAATAACAAAAATTGAAAAGGATGGGTATTGAGAATGACTACCAACCCATCTTTTTCATAAGAGGAAATTTTTACCCAAATGAGGATTGTCATTATTCACAATTCAACATTTTTTCAAAAACCAACCTTTTAAGCGCCGACGGGTTTCCCGTCACCAGAGTTGACGCTAACAGTCGTGTTCAGGCACAAATTCTTAGGTCTAGGAAACATGAAAATCCCTTTAAAAACCCTCATCCACGAATTAAAATACATGAAAATCCCACAAAATCTTTACTACCAGATATCAAACTTTACCTTTTCACTGTTAGAACAATATTTGTTCATTTCCTTAAAAGGTTTTGATGATAACAAAGTATTTAAAAAACAATAGGGTTTACTAATAGTTGTTTAAGTGTGCAGGATCAAAAGACATTAACCTTGATATAAATCAAATTAATCACTCAGAAGAACCATTAAAGAGAAGTAAAGGTGTTCTGAATTTGAAGGATCAGAACCAAGCTTTCAGACTCTGAATAGTCGACTCGAGTCTTTCAGATGTTAAACCCAAGCTTACTTGGAATACAAAGATCAGTAAAGCTATGAAGACTGAAATTGTTTAAAGCAAGCAGACCCTATTATAAAAATGACTCTGCATCTTCTGAACAAGCTTCATCAGCAATTCTGAAGATACTAGTTCAAAGGAATTTGTCTACATCAAGTCGTCAAATCTGAAAGTGTTCATCCAAACTAGTTCTGATTAAGACTCTTATGAAGGCAAGCTCATAACATGTGAACTCAAGACTCTGAAGTCTCATTCCAACCAGGTTCTGAAGACATACTTTAGCTTCTGATCATATTTTAACTAATTCTATAAAAGGTCTCTGATTCAGAAAGCTAAGTATAAAGATAACAATGACTCTGAGGAAGCTTCAACAAACGTCTACAAGAAGTATTTGGTTAGAAGCTATCCGAAGAATATCACGTGACAAAGGTACATTACTTTATATCTAATCAGGATAAAGTAATGTTGTCATGATATTCTCTCTCAGACTATTCTGAACTCTGCCCTGCTACTCTCAACGTCTTTATGCTATATGAGTTTTTAGCTCATTCTATTGTACACTACCTAAAGACCTTCAATGACTACTTGTACCTTAGGTAGTCTCAACCTCCAACAGATCTATTCTCCGCATGTATTTAAAGAAGAAGATTGAAAATACTCATAAGACTCGTGAGGAGATCTCTCTTGATGGGTTAAATATTGATTGAAGAATGTGTAAGTGTGTTAGCAAGGATGTGATACCATTTCACATAAATGAGTTAAAAGAGATTGTGTTTAGAAGCACACATGTAAACACAAGTAAAGCAATTCCCAATATTCCTCAAAGAAAATTTCTCCTCAGTATTAAACTCCTCAATATTCCTCAAAGAAAATTTCTCATAGAAGACTCATTATCCATAGAATAAAGAGGAATGAGAAATATCATTGTTCTAAAGCAATTCTCAATGGGCATCGAGTTCAGATATGAAGAGCAAAGGGAGAGGTTCAAGGTGCTCTTACAATAGCATATAATGCCTAAAAAGTATACCGATCAAACCTTATTGAAACAAAATTGGTTGGTACCATATCCATTGGGTTTTGATGAGAACAAAGTATTTAAAGAACAATTAGGTATTTTTGAAAGCTCCTGAGGTTTGACTAAATTTTGGTTAAAATTTAATGAAGAATGCTGCAGAAAAAGATGTCGAAGACAATGTCATGACATTCTGACTTGACAAATATAGTAGGTTCTAAATCTGGTGCAAGAATCAAGGAATAATTACAGCAGTGGATCAAGGGGTCAATAAATAGAAGATTCAAAGTCCAAAGAAGCAGAAGAGTATAAAAGAAGACCAAGACCTAGAACTGGATGACTGAACCTATTGTAACACTTTTGTAAAGTAGAAAATTGGGTTTAGGGTTTGAGAGTCGTAGGCTTTCTTATAAGTCTTCCTCTGTATCTATTTGATGTAGTGTGGTAGACATAAGTACTTGTATAGATTCAGAAACCCGTAGGCAATGAATCGTGTATTGTTCTTGGATGAAGCTTTGAAGCAAATCCAAGTTAACTTGTTAGTCAAGAATGCTTGACTGAACTTTGTATTGGAAGGGTGTCTTTCAATAGGGATGATACAGTTATGAGGTATTAACTATTAGATAATCCTAGGTTGTGATTTAGGGAGTGGCATGGGTTTCTCTTATCAATTAGATGTGACTTCTAATGATAAAGTCTTCATTGGGTAGTGATAGGTTAACGTGAGTGCTTTCTGTAAACCTGGGGTTGTTTGCATAAAACTATACTACTGATAGTGAATTCTTCTTCCTGGATTGGTATCCCCCAGATGTAGGTGAGTTGCACCAAACTGGGTCATCATATTCTGTGTTGTTTATCATTCTGCAATTTACAGTTCAGTCTTGATTAACATGTTGGATCAGATGTCGTAACATCTGTGTTGTTGCAGTTCTGATATTCAAGGTATCAGTCTGTTGTTCTCTTCTTGTTTAAATGATTATGCAGAACAATATCTTGACATGTGTTAGGACATCTGCTGTCTGTTATGCCAGAATTTCAATTGGTATCAGAGCAGGCATCCTGTATATTTTTGTATGAGATCTTTGGGAGATACTTTCTGGCTTTTAAACAAGGAGGAGTTTTGAAGATCAGATCAATCAACTCAGACATACTCAATGGTAGGGGTGTTCAAAACCGAACCGGCCCATTAAAAACCGCAAACCATACCAAACCAAACCGAAAACCGCAAAAACCGCATTTGATTCGGATGTGTTTGGATCATTTTATGACAGAACCGTGCGGTTCGGTTCGGTTTGCGGTTTATATTTTGAAACCAAACCAAACAAAACCAAACCGTATTATTTACAAATTACACTCCTTTATTTAACTCAAATGCCCAATATTATACAGCCCAACCCAAGTCATAAAAAATACACGCCTTTCCCAAATCAAAAACATACTTTCACTTTCACTTTCTTCACTGATTTTCAATTAGGGACTAGGGTTAGAAACTTACAATACAAACGCAACAGCCATCAGCTTCTTCTGTAACCAATTTTTTTCACTTTCGTTACCACTTCCAATCTCACTCCCAAATTCCGAAAGTCGTCGTCACCAGAGAACTCCAAGCTTATCATTGCTAAGGTACTCACTACCATATTTTTCTCTACAGTGTTATGTTTTTCGATTTCACTTTCACTTTCACATGTTTTTCGATTATATATTTTTTTCCGATTATATCTTATCATATTTTGAATCTATTGTTGTTGTGGGACATGCGTTATTTTATCATGTTATGTTTCTATATCTTATAATGCTGTGTTTCTGTTATTTTTTCCCCCAAATTTCTATTTTTGTTGTAATTAATTTCTATGGAAATAAGTTCATATATTGTTTTCTCACTTCAAATTCCGTTTTAGATTTCTTTTAAAGGTGATTTTCCTAACTGTTTGTATGAAATTTGTTACTACTGCTTCAATGAGTATGCTTTTTTGTTTTGTTGAGAATTTTCGTTTGTAATTGAGCCACTGCAGTTAGGTCCACTACTGTACTTATTTAGTGTGAATTAATTGTTCGAACTGTTAGATTAATTTGATTTTTGCTTTTTGTATTGGAATGGTTAGTTTGCTTGCTACTACATGGTTAAATTAATTGCAAAATGAATGACTTGCTTGAACTGCGAAATGTTGAATTAACTATATTGGAATGTTTAAAATGAAATTCAAATTAATTAATGCATATTATGTAAAAGGGGTTTTGATGGACCCACTGTTTGTATTCAGTTGATGTTAGAGTGATGTCAATGGACTACTAGAAATATAAATGAAGGCTTAGTTTTGTGTAGTTAACACCAACTTCTATTATGCTATGCTCAGATTGGTTTGATGCACTTCGTTAACTGTAAATTGCAAATCAGTTGGCTGTTATGAAATTGATTGTTGACTAAGAAAGATTAGTTGACGGTAGGTTAGGAATTGTCGGTGTATTAATTTGGAATTGCTAGATGCCATGCGTTAGCTTGAATGATTGGATTTACACCATTTGCTTATATCAGTGGCTAAAACAGTGATGTTGAGCTATTGGATTGATGCACTTTAGTTACTAGTTATTACTAGTTGATACTAAGTAGGTCTATTATGTAATTGTTACGACTGTCAATTGGTTCACAAAGTTAGTTATGAAAAATTGAGAAACAGTAGTTTAAAAATTCAGTTTAAGCATTAGTTTAAACTTTCTCCTATTTCTAATATCTTGGCTCCTTTCTTTCTAAGGTATGGCTATTGATAAGGAAGTAAGTCCAAATGATGTTTCTGATGCTTCATTTTCAATGGTCGAAAATCAGGTAAACTTGATAAATTAAAATTGAACTGATTTTAATTTATGAAAGTGCAATTTAATTTTTATTTTGGTCTCACATAATAAATTAACAATCTAGTTATTAATATTAGTTTTTCTCTCACAGAAACTTTGTATCCATCCTCCAACAAATTACCTTTTAAAATGAAAGTCTGCTGAATTTCCGAATACACAATTTTTAGGAATTCACAACTCTAATTTTTCTTTAATTTTTCTCTAATATTAGTTTCTCTCTCACATGAATTTTTTGCACTTGTTTGTTTAAGTTTATGCAGGCTAATGTTGGATCCGTGGAAATGAAAATTTTCTGTTACTGTATGTTGAAAAATTTGCTATGAAGACCTGCAAAATAAAAATCAGTTAAGTAATCTGAGACACGCTGATCGCGCTGGCCTCAAGGATTTTCTGCGTAATACTTTAACCCTCCTGGATTTAACAGATTTTTCTCGGTAAACCGAGGATACAGAACTCGCAAGAATAAAATTTGTGACCCAAATTGATTTTGTTAAAACTTTTAATCAATTTGCTATGAAGACCTGCAAAATAAAAACTTTTAACGTGAATTGTGTTCAGATTTTTCTCACCTTCAAAATTGTACCAATAATTGATATATAATTATATGTTGAGAGAAGAATCCCAATAAAGTTAATTAATTGATTCTTAATCAATTTTCATCGACAATAATTTAATAGGTCATTATTCTATTGTTAAATTTCCAGCGGAATATATTATAATCATGATTTATTAATGATGAAAACATATAACCATTGAAATTTTTTAACGGAAATAGTTTAATTAGGGAGGTATACTATAACAATAACCATGATAGTAATGTAACCACCGGATAGAAATTTGTGATTCAAAATTAATTAATTAAATGATTTAATTTGATATAGAAAATATTTTAGTAATGACTTTCTAGTATTGATAAATATTATTTAAAACAACATTCTAATAATTATCAATAAAAACACAATTTATTTAAAAAGATTATTTTAAATTAGAATAATAATTATTATTTTTTTAATAACTACAACAACCCTCCACATATATAAAAAATAATAGGTTTTAAGATTTAAGAAAAAGAAGAAAAAAAATCTTAAATTTGTCTAGGTTAATATTTTAGATGTAATGCATCAAACTGGTGTAGCAAGCTATATGAACCAGTCCTAGAATGATAAAACTTAACATACAGTGACATTGGTGTAGCAAGTTATATGAACCAAAGACACTTAGTATATATTAGAGGTCAACCATTCGCATCATACCCCCACAATTCTTGCTGTTGACGCTGTGGTGCGCTATTAGGCCGTGTGCGTGCCTGGTTTTTCTGATGAGTGCTCTAGAGATTTCGCCAAGATCTCATACAAGCGGCCCCACTTGACACTCATGTAGGTGATTTCATCAAATGTATGCTGCAAATCATACATCGTCCATAAAGGATATAAAATTCATTAAAAGCTACAAAAGCTTATCCTCTCTTTAATGCAGTTTCTAGTAGGGGTGTTCGCGGTTCGGTTTGGATCGGTTTTGTAGCAAAATGTCATCCGATCCAAAGATATATTTACTTGCGATTTGGTTCGGTTTTGGATGATTGGTTAAAAAAATCCGATCCGATCCGATCCAATTTCTTGCGATTTGATTTGGATCGGTTTTTGGTTATCCAAATTACAAATTATAATTTTATTAATATTGTAAAAACACTAATAAATAATAAATTTGATATATTATATAACATATATTTTATTAAAAGTTAATATTACAAAATGATAATGATCAGTTATGATTGAAACAAATGAAATAATAAAAATTAATAGATTAAATCAAACTAATAAATAGTATTTTATAAAAAAAAAGTATCAACTAATAATAAATTAACACAAGGTATTATACTAATAAAAAATCAATAAGTATAAAAATATATACATGCGGTTCAGTTTGGTTTGGATCGGTTTTGAAAAATCAATCCGAAATCCGATCTGAACCGATCGGTTTTATAAAATGACATCCAAACACATCCAATAATTTTCGGTTTTTTGCAGTTTTCGGTTTTTTTGGATCGGTTTGCGGTTTTTATTTGGATTGGTTTGGATTTGAACACCCCTAGTTTCTAGCACTTTCTCATTCACACCATAAGAAAGAGACGAAAGTGAAAATTAATTTAATAATTTTTGGTGCTAGCAGAACTAACAAGTAACTTGTTATTACCCATATGAACCTTCTTCATGGGATCTCCAATCACAAAGGTTGGGTTCCCATCACTTGTTAATTTCAATTAGCTTAAGTCCCATTCCCTTCGATGTGTCACAAATTACTTTCCTCCCCAGGGGCTTTGTTAGAGGGTCAGCTAAATTGACTTCTGACTTCACATAATCGATCGATATTGTTCCATCTTTTAACAGCTGCTTTACTACATTATGTCTCAATTGAATATGTATATTTTTACCATTGAATGACTTGTTCTTTGCCACGGCTATTGCTGATTGACAATCACAATGTAACGACACTGATGGAGTTGGTTTTATTCCTAAAGGAATATTGGCTAAGAGGTTTCTTAACCACTCAGCTTCACTACCAGCCAATTCTAGAGCTATGAACTCTGATTCCATAGTTGATCTAGCAATAATGGATTGTTTGACTGATCTCCATACAACTGCACCTCCACCGAGTGTAAAAACATAACCACTACTGGATTTTGTTTCGTCTGAGTCAGATATACAATTAGCATCACAGTATCCTTCTAATACAGTGGGAAATCCACTATACTCAATACCATAATTCATGGTACCTCTCAAATACTTGAGAACTCTTGAAAGAGCCTCCCAGTGATCCTGATTGGGGTTATGTGTATATCTACTCAATCTACCTACTGCATATGCAATATCAGGTCGAGAAAAATTCATTAAATGTAGTAAGCTCCCAATAATTTGAGCATATTGAGTTTGATCAATAGGATCACCTTTATTCTTCTGTAATTGAGAGTTAACATCATAAGGGGTACTCACTGACTTTGAATCATAATGACCAAACTTCTTTAGAAGTTTCTCAACATAATGTTCTTGAGATAGTATTATACTATCATTCTTCCTTATGATTTTAACTCCCAATATTACACTTGCTTCACCCATATCTTTCATTTCAAATTTGGAAGCAAGATAATTTTTAGTTCTAATTACTATATCAATACAAGTACCAAATATGAGCATGTTATCAACATACAAACATATAATCACACATTCATTATTCAAAGATTTTGTGTACACACATTTATCAACTTCAATAGATGAAAATCTATCACTAATCAAAACTTGATTAAATTTTTCATGCCATTGTTTTGGTGCTTGTTTTAAACCATATAATGATTTAAGAAGTTTACAAACTTTATTTTCTTGACCAGAAACTACACATCCTTCGGATTGTGACATATAAATTTCTTCTTCTAAATCTCCATTTAAAAATGCTGTTTTTACATCCATTTGATGAATAACCAATTTATAAATAGAAGCAAGAGCTATTAAAACACGAATCGATGAAATTCGGGTTACTGGAGAAAAAGTATCAAAATAATCAATATTTTGTTTTTGAGTAAAACCTTTTGCTACTAATCTAGCTTTGTATTTTTCAATAGAACAATCAGGAAAGTATTTTTTCTTAAAAATCCTTTTACAACCAATTGGTTTTGCTCCTTTTTGTAAATCAACCAAAATCCAAGTATGATTTTTTGAAATTGAATCTATTTCAGTTTTAATAGCCTCTTTCCAAAATTTTGCATCAGGAGAAGAAATTGCTTCATAAAATGTTTGAGGTTCATTTTCTACAAGATATATATAAAAATCACTTCCGAAGGATGTCTTTTTTCTTTGTCTTTTACTTCTTCTTAAATCATCACTTGAATTTTCATTTGAAATATCTAAAGAAGGTTTATCAACAATATTTTCAACTTTAAGAGGAAGAATATTTTCCAAATATTCAACATTTTTAGTTTCAACAATAGTGTTATTAGCAAGCACGTCACTTTTAAGAATAAGAAATCTATATGCAGCACTATGTTCGACATAACCTATAAACAAACAATCAGATGTCTTAGAACCTATTTTTTCTTTTCTTTGGATCAGGCAACATGACTTTTGCTAAACACCCCCACACTTTTAAATATTTCAAAGTTGGCTTATAACCTTTCCATAATTCATATGGTGGTTTACCAGTAATTCTATGTGGAATTCTATTTTGCAAAAAACACGCGGTTAACAAAGC
Source organism: Lathyrus tuberosus (assembly GCA_022829125.1). Taxonomy (NCBI): domain Eukaryota; kingdom Viridiplantae; phylum Streptophyta; class Magnoliopsida; order Fabales; family Fabaceae; genus Lathyrus; species Lathyrus tuberosus. The sequence continues at coordinate 8,984,776 of JALAZF010000031.1, forward strand.
TTCGCCCCAAAGATTGTTCGGTGCGTTCGAACTAACTAGCATAGCATTCATCATTTCTTTTAAAGTCCTATTTTTTCTTTCAGCTACTCAATTTGATTGAGGAGAATAAGGGGGAGTTACTTCATGAATTATTCATTCCTTTTCACAAAAATCATTAAAGGAAATATACTCTCCTCCTCTATCGGATCTAACTCTTTTTATTTTTCTATTTAATTGAGTTTCTACCTCAGCTTTGTATAAAATAAACTTATCAAACGCTTCATCTTTATGTTTTAACAAATAAACTTTAGTGAATCTTGAAAAATCATCTATAAAAGTTATATAATAATTATTTCCTCCTCTAGATGTAGTTTGTTTTAAGTCTCATAAATCGGTATGAATAAGACTAAGAAGATCAAATTCACGTTGCACAGACATACATTTTTTCTTTGTTAATTTTGATTCTAAACAAATATCACATTTACCGGATTGCTTATTATTTAATGTAATCATATCAAGACTTTGCATTCTATTAATATAAGAAGAATTAACATATCCTAATCTAGCATGGAATATATCATAAGAATCAATCAAGTAAGCAGAAGAATAAGCTTTATTACTCATAACTTCAGAAATGTTCAATACAAAGAGTCCCTGACCACAATAACCTTTTCCCACAAATACAATATTCTTTGTCATTACAATCTTGTCAGTTTCGAATGACACTTTAACCCCGCCCTTGCTCAAAAGAGCCACAAAAATTAAATTAGTCCTAATATTAGGAACATGCAATACTTCACTTAAAGCCAAAGTCTTTCCTGATGTGAGTTTTAACATAACTTTGCCTTTTCCTAAAACTGCAACAGTTCGAGAATCACCAAGGTAAACTTGTTCTTCTCCATCCCCCACAATAGTGTGGGAGGTAAAGGCATCTTTATTAGCACAAATGTGCCTAGTAACCCCAGAGTCTACTACCCATTTGTTCACATCAGTCACAATATTTGATTAAGCAATAACAGCAGCAATAATATCATCCCCTTCAGCCAAGTTAGCTTTAGGAGGACTGTCATTTCTCTTGCGATGTCTGCACTGAGGTGCATGATGACATGGCTTACCACAAACATAACATTCTGCTCTTTTTTTAAAAGTGGGATTAGTAACACGTGGAATAAAATTATTATGATTATTATGACCAGGTTTATGATCGGTTTTGTGATCGTACCTCTTTTTGTGAAACTTATTCTGAGTATTATTCTGGACCAGATTTGCACGAGAAACAAAACTTTTTTCCTTTGCAGCCTTGCTCTCCTTTCTGTTAGTATCCTCGATAATGATGTGTGTGATCAAATCTGCCAAAGGTAATTGCTTTTGCTTGTGTTTGAGTTGATTTTTATAATCCTTCCATGATTCGGGCAACTTCTCAATGAAAATTCCAGCAACAAATTGGTCTGGCAGAGTAATGTTTTCAGCTTTCAATTCTTCCAACAATTTATGGTACTCGTTGATATGCATCTTGATGTCTTTATCTTCAGACATTTTCCAATGGTAGTAATTTCTAATCACAAATTTTTGTTTTCCAGCATCTTCAGCGGTATATTTTAGATTCATCGAATCCCATATCTCCATTGCTTCCTTGTAAGAGCAGTAGACATCGAACAAATAGTTAGAAAGTGTACTTAATATTGTGTGTCGGGATACCTTGTTTGCATGCGACCATTGATCGATAACTTTTTGAGTTGCGGAGGAAGCTGGTTTTAGTTGTGAGAGAGCAGAGGAAACACCATGCATGTCAGGGATGGAGTGAACACGCTCATACCATCTGCGAAAGTTTTGACCGCTGAAAACTTCAATTTTGGACACATCAGGGAAAGGTTTAGCGTAATTGATGAGAGTCAGTTGTTGTTGAATAGTTTCAGCATTGTTAAATTTAGTCTGACGATTAGAGTCATCACTGGAATTGTCTTCGATAGCCATAAAATCCTTGAGATTGTTGAAAAATTTGCTATGAAGACCTGCAAAATAAAAACCAGTTAAGTAATCTGAGACACGTTGATCGCGCTATCCTCAAGGATTTTCCACGTAATACGCTAACCCTCCAGGATTTAACAGATTCTTCTGGGTAAGCCGAGGATACAGAACTCGCAAGAATAAAATTTGTGACCCAAATTGATTTTGTTAAAAAGTGATAATTTTATGAAGAAATAAAGGTTAAAAACTTTTAACGTGAATTGTGTTCAGATTTTTCTCACCCTCAAAATTGTACCAATAATTGATATATAATTATATGTTGAGAGAAGAATCCCAATAAAGTTAATTAATTGGTTCTTAATCAATTTTCATCAACAATAATTTAATAGGCCATTATTCTATTGTTAAATTTCCAATGAAATATATTATAATCATGATTTATTAATGATGAAAACATATAACCATTGAAAAATTTTCACGGAAAAAATTTAATTATGGAGGTATACTATAACAGTAACCATGATAGTAATGTAACCACCAGATAGAAATTTATGATTCAAAATTAATTAATTAAATGATTTAATTTGATATAGAAAATGATCGTACCTGGATCAGACAGTTATTCAGTGGCCAGCAACGTCGTATGGACTTCAGCTCTGGTGAGGTTGAAAGACGGCGGGGGGTGTACCTGCAAGGTACTCCGACGCTCAAGTAAGGCAAAGGTCACAAGTAAAAGCAAGTACAGAAAAGGTTAGAGTGTATGAGATTGTCTAACCTGACCTTTTCAAGTGAGAGGGTATTTATAGAGAGCCCCCAGCGCGGGGCCAACGATTACTTGCACTGGGCTGGATTGCCAGGCCTAATCCAAGTAATTGTCAGGGCTTACGTGGCGTAGTGAAGACTAGCACGTGGTCTTCGCCCTGGGGTAACCGTTCCTAGATCTCCGGAGTTAGGGCAGACCGATTCCATCGGGAGTGGGTGGTTATATGAGAACGTGTCCTCGCGGGGAGGAGTCCTGCGTGTCGGGGAGAGACGTGTCCTCGCGGGGAGGACTCTTATGTGTAGAAGGAGATGGCTCCTCGTGGGGAGGAGCACCTGAGTGTCGAGGAGGAGCGAGCCCGGAGAGGCTTAGCGTCTCTGCCCGATGCTCTATGCTGTGCGTGCCCGAACACCGCCGAGGTGTGGCGCGTGCCCGACACTGTTGAGGTGGGCATGTGCTCGACATTGGTCGTGATAAGAGGCCTTTGCTGGGCCATCCTAGGACGTGTGGGTTGGGCCTGCTAGATTGAGGGCAGACCTCGGCCCAGTCCAGAATAGGAGTCCCCCAAATCGTTGCTCTGAGGTGCCAGGGTAATGACTTTAGGGTCAGCTCTATGTCGAGGACATGTCCAGTCGGGGAAGGGACTCTAAACGAGGAACAGTTGGTAAACCTGGCAGAAACAAATCGATCTGCTCATACTAGATTGGCCGCGGATGGGCGACGTCGCGGGGATACGAGAAGTCAGAAACGAGGTGAATGAAAAGACGTGTGTTGGGGAATGAAAAGATGTGTCTGGGGAAGCGTGTACCACTTGTCACACCTCATCATTGCCTAGGGCGGCTACGCTAGGGTAGCGTAATCGATTTCTTAGGAAATCCTCGAGTCTTGTGAGGAGCCTATAAAAGGGCTCGAGTTCGTGTCAGTTGCACGTTTCCACCTTTTTCGCTCCCCTCTTCTTCCTATCTCCGTCGCTGCTCCACCGTCGTTCACCGCCGTACGTCGCCGCATCTACCGCTCTGGTCAGGCTTCTACCACAGTTCCAAGTAAGCTTCTGATCTCTTTCTTTTCCGTTTTGCTTTCCATTGGTGGTTTTCTGGTGAACTGATGAAGTTCCCGGTAATCCCTTGAGGGTTCCGACCAAAAACGGCGGGACGTTCCTAGGGTTCTGGTAGGTTTGGCGGAGGCTTGGAATGAATATCCCGAGGACCCGATGATTACCCCGAGGACATGCGATGAATGTCACGGGGAAGTAAGGTGAGAGGATTGGAGACCCGAAGAAGGGACGGGGGTAACGGCCTCGGGCAGTTCGCCGTGTCCCCGAACATTTTCTTTGCTCTCGCTGCCCTTTCACTTGATCGGCAGTGGAAGGGTGGATTTGGTCGCGGCCAACGAATTCACCTATTTTCTCTGCTTTTTAGGTAAAAATGGTCGTGAGGCTTCCGAGGATTCTCCAGATAGACACTGAACCCGACGTGGACGGACCCGCGTAGATCCCTGGGGAGGAGCTCGTGCGTTTGGCCGTCGAATGGGCCGGCGAGGAGCCTCTACGCATAAAATCACGCTTCGCTGCCGACGACACGGACGTTTTCGCCTTTGTCGAGGACGTCCCTGAGGGCGAGCAGGCGAAATGGACGGTCTTTTAGCCTCGGGCACACCACCGTATCTGCTCGAATTACCGTGAGTTAAGGTTCCCCATGTATGAGTTTGCCTTTAAAGAGGCCGGTATTCATCTCCCCTTCAACAACTTTCGGGTGGGGGTGTTCAACCGGCTGCACCTGGCGCCATCTCAACTCTATCCTAATGCACTCGCCTTCATGCGGGCATTTGAGATCGTGTGCGACTACCTCAACATCGGGAGCACCCTCACGCTCTTTTTCCGCGTCTTCCACCTCCAACATTCAACGGACCAGGGGCGACATAGTTGGGTCTCCTTCAAACAGCCGAGGAAGCTATTCAATGCATACTCAAATTCGATTAGGAATTTCAAAGATAGGTTCTACTATGTCATGCCCGCGACGTACGACGCTGTGGGTATGCTTTATGACATCGTGACTGACAGTTTCAGGGAGGAGAGGTTTGTGTCCAAGTGTCCCCTGGAGTGGGAGGATGCGCACTTTGCGCTTGGTACGGACGAATACCTCGTGAAACCTGGAGAGCTGTCAGAGGAGGACAAAGGACCGTACGCCACACTGGTCGCATATGTTACCAGTTTTAACCGGGCAGAGTGTGTAGGGAGGGATTGAAAATACATCCTCGACTCTCGAGGAAGAGTTATGACCACGACCCATTACATAAACACCAGGGGTCTCCTTGAGTGCAAGTCTCCCGATGAGGTCTAGAGGTTCTTAGGTAGGAGCTCCTTGTCCTGTTCGGGTGTCCACTTAGTTTTGTTTTTTTGTGCTAACTTTTTTCATGTTTTCCCTTGCAGCTCAAATGTCGAACGCCACCGAGCGCATCCTGAAGTTGGCCGCTGAACGGGCACCTAAGCAAACTAAGAGCCACGTTCGAGATGTTATTCAGGTTGCGGTGTCGGCTGGGACGACCAGTGGCTCCGCCTCTCCACAGTGTAGCCAGTCTCCTCCTCCGAAGGGCACTCCTGCTAAGAAAGCGAGGACCGAGGGACCTGTCCTAGTGGATCTCGTGGACCCTGCCTCACCGGAGAAGTTTCTAATGCCCACCTATCACCTTCAGTGGAATTTCTTCGGGGGAAGCCCCCTTGTCATTGCTGAGGCCGAGGTGAAGGCAGTTCTGGGAATGGACGGTGCGGCCAGGAGAGAGGCGCTTGTCGAGGACCTTGCGGCCATGATGCAAGTCTTCGAGATTGCCTTGATATTGAACAAGGGACCCCCTCTGCGTCCGAATTACAAAAGCTGAAGGATGAATACACTGCCCTCGAGAAGGAGAAGGACAAGGTCGCGGCTGACCTGCAAAAGGCCCAGGCCAAATGCGAGGACTATGCCAATGCCCTCCGCGAGCTGAATGAGGCCAAGGCTGCACTGAAGGCGACTCAAGAGGAGCATGATCGCTTTCGAACCAGGATTGGAGAATTGGAAGCCGCTGTCCGTCCCGCAGAGAACGAATTCGCCGAGGAGAAAAGTTTTGCCGACCGCGCGACCCTGATCGCTAAGATTCGGGAACTTCATTAAGATAGTCTGGAGGCCCACGAGATAGGCTTTAAGAATGCAGTAGAGTAGGTAGGTGCCGAGAATTCGGATGTTCAGCTTGCGCTCGACAGAATTAGCCCATTCCTTCGTGTGGTCAATGACAAGTTGGACTGCCAGAGGAAGAGGACGAGGAGGATGAACGCCGGGTCAAGGACGACATTGTTGTTTAGTTTTGCTTGTTCGGCCTGCGTGCCACTCTCTTTTGATCTCGGTTTATCTGGCCTACGCGCCATTTGTTTTTTTGTAATGACTTGTGCCCGGCCTGTGTGCCAGGGACTTTTTGATACTTTTTAATATTTGTACGCTGGGATTCTGCCCGATTAATGCATTTTTGTTTATCTGCGCGTGTGATGTTTGTATGTTTTCGTTTGTGTGTGATGTTGTTGTATTTTCTATACTTCATTTACTTTTGGCTAAGTAGCAGAGAGTTTGGGACTTGCTCGACTTTGATACTCCTCGACCGCGTGGAGAGCTGGTCGAGTGGCCGGGAGCGTATTCTGACCTTTAACGAGGCTAAGAGCTCGTTCGGGGTCTTAGCTTCGTGGAGTGAACTTCCTATCGCGAGCTGGGTGTTCTGCCTATTAGGTATGACGACGCAGGAGCTCGGTCGAGGTGCCCTCGTCGGATCAAAGCGCTTGCGCACACACAACGCCGCCCTTGATCATCGTGTTTTATATAGGGGTGTCGCGCTTGTACCCTAGTGCGTCCCCGTAACTGCGGTGCTAGTGTGTCGCGGGCAGTGCTTAACTGTAGTACTATTTAAGCTTTTCAGCGTTCCATGGTCGAGCGAGTTCTTCCCCGTGTAGATTTTCGAGGAAGTAGGCTCTTGTCCCTGTTTTCGCGCGGACGCGGTACGGGTTATCCCAGTTCGCGGCGAGCTTGCCTTCTCGCGAATATTTTTGGTTCCTTCGTAGAACGAGGGTGCCTATCTGAAAATCACGTTTGATAACTTTGTCGTTATAACATAAAGTTATTTTCTGTTTAAGTGAAGCTTCTCGGAGAGAAGCACCCGAACGTGTCTCCTCGATGAAATCGAGTTCTTCCCTCAGGGCTTCGTTGTTTGCGTCCCCGTCAAGGGGGCTTCTGTCCTCCTCGAGGGTTCTCTGATTTCCACGGGGATCACCGCTTCCGTTCCGTAGGTCAGACGAAATGGGGTCTCCCCGGTCGTGGAATGTGGGGTTGTTCGGTAGGTCCAGAGGACAATGTGTAGCTCCTCGACCCACCGTTGTTTGGTGTTGCCTAATCAATGTTTTAATTCTCTGAGGATTACTCTGTTCACTGCTTCGGCCTGCCCGTTCGTTTGCGGGTGCTCGACCGACGTGAAGTGTTGCTTCGTGCCTAGTTTGGTGACGAGGTCTTCGAAGTTCCTGTCGGTGAACTGTGTTCCGTTGTCAGTGATAATAGGTTGAGGCACGCCGAATCGGGCGAGGATGTTTCTTTTATAAAAATGCAGTATGTTGAAGGCCGTGATTTTGTCCGATGCTTCCGCCTCGATCCACTTCGTAAAGTAGTCCACCCAGACGATGAGGTATTTGTTTTGATATGATCCAATGACGAAAGGTCCAAGGATGTCCATTCCCCACCACGAAAACGACCACGGGGAGAGAGTGTTTTGAGCTCGCTAGGAGGAGCGAGGTGCATGTCCCCGTGTCGCTGGCATCTATCGCACTTCTTAACGTGTTCCTTGGCGTCTTGTTGCATGGTGGACCAGTAATACCATGCTCGAAGTGCCTTACGGGCTAACGATCGCTCGCCGAGGTACTGTGCATTGATTCCCTCGTGGATTTCCTGGAGGATGCCGGGGACCTTGGTCTCCTCGACGCACCTGAGGAGGGGGATAGAAAATCCTCGTCGGTATAGCTTGTCCTCGACTATCGTGTATGAGCATGCCCGCCGCTTGACCATCCCTGCTTCTTTGGGATCTTCGGGCAGTTTGTCCGCCGTGAGGTACTCGTATACCGGGGTCATCCAGCAATTGTTGTCACCAATGGCGTTTACGTCCGCCTTCGGAGCGGGTTTGTCGATGCTCGGGCGGGAAAGCACTTCTTGTATGACGGATTTGTTCCCGCCTTTCTTCTTTGTGCCTGCCAATTTAGACAAGACATCTGCTCGGGTATTGTGCTCGCGAGGGATGTGAGTTACTTCAGTGAAGGTGAATTTTTTCATCTTTTCTTTCACCAAGGTCAAGTATTCGATGAGGCTGTCGTTCTTGGCCTGGTACTCTCCTCGGACTTGCGAGGCCACGAGCTGGGAGTTGGTGAAGATTTTGACCTCCTTGGCGCCGAGGTCCTTGGCTAGCCGAAGTCCGGTGAGGAAAGCCTCGTACTCTGCTTGGTTGTTCAACGTCGGGAAGGATAGTTCGAGGGATACCTCGATCAGGATGCCTTCCTCGTTTTCGAGGATGATGCCCGCCCCGCTTCCCTTTGGGCTGGATGCTCCGTCAACATAGATCGTCCATTTTTGGGATCCGTTGGTCGAAGGTTCCGGGACGGTCATCTCCGCCACAAAGTTGGCCAATACCTGAGTCTTCAGGGCTTTCCTTCCCTCGTATTGGATGTCAAACTCGGCGAGTTCGAGCGACCACCTGAGCATCCTCCCCGCCATATCTGGTCATCAAAGGAGTTGCCTTATAAGTTGTACGGTCCTTACGACGACAGTGTGGGCTAAGAAGTAGTGGCGTAGCCTCCTGGCCGCGGTGACGAGGGCCAGGGCGACTTTCTCTATCTGTTGATACCTGAGCTCGGGGCCTTGGAGGGCTTTGTTCGTGAAGTAAATCGGTTTCTGCCCGTCCGGGGTTTCCCGAATGAGGACGGCGCTGACCGCTTCACTCGTGAATGCGAGATACAAGAAAAGTGTCTCCCCTCTCTCAGGTCGCGAGAGGACCGGGGGTTGCGACAGGGTTTGTTTTAGGTGGAGGAGTGCCTGCTTGTATTCTTTGCTCCATTCAAATGTTGCTTTTTGTCGAAGAAGTTTGAAAAATGGGAGTGCGTATTGTGCAGACTTGGCAACGAAGTGGGAGAGGGCGGTGAGCATCCCGTTCAATGATTGTATCGACTTCTTCGAGTCTGGAGTAGGGATCTTGGAGAAAGACCTACACTTGTCGGGGTTGGCTTCGATCCCTCGCTCTGTGAGGTAGAAGCCGAGGAACTTACCTGCCCGAACGCCGAAGGTGCATTTGTCGGGGTTGAACCTCATGCGGCATCTCCTCGCTGTGTCGAACACCTTCTTGAGGTGCGTGGCGTGGTCGACTTCTTCTGCCGATTTGACAATCATGTCGTCCATATAGACCTCGAGCATGTCACCGATTTCAGCCCGAAAAACCTTGTTCATCATCCGTTGGTAGGTCGCACCGGCGTTCTTCAGGCCGAAGGGCATTACGTTATAGTAGTAATTGCCCGACTCGGTCATGAAAGCCGTGTGTTGTTTGTCGACCTTCTACATGGGAATTTGGTTGTATCCTGAGTAGGCGCCCATGAAGGATAACAATTTGTAACCTGCAGAATTGTCGACCAGTTGGTCGATGTTAGGCAAAGGATAACAGTCTTTCGGGAAAGCCCGGTTAAGATCAGTATAGTCAACACACATCCTCCATTTTCCATTATTCTTTTTGATGAGTACAACGTTGGACAGCCAGGTTGTGTACCTGGCCTCTGAAATTAAATTCGCCTCTAGTAGGTCTTTTACAGCTTTTTTAGCAGCCTCTGCTTTTTTGGGAGACTGCTTACGCCTACGTTGAGCTATGGCCCTAGCGGCCGGATCTACTGCGAGCTGATGGCAAGCCACCTCGGGGTCAAGGCCAGGCATCTCGGAGGTGCTCCATGCGAACAAATAAGCGTTCTCCCAGAGACATGCCTTCAGCTGCTCCTTCGCCAGGTCGGGAATCCCGGTGTCAATCTTCACGTTACGATCTGGATCATCCCCGAGGGCCACGAGCTCAAAGTCTCCGTCTGGGATGGGGCGTGTTGGGTGAAGAGGCCGCCCGTTGTTTTTCGCCTGGAGGTCGAGGTCTTCTGCCCCGTCTTCATCAGTTTTGCCTGGGAACTTGCTGTCGAGGTCGACCGCGTTGACGCGCAGGAGAGGCGTCTGTTCGGTGCCCAGGGATAACTTTGCTTCGGTCTTGGGTTTGGTGCCGATGGAACTCATGCCTTTGATGGCAGCGTCGAAGCACCTCCTGGCCGCGTCTATGTCCCCGTGCATCGTAACTACCCATTCCCTGGCCGTGTAGTACTTCATTTTGAGGTGGACCGTTGATGGCACCGCTGTAAGTTCGGCTAGGGTGGTTCTCCCGAGGATGCAGTTGTAGAGGGATAGACATTCGACCACCAGGAAGCGGGTCTTTACCTGTCGGCCAGTGTCTTCGGCCCCGAATGTGACCATCAGCTCAACGTAGCCCCATGGTCTGGTGGTGGTTCCGTTGAACCCCTGCAGATCTGAACCGAAGTACGGGGTCAGATGTCTCTCGTGGAACTGGAGAGTCCCGAACAGATGAGCGTACATGATGTCGACCGAGCTGCCCTGGTCGACAAGGATCCTTCGAACGTCAAAATTCGCCATCTGTGCCCTGACCAGGAGGGGGATAGTGGCGTTGGGCGCTCCGCCGGGGAGCTCTTCGAGGTAGAAGGTGATAGGGTTTCATTTCCCTTGCACCTTCTCGAGAGTAGTTGTCTTCGCCGATGTTACGGACTCCAGTTCGTCAAATTTCTGCTTGATCGACCCGACAGACAACTTCTCGTAACCACCCCTGGAGATGACCATTGCCTTGGGGAAGCCTTCCCAGGTTCTACGGGCAGCGATGGGGTTCTCGTGGGGGAAGTTCGCCCACATGTTACGAACTGCTTTCTGGCCCTCAATGTCTCCGGGGACGAAAAAGTATTCAGGTCGAGTGACGCTGAGGACGACCTGAAGCCGACTCTCGTCGGGAGGAGGTGTCGCCTCCTCGACGTTTTGGGCTTCCCGGGAACTGGGATGAGGAGTATCATTTTTCTGGGCGTATTTCTTTAAGTGCCCTTCCTTGATCAGGATCTCAATTGCATCTTTGAGATGGATGCAGTCTTCTGTGACATGTTCGTGGCTCCGGTGGAACCTGTAGTACTTGGACTTGTCCGTGTTTGATTTGGGGGGAGTCGGCTTCGGAAAGTGGACGCCTCCTTTCATAAATTTCGAGTTGGAGCACTCGGAGAAGATTCGCGCGTGGGGAGCATTAAGCGGCGTGTACTCCGTGAATAGGCCAGCTGGTCCTTTCTGTTTGCGGGAGTCCCGGGGGCGGCCTTCCTTCTTCCTTTCTCCCCCGCGTCGGGGAGGAGAGTCCTCTTTCTGGCCGCGGGGGCCTTCCTTACGCCTCGACTCGAGGGCGATCTACGCTGCCTCCGACTCCTCGAGCTCGATGTACGACTGAGCTCGTTGGAGGAGGTCCTCCAAACGGCGGGGTCTGCGAAGGCCCACGGACTTGGCAAAATCGGATCCAAAATGTAGTCCATGGATGATTAAATACTTCTTCATGTCGTCGGTCGTATGAACCTCGACAGCTTCCCTGCTGAATCTCTCAATGTAGTTCCTGAGAGATTCGTTCTTCCCCTGGAAGATGCTCTCTACGGCGGCCTCCGTCTTCGGGTGTCGACGAGACACTGTGAAGTGCTTAGTGAAGTGTTGCCTTAGTTGCTTCTAGGATGTGATCGACCCGGGTACCAGACCTTTGTACCAGGTCATGGCGCCCTTCCGTAAGGTCGTCGGGAAAAGCCTGCACTTAATGGCCCATCTGACGTTTCTGAAGTCGAGCATGGCTTCAAAACTTTCGACGCGATCGTCTGGGTCGGCCAGGCCATCGTAGGCCCCTAGTGGTGGGGGTTTCTCCATGCCCACAGGAATTGGGGCATCCATGATCTCCCAGGATAGGGGGGTCCTCTAGTCGTCGTCGTCGCTTCCGGCTGGGGACCTTGAAGGGAATCGGTGATGTCGACCAGGTCCTTGTCGCGGAGGGGAATTTCTTGAGCGGTTCCTCGACCTTTCCTCGGTGGTCTTGCTTTTCTTGGTGGTTGAGGAAGGCTTGGGTTCCTTCCGAGGCGGGGAACGATGGCGCTTTCGGGAGATCGCCGGCTGGGGGCGCTCGAGGCGTGGTCGACGTCCCTCGCGTACCGGCGAGGGAGTTCGAGATTCTTCTAACGGGGTCCTTGGCGGGGAAGGAGAACGACAAGGCGACGGTGGATGACGATGTCTTCGCAGGGAAGATCACTGTGTCCTTCCTCGCTCTAGTGCTTCAATTCTGAGATTCTGGTGTGCGATCAGCTGGTTGGTCTGATTGACCAAGGCAAATAGGGCCATGGTGCTCGAATCTGCATTAGGCGGAGGAGCAACTGGCTGAAAGGCGGCTTGCTGGGCAGCATCGTAAGCCGTGTCTTGGGAGTCTGGGGAGGAAGATTGCCCATCTCTCACATCGTCTTGCTCGACGTTGAGGGTAGCAGCGTCCTCGCGATGGTTTTCGTTCTTGAGTTGCGCGAGGACGGTGTCCAGAGCTTTGTTTGCAGACGGGTTGTTGGCCATGCTGGTGAACGAGAGGATTGCTTTGGTTTATCGTTGAAGGAAAAACGGGGAAGCAAGTGGTTCCCACAGACGGCGCCACTGATCGTACCTGGATCAGATAGTTATTCAGTGGCCCGCAACGTCGTATGGACTTCAGCTCCGATGAGGTTAAAAGACGGCCGGGGGGAAGGTGTACCTGCAAGGTACTCTGACGCTCAAGTAAGCCAAAGGTCACAAGTAAAAGCAAGTACAGAAAAAGGTTAGAGTGTATGATATTGTCTAACCTGGCCCTCTCAAGTGAAAGGGTATTTATAGAGATCCCCCAGCGCGGGGCCAACGGTTACTTGCACTGGGATGGATTGCCAGGCCCAATCCAAGTAATTGCCAGGGCTTACGTGGCGTAGTGAAGACCAGTACGTGGTCTTCGCCCTAGGGTAACTGTTCCTAGATCTCCGGAGTTAGGGCAGACCGATTCCATCGGGAGTGGGTGGTTACATGAGAACGTGTCCTCGCAGGGAGGAGTCCTGCGTGTCGGGGAGAGACGTGTCCTCGCGGGGAGGACTCTTTTGTGTATAAGGAGATGGCTCCTCGTGGGGAGGAGCACCTGAGTGTCGAGGAAGAGCGAGCCCGGAGAGGCTTAGCGCCTCTGCCCGATGCTCTATGTCGTGCGTGCCCGAACACCGCCGAGGTATGGCGCGTGCCCGACACTGTTGACGTGGGCATGTGCTCGACATTGGTCGTGCTAAGAGGCCTTTGCTGGGCCATTCCGGACGTGTGGGTTGGGCCTGCTCGATTGAGGGGCAGACCCCGACCCATTCCAGAACAAGAAATATTTTAGTAATGACTTTCTAGTATTGATAAATATTATTTAAAACAACATTCTAATAATTATCAATAAAAACACAATTTATTTAAAAAGATTATTTTAAATTAGAATAATAATAATAATTTTTTAAATAACTACAACACTGTACAGTCCATAAATTTTACATATTATCTCTCTCTTAGTTTTTCATAATATGCAGGCTAATGTTTCTGTTACTGTACAGTCCATATATTTTACATACTATGCAGGCTAATGTTATATCATATACTTTTATATCCTAAGCTCTTTTATATTCAAATTCTACCTAATGTATTGTTACGATAGTGATGGATTTAGCTAAATTATTGAAGATTGTGGAGCTCTTATGCTTAACTTTGATGAGTTCTTGCTCAATTGTAATGCTTATTAGTGATTTATGCAACAATAGCTTCCTTGATTGTTTTGGTGTGGCAATATAAATATGTGCTCTGAGATTGTGATTGTATTTAGAATTAATTTTAAATTTTGTTGAATCATATAATACTACTATATTTTGTATTTTTTTTTCTGAACCAACAGGAAAGGAAGCTAGAGGTAAAATGAAGCTTGCATTATTATGTTATTATTCAATTACTTTGAAGCAGTATTGTCACATTTGGTGTTGTATGAAAGAATTATTATTTAGTGTTTGTTAAATGTATGATTTTATAATGAGATGTTTAAGAGGAAAAATTCCACCAAATATCTTGAAGCAGTATTGTGTAACATTTGGTGGTGGTGTATAAAAGAATTATTATTTAGTAATATTAGATTTATGAACGACTTGGTATTTATTTATTGTTTACTATAAAAAGATATTGTAAAAAATCGAACCAACTGAACCAATCCAAACCGTTTTTGTTTGGTTTGGTTTGGTTTTATTTTTAAAAGTCAATCGAACCAAACCGAACCGCATGTTTTTTTCTCTTGCGGTTGGGATGACTTTTATGGTAAAAACCGCCTAAATCGCATCGCGGACACCCCTTCTCAAGGGTATTAATGGATGGGATGGATGGGATGGATCGAATGTAACAATCCGGTGGTTGTTCATGTTACCGAGGAGGTTCTACAACAACTACAGAAGAAGTGGCTAGTTGTCTTGTTGGGGTGTCCTATAAGATGTTCTGACATCTTATTAGGGCGAGGTAAATTTATTCCTTGGTGGTTCCGCTGCATATGTTTTTGATGGAAGAGCTCTAGAATTATGGGATTCTGGAGTTGTTGTTGAAGACATATGGTGGAAGATCTCAATCGTCGGCCTCTATATTTGAAGATATCTGCATCTTTTTATTCCAAAGTCGGGAGCGATGGAATGAAAGGAGTGAAGGAGTGAAAAACGCAAGAAAGGGGGGTTTGAATTGGTTTTTCAAAATAATCGTTTCTTTTAAATAACTTTCTTGTTAAAACCTTTTTTCCTTTTCTAAAGAACAACAACTTAGTTAAACAAAAGATATAAACACGTTATGTTTATACTAGTTCACTTGAGAATCTCTCAAGTTTGGCTAGTCCACCCGCCAAGGTGATTTTGCCTCTCTCAACGAGGTCTTAATCCACTATTCAATAAAATAGTACACTGCACTAGCTACACAGCTGGTGACTAACAACAACCTCTAGAACTCACACGTTCTAGACTTCTCAAGTAATCCAACCGCACATGTCTTACTCAAGGCACAACCTCTAAGACACACGTCCTAGACTTCTCAAGAGATCTAATCACTAAGACTCTCTTAAGGAATACAATTTTAAGTTCAACCACAATGAGTTTACAGAGAATTGCTTCTTATCAAACTTATAATGTAAACAAGCTTTTAGACCAGAAATGACTTAAGAAAGAATAGAGTTAGAAAGTATTGTCGTTGTTCGCATATGTATCTTTCTTTAAGTCTTTGAACTTCCTTTTATAGCCGAGTTAAAAGAGCCGTTGAAATGAAATCATGATAGCTAAGTAGGCTTACGGCTTGGAAGCGTGAGGATAGGTACAAAATCTTCTGCATGCAGTGCGTCCTGTCTGTGTCAGATTGTCTTGTTTTGTATATCGCACAGTCTTCGAGAATTTTAACGTTGTAATGTGGTACAGCTGTACAGTGTGACAGGTTTTCTGGGCTTCTCAACTTCAGAGGCTTTTTGTGAGCATGAGTAGGAAGGGAAAACATTGTATGATTCTTGAGCTTATCAAGTCTTCGAATCATCAGCTCTGCGCTTCCAGAATCTTCAGAACTTGTCTTTTGAACCTTGTTCTCTAAATCCACTTTCTTCATGTTCAGAGGTTTCTGATGTTAATTTGATGAAGCATGAATGAAGTCTTTATAGCAGAATATCTGATGCTTTAAGTCTTCCGTTGATTGAAGAAGTCCATTAGGAATCAGTCTTCAGAACTTCAGCACTTGGTCTTTAAGAGCGTTATCCTTTTCTGCTTTAAGTCTTCCGAATCGTTAGAGCATGTCTTCAGAGTCTTCATAACTTCTTGTTTGAAAATCGTGAGGCTTCAGCATCTGGACTTTGTCCCATCAGAACCCTTGTCTCTTGATCTTGAGAATTCATTCTCTTTTCCTTTTGTATCAGAGTTATGTGAATCTTGTCTCATCTTCGAATTAAGTTCTGTTCTTCGAAGCATCTTTTATTAAGTGTTGCGTCAATTCACGGAGGCAGAACCTGTTTGCTAGGTTCTCACAAATAACAACATTAGTTGCACAAAATTGTTCATACAAATATTCATCTGTTATCATTAAAACTTAGAGATAATATTGCAGAACCAAATCTTATTCTCACAATCTCCCCCTTTTTGATGATGACAAAACTATATAATTTGATGACACAATTTTGATATATATAACACAAGGAAAATGAAAAGGTTTTTAGGATAGCTTATCCTTTTTTTATGAAGTGCTCCCCTTGAGTATTAGACTAAGGTTCTTGCTAGGACTCCCCCTGGCTTCATTAACTTTTTGAGTCTTTCTTCATCATCAGAATTCTGAGTTATCTACACAGAAAAAAATACAGAAAAACAATCTAATAACAAATTTATCTGTTAGCATGTAAGTAGCATTGTTTTTCAGAGAATGACTATAGGATCAAAATTATCACATTCATATTTTCTCCCCCTTTTTTTTCATGAATAAAAAAGATAAACATAGGGTAGTCCAAGAGTGAAAAACACATAACTAAAGCTTAAAAGATAAACAGAGGTTTATTTGCTGTCAGAGGACAGTTTGTCCCAGATTTTCTTCATCATGATCTGAAGATTTTCATTGACCGTATCTTGCTTGTCAAACCTTTCTCTGAAGTTCTTCTGTTCAGTTCTGATTTCATCAACGGCGTCTCCCAGACACTTGATAACAGGATCAGAGGTGGAAGTAATATAGCACTTTCTTTAGCTCTTTCAGCCTCTGCAGCTTCTTGTGCCTTTCTAGCAGCTTGCTCTTCTGCTGCTTTAGCAGCTTTTTCTTCAGCTTCTTTCTGCTTAACAGCTAAGAACTTGAGTACTCTGACTCTTGCTTCAGCTTCTGCTCTATCCTTAGCTTTTGCTAGTTCAGCAGTTATGGTTGTGTTTGAGAAACTTACAATTCTTGCAAGTTCTATGTCTATCCATTTTTGAAAACTTTGACAGGCACTCTCAAGTTTCATGAGCTTTGTGCTTGTACAAAGTTCCGCTCTTAACCTAACAAACTTCTCAAGTGCTTTGTCATGAAATTGACTTGTATATTCTTCAAAGGAAGTTGGAGGTGGAGTATTGTAGACAACCAGAGCGAGGTTGGGTTTATCAGAGTTGGTTTCAGATGGTGGTTGTTGAGATAAGTTATTCTCAGTAGCAACAGGTTCAGGTGGTTGTTGTTGATTGTTAGGAGAGGTGACTTCTAGATTATCAGAGTTCATGAGGTTTTCAGGTAAGACAATTTCTAGAGATTCATAAGAGGTTCCCTCAGAGCTAGATTCAGTAATGTGAGCTAGAGATTCAGAGATTTGATTTGTTGGTTCTAGTTCATTTGGCTGAATTGTTGATGTAGTTGTTGTTGAAATAATCTCGGATAGGATTAGGTTAGATATTGATGGACTGTTGGTTGATTGATTAGTGGTTGGTAAAGGGATAGAGAAAGATGGAGGTTTAAACCTTACTTGTGGATTGGTGGTAGAGGTGATTGATGAAGATGGTGCAGCAACAAATGGATTTGTCTAAACTTTATTGATTTTCTCAAGAAGAAGGGCTTCTTTTCTGGAGATTTCAGTTTCATCCTTTTTCTTCTTTTTACCTTCTGCATCCTCTTCAGCAAGCTTCCTCTTACTCCTGGTAATATGCTTTGACTAAGGGACAACTTCTTCAATTCTGGATTCTGCTTCTCTCATTATGGCAATGTAAGAGGCTATTGCCGTTGGATTATCTTCTTTGTAGTAGAATGGATAGTTTTCCACTGGATTCCTAATCTTTTTCACCGTGTCGGGGGAAATGGGTGTTAGTTTCACCTCTACACTTGCAATCATCTTCATATGTTTAAGATTTACAACATTGAAAACTTCTCCAACTCTTTTATTCAGATATTCCGTGAAATTTGCTTCCTTGGTCAGATAATCCACTAATCCGCATTCAACCAGAATGTCAGAGATCAGTCTTCCAAAGGGAATGTAGTTGGCATTCTTCTTTTTTGGTGAGGCCGTTGTTCTGGTTTTGCGCACCATATCCCTTAAATAGTAGAACAGAATGGAGGGAAGGCACATTTTCTCATGTTTGTGCAGGTAGTACAACATATGTTTTTGATTTGCGTTGGCAAAATCTGTAGCACTCTTTGCTGGTCTTGGATTGATGCATCCAAGAATGATCTTGTGCCAGATCCTTAGGTTGTCACGCAAGTTTTTACTTTTGTAGTCTGTTGTCCCTGATTGACAACTCTTGAAAATAGCTTTGTTGATGACTGACTCAGATTTCTCAGTTTTTCCGTACACCCTTTTTCCTTCCAAGAACTTCATTCCTAGTAATTCGGAGATAGATCTCTCAGTGATGATAATCTTCTGCTCCAGAACAAAAGATACCACATGGAATTCATCTGTATCTGCTTGTTGTAACGCCCCGATTTTGGTTATTTCCCAATTATGTGGAGTCTTTTAATTTAATTGGGTGATAATTTATTTTAATTCTGAATTTGGGGTGTTAAATGTTATTTTACCGTTTTGAGAGTTTTCGGGGAAATTAGAATGGAGAGTATTTTAGACTTTTCTCAATTAATGATAAATTAGAAATTAAGTGGAATTAGAATTTGTGAGAAAAATGAATTGATTGATTGTTTGGAAAATGAGAGAAAAGAAATAAAAAGAAAAGAGATAGAAAGGAAAAATAGAAGGAAAAATAGTAAGAAAAGAGAATTAGAGAAAAAGAAGAGAAAGAAAAAGGAAGAAGAGAAAAGAAGAGGAGAAAGTTTGGGAAAACTAGGAAAATCATCAAGATCGATCAATTAGCGAGTTTGGAATCCGGGTAAGGGTGTGAAACATTGTTATCTTATCAATGTATGTGATTATGTATGAGTTGTTGTTGTTGTTGATTGATTTTATGAGTTTTGGGTATAAACCCTTTTTGAGAACTTGATTGGAAATTGATTCAAATGTGTTCAAACTTGTGTTGATTGTGTTCTTGTTGGTCTATACATGTTTAATATGTATTGTTATACTTCAAACTGGTATTTTTCTGAATTTAGATGATGAATTGGTGGAATTGGGAGGGGAAAACGCAGAACATTGTTCTGCAGAATTTTTCTGGAAATCCCCTGGCCATACGCGTAAGGGGCATGTCCATACGCATATGAGCCAAGGTGATACGCGTAACAATGGCCTGTGGAGGGGTCAATACGCGTATGGAATGTGGCTTTTCCCGGCCCTCTGGTGATACGCGTATGGATGTTGGGCATACGCGTATGGGGTCTGAAATGGGAAATTTGTGAAGGAAAATGGTTCTGCCCATACGTGTATGGGCATTGGCGATACGCGTATGGGAATGGCGAGAAATCAGTCCAGTACGCGTATGAGAGTAGTGGTACGCGTATGGACAGGAGGAATGTAAAAATGGGATTTTTCAAAATGTCGTTTTCGGGTTCGTCCGTAACTTTTATTCCGAGTATCCGATTTTTACATTCTTGGTGTCGTTGGAAAGCTATTGAGCTGTACTTAGTGATTATGATGATTTGGAAATCGTTAGCCGATTTAATTATGTCGGAAAGTCGGGAATAGTGCTATTTAGCGACTTTTACCGTTTTGACGGTGTGTTTGAATGTGAATCATACAATAGTGCATTGATGTGAATGTATATAGATTGTATGTGATTGTATGAGATGAATGCATGAATATATTGTGAATATGTATGCATTTCAAGAATGTCTTGTGTCATTTTGCATGTGAAGCATCATGAAATACATTCTTGTGTTGAGCGATTCTAATGAGAATCCGTGGTAACATCGTGTGCCTATGTGAGGTGTGAGCGATGATTACGAACGATTGTGTGCCTATGTGAGGTGTGAGCAATCGGATTGTGTGCCTAGGTGAGGTGTGAGCAATCAGATCGTGTGCCCGCGTGTGGGGTGTGAGCGATCGGGTCGTGTGCCCAGGTGGGGTGTGAGCGATCCATAAACATTGTGTGCCCATGTGGGGTGTGAGCAATGGGTGAACATCGTAGGCCCGACGGGGAGTTACTTTGGTAACGAGCGATGGTTCCAGCAGAAGTTCCTGAGTGAACTTGAGATGATTGAGTCGGTACCGCATTGCATTTGCATAGAGTCGTGAGTCGGTCTCTATGATTTACATTTATCATCTTTATAATGATGTGTTGTTGAGTAAACATAATTGTGTATGTTTATGTGGAATGATTGGGAATTGTGAAAGTATGCATGATGAATATGCTTGGTTGATATATAGATATACATTGTAATGTATATGGGTGTATTGTGAGGAAGGGTAATGAATTGTGGTGAATTGCGGTGAGAATGTGGAATATGTATATTTTTATGTGTATATATATAATTATATGCATTGTTATTATGATAATATTTCTCACCCTTCTGCTGTTTTATGATGCTCTATGAAGCATTGCAGAGTAGGTATGCTGGAGGTCTTTTTGTGAAGCGTGTCTTCATTCTTTTGGTCGGTTGGCTCTGATATGTAGCACCGGGTAGCTAGGATGTACATTATTCTTTTGTGATACATTTGTATATGTATCTAGTGGATAAATGTTGATGTAAACATGAATTATGTTGGTGGATAATACTTGGTGAAGTGTATATCTCTGTATATATGTTTGAATGTGGTTCAATGTTTAGATTTTCCGCTTATTATTCTAAATATTGAAATGTGGGTGTAAGGACAAAGTTCCTCTGTTGTAAAGCTACCCCACTGTTGCATATCAATGTTTTGAGCAGGTGTTGGATGTTGTAAAATTGTGTATGATGTGACATGCCTCTTTTATGCCATGTTTTAATCGTACTCTGGCGAAATTTTTAATATGTGCCTAAATGATTTATGTGATTATTTGGGGGTATAGAAAGGGGGTGTTACATTAAGTGGTATCAGAGCCAGAGTTGAGTCAGTTGTGTCTGTCTTATTGATTGTGTTGGTTGAACTGTTGTTTAACCTTGTTGTTATTTTTGGGAATGATCAGAATATGTCTGGTAGAAATGACAATGCGGTGGCTGCTGCTTTGGAGTCAATGTCTAGGGCGGTGCAAGATGCGCCGAACGTGAATGCTAATGACGAATTCAGGAAGAATCAACCACCGGTTTTCAAAGGAAAATTTGATCCCGGTGGGGCTCAAAATTGGTTGAAGGAGATTGAAAGAATCTTTAGAGTCATGGACTGTGTGGAGGAGAATAAGGTGAGACTTGGATCTCACATGCTGAAGGAAGAGGCCGATGATTGGTGGGTCGGTATACGTGAAGTTCTTGAGGTGGATGATGAAGAGATAACTTAGAATTTATTTCGTACTGAGTTCTTGAGAAAGTATTACCCTGAGAGTGTGAAGGGAAAGAAGGAGATGGAATTTCTTGAACTGAAACAAGGTAGTATGTCGGTGGTGGACTATACTGCTAAATTTGTGGAGTTGGTTCAATTTCATCCTCATTATGCCGCGATTACTGCTAAGTTCTCAAAGTGTATTAAATATGAGAATGGATTACGTCCCGAGATTAAGCAAGTTGTGGGATATCAAAGGATAAGGAGGTTTTCCGATTTGACATAATGTTGTAGAATCTTCGAGGAAGAAAGTAAGGCTCGTTCCACACATTACAAAAATGTGAATGAGAGGAAGGGAAAGCAACAAGCTAGAAGTGGACCTTATGTGACACCCGCTGATAAGGGCAGGCATAGGGGAAACTTTGATAGGAGGTCTGGAGGAGGAGGTTCCGGTGTTATTAGGTGTTACAAATGTGGTGAACTGGGTCATAAATCATTTGAGTGTAGGAAGCCAGTGGTGAAATGTTCTAATTGTGGAGGTACTGGGCATGCTGCTACAGATTGTAGAAGGAACATGATGAGGTGCTACAATTGTGGGGAAGTGGGTCACATTAGTACTAAGTGTACTAAGCCGAAACAAGCTCAAGCGGGCGGAAAGGTGTTTGCATTGGCGGGGACTCAAACTACGAATGCAGACCATTTGATTAAAGGTACATGCTTTATTAATAGTACACCTTTAGTTGCTATTATTGATACGGGAGCGACTCATTCGTTTATTTCGTCTGAGTGCGCGAAGCATTTAAATCTTGTATTGTCTCTGATGGATGGTAAGATGGTTATTGATACTCCAACAATGGGGTCAGTAACTACTTCTTTGGTTTGTTTGATGTGTCCTTTGACCATTTATGGTAAAGACTTTGAGATGGATCTAGTGTGTTTGTCGTTGGAAGGATTGGATGTGGTCTTGGGTATGAATTAGTTGCAATTTAACCGAGTTCATATAGATTGCTATCACAAGTTGGTAAGGTTTCCTTCTTTGGAAGATGATGAATTTGAGAGTTTCCTATCCACTAAAGAGTTGAAGAAACTTTTAGCGGACGAAGCTCAATTGTTTGGTTTATTCGCATCATTGTCGGTGGAGAGTAAAGTTGAGCTTGATGTGTTCTCAGTGGTGTGTGAATTTCCAGAAGTGTTTCCGGAGGATATTACGGATGTGCCGCCGGAAAGAGAAGTTGAATTTTCTATTGATCTAGTTCCGGGTACTAGACAGATTTCGATGGCACCGTATCGTATGTCGGCATCGGAGTTGGTAGAATTGAAAAAGCAATTGAATGACTTGTTGGATAAGAAATTTGTAAGACCAAGTGTTTCTCCTTGGGGAGCTCCGGTATTGTTGGTAAAGAAGAAGGACGGGAGTATGCGGTTATGCATTGATTATCGACAATTGAACAAAGTGACAATTAAGAACAAGTATCCGCTTCCAAGGATCGATGATTTGATGGACCAATTGGTTGGTGTGAGTGTTTTTAGCAAAATTGATTTAAGATCGGGATATCACCAGATTCGTGTGAAAGGAGAGGATATTCAAAAGACGGCCTTTAGGACACGGTATGGTCATTACGAATATTCCGTGATGCCATTCGGGGTTTCTAATGCGCCGGGTGTGTTTATGGAGTACATGAATCTTATTTTTCATGAACAGTTGGATCGTTTTGTGGTTGTGTTCATCGATGATATTTTGATTTACTCTAAGTCCCAGGAGGAGCATGAAGAGCATTTGAGAATTGTGTTGCAAATTTTGAAAGAGAAACAATTGTATGCTAAGTTGTCAAAATGTGAATTTTGGTTGTCGGAAGTAAGTTTTCTTGGACATATTATTTCCGGTAGTGGTATTAGCGTTGATCCATCCAAGATTGATGCGGTGATGCAATGGGAGGCTCCTAGATCGGTTACGGAGATTCGAAGCTTTTTAGGCTTGGCGGGTTATTATCGGAGGTTTATAAAGGGATTTTCGAAGTTGGCACTTCCGTTAACGCAATTGACTTGTAAGGGAAAGGCTTTCATTTGGGATATTCATTGTGAAGAGAGTTTCAATGAGTTAAAAAGAAGATTGACAACGGCTCCGATCTTGATTTTGCCTAATCCTAATGAACCATTTGTTGTGTATTGTGATGCTTCATTGACAGGTTTAGGTGGTGTCTTGATGCAAGATGGAAAAGTTGTGGCGTATGCTTCTAGACAATTGAGAGTGCATGAAAAGAATTATCCTACACATGACTTGGAGTTAGCGGCCGTGGTGTTTGTTTTGAAAATATGGAGGCATTATCTTTATGGTGCGAGATTTGAAGTTTTTAGTGATCACAAAAGCTTGAAATATTTATTCGATCAAAAAGAGTTGAACATGAGACAAAGGAGGTGGCTAGAACTTTTAAAGGATTATGATTTTGGTTTGAATTACCATCCGGGTAAGGCAAACGTGGTGGCCGATGCCTTAAGTCGGAAGTTGTTGCATATGTCCGCATTGATGATGAAAGAATGGGAACTTTTGGAGAATTTTAGAGACTTGAGTTTAGTTTGTGAAATGACGTCGAGAAGTGTGAAACTTGGTATGCTACATGTTACGAATGATTTTCTTGCAACGGTAGGTGAAAAGTAAAAGTTGGACTTGAAATTCATTGATTTGATGTTGAATGAGAATGAGGATTTCAAGGTTGATAATTTTGGAGTTTTGAGATTCCATGGTCGTATTTGTATTCCCGATGATGCGGAGTTGAAAAAGATGATATTGGAAGAAGGGCACCGAAGTAACTTAAGTATTCATCCGGGAGCGAACAAAATGTATCAAGATTTGAGGAAAATCTTTTGGTGGTCCGGATTAAAGAGAGATGTTGCTCAATTTGTGTATGCATGCTTAACTTGTCAAAAGTCTAAGGTGGAACATCAAAAACCTAGTGGATTTTTGCAACCGTTGGATATTCCGGAATGAAAATGGGATAGTATATCGATGGATTTTGTTACGGGATTGCCGAATACGCAAAGAGGTCATAATGCTATTTGGGTAATTGTTGATAGGCTTACTAAATCTGCTCACTTTATTCCGATTGATATTAGTTATCCTTTGGAGAGGTTAGCCGAGATTTATATTCTTGTAGTGGTGAAGTTACATGGAGTTCCTAAGAGTATTGTATCAGATAGAGATCCTAGATTCACATCGAGGTTTTGGGAGAGTTTACAAAAGGCTTTGGGTACTAAGCTAAGATTGAGTTCGGCTTATCATCCGCAAACGGATGGTCAAACCGAGAGGACGATTCAATCGTTAGAGGATTTATTGCGTGCTTATGTGCTCGAGCAAGGTGGTGTTTGGGATGATTATTTGGCGTTGATTGAATTCACTTACAATAACAGTTTTCATTCAAGTATAAGTATGGCACCATTTGAGGCTTTGTATGGTCGTAGATGTCGAACACCTTTGTGTTGGCATGAAACGGGTGAGAGAACAATAGTTGGACCGGAGATGGTACAACAAACGACAGAGAAAGTGAAGTTTATTCGGGAGAAGATGAGAGCTTCTCAAAGTAGGCAAAAGAGCTATCATGACAAGAGAAGGAAAGATCTTGAATTTCAAGAAGGCGACCATGTGTTTTTTAAGAGTTACACCGGTTACGGGTGTGGGTCGTGCTTTGAAGTCAAAGAAGTTGACTTCTTGTTTTATTGGTCCGTATCAGATTACTTCCTGAGTTGGTGTTGTGGCTTACCGTGTGGCGTTGCCTCCGAACCTTTCGAATTTGCATGATGTATTCCATGTTTCGCAACTTCGGAAGTATGTTCCAGATCCGTCACATGTTATTCCTATGGACGAGGTTGAAGTGAGAGATAACCTTACGGTGGAAGCTTTACCGGTTAGGATTTTGGACCGTGAAGTTAAGAAGCTAAGAGGCAAGGATATTGCGCTTGTGAAGGTAGCGTGGGGAGGCGCTGCGGAAGGCAATATAACTTGGGAACTAGAGAGTGGGATGCGAGAGTTGTATCCGGAGTTGTTTGAATCAGGTATTATTTTCGAGGACGAAAATTTCTAAAGTGGGGGAGAGTTGTAACGCCCCGATTTTGATTATTTCCCAATTATGTGGAGTCTTTTAATTTAATTGGGTGATAATTTATTTTAATTGTGAATTTGGGGTGTTAAATGTTATTTTACCGTTTTGAGAGTTTTCGGGGAAATTAGAATGGAGAGTATTTTAGACTTTTCTCAATTAATGATAAATTAGAAATTAAGTGGAATTAGAATTTGTGAGAAAAATGAATTGATTGATTGTTTGGAAAATGAGAGAAAAGAAATAAAAAGAAAAGAGATAGAAAGGAAAAATAGAAGGAAAAATAGTAAGAAAAGAGAATTAGAGAAAAAGAAGAGAAAGAAAAAGGAAGAAGAGAAAAGAAGAGGAGAAAGTTTGGGAAAACTAGGAAAATCATCAAGATCGATCAATTAGCGAGTTTGGAATCCGGGTAAGGGTGTGAAACATTGTTATCTTATCAATGTATGTGATTATGTATGAGTTGTTGTTGTTGTTGATTGATTTTATGAGTTTTGGGTATAAACCCTTTTTGAGAAATTGATTGGAAATTGATTCAAATGTGTTCAAACTTGTGTTGATTGTGTTCTTGTTGGTCTATACATGTTTAATATGTATTGTTATACTTCAAACTGGTATTTTTCTGAATTTAGATGATGAATTGAATTGGGAGGGGAAAACGCAGAACATTGTTCTGCAGAATTTTTCTGGAAATCCCCTGGCCATACGCGTAAGGGGCATGTCCATACGCGTATGAGCCAAGGTGATACGCGTAACAATGGCCTGTGGAGGGGTCAATACGCGTATGGAATGTGGCTTTTCCCGGCCCTCTGGTGATACGCGTATGGATGTTGGGCATACGCGTATGGGGTCTGAAATGGGAAGTTTGTGAAGGAAAATGGTTCTGCCCATACGCGTATGGGCATTGGCGATACGCGTATGGGAATGGCGAGAAATCAGTCCAGTACGTGTATGAGAGTAGTGGTACGCGTATGGACAGGAGGAATGTAAAAATGGGATTTTTCAAAATGTCGTTTTCGGGTTCGTCCGTAACTTTTATTCCGAGTATCCGATTTTTACATTCTTGGTGTCGTTGGAAAGTTATTGAGCTGTACTTAGTGATTATGATGATTTGGAAATCGTTAGCCGATTTAATTATGTCAGAAAGTCGGGAATAGTGCTATTTAGCGACTTTTACCGTTTTGACGGTGTGTTTGAATGTGAATCATACAATAGTGCATTGATGTGAATGTATATAGATTGTATGTGATTGTATGAGATGAATGCATGAATATATTGTGAATATGTATGCATTTCAAGAATGTCTTGTGTCATTTTGCATGTGAAGCATCATGAAATACATTCTTGTGTTGAGCGATTCTAATGAGAATCCGTGGTAACATCGTGTGCCTATGTGAGGTGTGAGCGATGATTACGAACGATTGTGTGCCTATGTGAGGTGTGAGCAATCAGATTGTGTGCCTAGGTGAGGTGTGAGCAATCAGATCGTGTGCCCGCGTGTGGGGTGTGAGCGATCGGGTCGTGTGCCCAGGTGGGGTGTGAGCGATCCATAAACATTGTGTGCCCATGTGGGGTGTGAGCAATGGGTGAACATCATAGGCCCGACGGGGAGTTACTTTGGTAACGAGCGATGGTTCCAGCAGAAGTTCCTGAGTGAACTTGAGATGATTGAGTCGGTACCGCATTGCATTTGCATAGAGTCGTGAGTCGGTCTCTATGATTTGCATTTATCATCTTTATAATGATGTGTTGTTGAGTAAACATAATTGTGTATGTTTATGTGGAATGATTGGGAATTGTGAAAGTATGCATGATGAATATGCTTGGTTGATATATAGATATACATTGTAATGTATATGGGTGTATTGTGAGGAAGGGTAATGAATTGTGGTGAATTGCGGTGAGAATGTGGAATATGTATATTTTTATGTGTATATATATACTTATATGCATTGTTATTATGATAATATTTCTCACCCTTCTGCTGTTTTATGATGCTCTATGAGGCATTGCAGAGTAGGTATGTTGGAGGTCTTTTTGTGAAGCGTGTCTTCATTCTTTTGGTCGGTTGGCTCTGATATGTAGCACCGGGTAGCTAGGTTGTACATTATTCTTTTGTGATACATTTGTATATGTATCTAGTGGATAAATGTTGATGTAAACATGAATTATGTTGGTGGATAATACTTGGTGAAGTGTATATCTCTGTATATATGTTTGAATGTGGTTCAATGTTTAGATTTTCCGCTTATTATTCTAAATATTGAAATGTGGGTGTAAGGACAAAGTTCCTCTGTTGTAAAGCTACCCCACTGTTGAATATCAATGTTTTGAGCAGGTGTTGGATGTTGTAAAATTGTGTATGATGTGACATGCCTCTTTTATGCCATGCTTTAATCGTACTCTGGCGAAATTTTTAATATGTGCCTAAATGATTTATGTGATTATTTGGGGGTATAGAAAGGGGGTGTTACACTTGTCTCCAAAATTCTTTCACTAGATCATCAAAGCATGGACCTCTTAGTCTATCAAAGTAATTCTTCCATTCTTGAGTGCCTAATTGATCAATTAGGTTAAACCTATTATCAGAGAGGTTGTTGAAATCAACATCTAGCTCTTTCAGAACAGTTAGGTCATTTGCATGTGTCACACATGTCACAGAGTGAGTTCTCTGGGTGACATGGTTTTCATCAATTGAGGGAAGATTTAATGGATCTGAACCAACTGGTTCAGCCGTTGAGAGAGTAGTTGTGGGTGTGATGGATGAGGATGGTAGTTCTTGGGAGATTTGAACAGTGTGTTGTTGATGAGTGTTCATCCTTACGGTGGTAAGAAGGAATGAGGATTGACTTTTAAGTTGTTTTGAGGAAGTGATAGATCAAGAGAGAATTAGATGAGAGTTGATTAACTTTTTAGGGTTTGTGAGAGAGAAAAAATTCTCAAGGGTTTAAAGGACATATACACTCTTGAGGGGATAAGCTAATAAATGCGATAAAGTTGAGTCAATCTCGAGAGAAATGTTGTTCATTTAATTTGAATGGTTAAAGTGACTTAATTTTATTTAATTCACGTGTAAAAATAATTTTCCGAAAATATGACATGTCACCAAAATTATTAGAACTTGAGATGCGTTAAGAAAGTGGTTCTGATGATTTGAGAAATGCTTTTCTCTGACTAAACACATGAGGTTCTGAAAATGTTTTATTCTGAACAGTATTTCATATTCAGATGTTTTAAAATGATTAGAAATCTATCTTCAGCTAAGGGTTTTATGAAAATGTCAGCCCACTGATGGTCTGTATCAATGAATTTTAAGCATAGAGTTCCCTTCTGAACATAGTCCCTAATAAAGTGATGTTTTATTTCAATGTGTTTAGCCCTAGAATGCAAAATTGGATTTTTACTTAAGCAGATAGCAGCAGTATTATCACAGAAGATATGAATGTTACTCTCATATATTTGATAGTCTTCCAGCTGATTTTTCATCCATAGCATTTGAGTACTGCATAGGGAAGCTGATATGTATTCTGCTTCAGCTGTTGAGAGAGCAATTGTAAATTGTCTCTTGCTTGACCATGAGATTAGATTGCTTCCTAAGAACTGGCAGTTCCCCGATGTGCTTTTTCTTTCTAATCTGTCTCCGGCATAGTCTGCATCGCAGTAACCAGAAAAAGTATACTCTGATGTTTTCTTATACATCAGGCCAAGGTTAGTTGTTCCTTTCAGATACCTTAGAATTTTCTTAACAGCGGTTAAATGTGATTCTCTCGGATCTGATTGGAATCTAGCACATAGATGTACACTGAATAATATATCAGGTCTAGAAGCAGTTAGATATAAGAGAGAACCTATCATACCATGATAGAGTTTTTGACAAACCTTAACTCCTGTTTCTTCCTTTCCCATGACACACGCTGGATGCATTGGTGTTTTAGCAATGTTGCAATCCATCATATTGAACTTCTTCAGAAGTTCTTTTGTGTACTTGGTTTGATGATTGTAAGTGGCCTCTGTTCTTTGATCAATCTGAATTCCAAGGAAGAATTTCAGTTCTCCCATGAGGCTCATTTCAAATTCGGCCTGCATTAACTTTGAAAATTCTTGACATAGAGATGAGTTAGCAGAACCAAAAATAATGTCATCAACATAGACTTGAACAATGAGAATGTCATTCTTATATGTCTTGCAGAAAAGAGTTGTGTCAACCTTTCCTCTGGTGAAATTGTTTTCTAATAAAAACTTGCTCAATCTTTCATACCAAGCTCTGGGAGCTTGTTTTAAACAATAGAGTGATTTTTTAAGTTTAAAAACAAAGTCTGGTTTTTCTAAATTTTCAAACCCAGGAGGTTGTTTGACATAAACTTCTTCTAATATATAGCCATTTAAGAATGCACTCTTAACATCCATTTGATATAGAGTGATGTCATGATTTACTGAAAAAGATATTAGTAAACGTATTGCTTCAAGTCTGGTAACTGGAGCAAATGTTTTGTAGTCAATTCCTTCTTTTTTATTGTATCCTTGAGCAACGAGTCGTGCTTTGTTTCTGACAACTTCCCCTTTTTCATTCAGCTTGTTCCTAAATACCCACTTAGTTCCTATTACATGAATATCCTTAGGTTTAGGAACTAGATCCCAAACATCATTTTTGGAGAACTGGTTAAGTTCTTCTTCCATAGCCAGAACCCAGTCTTTGTCCATGAGAGCTTCTTCAGTTGTAGCTGGTTCTATCAACGATACTAGTCCTACAAGTGTTTCTTCTGATGGTCTAAAGGCTGATCTGGTTCTGATAGGAGCATCTTTGTTACCCAGAATTAGTTCCTCCGGATGGGATGTGGACAATCTTCTTCTTCGTTGAGATGGGGTATTTGGAGTTACTTCAGTGGTTTCTGGTGTAGGATCTTGATGTTCTTTGACTTCCTCAACCTCTTCCTTAGATTCAGAGAATCTGATTTCTAAATCTGCAACTTTCTCAACTAGCTCTGACTTTTCTGAGTCAGGCTTGTCATTAAATCTAACATGAATGGATTCCTCTACAATTCTTGATTCTGTGTTGTAAACTCTGTAGCCTTTTGAGCGTTCAGAGTATCCCAACAACAGACACTTCTGTGCTTTGGAATCAAACTTGCTAAGATTCTCTCTAGTGTTAAGCATAAAACAGACACATCCAAACGGATGAAAATAAGAAATGTTGGGTAATTTATTCTTCCACAATTCATATGGAGTTTTATTCAATATAGGTCTTATAGAGATTCTATTTTAATATAGCATGCTGTGTTGATTGCTTCTGCCCAAAATGTTTAGCTATGTCAGTTTCTTGGATCATGGTGCGAGCCATTTCTTGCAAAGTTCAATTCTTTCTTTCTACAACTCCGTTTTGTTGTGGAGTTCTAGGGCAAGAAAAATTGTGAGATATTCCATGTGAATCAAAAAGTTCCTCAAAGTTTTTATTTTCAAATTCTCCACCATGATCACTCCTCACTCTGACTATTTTACAATTTTTCTCATTTTGTACTTGAGTGCAGAAGGAAGCAAACACAGAATGTGATTCATCCTTGTGTTTTAAGAATTTTACCCATGTCCATCTGCTGTAGTCATCAATGATGACTAGTCCATACTTCTTACCATTGAGAGAGGTCGTTTTTACAGGGCCAAACAGATCAATGTGAAGAAGTTCCAACGGTCTAGAAGTGGAAACAACATTTTTAGCTTTGAAAGAGGTTTTTGAAAACTTTCCTTTCTAGCATGCTTCACAAAGAGCATCTGAAGAATATTTCAGATTTGGCAAGCCTCTAACAAGACCATGCTTATTAAGCTGAGAGATTCTTCTCAGACTGACATGGCCAATACGTCTGTGCCAGACCCATTGCTCTTCGTTTACAGAAAGAAGACATTTTACATTTTGATGTTTTAAATCAGATAACTTAATTTTGTAAGTGTTGTTCTTCCTCTTTCCGTTGAATAGGGCAAATCCATCCTTTTGACTTACAGCTTTACAAGAAGTTTAATTAAAAATGAGATCATAACCACTGTCACTAAGTTGGCTTATTGACAACAGATTATGCATTAGACCTTCTACTAACAGAACATTTTTAATGGAAGGAAGCTTACCATTTCCAACGGTTCCAGAGCCAATGATTCTTCCTTTCTGATTTCCTCCGAAATCGACAACGCCTCTAGGTTTAAGTTTTAGATCTTGGAACATAAGCCTTTCTCCCGTCATGTGTCGCGAGCACCCACTGTCCAGGTACCATGACTGGTGTTTCAATGGAGCTATTAAGGATATCTGCAATATAAATTATCTTGTTTTTAGGTACCCATTTTGTGGGTCCTTTCACATTAGTTTTTCTAAAGGTTCTGACCCCTTTAGATTTCCTTACGTTAGCAAAACGATGTGGAGTTTGTGCATAGTATTCATGTTTGGAGTACTTCTTTAGTGGATGTGTTTGTGTAATCCTAGTGTTTGAACCTTTTGGTTCTGAATGCTTAAGGTTAGTACCAGAGGGAATAAACTGTTTGGACAGAGGTATTATTTTGATGTTTTTGGTTTCATCATATGGTTGAGATGGTCCTGAATATCCTAGACCTCTACTGCCATTTCTACTGACTCCATAGATTAGTGAAGCCATTTTGCTTCTATCTATACTTTTGGCAAGAAAGTTTTTAAATGTGTTATCATATTTGTCTTCTTTACTAGTGTTAGCTGAGTTTGAGACAATTTCTTCTTCTACCTTAGATAATTTACATTTCAGGATAGAGTTTGAGTTTTCTAAAACAAATATTTTCTCATTTTGCTCAGAGATAATTTTCTTATTTTTAGTAAGATCTTCTGAAGAAACTATAAAACTCTTTTTCAAGATTTTGAATTTGCTTTGAAGATTTTGATATCTTTTGATAAGTTCAGTTAATCCTAAATCAAGTTCGGAACGTGATAGGGAATAAAGTACCTCTCTTTCATCGTCGGAGTCTGATAGTTCTTCCTCTGACGAGTTACTTCTGGTTTCTGCCATGAATGCCATGTTGACCCGACCTTCATCAGCATCATCTTCAGATTCTAATTCATCCCAGGTTGCCATGAGACCCTTTTTGGCTTTCTTAGGTCTTTCTTCTTTCTTGGCCTTTGGACAGTCATATTTGAGATGTCCAGGTTCTTTGCATTCAAAACACGTAACATCTTTTCCATAGTTTCTTCTTTGACCAGATGTAGATTCAAATCTTCTCCTTGGTCCTTTGAACTTGTTCCTTCTGTACTTCCAAAGTTGACTTATCTTCCTTGATATGAGTGATATATCGTTTTCTTTTGAATCTTCCTCATATTCTTCCATCTCTTCTTCTGCCTGATACACCTTCTTCTTTTTTGGCTCTGCTTTTAGTGCAATGGATTTGTTTTTCTTCTGAGGTTCATCTCCTTGAAGCTCTATTTCATGACTTCTTAAAGAACTGATAAGTTCTTCAAGACTGATATTATTCAAATCCTTTGCAACTTTCAAGGCAGTCACCATTGGTCTCCATTTTGCTGGAAGACTTCTGATGATTTTCTTGACATGATCAGCAGTAGAGTAGCCTTTGTTCAGAACTCTGAGTCCAGCAACAAGCATTTGAAACCTTGAGAACATGGTTTCAACAGACTCATCTTCTTCCATTTTGAAGACTTCGTATTTTTGGATCAGCGCAAGAGCCTTTGTCTCCTTGACTTGAGCATTTCCTTCGTGAGTCATACGAAGAGAGTCAAAGATGGATTTTGCAGTTTTTTTGTTTGTGATTTCCTCATAGTCAGTATAAGAAATTGCGTTCAACATAATGGTTATTGCCTTGGGATGATTTTTGTAGATTTTCTTCTGAGCATCTGTAAACTCACTTCTTTCAATCTTTTTACCTGCAGAATCTACTGGATGACTATAGCCATCAAGTATTAGATCCCATAGATCTAGATCAAATGATAAGAAATAACTTTCAATTCTATCTTTCCAATAATCAAACTTTTCACCATCAAAGATAAGAGGTTTTGCAGTGTAAGATTCTTTTTCAATAACATTTGTTTCAGAAGTTGTTGTTGGTGGTGTAGTCATTGTTTTTCACACTTGGATCGGTATTGAACGCTGTTAGGTGCTTGATAACAAATTCAATCTTTTTATCACTTCAGAACCGGCGCTCTGATGCCAATTGAAGGAGTGAAAAACACAAGAAAGGGGGGTTTGAATTGGTTTTTCAAAATAATCATTTCTTTTAAATAACTTTCTTGTTAAAACCTTTTTCCCTTTTCTAAAGAACAACAGCTTTGTTAAACAAAATATATAAACACGTTATGTTTATACTAGTTCACTTGAGAATCTCTCAAGTTAGTCTAGTCCACCTGCCAAGGTGACTTTGCCTCTCTCAACGAGGTCTTAATCCACTATTCAACAAAATAGTACACTGCACTAGCTACACAGCTGGTGACTAACAACAACCTCTAGAACTCACACGTTCTAGACTTCTCAAGTAATCTAACCGCACCGGTCTTACTCAAGGTACAACCTCTAAGACACACGTCCTAGACTTCTCAAGAGATCTAATCACTAAGACTCTCTTAAGGAATACAATTTCAAGTTCAACCACAATGAGTTTACAGAGAATTGCTTCTTATCAAGTTGATAATGTAAACAAGCTTTTAGACCAGAAATGACTTAAGAAAGAATAGAGTTAGAAAGTATTGTCGTTGTTCGCATATGTATCTTTCTTCAAGTCTTTGAACTTCCTTTTATAGCCAAGTGAAAAGAGCCGTTGAAATGAAATCATGATAGCTAAGTAGGCTTACGGCTTGGAAGCGTGAGGACAGGTACAAAATCTTCTACATGCATCGCGTCCTGTCTATGTCAGATTGTCTTGTTTTGTATTTCGCACAGTCTTCGAGAATTTTAACGTTGTAATGTGGTACAACTGTACAGTGTGGCAGGTTTTCTGGGCTTCTCAACTTCAGAGGCTTTTTATGAGCGTGAGTAGGAAGGGAAAACATTGTATGGTTCTTGAGCTTATCAAGTCTTCAAATCTTCAGCTCTGCGCTTCTAGAATCTTCAGAACTTGTCTTTTGAACCTTGTTCTCTAAATCCACTTTCTTCATGTTCAGAGGCTTCTGATGTTAATTTGATGAAGCATGAATGAATTCTTACAGCAGAATATCTGATGCTTCAAGTCTTCCGTTGATTGAAGAAGTCCATTAGGAATCAGTCTTCAGAACTTCAGCACTTGGTCTTTAAGAGCGTTATCCTTTTCTGCTTTAAGTCTTCCGAATCGCCAGAGCCTGTCTTCAGAGTCTTCGGAACTTCTTGTTTGAAAATCGTGAGGCTTCGGCATTTGGACTTTGTTCCATCAGAACCCTTGTCTCTTGATCTTGAGAATTCATTCTCTTTTCCTTTTGTATCAGAGTTATGTGAATCTTGTCTCATCTTCGAATTAAGTTCTGTTCTTCGAAGCATCTTTTATTAAGCGTTGCGTCAATTCACGGAGGCAGAACCTGTTTGCTAGGTTCTCACAAATAACAACATTAGTTGCACAAAATTGTTCATACAAATATTCATCTGTTATCATCAAAACTTAGAGATAATATTGCAGAACCAAATCTTGTTCTCACAAGGAGTTGTTGGAAGATGTCCGTTATGGTGACTTGGTACTTGGAAGCTTGGTTCCATGGTGCAGTTTGAAGTCAGTTGAAGAGGAGAAGAGTTAAGTTTTGGTTTATCAAGTTCTTGTTCTAGGAGTTTGATAAATTATTGATCGTCTAAGTTGTCAAAGATACTTGAGAATCCTCTCAAGTCCACTCATAAAGGCGTCTAAGTCGTGAATCTGGAGTCTTCTAGTTTTCCTTCTAACTAGAAGGTGTTTCTGTGAAACATAAACCTGAAGAAAGTGGAGGTGATTTATTTTCACCATCCAAAAACGGAAAGGAAGGATTCATCTCTCTTAATCCTTAGGGTGAATCCAATCTAAATGGAGTTTTCAGAACTGTTGAGGTAAATAGGGTTTGTTCAGAGAGAATCTTAGTTACTTGAATCAAGGGTGGCAACCTTGGTATCTCAACATTGTTTGTCAAAGAAGATACTTGCAAAAGATTAAATACTTGATAAGTGTCATGAAGTGATCTGGTGGAGTATGGCTTCAACAGTGAAATAGGATTATTGAACAAGGATTTAAGATCAATTGCTATTTGTGTTACTCACAAGTATTTAATTGATTATCCTTGAAGGCGGAGTTCAAGATTGCTGATGTTCAACATGATGTTGGAACATCTCTTCATCTGGTTTATGCAGAATCATGGGAGGGGTACTGCATAGGCTTTTGGATCTAATTCTCTTAGGTGTTGACCTAAGATTTTGCTTCAGTGTGGTGTGGCAAAAGCATCTAATCTCTAGATAGTTTCCTGGCAAGAAACTAGTCTAGACAATGGTGATGTTGGAGATGAAGAAGAAGACATCATAATCTTGATAGAGAGTTCTTGGATCAGTTTATTTCTAATCTAAGAAGTATTGGAGTGCAGCAAGTGTGTTCAAGTTGTTATTAGAAACATCTGGTGTTTGTCTGGAAAGTGTCCTGGTAAGAGACTTGTCCAGAATGGAGTGCTGATGATGGCACAACTTGGATCAGTTTATTTCTGATCTAGGTACTTAGGAGCATGAGATCTTGCTCATTTTGAAGGTTAAGGTTAAATGGCAGTTATCTCTAACTTTCTACAGACTGCTCTACTAAGGAAAGTGGAATTCTTTGGTATGGCTATGGTGTAGCCTAGGACTACTTTCTCTTCTAAAGATTTAGACGTGGCAGGTGTGAAGTCTTTGGAGTTTCAAACCAGTTATTCATCAAGGTGTGAGCTTGTATGGAATACAAGTGATAAGTTTTAAGCATGATGGAGGTTGTCTACTCAAACTTAGTAGTTGAATCAAGTCTATAAGAGCATGGAACTCTTGTTCTATTAAAGGGAGGAGGTTCTTCTAAGTGGCAGAAGGAGGAGCTGAATTCAGCAGCTGGATGTCGTATCAGAATGTTCTGACATCAAGCTTAACATCAGGATCTCAGCTATTGATGTGGCACATCAGCTTAAGATAAGGTGATCTACAGGAGAATGGAAGTTATGGATGCTTCAAAAAGGTCTATCTCATACTATTTGTGGGAGTTGTGGATTGAGAAGATGTTACATGACTTGGTGAATCCAAAATGTCTTGCTATGGAGCAAGTAGTTCATGTAAGTTGAAGATCATATTTCATTGGTGGATCAGTGTATCTTGTGGGAGTTCTGAAGAAGAATGAGATCAATCAAAAGGTGGCATTTGGTTGGTTTCATAGTGTGCATTCAAGCAGGGTGCTTGGAACTAATTACTCTTGGGCAGAAGGGTAGTTGGTTGAAAATGTAAGGAGGTTCTA
Organism: Lathyrus tuberosus; assembly: GCA_022829125.1. Taxonomy (NCBI): domain Eukaryota; kingdom Viridiplantae; phylum Streptophyta; class Magnoliopsida; order Fabales; family Fabaceae; genus Lathyrus; species Lathyrus tuberosus. The sequence goes on from JALAZF010000031.1 coordinate 9,021,409, forward strand.
GGTCATCTTGGAGCTTGTGGTAGAAGTTATAGGTTGGCAATGGAAGTATGCCTTCTTTTGGTGGATGAGAGTTTATTTCTCTCTTTGGTTACTGGAGTTCTTATTGATCAAGTTGGTGGCACAGTGTTGTTTGAAGATCTTCAGTTGGATTACTATGCAGATAGTAAGTCCAGTGATGGAGCATATCAAGAACCATGGCGTGTGGTGTCTGTGATGTGTGAAGAATGTCCTAACTAATGTTAGAACATTTTCTGGGTTGGTTTTCCTTGGAGTAGTATATTAAGTTCTGAGTGTAGAACTTGAAACTCACATCTTGTCTAAGAGGTATTTATCTTATCATACGGGAGAATGATGAGTAAAAGATTGTCTTGGAAGTTTGATGTGAATGGGACATGTTAGAAGTGGATCAGTTTGGTGCTTGTGGAGCAAATGGGCTGAGAAGTTCTGGAGCATGTATACGATATCTGACATTGTTAAGAAGATAACAAACTAAGAGGCAAGGTATCTCTTTGAGGATTGTGGAGAATTCTAGATAAATTGGGTTTCATCTCAAGGAACATGGAGGTCTATATATGAGAATTCAAGAGGAATACGTGTGGTGTATAGATGGGTTCAAGAAGAGAGGGATAAATGGAGCTTTGATCTTAATCCAAGAGTTTGTTAATTTAGGATGGTGATTCTAATGTGATCTCACGGGAAACATGACAGTGTTTATGTGCGAGTGATTATTGGTTCTTGTCAGAAGAAGCAATAAGTGCAGTTGATGATTGTGTTCAGCAGGTGGGTTAGACAGAGGGTGCGCTCTTAAAGACATGAAGATGTGTCTTATGTTTTCCATTCATCAGCATAAGTGTTCATTGGAGGAGCACTGGTTATCTTAGATATGGGGAGTTGCTCCTTGATCTAAGATGTATTACTGTGGTGGTGCAGATTATTTATCAAGATTGTTTATGGTTTCAAGCAGTCTGTGATAGATTGCCTCAGGTGAGGTTGATATGTCAGAAGAGATGTCGTGATATTGCTCTAATGGTACAAGTATCTGGGAGTTTTCGTTGCAAACTAGGAGATGTTTGAAGAAGTGTCTTAACATCTTGGTCAGTTAATTTTGGTCTTCGGGTTGAAAGGGATTAATTAGATGCTACAAGAGGGATTGTAAAGTCTGACAAGATGTCAGAACATTGGATGTACACTTAATTACTTTGGACGGTGGAGAATTTGTGTCTTAGGGAATGCTTGTTTTGGAAAATGCGCATTTCTTGAATGGTCTTTGTTAAAAAGAAGAAATAGTCAAATAAGGATTGGGCGGTGCATTTTTGTCTCTGAAAATACACAATGTCATTTAATGCTCACATTGAATGGACATGTGTTACTTCCAATGGTTCGTTACATCCTAAGAGAAACACCCTTGTATATAAAGGGTGTTCTAGTCGTCATCTTGTCGCAGCTTGTCATTTCTGTTGTACTGAGCTCTCATGGGGTTTGTTCGATTGTGGGTTTCCTCAGTTTGGGTATGGGTCTATCTTGGACATGTTTGTCAATTTTTGGCTAAAAAGGGGGAGAAAAGTACAAGGGTTAGGGTTGAGTATGTCCTTGCATTTGGTTTGCAAGGATGTTGGACATAATGTTCTGACATTCTGACTAAGTCTCAAGTTTCTTGCCATATGTTCTGAGTTCTTCTTTCGTGTCCTCTGATCTGAGTTATGAACACAGTCGTGTCATGTGTTCTGAGTTACCCAGGTTGGTGTTTGGTTGCTTTAGTGGCAAAATTCTTCCCCCCAGGTGAGGAATTATCGATTCATGAAAAAAAGGGAATGTATCATCAATATGATTGTAGTCACATCAGTATTCCAATCATGATCGCCACTGAGGGTGAAGAGACGTTAGGAGCACCCTGGGTTTATTGTCCAAATTAAAGTTTTAGCCAAAATTTGTCAAAAGGGGGAGATTGAAAGCTCCCGAGGTTTGACTAAATTTTGGTTAAAACTTAATGAAGAATGCTGCAGAAAAAGATGTCGAAGAAAATGTCATGACATTATGACTTGAAAAATATAGCAGGTTCTAAATCTGGTGCAAGAATTAAGGAATGATTATAGCAGTGGATCAAAGGGTCAATAAATAAAAGATTCGAAGCCCAAGGAAGCGGAAGAGTATAAAAGAATACCAAGATCTAAGACTGGATGACTGAACCTATTGTAACACTTTTGTAAAGTATAAAATAGGGTTTAGGGTTTGAGAGTCGTAAGCTTTCTTGTAAGTCTCCCTCTGTATCTATTTGATGTAGTGTGGTAGACATAGGTACTTGTATAGATTCAGAAGCCCGTAGGCAATGAATCGTGTACTGTTCTTGGATGAAGCTTTGAAGCAAATCCAAGTTAACTTGTTAGTCAAGAATGCTTGACTGAACTTTGTATTGGAAGGGTGTCTTTCAATAGGGATGATACAGTTATGAGGTATTAACTATTAGATAATCCTGGGTTGTGATTTAGGGAGTGTCATGGGTTTCTCTTATCAATTAGATGTGACTTCTAATGATAAAGTCTTCATTGGGTAGTGATAGGTTAATGTGGGTGCTTTCTGTAAACCTGAGGTTGTTTACATAAAACTATACTACTGATAGTGAATTCTTCTTCCTGGATTGGTATCCCCCAGATGTAGGTGAGTTGCACCAAATTGGGTCATCATATTCTGTGTTGTTTATCATTACGTAATTTACAGTTCAGTCTTAATTAACATGCTGGATCAGATGTCGTAACATATGTGTTGTTGCAGTTCTGATATTCAAGGTATTAGTCTGTTGTTCTGTTATTGTTTAAATGATTATGCAGAACAATGTCTTCACATGTGTTAGGACATCTGCTGTCCGCTATGCCGGAATTTCAGTTTTAACATATGTTAAAGTATATATGATTATAATACTAATAACATATGAAGAGAAGCTTGAAGATTTTGAATTTGAAGTTTAGACTCTGGCTTTGATGGAAGATCAAGACTCTAAAGAAGTCAACATTTAAAGAAAGTCATACTATGTTGATCCAGACAGACTCTGAAGCATTAAAAGCCAGAAAGTAGACTCTGAAGAGATTAGCCTCTATAGAGTGAAGTTTAAAGAAAGTCAACCTCTGAAGGATCAAAACATGGGTTCTCTTTAATCGAGTAAACTTTGACAGACTTAGAGACTTTTTATTCACGTGGAGACTTAAGGAAAAATTTATTCTTTGTTGTTTGAGCTTCAACAGATAATTCCTCTTGCAAAATGGTGTTTTCTTGATATGTCTAATTAAGTACAAAGCCTAACCAACTTTTTGGTGAAAGTATTCCAATGTCTCTTTTCCTTCTTTCTATATAAGGAGCATAAGACTTTAATAAGAAGACTAATACACTGCAATACGAGACTCTGAACCTTGACATTTAAAAGGAAAGTCACTCTGTCAAATTAACTAGACTTGGGACCTTGTAAACACTTTGTATATTTTAGAAGTTATTAAGTATTAGAGTCTTCCTAAGTTGTATTCTATCTACACCTCTGATTGTATATCAAGTGTAATTGTTACTCAAATCCCTTAACAGTTTGTTATAGAGTCAAAAGTCTTTTACTATAGGGTTTAAGCATTTGAAGTCTCTTGCTTGTGTGCTTGAGCATATAAGTCTCTTACTTGAGTGTTTGAGCATTGGAAGTATCTTGCTTGTTTGCTTAAGCATAAAAGTCTCTTATTTGAGGGTTTAAGTATTGGAAGTCTTTTCCTTGGTGCTTGAGCATTTGTAATCAGTTTGGTTATGATGAAAATCCCTTGGAAGTACAACGGGATTGGACTACTCTCAAGTTATTAGAGGAACCTGGATAAATGTTGTGTGTCTTTGCTTTTACTTTCTTTGTTTATGATCTTATCATTCCGCTGTTATCATCTGTGCAACTCAGAGACAGATTCTGGTTCAGAATCAGATAAGGACTTTCAGAAGCAATCCTAGTAATTATGAGAGACTCAGAACTAAATGTTCAGAATCCAATTGAGATCTATCAGAAACATGAGAAGAGAAAGTTTACAGGGGAAAAGCTAACACAATTCAAGCCCAATTCTTCTGTTTTTCTCACCTTAAATTGGCATCAGAGCAAGGTCTATGTTAAACACTTAACATTGGTGCAGAAAAGATCCTGATAAAACCTTTTCTTTATCATGAGTGATTCTAAAACATCTCCCTTTGGTGATGGTATTCTTAGTCCATAACCTACTCCTCTTGGTGTTGTTAATCATGATTATAATATATCTAAAAATAACAGCTATATTGCTAGACCTCTAACATCCAGTGGAGATTCTTATAAATTTGGATGGTGGAAAAGTAAGATGTACACACATATCATAGGTATTGATGATGAGTTGTGGGACATTCTTGAAGATGGCATTGATATTTCTGTGAATGGAGTATGAATGGTAGCTGGTAGAAAATCTCACATACCAACTCAAAAGAAGACTTACAAAAAACACCACAGAGTGATAGGCACTATGGTATATGCTTTACCTTACTTTAAGTACATAAATTTCATTGACAAGTTTACTACCAAAACTATTTTTGAATCATTATGTGTTACTTATGAAGGAAACCAATAAGTTAAAGAAGCCAAAGTTAATCTTCTGGTTCAGCAATATGAACAATTTATAATGAAAGAGGATGGAAATATTGAAACCATGTTCTTAAGGTTTCAAGTTCTTGTGTTTGGACTTCAATTCATGAACAAAAGTTATACCACCTCTGATCATGTCAAAAAGATTCTTAAGAGTCTCCATGTCAGATACAGACCAAATGTGACATTTATTCAAGAAGCTAAAGACATGAACAATATCAGTCTTGAAAGTCTGATCAATAATCTCCAAAGCCATGAGTTAGAACTCAATGGACAAATCCAAAAAAGAAGCTTCCAGAATAACAACTTCATAAGCAAGTTCAAGAAAAGTCTTATGGCAACATGGGATGAACTTTATGATGAAGAAAAAGATAAAAAGGATGAAAAAGAATCCAATATAGTTTAATAGCTTCAACATTATCAGACACAAATCAGAAGTTGATTATGATCCAGATTCAGAGGATGAAGATGAGGTATTCTTTAAACTCTGTAAATCTGATTTAATTACATTATGTCAAGACCTTATGGGTCAATGTCAAGAAAAAGCCATACATATGAAAATTATACAAAAGCAATATGATCTTATGAAAGATGAATTAAATTTATCTAAAAATAAGATAGAAAATTAGAAAGAGATCAGATTGCTTTAGTAAATGATATGTCTGACAAACCCTTGATGAGTATGAAACGACTCTTCAAGAATTTGTCATAACTGGATTCAAAAAAACTAAACTTGAATCCATGATCTATGGTGTAAGTAGAAGCAAAGGAAAAGGACTTAGTTACTCTGAAACCTTAAATAAATCAACAAAATCTTCTTCTTCAGGATTTGCTAAAAAAAGGTTGGACTCTCATTTTGTACATACTGCTAATGCAAAGGTTTTAAACCAATCAGAACCTATAACTATAGAGTTAGAAGTTTTGAAGAAATCAGAACCTGAGACCTTAAGGTCAAAAGTTCTAAAGAAATCAGAACCAATGATTCTTAAGTCAAAGGTTCTAAAAGAATCAACACCTAAGACTTGAAAGTCAAAGGTTTGAAGAACCTAGAATCTAAGACATCAAGTTACAAGGTTCGGAAAGGTCTAGAACCTAAAGCTAGGATTCATTCAAGACAAAAAAAAAACTCTTAAATTTAAAGTATTAAATAATCTAAAACCTTATTACAAAGCTAAGACTCAAAATAAGAGTAAGCCTATTAAAACTAACCTCAAAAGATCCATAAGATTATGGGTACCAAAAAGTGAGATTATCTTTGCTGCAGATATGCTGAAAGGGAAGAACAAAGCATCCGTTTCAGTTCCAAGACAATGGCTGCTTGCAACATGTAACAAAGGAAAAGCATGTGTTCTAAATCCTAACTTTGAAGAAGTAAGAAAATGTGGAATCTGGAAGAAACCAGTAAGGAAAGATCACTAGTATTTGGAAGACTGAAGTTGATTTATTAGAAGGTGGTGCTTCAAATGCTTAACCAACCTTTGAAGCTCGTCTAGTTAAAATGCACTCTAAAAAGGCTCATGATGGTTATCCAAAAAGCATTGTTGGAACAAAGTGGTTCCTCAAGAACAATCTAATTAGCATATCATAAGTTGCACAAATATATGACAATTTCTCTGTTTTACTTAACAATTTCTAAACCTGATATTTCAATATCTATTTAGAAGAATATCAGAACTATGAAAGCATAATTACATTTCACTATGATAATACTACCTCTATTTGAGTAATAAAGAGTCTTATTATGCATCAGAATCAAGCACTTTAAAAACCTTTAAAAAAATTTGTGCTGGCATCTGATTGAAGAGTTTAAGTCTGAGGATGATTAAAAGCTATTGTGATCAGAAGCTATGAACTAGCTCATGGTGAATAGTAGCCTCTAAAGCATCGCAATCTCTGAAGCTCAAAATAAGACTAATTTCCTCTTACAAGCACTCAAGTGGAAAACCTTTTCAATTGCCTCTAGCACCTATCCACTTATGTGTCAAGAATATGAAAACGTCTTCTGACGCGTAGTTTGTAACAGTTGGGTAAAAACCTTTCAGATAATGATGATTTGTCTTAAAAGATATGCATCACGCCTCCTGAGTCTTTAAGTTTTGTTTTGGTAAACAAATATTTTCACTTAAAACACAATATCAAATCAGACTCACACACTTCTCTCTCACTTCCCTCACTTTCGTTCTTAAGCCTTCCTTGAAAAACGACCTATTTTAAAGGAACCCTAAGAAACCCTAAAACCCCTTATACAATGACTTCATCTTATTCTTCTCAAAAAGTACCCATCGTTGTGGAATCTGGTAAAAGTCTTCATATCAAACCAAGAACCATGGATATTATCAAGGAGGATCTGAAACTCATTGTGAAGCAGATTATTGATTTTGAATCCTTCAGTCTGAATGGTTACCTATCTAGAACTTCTTTAAAGTGCAAGAATAGGCTTCAATCTTTGATATTTTGAATGGACAGATCTATCCTTATCTGGTTATGACTTTTGGGTTATAGTTGAGGTGTATGATGAGTTTGCTGCTTCTCTTAAAGTAAATTAGAAGGTGTTTGGATAAAGCTCTTTTAGAGGGAAGAGTATAAAGGATATGTGATTTAAAGAGTTTGAGGAAGTTGAAATAAGATTTGTTTTGATGGGAATTAATGTCACCGTCACTCAGTTTTCAAACTTCTTGGTGTGTAAAATGTAGGAATGTGCACTTTGAACACAAAGGAAAGCAGACCAGAAGCTGAAGTCATCAAAACCATGTTGTTTAAGTATTATGAGAATTTTGGGAAGGTGAAGAACATGAAGACTCCTTACAAACTTCTGTTCAAGATTCTTATTGGGTGTCTAATTCCTAGAGAAGGTAGTACTGACCAAATCTCCTGGGATCATAGATATTTCATCTGGTATTTGGTTAATGAGGAGAATATAAATCTGTTTGGATATATCTTTCATCATCTATGTGAAGCTATTAAGGAGAGTAATAATCATAAAAAGAGGAATGTACCTTATGCCAGACTCTTGTATGAGTTGTTGCATCAAGGTCATCTGATTGACTTTATGAGAGCTGTTTTGCTCATGATGATTTGGAAGAAATTCATGGAAACATTATTTATGCCATAGTTCTGGCTAACATGAAACTTCTAAAGAAAGATGAAATGGTGAGATCAGAAGTACCACTCAAATTCAGAAGTACAAAGACTGCTTATCTTGAGGACTATCCAATAATTACCAAGCATGACAATCCTGGCGTAATTAGGGAATTCATCAAGATGGCAAGAAAAGAAGTTGGTATTGTTCTGACTTATGAGGACATACCAGATGAACCAACTGACTTGTACAAACTCTCTAGAAAAATATAAAAGGCTGCTTATGATACTCAAAAGATAGTTTAGAAGCCTACTAAGAAGAAGGTTGTACATCAAAAGGAGATTAAGAAGGGGACTTAAGAGGTAGTCTCATCCACTGTCTTAATGCCCACCAAGACAAGGAGTGTAAGAACTGGAAGAACTCCTTAGAAGACATCTTCTTCTTCTATCACCACTCTCGCACCTGTGAAGAAGATAAAGTTGAGAAAGATGATTTTACCTTATGATATTGTACAAATTATTGTTCTGTTCAAACACAGACCTTATGGGTTCGATCTTTTTATTACTGCAACATTATTGGTACACTTGTCGAGAAGTCATCAAGTTTTTGGCGCCGTTGTCGCGGACTGTTGCTTGCAACAGGGAAACGCTTTGTGCAACTTATTTTATTTTAATTTTAGTTTTTACTATTTTGTTTGTTTTCTTGTTTATCATAGTGCTACTGAGGTATTTTCTGTTTGTGTATGTGTAGTTCAGAATCGACATTACTACCATTTGATCCATAAATTGAAAGAACTGCACATGCCCTCAGAAAATCAGCTAGAGAAGCAATTATGAATGATGGAGACCAACCCGAAGTAGACCCACTAATGCTTTCTTTGGATTTGGAAGACGAGAGCAATATGGTTGCCCAACAACTCCCAACTATGGGAGATTACTGCAAGAGGACCGACGACAGTTAAGTTTCTAGAGGGTTTGTACCGCTAGACCCTGTTAACTTTGATATTAAAAATTTTGCGCTTTCAGATCTAAGAGACAATCAGTTTAACATGAGTGCTATCAGAGATCTGTGGACTCATCTTGCACGCTTTTACGAAACCAGTTCGATGTTCAAGCTGGATAATGTCACAGAAGATAAAGTGAAATTGCGGTTGTTTGGGTTCTCGCTTATTGGGAGGGAAAAAGATTGGTTACTATGTCTTCCAAATGGAACCATTCAAACATGGAAGGAGCTGAAGGATAAGTTCTTAAAAAGATTCTTTACCATTACCCAGTTTACTAAGAGAATGGCTGAGATCCTGAATTTTGAGCAAAAAGATGCGAAGACCTTATATGACTCAAGGGAGAGATTCAAATTTATGCAGATGCCATAACCATAATTTGAACAATATGGAGTAAATGCAAAGTTTCATCAAAGGCCTAAAGAGTCAGACATGTATGCTGCTGGATGCTTCTGCGGGAGTCACAATTAGATAAATGACTGGGCCCTAAGTCAAGAACCTAATTGAGAAGATGTGCACGAATGAGTATTGCACCAAGAGTGAAAGATCGGTAAAGGTTGAAACGGTAGGTACACCTAAAGGTATATTAATTGTTGACACTCAAACTACTTTATTAGCTCAAATTGAAGTACTGAATAAGCAGCTAGCTGCAAGTTGCTTAAATAACACTAACGTGAGCCAGGTACAAGCACTTAAGCATGATTTTTGTGGAGGTGGACATGAGAACGAAATATGCTCATCTGAAGGGTTGAGTGCAGAAGTTCAATATGCTAATTTTCAAATGAACGATCCTTATTCCAACACCTACAATTCGGGTGGGGAGATCATCTAAATTTTTGTTGGAGCAACAACCAAAATCAAAGTGGTGGCCAAGTTGTACAACAAACTCAACAAGCTCAAAATTCCCAAAGGAAGCCTTCACGGTTGGAGGAGACCTTGGAAAATTTCATGAAAGCCACTCAACTTAGCTTGGAGTAGGTGAATAAGTATGTCTTTTAATGAAATTTTAGAATTAGTCCCAACGTTTTCTAAGTTTATGCAGGTATTGCTAAAAGGAGGAACATGGGAGTTGCTTCAAAAATGGGCTAAACTGGTAGAAAAAGCTTAAACGACATAACTTTTGAAGAGGCCACAAAATAAGAATGATCAAGGAGCGTTCTATATTGCATGTACCATTAGTGGGGTAAAAATCCCACGTGATTTATGTGACCTACGATCAAGCATAAATGTCATGCCGCTTAGTAAATTCAAAGAGATGGATATAGGAGAGATCAAGCTGAGCGATATGACACTCACTATGGTTGATTCATCTGAAACTTAACCACTTGGTATTGTACAAGATGTGCTAGTTCATGTCAATGGTTTTAGCTTCCCCGTTTTGTGGTGATTGACATGATAAATGAGTCAGAAGGTTTTGTGATTCTTGGAAGACCATTCTTAGCAACCGGAAAGGAAAAGATAGATGTGGAAATAAGAGAATTGATTTTGAAATATAATAAGGAGAATGTGGTGTTTAATGCATATGATTGAACACCAACATTGGAGGATCTAGAGGCATGCTATGAATTGGGAGAAAAAGGTGGTGGATTTAACAAAGGAATGGGAAAAGGAGTTTTCACAGGCGTGAGGGTATCCCTTATGCCTGACGTATTTTGAGGATTGAGCGTCAAACTAGTGACGTAAAGAAGCGTTGGATGTCGGGCAACCCATCAATTTTTAATCAGATATTTTTGTTTCGCAGCATTTTACTTTCTTTTATTTCAAAACCAACCATAAGAAGAATTAGCTACCAAAGAAGAACATGGTAAAGAAAATCCAATGTTCTCAATAGACTTACGTGTGGCTGTTTTTTTCCTTCCAGATTTAAAAATTTAGCTTTAGGATTGAACAAATGATCCATGAAAAAAAAGGAAGAAGAGAAGTGACTTGATCATAAGGAAAGCAACCTAGGACTTGAAGGTAATGGAAGAGAAAAGAATCAACCGACTTGTACTCAACCTACAGATATCTCATCTGGTAAGGTTTAAGCCTAACTAATTCCATTGTGCACTTTTTCTTTCTTAGAGTGTATTCATGCATTATTCTCTTAACTGTTTTGATTTATTTTCGATTAAGTTGTCATAATTGATAAATACACACAGAGACATTTTTTTCTATATAACTCTGAGCCTTTGTAAACCACCCTTTAGTTTTAGGACTATCCTTTGCTAAACACTTTGAGCCTAAGTCTTTCTTTCAGTGATGTAGCCTTAAAATCTTTGACATATTCCTTGAAATATATTTTCAATTCAACCCTCTCTTTGAAGTTAGGTAGAAGTTTTGCTCTTCGAGGTATGAAAAAGTGTAAGTTTGGGGTTGCTCTTGGAACAGAGAAACGTTTTAAGTTGGGGTGGGGGTACTAGAGAATTTCATCCATAATTTAAAAAATTTCGAGAACAAGAAGTGAAAAAAGCACTCTTTCAAAAAAAGTATATGATGAATAAATGACAAAAAGAAAAGAATGATATTGTAAGAAGGATCACGAATCTCTAGTACCAATAAAGAGGTATGATGAATAAAGAAGAACTAGGAACCTAACTCCAAAGGTTTAACCCTACTTTCCTAAATATATCCTAACCTAACATAAGCCAAATTACAACCGAAAAAGCCCTCTAAATATGTGCGTTGAGATTTATACGATTAACTTTCTTAGAACATAATCAAGCTAAGTTTAATTGATTTTGCATGTTGATTGAGTGTTAACCTATTGTGCGACTTGTTGTCTGTTGAAATTTTCACTTGCAAGCGAGTTGCATAAGGACAAGCAACGATTAAAGTTTGGGGTTATGATGACAGTCTATCATTAAATAAATTCAGTCGAAGAATCGGGGAAAAACGAGTAAAAGAGGAGCCAAAATGATGAAGAATGACCCAAGAATAAGTGAAAAATGACCAAGTATGGAAGAATGAGACTTAGCGGAAACCCTGGTGAAAAAGGGGTGAAAAACACACAACTACTAGAATAATCACGTGCAGCATCGCGCCCTATCTGGCATGTGATAGAAAAGCTAAGGGACCATCGCGCGCAATGGTTATGTTGTGCGCACAATGACAATTTTTTATGGATTTTTTCTAACGCGTTCTGACTCGTTTTGTCAGCTTTAAAAGGAGTTTTTCTGCACTTTTACAAGGGTTACGAAATTTGGCACTGGGAGCACAATTTTACAACATCATATGGTGATTTTGAGATTCTTGGAAGCCATTGGAGGCCAATCCTTCAAGGGAATTCATATGTTATTCATCTTTTATCAATTTGTATTGTAATTTTCACTATGTGTAGCTAAATTCTCATAGGTTAGGTTGTGTGTGATGAACTTTATTTAACCTTGTTGGTATTATATTGCGGTTTGACTTTGTATGAACCTTATCACTTATAATTTTATTCAGTTGTTTCTTTTGCTTAATGCGTATTATTTGAGATACTTTGTTAATATGTTGTTAGATGCATAAGGATTCATGACCCGTAGCCTATGTATTAGATCTAGGGCAATTGTTCTACTTAAGCCGGTTGAATAGGGATATGATACCTCGAGTAATGGCACAAAGAACTAATGGTCTGTACATCGCCTAACACTGCTTACGCTGTCAGACTAGGGATAGAAAGCTTATAGTAATTGTTAGTGAGTTATTTTGTGGGGGACTGGCTATAACGGTTTTGTTAGTTCGTCGCAAAATTATAAGAATAAGATAATTCATACAAGGCATCGTACATCAACAAAAGGGGATAAAAGGGATTCTAAATCATAACCTAACCGCCTTTGTGACCTTGTTTACTCTTAAATTTACCTTTTTGCACAAAAACTTGCACCCCTTTTTTACTGTTTTTAGTTAATATTGCACAAATTATTGTTCTGTTCGAACATAGTCATTGTGGGTTCAATCTTCTTATTACTGCGATATTATCGGTACACTTATCGAGAAGTTATCCTCTATTAAGACTATAATTTATGGCAAAAGCATAAAAGTGGAAGAGTAAACAAAATCAACCTAAGAAGATGGAGCATTCTTCTGGGATTCATAAGCACTCTTCTATGATTTTTTTCCCACAATGCACTAACTTTTCAAATACAAGGAATCAAAGTATCTACAAAAGAAGATGGCCCCTAAACTAAAAAAATGAGTCAAAGAAAAAGAACGCTAACTCTTCAAGAACTATACTTTAGCATGCAATGGGAAATAAACTCTAGCTAGCGTGTCAAATCATTCACACGCAACACATAAGTGTTTTGGTTCCCAAGAGTTGTAATGATGTCACTTCCAAAAAGACATTTAAAGTACGAAGCATTAAATGCGCAAATTCCCAAAAAATTAAAACGTTTCTTTTTCTCCCATCCAAAGACGAGCAAGACAGTGGTTGGCATCCGAGGCTAACGCGACAAAACCTCGCCTTGTTACGCACATGCAAGGGCTTGTGGTCAACTGTTTTGGGCTGGTCATACTGACTTTGGCTAACCACCCACAAGGAATTGCAATCCTTCTAGAACCTTCTCACCACATTAGGAATCTTCTTTTGATAATCACAAAAATATATCAACTGCGTTCACATCCAATGACTCTTCACATTTTACTCCTAACAAGTAACGAGTTTGTTATTCCCTCTATGCTATATAGAGAGAAAGTGCCAAATTCAAGTAACAAGTTTCAATCTCAATTCAAATTCACTTTTCTTTCTCACTTACTAACTTGAGCATTGTATTTTTAACCTTGCAGGTTAACCCCCTCTCCATTGTGCCAGAAGCTCATATCCGCCGTTACTTTTGATTCTCACTGTATTTCTGGTTCCAGTACAGAATAGTGCATACCCAAACTTGAGTAGATGTTTACTTCAAGGATGAGGGGTTAAAATCCTTAGACCACGAGAAATGCTTTAGAAACCCTAGCTTGATATTCCAAGAGTTAACAAACTTGACTCGCCTGACATCTTCTAAGGAGGAGAAAGAAAACTCAAAGTAACTCTTACCTCAACTTGTCAATGGAGTGCCATACAGTTAGAAGCTTTGCCTTTAGACTCACCACTGAGAGAGGGGGAAAACCTTTTGGCTAGATGACTCATCCGTCCAAGTTGTGTTTGCATGCCTCAACACCCAAAATATACTCTTGTTCGGGAATCACGATAGCCAGTTGATCCTCTTTCACACGGGGTCTTGGTAGTTGACTAAGAGGGATATCACAGACATTGCTTACGACTTTAGTGAAGTTTTATTGTTGTTTTGGGTTTCTCTTTTCGTCAGATAGTTTGATCGAAGTAGGAAATATGTCAAGGAAAGCCCGTGTCAATTGGATTGGCCATGGAGGAGAGGAAGCGAAAGGTGGAACCTTAGGATTTCTCATGAACATCACATATCACCATTCTCCGACAATTTTTTAATAACTAATCATATATGATAAATGATAACTAGTTAGATAAAGGCGTGAAATGTTAAATGATAAAGATGTAATTGACATATCCTATTGCGCATTTGATGGACATATGAACAATAACAAAAGGGTAATGTTAACTTGTGTCTTAAGAGCACATTAAAAAACTCATCAATTGAAAGATTGTGTTAAACATAGAAACTTTGTTTTGAAAATTGTGATTTAATTTAATTACAAACTTTTAACACGGGCCTTTAGAGCATAAGTTAACATTACTCATAACACAATATCATTTTTTTAATTATTCTTTCAAGTATTTAATACACATATAATAACATAATATATATTTGTGAGATATTGGATCGAACTCTAGTTTTAGCATGTCGTCGAAGTCCGCTCACATGCTGTTGTTGAAGACCTACATGCTGTAATCGAATTGTGTTTTAGCATGTAGGAGATTAAATTGGGTCTTGTGTTAAGGATCCAATTGTTTAAGTTTGCTTGTAATGGGTAATTGTTAAAAAGCCCATTAGTTTAGTATGTTAGGTTTATTATAAATAGCATACTAGTCTCTCTTCCTAAGTGTGACAAAACCTTATTAGGTTGAGAGAGGTTAATTGTTGGTATTCACTTGTAATCTTTAAACCCTATTGAGAAAGTGAATAGTAAAACAGATTTAACCAATTCTCTATTCTTCTTCCTTTGTGAACCCTAATAGGGTTTCAGTTGTTTTTCCTTGTTAACCCTAACCCTTGCGTGTTTCTTGCCCATAAAGAAACCGTTAATATTTTGTTACAAGGTATCATTTTCACAATAAATTGGTGCAGTGAGCGTGGAGAAGATGCCTTTAACAAAGTATAAGATTGAAAAGTTTACCAGAATGAACGATTTCGGTCTGTGGCGCTTGAAGATGAAAGCCCTACTGGTTCAGCAGGGTTGTTTGGAAGCGTTGAAGGGAGAGACAACCATGGATGTTGCGTTAACGGTAAAAGAAAATACGACCATGATAGAAAAAGCCCACAACGCAATATTGTTGAGCTTTGGTGATAAGGTTCTTCGACAGGTATCAAAGGAGACTACGGCATCAGGGTTATGGTTGAAATTTGAAAGTTTGTACATGACCAAATCTCTGGTGAATCGACTCTACCTGAAGCAAGCTTTGTATTCATTCAAGATGAGTGAAGACAAAGTTTTGGTTGAGCAGTTGGATATTTTGAACAAGCTGATTCTTGATCTTGAAAATATTGATGTGAAGATTGATGACGAAGATCAAGCACTGTTGATGTTGTGTGTTTTGCCCAGAACACATGCTCACTTCAAAGAAACTCTCTTGTATGGAAGGGAGTCCCTGAGCTTTGAAGAAGTTCAACCAACCTTGTATTCTAAGGACCTGAACAAACGAAATGAGCATAAACCTTCGACGGTTGGTGAAGGTTTGGCCATTAAGGTAAAATTCTTGCGAAAGGATGGTAAGTTCAACAAGAAGAAAGGTAAAAGTCAGCAGAAGTATTATAGTGGCAAAATATCTGGTATTCGATGTTATCACTGTAAGAAGGAGGGTCACACAAGAAAGGTGTGCCCTGATCGCCTAAAAGATCATGGAGGTAAGGATAATGGCAACGCAACCATTGTTCAAGATGACTTCGACTCATCTGATGTCCTTGTAGTTTCAAGCGACGACTCAAGAAAAGAGTGGATTATGGATTCAGGTTGCACTTGGCACATGACTCCAAACAGATAATTGTTCGAGGAGCTATGTGATCAAGATGGTAGATCGGTGCTGCTGGGAAACAACAAATCTTGCAAAATTGCAGGTATTGGATCTGTGAGATTCAAGCTCCATGATGAGTCAATAAGGTTATTGACTGAAGTTAGGCATGTACCTAATTTGAAGAGAAATTTAATTTCTCTTGGTGAATTCGACAGGAAGGGATATGTTTTCCAAGGAAAGAAAAGTATCCTAAGAGTCATGAAGGGGTCGAAGGAAGTCTTGAGAGGCGTGAAGAAACAAGGCTTGTATACCCTTAAGGATGAGGTTGTAAGTGGTTCGACAAATATTGCATCCACGAAACCTGTGTCAAATACAGAATTATGGCACATGAAATTGGGCCATGTCAGCGAAAGAGGCCTGGTTGAATTGGGGAAGCAGAACTTGCTAGGTGGTGACAAAGTCGAAAAGTTAGAGTTTTGTGAATCTTGCGTATTTAGTAAATCATGTAGGGCGAAGTTTAACAAAGGCAAGCAAAGAACACATGGATCCCTGAATTACATTCATGCTGATCTTTGGGGGTCTGCAAGGAATCCTTCACACTCAGGTGCAAGGTATTTTCTATCCATCGTTGATGACTATTCCAAAAAGTTATGGATATTCATTCAAAAGACGAAGGATGAAACTTTTGAGAATTTCAAAAGTTGGAAGGTTCTGGTCGAAACTCAAACTGGCAGAAAGGTTAAGAGGTTGAGAGCCGACAATGGCCTTGAGTTCTGCAACGAAGCGTTCGACAGTTACCGTGTTGAGTCTGGGGTTGCAAGGCATAAGACTGTAGCAGGTACTCCTCAATAAAATGGCTTAGCTGAGAGATTCAGTCGAACAATCTTTGAAAGGGTTAGATGCATGTTGGTTAGTGCTGGATTGCAGAAGGTGTTTTGGGCGGAGGCTGTTTCGATAGTAGCTTATCTGATAAATAGATGTCCCTCGACTGCCTTGTGAATGAAGATACCTGAAGAAGTTTGTCGATATATCCACCTAGTCTCGACAGACTGAGAGTATTTGGATGTGTGGCCTATGCTCATATTAGGCAAGACAAGGTCGAACCTAGAGCTCTGAAATGCATGTTCATGGGATACCCTGAAGGAGTCAAAGCTTATAGGCTATGGTGCCTAGAGCCAGGTCACAGGAGGTGTATCACCAGTTGAGATATAATTTTCAATGAAGGTGAGATGGCTTTCAAGAAAACTGATGATGCTGACGAAGAGCTGGAACAGGGAGAGATTCCTGTTGAGGTGGAGCATGTTGATGCTGAATTGCGTACCCCAGATGAAGTCAAGGAAGAAGCAGAAGATGTTGTCGAAGATGAGGAGACTGATAATGACTACCTGCTAGCAAGAGACGGGTCGAGGAGAGTCATCAAGCCACCACAGAGACTTGGGTATGCAGATCTTATAGCTTATGCCTTAATCTCTGCAAGTGAGGTTCTCGATGAAGAACCTAGAGACTATAAGGAAGTTATGAGTAGTTGAAAGAAGACTGAATAGATGAAGGCGATGGATGATGAGATGAAATCTCTTCATGATAACAACACATGGGAACTGATCAAGAAACCTACTGGAGCCAAGTTAGTCAGATGTAAATGAATTTTCAAAGTTAAGGAAGGAATCGAAGGAGTAGCGTCGAAGAGATACAAGGCAAGATTGGTTGCTAGGGGGTTCACTCAGAAAGAAGGTGTCGACTTCAATGATGTGTTCTCTCCTATTGTGAAGCACATGTCCATTAGAATGTTGCTTGCCACGGTGGCACAGTTCGACCTTGAACTGGAACAAATGGATGTGAAGACTGCATTATTGTATGGTGATCTAGATGAAACAATCCTGATGAGGCAACCTGAAGGGTATGTCGAAAAAGGGAAGGAAAACTATGTGTGCAAGCTGAAGAGATCTTTATATGGACTGAAACAATCTCCTCGACATTGGAATAGGAGATTCGACAAGTTCATGGCACGCATAAGTTTCATCAGAAGTCAGTTCAACCACTGTGTTTACTTTAGATTTCGACCTGGTAATTCATTTGTTATTTTGTTGCTTTACGTGGATGATATTCTAATAGCAAGCAACAATGTCGAAGAGGTAATGGGGGTGAAGGCTGAACTCAATAAGGAGTTCGAAATGAACGGTCTAGGAGTTGCATCCAGGATTCTTGGTATTAGCATCCGAAGAGATAGAAAGCAGTCGAAATTATGCTTATCGAGGCATACCTACTGAAGATTCTCGAAAAGTATGGTATGTTGAATTCAAAGCCTGTTGTGACTCCGACAAACCCTTAATTCAAGCTGAGTATAGATCAGTGTCCCAATACTGATGTCGAAAGAGCTTATATGAATATCATTCCATATGCTAATATAGTGGGCTCTTTGATGTATGTTATGGTCTGTACTAGACCCGACATAGCATATGCAGTAATTCTTGTAAGCAGGTACATGTCGAATCCTGGAAAGGCTCAATGGCAAGCATTAAAGTGGATTTTAAGGTACATAAACGAGTCTCTGAATAGAGTCCTAATTTATGGTGGAGCCTTGGGTGAAGATAATAAAGCAGCAATCGAAGGATATATCGACTCTGATTATGCAGGTTGTATGGATTCTAGAAAATCTATTTCTGGATATGTGTTCACTATGTTTGGGACAACAATCAGTTGGAAAGCAACACTTCAGAAGGTTGTTGCCTTATCAACCACTGAAGCGGAATATATCGCCCTAACTGAAGCTGTAAAGGAAGCATTGTGGCTTGAAGGTTTTGCAAAGGAGCTAAAACTTCAAGGTCCAGTTATCACTGTTAAATGTGATATTCAAAGTGCAATACACCTGTCAAATAATTCAGCCTATCATGAGCAAACCAAGCACATTGATGTGAGGCTGCATTTCGTCAGAGGGGTAATTGAGCGTGGAGAAGTCCAAGTGCGGAAGGTTTTGACATATCATAATGCTGCTGACATGATCACCAAAACGTGCCCAGTTGCAAGTTTTTCAACTGTATGCAGTTGATAAAGCTGCATGAAGAAAACTAGTTTATTTCTTGAGGATATAGAGTTAGATCCAAGGTGGTGCTTTGTGACATATTGGATCAAACTCTAGTTTTAGCATGTCGTCGAAGTCCGCTCACATGCTATTGTCGAAGACCTACATGCTATAGTCGAATTGTGTTCTAGCATGTAGGAGATCGAATTGGGCCTTGTGTTAAGGATCCAATTATTTAAGTTAGCTTGTACCCTAAGTTAGCTTATAATGGGTAATTGTTAAAAAGCCCATTAGTTTAGTATGTTAGGTTTATTATAAATAACATACTAGTCTCTCATCCTAAGTGTGACAAAACTTTATTAGGTTGAGAGAGGTTAATTGTTGGTATTCACTTGTAATCTTTAAACCCTATTGAGAAAGTGAATAGTAAAACAGATTTAACAAATTCTCTATTCTTCTTCCTCTTTTCTCTTCCTTTGTGAACCCTAATAGAGTTTCAGTTGTTTTTCCTTGTTAACCCTAACTCTTGCGTGTTTCTTATCCATAAAGAAACCGTTAATATTTTGTTACAAGGTATCGTTTTTCACATTTATATTATATTAAAATTATAAAATGACCTTTCTAAAAAAATTTATATATATATATATATATATATATATATATATATATATATATATATATATGTTCTGGACTGGACTGACACATGGCCCACAGTTGGGCAAGGCCCAATTCAGTCCAGCTTTAGGCAAGACCCAATAACAAGATTAAGACAATCTAGCCGTTGGGCACAATCTAGCTGTTGGGCACAATATAACCGTTGGGGACATCTTCCTCACGCGTTTGACAGTTCGCGCGACCAACTGCCCCTCCGGAGTTCACGGGGACAGTTGGACCAGGTCAAAAGATTACGCGCTAGATCTTCCACCTGGCAGTCCCCATTGGTCGACCAGATACTTCGGCCACATTGGAGACCTTGGCCCCGCGTTGGGGGTTTCTTATAAATACCCTGTCATTTGAGAGGGTTAGGTATTCAAATCATTCTAACTCATACCTAAACATTTTGTACTTGCTATCTCTCTCTCTCTCTCTCTTGATTACTTTGACATCGGAGTACCTTACAGATACACCCTCATCCTCTCATACAATCATCATTGCTGCCCTACACGAAAGGCTACGAGAATCCATTCTGATCATCCCCGATATATATATATATATATATATATATATATATATATATATAATTAAGTTTAAAATTTAACAAATAAATCAATAAACGTTACAAAAAAAATTAAAATAATAAAATAAATTTTGACAAATTTTATAAAAATTCATTGACACTATTAATTAATTAATTTTAAAATTTAAATTTAAATTTACGAGTAAATAAATTATCCATTATATCTGTCAGGTACTTCATATAAAATACAATATATGTTAATATTAAAGATATAATATAATATTAACATTTTAAGTATTTGTAATTTAGTAAAATTATTAATATTAATATTTTTGAAAATTTTAAATATAACTTCAATCTTTTAATTTCTATAGATTTATTATTAATTTTTATTTTGTATTATATTTCAATTTTAATCCATCTCAAATTCATGATATTAATTTTAATTTGACACGAGATAAATAAATTTCGGAATTAAGTTATCATATAAATATAATATAATATTATATTATATCTCTAATATTATATCTCTAAGCATAAATAAAATATTCTCAACTATTCTCAAGCCATTTGCGATGCTCTGTTCTTATACAAAATTATTTTAAAAGTGAACACTCTAATACCCTTAAATTGAGCATCGATGCCTTCCTCTAAAGATATTTAATATCACAATATTTTTAACTATTATTTTATTTATAAAAAAATTAAATCAATTAATCGGACCAACTAAAACTACAAGGGTGCTCAAAAATTTGCATATTTTAAGAGATCAACTATTAACACAAAATCAAAACAAAAAATTATTGATTAAAATATAATACATGTTCCTAAAAATATTTTGATTAAAAGGAAGATCATTCCACAAATATATAAAAAACTTTATCAAGGTTTTACCCATAGTTTAATTGGCATATTCCTTCAAAGATTTCTTAAGATTCTGTTCATCTGTAAGACACAAATTGATTAAAATGTAATTTGTGTCTGTAAGAATGTAAAAACTGGATTGCACCTTTATTCAGGCGAAAAAATAATTTCAACATACATGCAATCATTATGGAAGCACTAGACTCTTCCTCGCATAAAAATCCAATACTCATCATATATAACTCCAATAATAATATCTCCACAAAAAAAGAAACTAAACCAGAAAAGTTGTATAATTAACCAAAAAGTTTATATAGTGAAATTTAACTTGCCAAAACAAGTATTGTTGTTGAACCATACGATGGTCTGATGAACAGACTAGTATTAGTAAGCCATGCCCGTAATATAGACAAACAAGGGCATGTAGCAATGTCACTTTCCAAACCTGCTAAGTTGATACTGCTCTTAAACTACTCAAGTGTAATATCCTGCTCTTTTTACATTAACTGACCCCATTATTCACAACTTATGTATTGCAGGTAGTTCTATTAGATCCTCCTCTTCATCATCACTAGAAATCCAACCATGGCAAGGTCTACGCCTCTTGTGACAAGGCTGCGAGGACTTTGTCTGGGGAGGTTCTGCAAGGGGGATGATAGTAGTATACAAGATGCTCAAGTTATGCTCCAAAACTAAATGAAATGAATTAACAAGGACGAGAAGTTGATTACCATGTTTATTGGTTGCTGAAGTGTTGACGGGTTTAATGGGAATTCTGTTAACAGTTTTGCTTGTAGATGTTGCAGTGTCCACAGCCATAGGAAGATGATATTTAGATTGACTGGTGGCTGCTGAAGCATCTACGGGCTTGATGGGAAGTTTGATAACAGCTTTGCTTGTAGGTGTTGCAGTGTCTACAGCCGTAAGGGAAAGTTGATTACTAGGTCGGGGGGCTTCTGAAGTGTCAGCTGTGATGGGAAGTCCAATAACAGCTTTGCTTGTACCTGTTGTGTCTACAGCTATAGGAAGACAACTACCAGTTTCACTGGCTGCAGATATATTGTCAACGGCCTGATTAGTTATTGCTGCATCATCGGAAGCTTCCGGGTTAGAGCAAGGTAGGAGAAGGTTTCTGTTTGAGCAACCAGCAGCTGATGCCTCATTGGGATCATTTTCTGGATTATCCTCTGTCAAACAATCCTTCACACAAACCAATACAAGAGCACAAAACAGGACATGAGTAATCAAAACTCTGTAAGATATACATGCCATTCGGGTAAGGAGCTAGAAGGCAATTTTCATTAGGAACACTTTCAAAATATTAAAAAAATTCATTGGAGTACTGGAATATATCTCATTTAGCCTCTCAAGCATTTCTAAAGTAGCATAAGAATCTTTCAAAATTATAACCGTTGATCAACCATTCTTGAAGGTTAGAACCAATAATTTTTCTTTAAAAAGGAATGATTAAAATTTAAAGTTAGCATTGAGATTAAAAAGAAGAAACCATGAAAGAACTCATGATATACAGCTACACATTAAAGCAAAAGGGCTTTGCCAGAATGTATCAGACTCTGAGGAGTAATATGCTTTTGGAGACACAGCAGCACATTGCTGCTCATGACATTAACATAAATTGAACAAATGTATTGAATTTGGGAAAAAACGTGTTTCATAACCAGACCTGACAGCCTGAAACAAAGTAGGGCATAGAAACCAGCTCATTGCATCACATAACACAAACAAAATATGGATTTTGTGATACAACATAATTCATAACTGCCTATCCAAAAAAAGACATGTTTCACAACTAGAGCAAAGCGGATGCAGAACAATTTACCCAGAGATACAATTCAAAGTGTGACAACATCAATGTTGTTAAATATCCGGTATGGCGCCGGTATACCGGTGTTGCATTTCGGAATTTTGGCTATCCGATACGAAAGCTGGTATAGCATTTCAATTTCGCAATGCTCAAGATATCGGCGCTTTTCCGGTATACTGGTTATGAATTGAATATCGGAACCAATATTATTATTATTATTATCTTTTATAATAAATCATATTAAAAACATTCAAGAGGAGAATGTGAACACGCGAAGAGGCGGAAAAAGTAGAATTTGAAGAGGTGGAAACAAGAACATTTAAGGAATTAAAATGTTAAGAGGTGGAACATTGAAAAAGTAAAACGTGTGCGCTACTCAGTCGGTGCTTTCTTCTTGTTCATTCATTCTTTGGCTGCTCTTCCTTCAATTCTTCTTTTTGAGTTTTAATTCATTATTAATTTCTTTTTTCAGTTGTTGGAACTTGAAATTTTCAGTTTAATGTCGGAATTTTTTTCTAATATCCGTTTATGTAGCTTTTATTTGTGTGTAGCATGTTTCACTTTCTATATAAATATTTATTTTAACCGCTTTGCGGCTTCCGCTGTTTGCCCGCTACGCGATCCGATAATTTTCATATCGGTTTTTTGGCGATCCGCTGTTTTCCGCTATTGATATTTGACAACATTGGACAACATATAAAAGAGGGTTCCAAATTAGTGTAAATTTATAGGTCAAATCTTGCAGATAAATTTATAAATTCTGAGTTACAAGACATCTGAATGAAGCATAAGCAAAAGAGAAGGCGATAAAGCAAAAGAACAAATGAAATAACCATTAGATCATCACTTAATTTGAAGAAAATCACCTCTATACATGAATCACGAGCTTTAGACTAAAATCAAACCAATATTAACTTTTGTTCTTAATCAATCATTCTATTGGAAAGAAATTTTTACTTTCCATAATTTCACTACAAATTTTTACTTTCCATAATTTCTCTACCTTGTACTTAAATTACTTCCTATGCATAGTCAGAAGAAGGCCTAGAATTCAAACCTCAGCTACTAACATAACATTCTAACAACAAACATTTGTCTATAAAAAAATGCTGATGCTTAAAATTTCCTCCCACAGATTATACTAATTATTGAGATAATTGTGAGTTACCTGATCTTGTTCTTGTTGATGTTCCAGAAGGGTATTGATAAGAAGAGTGTAAGCTGCATCTTCAATGAAGACCCAACCATCGTTGCCGCCATAAACCTGAAACAAAATTAATCACTAATCAATGAGAATACAGTGAAATTAGAAGCTAATAATCACGATTAAGCAAAAAAATAAAAGAAAGGAAAATTTACTTCGAGTAATTGATCAACGGTTCGACGAACGAGCTTGTTAGGGAAACCGAAAGGAGCCATGGCGTCTAGAGCTGCATCCATTCGGCTCTCTCCTCTCTGTGAAACAATCGCAATTCAATTCACGAGAATGAAGAAAATAAAAATGGTGGAATGAACGGAGTGTGAAGGTGAATGTGGAAACGACCTTTACAGAACGTCGTCTTGGCGCCATTGGAGAGAAGAAGGGATCGCAGTGTTGGGGTAGATTAAATTAGGGTAGAAAAAGATTTAGGGTAAATTGGGTTTCATTTGCATGTTGCATTGGAACACAGAATTCAATCATTCATAGATGCGTTGCAGTACACTGTGTGAGCCAATGATTTGATTAAACTTTTTTTTTATTGATTATTGGTGTATTTACATATAGATTGGGAACTAATAATTTAAAATTGATGCATATAGCATTAATTAAATAATTTCATTAAAAGAAAGTAATTGAAATTAAAGTTGTAAACTTATGACATTCTTCCTTGGGGAAAATATATTCTTTTGGGAAACAACAAGTTTGATCTTTGAATAATGTATTAAAATTATAAAAATGTTCATAAATATTTATTATTTCCAAGGTGGAATTGAAGTTGATTGAAAAATAAGGATGTAGAGCTCGATGTGGTGGTTTTGAGCTTACGATGTGGTGGAGAGAACTAACATGCAAGATTAATATTTTAATGCACAAGTTTATATGAAAGTGAAAATTAATGTTTTAAGCTTACGATGTGGTGGAGAGGGTGCTAACATGCAAGATTAACACTCTAATGCTTAAGTCATGAGAGTAAAAATTGATGTTTTAAACTTACAATATGGTGGAGAAAAAACTAACATGCAAGATTAACATTCTAATACTCAAATACGCATGAGAGTGAAAATTGGTGTTTTGAATGAGAGGATTTGAATATCTAGAAAGTGGCACGCTTTCTTTTTAAATAGGAGAAATAGTTTGTAACTAAACGTGTGTGACATGACGTGGGATGCGATCAACCGTCAAATTAATATGGGTGGTTGGCATGGTATCTATGTGATGGGTTTTAGTGGAAGAAAGTAGTCTACCTATTGATCGTTCAGGCTGATTAGATTCTGAAATGGACCAAGAAGAACGTCTGCGATGTTGGGTGCGTGAGATGAGGAGGGAGTGTACCTGCAAGGCACTCCGTTGCTAAAGTAAGAATCGGGAGATAGAAAGGCAAGTACAAAAGTGTGAGTTTCTTAGGATAAGTTTTGGATATCCGACCCTCTCAAATGAGAGGGTATTTATAATGCCCCCAACGCGTGGCCAACGGTCCCTATTTTCAAGGCGGAATAACCGTTTCCTGAAGAATAAGTAACTGCCAAAAACTAGTCATTATGACGGGCAGAGATGCCCAAAACTAGTCGTTGCCACGGGCAAGGGCGGAGTTTCGGGCACAGGCGCCATGATTGTTCCTATATGACGGAGCCGTGCGTAACGGGCAGGAATTCCGGGGAGGGGCAAATGACCCTGAGGTTCATCTGTCCATATGTGTCCGGAAGAGGGGTAGAAAGGTAAATGCTGCCCTACCTCAGCCGGACATAGGCAATTGGGCCGTTCTGGAAGCAGAAGTGGATTGGGCCATGCCTAGCCATTTGTCCAGTCCGGAACAGGAGCCCCCCAAGTCGTTGCTCCCGAGCATGGGAGTGATGACTTAAGGATAGCTCGCAGCCTCGGGGAACTTTGAGGAGGCCGCCGTCTGTCGTCGAGACGGGATTGTCCTTGGGTGCTCGGGGGTTATAGTGCCCGCGGGATATGTAACATTGTTGGAGTTGCCCGGCCTGCGGGGAGACCAACGGTTGAGGGACTCTGAAGAGACGTGACACCATGTGTGCCTCGAGCCTTGTACAACATTAACTGCGCCATGATGGATAGGCTAGGGTCATGATGACGCCCCTAGCCGCGCGTGCTCGTGCGCGTGCTTTCAGACTGTATATATAGGAGGGAGAGTTGCTCATTTGCATTTTTCGCTTCTCTCTCCTTCTTCATTTTTCTCTCAAAGCTCTCATTCGTCGCCTCCGTCAACCGCCGCGTCAGCCGCCGTACGTAGATTCGAACAAGCTCTTCGGTCCTCTATACTCTCTTCGACCACGTAAGTTACCTATTTTCGTCTTCATTTCTAGCTTTTTCATTTCTAGCTTTTACGTAAGTTAGGTAAGGCTGTCGTGTTTTTCGGCGTCTGTTGGTGGTAGAAGGATGCTTGGCCATCTTCAGCTGCTGACGTGGTCGCCGGAGCTTCCTAGAGATTGTAGACTTAGGCCCTTCCTGGCGCTGTTGCGATGAGGGCGCAGACGTACCTGGTGAAGCTACCTTGTTTTCCGGTGCTCATATAAACTTTCTGATGAACATATGAATTTTCCGGTGGAGCTTCAAATAGAAACTAGGTAGTAGGTCGGGGAGATCCCCCGTATGCGTAGTTGGGGTTGCCTCCGGGCATCTCCTCGCGGGAGACTCTTGTGTTATTTGATTTAGGGCTTAGGTCAGGGACACCGTCCTCGGCCCTTTGCGCGCCCTTTCACTTGACTAGCGGTGGAAGGGTAGATTTGATTTTGCAGTCGAATTCACTTTTGTCCTCTGCTTTTCAGGTGATCGAGATGGCGCATGAGCCCGAGCAAGAGATTCTCATAGACTCGTCCTCGGAGAGTAGTGATACAGAGGTTTCAAATGCCCCCAGTGAAGTCAGGGAGGATCCTGAGCATGATTCCGCGGAGGAATGGACGGTTGCGGAGCCAGCCGAGCACGCATCCACTTTTGCGTCTTATACCGGGGATGTCTTCACGGACGTGGGACCCGAAGGAGAGTGGAAGGTGCATTTCCCTAATCAAGACGATATCATCTGCACGGATTACGAGGAAAGGTTCGCGATGTACGAATACGCCTTCAAAGAAATAGGGCTGAGGCTGTCTTTTACTGACTTTCAGCAGTCTATTTTTGTTCATCTGGATTTGGCTTCATCGCAGTTGCACCCTAATTCATTGGCGTTTATCTGCGCCTTTGAGCTGACCTGTGAGTTCCTGAAGATAGGAGCTACTTTGCCTTTATTCTTCACCATCTTCCATCTCCAAAGGTAGGTCTCAGGGAAGAGGTATGGCTGGGTCTCGTTGAAGCTGTAACACCCCCAATCTATACCCCCAATTAAATAAAGCGGTAAAAGAAAATTCAAAATTTTGTCAGAGTATAATTGAAATTCACAGCATAGACCGAAGGGTCACATCAATTTGAAACAATACATACAACACCTGCTCATAGAGATATGCAACAGTGGGGTAGCAATCAACAGAGGAACTCAGTTCCTTACACCCACATTTCAGAATTAGAATAAAAGCAGAAAATCTAAAACTGAATAATATATATATATATATCACATGAAAAGTTGTCATACATCAAATTATACATGCACAAGCCAAAAGATATATATACATAATACAAAATAATCACACTCGATCACCCAAACTACCCGATGTCACATATCAGAGCCGACCGACAAAAGAATGAAGACCCTAGCTTCACAAAAAGACCTCCAACAATCTAATCTGCAATGCCTCATAGAGCATTATAATACAGCAGAAGGGTGAGAAATAACAACTAAATCAAGATTGCATAATAATATGTAAAACATAAAAATGCACATGCATAGTTATTCTCACCACATCATCGCATATTAACACATATATCATGCCACATATACATAACATATATCTATTAATCCAACAATATAGCATATATCAAGTATCCAATATACTCACATATTTGCACATAAGGCATACCAAGTCATAACATTTAGAAACACATCACATATCACATAGCACATGTCTACGTATAAACATATTATCCACAACCAATGCATTTATCACATATGCACATCAAATTACCAATGCTATCACAATCTCAACATATAACAAATCGATGCACAATTTCCACACATAATCAATTAAATCATGATTTTCCACACATAATGCATCCATTCACAATTCTCACACATAATCAATCCATGATTTATGCAAATGCACAGAGACCAACACAACGACTCTATGCAAATGCCATGCGGTACCGACTTCCAACATTTCTCATCACTAGTTCACTCAGGAACTCTGCTGGAACCATCGCTTGTTACTGAGGATCACTCACGTAACACCCCGTCGGGCAAACGATGTTCCCCGTCTCTTTAGGCCCTCTTATGTATTTAAGGCACACGACGTTTATGGATCACTTTAGGTCCTCTTATGTATTTAAGGCACACAATCCGATCGCTTTAGGTCCTCTTTGTATAAGGCACACGATCGCCTATAATCATCGCTTTATGTCCTCTTATTTTTAAGGCACAGGATCCATCCGATCGCTTTAGGTCCTCTTATTTTTAAGGCACACGATGTTATAGCGGATTCCCTCTGGAACCAAACCGTCGCTCACACCCCACATGGGCACACGACATTACAAGATGCATATCATGATGCTTGACACCCAAGAACTCATGACAATCAAATGCATCTTCACACATATATGCAACCATAATCATACATATATTTCAACTCATCATCATTATTCATGCATTGAAAACAATTCAAACAATGCATTTCAACCATAAAGGCCACCAACCACATACATTGGAATTTCTCATAAACAATGCATATCAACACAAACCACAACAATCATACAATCACAATTACTTCCACAAGGGATTCACACCACAAAGGCTACCCACAACACATCATAACAACATACATTGATATTCAATCAAACAATGTATTTTACCACACAACAACATCATTAATCACGCATCGAAGTCTAATCCAAAACAATGCACATATTTTCCATAAGGCCACAGCCCATCATCACAACATTCCATCATGTATATTCACATCATATAACAGCACACAAGCTACACATTACATATCAAATGCATATAGCATGATAACACATCAATCGCACGCAATTAACGCGATAAAAACCCGACAACCCGACTATTTTTCAAAAACACGAATTAATTAAATCATCTTTTACCCTCCAAACCATTTTTAATATAAAGAACTTTTCATTAGCTTTCCAACGCTTCAAACGGGGGTCAAAATGGACTTACGGTTCAAAAATTATGAAGAAAACAAAATCGGACATTTTGGAAAATTTGAGATCATGAGCCGACGCATAGAATCATGAGTCGACGCATAAACCTGCAAATTTTGCCCGGGTCAGCGCATGGTTTTACGAGTCGACGCAAAGATGCAGGGGTTAGCGCACGAGGTGCAGATTTTGCTGAAAAATCAGTTTTCGATCGTTAAATGCCTTCCGGACCTCCGATTTCGATTCCGTAAAAAGCTGCGATCTCAGAATTCAACGTACTACAATATTTTCACCATTAAAAAACCATCCAACACATTTTCCATTTTTGAAATATTTTGAAACATAAATTTATCAATACATTCACACTCCAAAACTCAATCAACACCTATGGAAACATACCAACAAGCTTACTCGAGTAAATCATATCATCACCCGACTATACTACGCAATTTATTCCCCATTCCAACCGTGAAAACATCGATTTCTCACCATTTCATATTATTGCCCTAACTCTGTAACTCACTCTAAAATTCCCTAAATCATATCAATGAGTATTCCCGATTAAACCCAAACATTACTCGGCTATTCTACACAATCTATTCCAAATTCTAACCGTTAAAACATCGATTCTACACATTGTTCTTCAATCCAACCAATAAGGAAAAGTATATATTTCAACCAAACAAATACAAACAACACATACATATACATATACAATCGAAATATAATCGAAACTTCTCACCCTTACCCGATTAATCGAAGATCAAGCTTTGTTTTGATGATTTTCTCTTCTTCCCCTTCTTCTCTCTTTTCCCACGTTTCCTTCCTCTTTCTCCTTCTCTACTATCTTTTCTCTCTCAAATATCTATTTCTTATATAAAGAAAAATATCTTACCATATAAAAAGACCAAAATACCCCTCAGCTCAAATATCTCCCAAACGCTCTCAATATGCGATAAAACATAAACATCGATGAAAAATAATATATTGTCAAATAAAAGTCAATAATAAAATAATATAAAATGAAAATAATTAAATCGACTCGATTAAATAAATCTGACAAAATGGGGCGTTACAATTCTCCCCCACTTAGAAATTTTCGTCCTCGAAAATCTAACTGAGACGAACGACTCCGGACACGACTCTCGCATCCGACTAACCAACTACCACGCCGACACTAGGCACACCACGAATAACACCAACAGACAACAGACAACCCACCTTGCTAACAACCGCTACAACAACGACACGACAATGACGACAACTACCACGACAAGATGCAAAGCCCATACAATGCACTTGAAGACTAACTCACGAGCCAAAGAATACCCAAGTTACGAACACACACAGGAATTAGCTACTCGCACTCGAACCATCACGATGGAAACGAGGCAACAACACAAACAAGAACATAAAGTCCCACGACACAACATCGTCTCAACAACATCAACAAAACCAAAATCCCACATCCTTGTCACACAACAATATTGCAACAATGCTACGATTCCCAATGGAACATATAACCAAAACATCCATTTACATAGTAGCCCATGAATAACATTTAAACCTTTCACCTAACACTTCCATTCAGAACGTCCAAAGGTCTCATCATTCCTACATGCTTCCAATGTTCAACCTATGAACTCTTACCAGTCACGCACGCATATACGAATTGTGCCACATCACGCTTCCGATGCGCACTCTGATTACTCGTAGCCATCAAAACTACCAATCCCACGTCCAAAGTCTAACTCTTTCTCATATTCGCCAAAAATCACTGTTCACCTTTAATATACCCAGCCTCACACTCTACTGTGTTATCTCACACACCAGACACAAGTCTCTGAACTGCTCAAACATTACATCCACACTTAAGGTTTTCTCAAAATTTCCATTACTGCTCTAAAATTCCAAAAACTCTAAACCTCTCCAGACTTCTAAGTTTCGCTTTCCATAGTCTCAATATTATTATACACATCATGCTTGATATTCCATTCAATCATCCTTCCTTTTTTGCAGTGAATCTTCCAACCGCTCTTTAAATCTGAGTTACACCCCCTACAAGTGCTTATAATTACCTAGCAGATCTAAACCTCAAATCTTCCCCTTCGTCAAATTTGAGTTCACAGTCTACTCTCTGAGAACAACCATAACGATACCCAATCGTTCACTCCCAAAGACATTCCAACTTGACCAACCTACAAAAATCTCTAATCTGTCTCACCTTCCGATATGAAAATCTTCATCAACTCAACAAAACAATCCGTAAACATTTCCCTTAATTCCAAACAATTCTTTACACACACTGTCAAAGCCGGAAAGACACGTCTATCCCATCCAACATAATTCTGCCTACTATCAACAAGAGATTAAGGGTGATCAGTTCCTCAATTTGTCAATAGACAACTGACAATCATGATGGGGCATAAACCGTCTTTACCAAACTATAATAGCATTCCTTCCATCTCATGCACAAAACTACCTAAGACACTAATCCTTAGTCGACCTAAACCTTACCTCCGCATTCCCTCCGGAATCGGGAACAACACTGTCCAAACAACACTTACAATCTTGCAACCAACGACACACACACCAAATCCATTTCAAAATATTTACCATACATGGTCAAAGGACAACTTCAACAAACCAAAGAAGTAGTTACTGACCCCATTTTTGGAGTATCAATAACCATCGCACCACCCATCAAGGACAACACAAAATCAAACGCTTCGCGCACTCAGACGAAATAAATGAATGAGTCGCTCCGATATCAATAATAGCAAATAAAGGTGTACTATTAATAAAACAAGTACCTCTGATCAGACGGTCTGCACTTGAAGTCTGAGTCCCTGCCAAAGCAAAAACTTTCCCACCAGTCTGAGCTTTCTTCGGTTTCGGACACTTCGTACTAACATGCCCAGGTTCACCACAGTTGAAACACTTCACCACATTCCTTTTACAATCAGCTGCAACATGTTCTAAACCTCCACAATTCGAACACTTCCTCAAATCTTTCCTACATTCAAACTGACGATGTCCCAATTCACCACACCTAAAACATCTCGGAGAATTAGACATACCTCTTCCACTTGGCCTTTTCTCAAAATTCTCCCTTTGTTTACCCTTATCAGCTGGTGTGACATAAGGACCACTATGAAACCGTTGCTTTCTTTTCCTCTCGCTCACACTCTTATAGTGAGTAGAACGAGCCTTACTATCCTCCTAAAAAATCCTACAACAATCCACCAAATCTGAAAACCTTCGAATCCTTTGATAACCGATTGCCTGCTTTATCTCAGGACGCAATCCGCTCTCATACTTCACACACTTAGAAAACTCCGCAGTAGCTTCAGCATAATGTGGATAAAACTGCACAAGCTCCACAAACTTAGCAGTATAATCAACAACAAACATATTACCTTGTTTCAATTCCAAGAACTCTATCTCCTTCTTTCCTCTAACATCCTCGGGAAAATACTTCCTCAAGAACTCCCGGCTAAACACTTCCCAAGTGATCTCTTCCTCCTCCGCAGCTTCCAACACGTGACGAGTACTAACCCACCAATCATCAGCTTCCTCTTGCAACATGTGAGTACCCAGTCTCACCTTCTGATCCTCCGCACAATCCATCACTCAGAAAATCCTTTCAATCTCCTTCAACCAAATCTGTGCACCATCAGGATCATATCTTCCTTTGAAGATAGGCGGTTTGTTCTTCCTGAACTCATCATTACCAACAGCATTAGGTGCACCCTGCATAACCCGAGCCATAGCTTGCATCGCAGCTGCTAAAGCAGCGTCATTCCTACCAGCCATATTCTGTTCATTCCCAATAACAGCAACTATGGTTAAACAAACAGCTCACCGAACCACAAAGACCAACAAGGACTGACACAAACTGACACGGACTGGCTCTGATACCACTTAATGTAACACCCCCAATCTATACCCCCAATTAAATAAAGCGGTAAAAGAAAATTCAAAATTTCGTTAGAGTATAATTGAAATTCACAGCATAGACCGAAGGGTCACATAAATTTGAAACAATACATACAACACCTGCTCATAGAGATATGCAACAGTGGGGTAGCAATCAACAGAGGAACTTAGTTCCTTACACCCACATTTCAGAATTAGAATAAAAGCGGAAAATCTAAAACTGAATAATATATATATATATATCACATGAAAAGTTGTCATACATCAAATTATACATGCACAAGCCAAAAGATATATATACATAATACAAAATAATCACACTCGATCACCCCAACTACCCAGTGTCACATATCAGAGCCGACCGACAAAAGAATGAAGACCCTAGCTTCACAAAAAGACCTCCAGCAATCTAATCTGCAATGCCTCATAGAGCATTATAAAACAGCAGAAGGGTGAGAAATAACAACTAAATCAAGATTGCATAATAATATGCAAAACATAAAAATGCACATGCATAGTTATTCTCACCACATCATCGCATATTAACACATATATCATGCCACATATACATAACATATATCTATTAATCCAACAATATATCATATATCAAGTATCCAATATACTCACATATTTGCACATAAGGCATACCAAGTCATAACATTTAGAAACACATCACATATCACATAGCATATGTCTACGTATAAACATATTATCCACAACCAATGCATTTATCACATATGCACATCAAATTACCAATGCTATCACAATCTCAACATATAACAAATCGATGCACAATTTCCACACATAATCAATCAAATCATGATTTTCCACACATAATGCATCCATTCACAATTCTCACACATAATCAATCCATGATTTATGCAAATGCACAGAGACTGACACAACGACTCTATACAAATGCCATGCGGTACCGACTTCCAACATTTCTCATCACTAGTTCACTCAGGAACTCTGCTGGAACCACCGCTTGTTACTAAGGATCACTCACGTAACACCCCATCGGGCAAACGATGTTCCCCATCGCTTTAGGTCCTCTTATGTATTTAAGGCACACGACGTTTATGGATCGCTTTAGGTCCTCTTATGTATTTAAGGCACATGATCCGATCGCTTTAGGTCCTCTTTGTATAAGGCACACGATCGTCTATAATCATCGCTTTAGGTCCTCTTATTTTTAAGGCACACGGTCTATCCGATCGCTTTAGGTCCTCTTATTTTTAAGGCACACGATGTTATAGCGGATTCCCTCTGGAACCTAACCGTCGCTCACACCCCACATGGGCACACGACATTACAAGATGCATATCATGATGCTTGACACCCAAGAACTCATGACAATCAAATGCATCTTCACACATATATGCAACCATAATCATACATATATTTCAACTCATCATCATTATTCATGCATTGAAAACAATTCAAACAATGCATTTCAACCATAAAGGCCACCAACCACATACATTGGAATTTCTCATAAACAATGCATATCAACACAAACCACAACAATCATACAATCACAATTACTTCCACAAGGGATTCACACCACAAAGGCTACCCACAACACATCATAACAACATACATTGATATTCAATCAAACAATGTATTTTACCACACAACAACATCATTAATCACGCATCGAAGTCTAATCCAAAACAATGCACATACTTGCCATAAGGCCACAACCCATCATCACAACATTTCATCATGTATATTCACATCATATAACATCACACAAGCTACATGTTACATAACAAAAGCATATAGCATGATAACACATCAATCGCACACAATTAACGCGATAAAAACCCGACAACCCGACTATTTTTCAAAAACACGAATTAATTAAATCATATTTTACCCTCCAAACCATTTTTAATAGAAATAACTTTTCATTAGCTTTTCAACGCTTCAAACGGGGGTCAAAACAGACTTACGGTTCAAAAGTTATGAAGAAAACAAAATCGGACATTTTGGAAAATTTGAGATCATGAGCCGACGCATAGAATCATGAGTCGACGCATAAACCTGCAAATTTCGCACGGGTCAGTGCATGGTTTTACAAGTCGACACACAGATGCAGGGGTTTTGCGCACGAGGTGCAGATTTTGCTGAAAAATCAGTTTTCGATCGTTAAATGCCTTCCGGACCTCCGGTTTCGATTCCGTAAAAAGCTGCGATCTCAGAATTCAACGTACTACAATATTTTCACCATTAAAAAGCCATCCAACACATTTTACATTTTTGAAATATTTTGAAACATAAAGTTATCAATACATTCACACTCCAAAACTCAATCAACACCTATGGAAACATACCAACAAACTTACTCGAGTAAATCATATCATCACCCGACTATACTACGCAATTTATTCCCCATTCCAACCGTGAAAACATCGATTTCTCACCATTTCATCATTATTGCCCTAACTCTCACAAACTATTGTAACTCACTCCAAAATTCCCTAAATCATATCAACAAGTATTCTCGATTAAACCCAAACATTACTCGGCTATTCTACACAATCTATTCCAAATTCTAACCGTTAAAACATCGATTCTACACATTGTTCTTCAATCCAACCAATAAGGAAAAGTATATATTTCAACTAAACAAATACAAACAACACATACATATACATATACAATCGAAATATAATCGAAACTTCTCACCCTTACCCGATTAATCGAAGATCAAGCTTTGTTTTGACGATTTTCTCTTCTTCCCCTTCTTCTCTCTTTTCCCACGTTTCCTTCCTCTTTCTCCTTCTCTACTATCTTTTCTCTCTCAAATATCTATTTCTTATATAAAGAAAAATATCTTACCATACAAAAAGACAAAATACCCCTCAGCTAAAATATCTCCCAAACGCTCTCAAAATGCGATAAAACATAAACATCGATGAAAAATAATATATTGTCAAATAAAAGTCAATAATAAAATAATATAAAACAAAAATAATTAAATCGACTCGATTAAATAAATCGGACAAAACGGGGCGTTACAGAAGCAACCGAGGAAATTGTTTAAGCCTTTCTCGGAGTCTATCCGGACCTTCAAGGAGAGGTTCTACATCATTGAACTTGTGTCGGAGAAGGCTCAGGACACCATGTATGCTTGGGCGGTGACCACGAACGGATGGCAAGGATATGTATGACGAGGATGAGAAGCTGCTGGCGGAGAGGGTGTTCAAGTTCCCTTTACGTTGGAGTGAGATCCACTTTACTCGGGGCACCGACCATTATCTTGCCCAGTCGGATATGCTGGACGAGCAAGACATAGTCAGTTATGAGGCGTTGGTCAACTATGTTAACACCTTTAGGCCCGCAGAGTGCTGGACAGAAAAGGGGGACCCGATCTTTGAGAAGGATGACGGGCAAAGAGTGGAGTATCGTTGTATCAATACGAAGGCACTTCTGGAATGCAAGAGCCATGCGGATGCTCTTAAGTTACTTGGTAGTTTTAGCTTTTTTAGCTTGTCCGAATTATAACTTCCTCGGTGGCTAACGTGTTTGTTACATTTTTGCAGGTGAGATGCCTTCTGCCCACGAGAGGATGGTGAAGAATGCCCTGGCGAGGGGCAAAGCTGGTGCGGCCCCCTCAAAGTCTCATTTTACACAGCGAATACCTCCTTCTTAACCTGCTACGGGGAGCTCTTCGCTCGTTCCTTCACCTGCTCAGAGATCTCCGGTGCCCTTGACCTCAAGTTTCAAGCGGACCAGAGCGAATGATCTAGTGAACCTCAGTCGGGCGGAAGAGAAGGGCAAGTTCAAACTTCCCCCGTGCTTTCATGACAAGAAGTTTTTCGAGGGGGCATCCCTGGTAGTGCCTCGGGCAGAGTCTCTCAAGCTCGAAGGAATGGATCGCCCGAGCAAGAGGGAAGCGCTGGCGTAGGACGCTTCCGCGTTGGTCCGAGTCCTGGAGATGGTGGCGGTCTATGCTGAGGGAGATCCTCCTTTGAGTCTGAACTTAGAAAGGCCCAGACGACCATAGCATCCCTGGAGGAGACAGTGAGAAAGGCCAAAGAGGAGGCCAAGGCTGCCAACGACGCGAGGAAGAAATCAGACGAGGAGACTGTTAGGCTGAAAGGGGAGAACGAGACTCTGGTTGCCGAAAAGAGGGCTGATGAGGACCTGGTTGAACAGGTGAGGGCTGCGGCGGCCCCGACTGAAGAAGAGTCTGAGGCAGTGAGGGCGTTGAAGACTAAGGGCGAGTTGGTTGCTCGTCTTTTGCAGGCAGAGGACGATGTTATTGCCATTTGGGAGAAGTCGTTCAACAACACCGTGGCCCAACCCAGGCTGGTGAATCCGGAGGTCCAGATATCCATGGAGGGTACTAACTTCCTGGGCCATGTTGAGAATGGCAAGATAGTTGCCCCGGACTTCTTCAACATCGGTGATGAGCACGCCCGACTTCTGAACGAGGAGACCTAGTAGCCTGAGCCCAACCTTGAGCAGCCTGAGCAGATGGAAGAATGATATCTCTTTTTATTTTGTTGTAATGTATCTGGCCTACGTACCATTTTTTATGTAATTTTATTTCTGTTCGGTAGGGGGCGTGGCCCCTTTGTTTTGTACTATGCACAATCGTGGTCCTTGTGGCCCCTTAATTATATGTATGTATCCGGCCATCGTGGCCAGTTTTGTATATTGTATATTTGCACATGGCTTTCTTTGATTATTTTTGCTAAGTGTTATATCTTTGCTCGATACATGTGTGTGCCCGTAATAGGGGTCACTTTGATTTGTTTGACGTTTTTAGGGAATTGCTCGACTTATATGTGTTCGGCAGTGAGGGGGACTGGTCGAACGACCTGGGGAACTTCCGGGCATAATAGCAGAGCTCAGGTCGCGTTTGAGGTATGAGTTCGCGGTGTGAACCTCCCATTGCGAGTTGGGTGTTCTGCCTATCATGGTACTTTGACGACGACAGGTTCGGTTGAGGAACCGTTGTCGGGTAGAAACCTAGCTCGGTCCTGAGCGGGGTCCTGCTTTGGCTGGCATGCGGCGCTTGTACCTAGGCGCGCATCATATTCAGGATGTTATGTTCATTGCTATGACGAAGCAAACCGACAGTTAGGGCATTAGCTATAGTATTGTTTTAGCTTTTCAGCGTTCCATGGTCGAACAAGTTCTTCCCCGTTGAGGTGTTCTAGGTAGTAGGCCCCATTATTCGTCTTTGCTCGGACGTGATAGGGTCCTTCCCAGTTAGCGGTGAGTTTGCCTTCTCGAGAGTCCTTGTGGTTTCTTCTCAAGACAAGGCTACCCACTTGGAATTCTCATCGTATCACTTTGGCGTTATGCCTGATTGCGATTTTTTGCTTTAACGAGGCTTCGCGGAGAGCTGCCCCTGACCGGACCTCTTCGACGAGGTCGAGCTTCTCCCTTAGTGCTTCGTCGTTCATTTCCTCATCCAGGGGTGACTTGGTCTGCCTGGATGGGACGTGTATTTCGATGGAGATTACTGCCTCAGTCTCGTAGGCTAGGCGAAAGGGAGTTTCCCCGGTCGAAGAGTGTGGAGTTGTACGGTATGCCCATAGGACGTTGTACAGCTCCTCGACCCAAGCTTTCTTTGTTTCGTCTAGCCTTTGCTTGAGGCCTCGTAGGATTACTCGATTTGCTGCTTCGGCTTTCCTGTTAATCTGGGGGTGTTCGACGGATGCGAAGTGTTGTTTCGTGCCCAGTTGGGCGACGAAATCTTGGAACTTCCTATCTGTGAACTGTGTCCCATTGTCTGTGACTATCGCTTGGGGAATGCCAAAGCGTGCGAGGATGTTTCGCTTGTAGAAACAAAGTATGTCGAGGGCTGTTATTTTGGCCAGAGCCTATGCTTCTATCCATTTTGTGAAGTAATCAACGTATACTATTAAGTACTTGTTCTGGTTTGATCCTACTACGAATGGCCCTAGGATGTCTAGGCCCCACCAGGCGAATGGCCACAGGGAGGATATAACTTTGAGCTCATTAGGTGGAGCTAGGTGCATGTCCCCGTGCCGTTGGCATTTGTCGCATTTCTTCACGTGCTCTTTAGCATCCTGCTGCATGGTTGTCCAGTAGTATCCTGCTCGGAGGGCTTTCCGGGCGAGGGATCTCCCCCCGAGGTATTTGGCGTTGATTCCTTCGTGGATCTCGCGCAGGACGTGGGCGACCATCTCCTTCTCAAATCATTTGAGTAATGGGATGGAGAACCCTCGCCTGTAGAGTTTATCTTCAACTAGGACGTAGGAGCAGTCCCTACGTTTGACTGTGCTGGCCTCCTTGGAGTCGGACGGAAGTTCGTCTCTAGCGAGGTAGTTGTAAACAGGGGTCATCCAGCAGTTGCTGTCGTCGATTACCTGTACTTAGAGGGTCGAAGATGTCTTCTCGATATTGGGTCGAGGAAGCACCTCCTGGATGACAGACTTGTTTCCGCCCTTTTTCTTCGTGCTCACCAGTTTAGACAATACGTCTGCTCTGACGTTATGTTCGCGGGGAACATGCTTTACCTCTACTGCAGCAAACTTCGTCATTTTTTCTTTGACCAGGGCTAAGTATTCAGATAGGTTGTCGTTTTTGGCCTGGTATTCTCCTCAAACTTGGAGGGCCACGAGTTGCGAATCCATGCAGATGACGACTTCTTCTGCCCCTAGATCTTCGACTAGGCACAGGCCGGCGAGGAAGGCCTCGTACTCAGCCTGGTTATTAGATGTGGGGAAGGATAAGGTGAGTGATACCTCGACGATGATTCCTTCTTCGTTTTCCAAGATGATACCTGCCCCGCTCCCTGCCGAGCTGGATGCTCCGTCTACGAAGATGGTCCACTTGTGTGCCCTGCAGGTGGGGGAATATGCGAACGTCATCTCTGCGACAAAATCAGCCATAGCCTGGGCTTTAAGGGCTTTTCTACTTTCATACTGAATGTCGAACTCGGATAGCTCTAACGACCATTTGAGCATTCTATCGGCCATATCTAGTCGTCCCAGCTATTGCTTTATGGGTTGATCTGTCTGGACCACGATCGTGTGGGCCAGGAAGTAGTGTCTCAGTCTTCTCGCAGCATTGATGAGGGCCAACGCTACCTTCTCTATCTGTTGGTATCTCAGCTCTGGTCCCTGCAACGGTTTGCTGGTGAAATATATGGGCTTCTGCCCGTCGGGTGTCTCACGGATAAGGGCGGCGCTTACGACCTCGGTTGCCACGGCGAGATATAGGTGTCATACCCCAAACTTTGACCACCAAGATTTCCCATTATTGTGCAAATCATCATCACAATATGGATGTAATTTCATGCCTCATCAATCTCCTCAGGGATTGTTAGGCATTCTTTACAATCAAAGATTAGGGTTTTGAGCCCTCTTATAGCACTTAGACAAAGGATCAATCAAGAAAGGACATGATCTTCAACTTGTCTACCATCTCAAACCTATAAAGGATCAAGAGGACTCCCACATCAAGAATCAAGCACAAGGTTGCAACATTCCAAGTGGATCGAGCCTCAAGATCGCCAGTGTCACCAAATTAGGGTTTTGGTCGACTAAGGCCTCCAGATGAAAATTTTCATCTGGGCATGAGCCAATGCTTCAAAGCATAACCCAAGATACTCCAAGGGACCTCATGAACCCAATCATCAAGTCAATTTAACCTTAGGGGATGCATTTACCCAAAAATCAGGAATTATGGTTTCTTGACCTAATTCACCCCTAAATTGACTTTTGAGACCAAACATGAGCCAAGACCTCAAGACATGATTTGAGGGTCTCCAATACACTACATTGATCCATTTGCAATAATGGATTGATCCAAGAAGCTTGATGCACAAGTTTCAATTTCATCAGGACCAGAATTAGGGTTTCGAGGGAAAAGTCAACTGTACCTTTTACTTTTGACCCAGACATGCTCCTAAACCTTGGGAAATGATTCAATACACCCTACAACACCTATGGAATATACCCATTAGGTTTGATTTAGGTAAAGGACTTGAGTTAACTTGTTAATGTATGACTGAAATCATCATTCATCAAGAAAAATCAATGAAAGTGAGTTAACTTATAAAAGAGGTAACCATAAAAAACTTAGAATTTTTCTAAGTTATGGAATAAAGTGGCTAGGGTACCAACTTCCAAGAACCATAACTTGAGATCCAAGCAACCATTTTGGATGGTCCAAAGCTAGATTTATAGCTCTTATGGCATACTTTAAAAGCTTCAACTACAGCTCATTCCAATTCCTCGTGGATTTTAAGTTATGGAGTGATCAAAATGGCTGAAAACATGAAAACGACATTTTCCCAACACTTAGTGAAATTTTCACTAAGTCAAAATCTGCCTTACTTTTTCCCAAATGTAGGGACATTTTTCACCTTGATCCAAGTCAAACTAGGTTTAGGGGTGGACATCAAAGTTAAAGTATGCCATGAGGGCTTTCCAACAAGTACCAGATCATCTCCAAATTCCATATGAGCAAGGAGATACAACCCTTGAAACATGGCATCATGAACTGATTTTTTCAAGATAGATTTGGCAGGTTTTGTGCATTTTGTTTGATTTGTCCAAATCTGATCAATCCAAGCCTTGTCACCAATTTGGACACATTAGAGGATCAAATCCAAGGGGGATTATCTGATCTCCAAGCCTCCAAAGTCCAAGAATCTACAAGTAGCATGCCAAACCTAAAAAAGCTAAAAAGGTGCCAAGACTCCAATTTTGTTGCAATGCATTTAATGGATACACCAAGGTGGCATGGACTAATACATTCCTAACTGAATGAGTCAAGGATAAGCTCTGAATCAAAGAACCATAGGCCTGTGCCCTAACCTCTAGTCAATGGCTAGAGGAGACTTAAGATTCCTTTTGCATAACATTGGCCAAAGGCCTGCTGTAGTTGCCATTCACTATTGCTTGTAAAACAAACTTGCTCTACTATAAATAGAGCTCATTTGTGCTCAGTTTGAGTACACCAAAGCAACCAAACTGATGTTTTCCTCAAAATTCCTCTCTTTAGGCCAAAATGCCTTCTTTAGCAAGGTATCTCTGAGTTTTTGAGTTAGAGAGCATTTCCATCATAGCTTATGATCCAAACACATCCAATATATCATATCTAAGCTGTCCAAACTCTCATATGTGACCTGTAACACCAAAATCTCAAAGTCCCCTCTCAAAATCTCAAAATTTGACTTTTTTTGCATTCAGTCACTTTCAAAACCAGATAAATCCTTAAACACACTCCAAATATCATCCTTGAACTGTCCCAAATGGTTCCCCACATTTGGAACACCATTTGAGAGAGTTGCCATATTGGTCACTTTTGCCTTTTTTGCAAGAAAGAGCTCAAACTTGTTCCTGAGGATTCCAGCTGGTCTTAACCATTCTAAAAGCTTCTAAGGGATCAATTGAGAGTGTCCAAAGCATCAAATTACTTCTGGCACAAGAAACTTGGCAGATTGCACAACAAGTCCCAAGAGGTAAGTGCATCATCACTTGAACTTTCTAAATTATGCATTGCTTTGAAGGCCACTGATTATAAACATCTCATACATGTTATATATGTTGTGTTTGAACCAATTTGCCATGTAATTCTTGCCTGTACCATGTGTTAGTATAGAAAATGCAATTATAGGCCTATTTCAAAAACACTATCGGGTTTTTAAATAGGGGCCTCATTTAAAAAAAACCACCACCACCATTGGATTCCTTGGGAAATTCTAGGCCAGAAGCATATAAATTTTGTTCCAATCCATGGAGAAATGAGAAAGTTATGGCCTTTACGTTTTTGGTCCGAAACCTTGCCTTGCCTTGGCCAGGCCTAAAACAAGGCATGCCTTATGTATTTCTAGAGTGGCTTTGATACACGGATGTATCACCACCCCAGTGGTAGAAGGCGCGCATTGCAACCTTGAGGTCTGGGTTTCGAATCCCCCTCGCCCCAAACCCTTTTTTTTACCACTTTTTCCACTTTTTTAATATTTTTCATATTATTTTTAATGATTTGGAAAATTAATTTCTCTCTCAATTTTTATCATTTCTGATTGGTTATTTTTTGCAAAAAATCACAAAAATGTTAAAATATTTTATTTCACAAAAAATCCAATTTATATTATTTGTTTAATATAATTAGAATTTTTGTAATTAATTTCATTTTAATTGTTTTTAAACATTTTTTAAATGAAATTCACACTTTGATCTTTCAAAATTAATTGGATTTTAATCATATGATTAAACTTGATTTTCCAAAATATTTTCCAAAGTATACAACTTGTTTATGAATATAATTGATATTTTACCATTTATTATTTAAATTACCTTTGAAAAATGCCATTTTAATTCAAAAATTAGGGTTTCTTTGATGTTCACCCTAACAAATCTTTTTCAAACACTCATGGGCCTCTAATAGAGTGTAAGACACAATCCCCTTTTAACCAAAATCATTTTGGGCCTCAGATATTGTATAAGTCCCTCGGCGTTAAAAGAATCTCGGCGCGATCGCCATTTCAGAACAAAAACAATTTTGGGCCTACCCTCGTGTTGTAAGTCCCACTTTTCTTTTTCAAAACCTTTTTGGGCCTCTTGAGAGAGTGTAAGACCCAACCCCTTTATAAATAAATAATTTTTGGGCCTCAGACATTGTATAAGTCCCACTGTATTTTCAAAACCACGGCGCGGTCGTCGCCTTTTTTTAAAAACAAAATCATATGGGCCTACCCTCGTGTTATAAGTCCTATTTCTTTTCTTTAAATACTTTTTGGGCCTCTCTTTGAGTATAAGCCCCAATAATCTTTTCAAACGAACTTCTTTTGGATTTAGATTCAATATACAGTTGTTATCAAAACTTTCTTTAATTTCTTTGAACAACTAACCATACAACGTGGAAGCTTGCTTACCTGTAAGTTTTAACAGCTTTCATTTACTCGCTTTCATATATATATATATATATATATATATATATATATATATATATATATATATATATATATATATATATAACTGTATTGTGGGAAGCTGCGCACGGTTAATCTTCTTTCATATCCTTTTAAATACTTGTCATATATCAACTGTATATATACTAGTATAGTTATTTAGAGTTTTCCCCGGCAACTAGGTCTAGAACTAGGTA
Organism: Lathyrus tuberosus; assembly: GCA_022829125.1. NCBI lineage: Eukaryota > Viridiplantae > Streptophyta > Magnoliopsida > Fabales > Fabaceae > Lathyrus > Lathyrus tuberosus. The sequence continues at coordinate 9,065,607 of JALAZF010000031.1, forward strand.
AAGCCAGTTTGGTCACTCTTTAAATACAGTCAAAACTAGATCCCCATAAGATTTCCAGATACAGTCTTGCCTTCTCTTGGGATTAAACAATATGGAACAAAGAGAAAGGCAATATTCTTCGTGAACCTTTTCTCAGGCTGTCACTTTAGAAATTGTCAAAGGAATTCTACCCCCCAGAGTTGATCTATTCTTAGTGAATAACATCTCTTGAATTTCTTCAAACCTCAGTACTTTCACTAAATGATCTATTCTCGGTGAATAGCATTTCTTGAACTTTTCTTGGTTTGGGACCCACATGCTTCCTAAAAGCATCCCCGCCTCCTCTTGGACTTTGTACAATGACCCTCCGGCTTCTTAGAAGTTCTCATGCATTCTCTTGGGCTTAACACAAGGAGTCTGACAACCTCTTAAAGGTATAAGACATAACTTAGTCATCCTTTGCTAAGAACAGTCTTTCCAGTGTCAAATATCAGATTTTAGGGTTGATTCTCATCCCTTAATACCCGTGCCTCCTCTTGGGCATCATACAAAAGACAAAACTCTTCCACACCAGTAGACTTGGACAGTCTAACCTTGAGTTTCAAAGACATTCTCAAGTTCCTCACAAACATAGGAAGAAACCCCGGTTACTTTGGATCAATCTCCAGCAGAGCTAAATCCTAGTCTCTATCCCAAAAATCCCAAATCAGAACCTCAAGGCATCTGATACCTCAACTCTTTTGGAACCCTTAACAAGAGTTGATTCCCCACTTGGACCTGCCTCGGGATCTCAATTATCCCTGGCAAAAGCTAGCCTCCTCTTAGGCTTTGTATAAGGACCTTTCCTCAGCAGAAAGCTAGCCTCCTCTTGGGCTTTGTACAATGATTCTCCCCAGGGAGATAACCTTTTCAGACTTTCTTGTCGAGTCAATCACTTTTTAGACTCTCTTGTTGAGTCACTCACCTTTTCAGACTCTCTCGTTGAGTCATTCACCTTTTTCAGACTCTCTTGTTGAGTCAATCACTCTCTTGTTGATTTAACCTTTTTAGCCTCAATCTTGGGCTTTGTACAAGACAGATAAAAATACTCTCTTGTTGAGTCAATCTTTTTCCAGCCTCATCTCAGGCTTGGTGTAAAGATTTCCCCTAGAAGGAGCTAGCCTCCTCTCAAGTTGTGTAGAATAATTTCTCCAGCTTGTTCAGCCACTATCCTGGGCTTTGTACAGGACAGATAAAAGCACTATCTTGTTGAGTCAAACCCTTTTAGCCTTAATCTTGGGCTTTGTACAAGACCTATGTTGGTTCTTGGATTGGCTAGAATTTTGGTAAAATAAATCTGTTCAATGTTGATGTCACATGGGTGGTGTCTTAACATTGAGTATTAACATTGGTTTATGTTAAGTGTTTAACTTGTTGGAGTTGTGAAGTCTGATGTCACATGTGATGTTGTGACATCAGGTCTGCAGAAGATTAATAACATCAGGTTAAGTGATGTTGTTAGGGTTTGCGTTTTAGCTGGATATTGGGTGAGCTGTTAGTCTCATTGAATGCGGATATCTTGGGATAGATATTCTCTGTTGCATAGAGATTTGATGCAGATTTGTAGGGAGGTTTAAAGACTGAGATTTAAAAAGATTTTGGGGATAAAATCTGTTTTGAAGATTCAGTTTTAAATAACAAATCAGGTCAGATATTGTAGCAGGTCCAAGACCAGATCATATAGCTATTTAAAGCACATCAACCAAAGGAAGAAGATACAGAAAGTAGACAGAAGAGAGAGAGCATAGACTGAGTGTCAATCATTGTCTTTGTACGAGTATTGTGTTAACCATTCTAGTGTGAATTGGTGAGTGTAATCTGTCCTCTCTAGAGCTGTGAAGCAAGAGAGTTTTGTAACTTGATCAAAGCTGTGAAGCAGGATCAAGGTGTTTCTCAAAGTGTTTGATCTTTGAGAGGTTTTAGGGATTGAGTAGTGTTCTCATACCTAAGTGGGCTCTTAGGTAGAAAGTTCATTAGTAGGAATTAAGTTTAGGAGATTGCCAACTAGGTTGTTGAGTCTGTAAATTAATTCTACAAGTAGTGAATTTCATCCCTGGCTTGGTAGCCCCCAGATTAAGTTGTTGAACTGAACTGGGTAAACAATTCTGTGTGTTTCTGTTGTTGTTTTACATTGTCTATTGCAGAGTGTGTTATTGTGACATCACACATAACATCACATATCTGGTACCAGAATTTTATTTGGTATCAGAGCAGGCATCCTGCTCTGCATCTGGGTGATATCTAGGGCTGATACTTTCTGGTAAAGATGGACAAGGAAGTTGGTGGATTTGTGAATAGATCCCCTATTTTGGATGGCTCGAATTATGATTATTGGAAACCAAGGATGATCACCTTTTTGAAATCCTTGGACAGCAGGGCTTAGAAGGCTATCATAAAAGAATGGAAAACACCTATTGTGTTTGAAAAAGATGATGCTGGGAAAGATAAAGAGGGCACCTCAAAGCTGAAACCTGAAGAAGAATGGACCAAGGAAGAAGATGAGCTTGCCCTTGGTAATTCCAAAGCTTTAAATGCTATTTTCAATGGAGTAGATAAGAATATATTCAGGCTGATCAATACCTGTGAAGTTGCTAAGGAAGCTTGGGACATCTTGAAGACTACACATGAAGGATCATCTAGAGTTAAGATGTCAAGACTTCAGATTCTAACATCAAAGTTTGAAAGTCTGAAGATGAAAGAAGATGAGACTATCCATGACTTTCACACGAGTATCCTTGAGCTGTCCAATGCATCCAGTGCTCTTGGAGAAAAGATGTCAAAAGAAAAGCTTGTAAGGAAAATCCTTAGGTCCCTTCCTAAGAGGTACAAGATGAAGGTGACTGCCATTGAAAAAGCACAAGACATCAGCCAGATGAGGGTTGATGAGCTCATTGGATCTCTTCAAACTTTTGAGCTTGGGTTGAATGAGGAAGAACCTGAAAAGAAGCCAAAGAGTATAGCCTTGGTTTCAGATGCTCAAGAAGAGAAAGGGAATAGTGTTGAATCCCAGGAGGATCTATCTCAGGCCATTGTTATGTTGGGAAGGCAGTTTAACAAGGTGTTCAAAGGAATGAACAAGAATTTCAAGCCTAATGTCAAGAACATCGCTTTTGACAAGTCTAAGGAGAAGGATGAAGAGAAGACTGCTCAAGACAAGGGTGTTCAGTGCTTTGAGTGTGAAGGTCATGGACATGTTAAGAAAGAATGTCCCACATTCCTGAAGAAGCAGAAGAAAGGAATGACAGTTTCTTGGTCAGACTCTGAAAGTGAAAGTGAAGGAGAGTCAGCCAAACATGTCAAAGCTTTAACTGGAACAGTTGTTTCTGATGGTGACTCAAGTGATGAGGAACTGACTTTTGAGGAGTTAGCATCCACTTATCAAGAGCTGTGTCTAAAGAGTGCAGAAATCTGTCAAGAAAGTGAAAAACAAAAGAAACAGATTGTTCAGCTTGAGACTGCTAAAGCTGATTTGGAAAATGAAGTCCTATTAGTCAAAGCTCATCTTGATCATATGACCAAATCTGTTAGGATGCTGAACTGTGGTACAGACACACTTGATAAGATCCTTCAGACATAAAAGGTTGCTGGAGATAAGTCAGGCATAACATTTGTGGTTGAGGAAAAGGTATCTGCTGAAGCAAGCACTTCAGGAACCAAGAAGGAGATGTCTCAACCAATGTCTCAACATCACACAAAGAGACAGAATCCTAAACCTAAGTAGGTTGCTCATCCACAAACTCAAAATGTTGGGAAGAGGCATGCTCATGGTCCTCATCAAAGGAAGGCACATGTTTCTGGAGCTAGGCAGTATATGCCTCCATAATATCATAAGAGCATGCAGGCTTCTAGGTCCAAACATAACATGTTCCATCAGATGTCTCAACATCAGGGAAACATGTATGGCTATAGATATAATAATGTTGTGCCTTATTATTAAGGGAGAAGGAAGCCTCATCACCATAGAAGACAGCCAAAAGGACATCATCCTTACCATAGAAGACAGTCAAACTATGGGAGAAGCAGACAACATTATGGGTGGAAGCCACAACAGTATCATCATCAAGGTGGCAGAAGGTTTAACCACTTCAGAGAAGATAGAGTTAGGTGCTTTTACTGTGGCAGATTTGGACACATGCAATTTTCTTGTTTCAAGCTACATGGTTATCCCAAGTCTAACCCTCAACCCAGACAGAAGGTGAACAGGCCCAAGGTTGTTAAACAGTGGGTTCCTAAAGAAGAGGTTAAGTGTCTATTGGCTCACTTTTTAGATAGACACTCTGCTAAGGATGGTTGGTACTTTGACAGTGGCTGTTCAAAGCACATGAATGGATTCAAAAACCAATTGGTGGATGTCAATTCTTGCGCCTCAATTGATGTTACGTTTGGAAATGGAGAGAAAGGGGTGGTGAAAGGTGTTGGAAAAGTGAAGTGTCATGATGGACCTAATCTTGACAATGTGCTACTTGTCAAAGGATTGAGTGCTAATTTAATTAGCATAAGCCAACTCTGTGATGATGGATATAAGGTCAGCTACACCAAAGATGAGTGTGTGGTGACAAATGGGCAGAATGAGGTAGTGATGAAGGGAATAAGATCCAGAGATAATTGCTATCAATGGGTACCTCAAGTGGACAGCTTATCTGGTGATGTTAAGGTTGATGTTGTAACATCAGATTATGACAACAAGTGTGAAAGTCTGCTGACTGGTCAATTAAGGTTAATTACTCTCAATGTGAATCCTTTTAAATTTTTAAAAGGAAAGTTAATTTGGAGGGAGAAACTCATTGATTGGAATACACAAAATCAGGTGCCATACCTTAGACCATCATTCCCTATTGTAGCAATATCACGTTTCATCAAAGCTCATATCTCCCGACTGTTCATCTCCTTCAACAAGAAGAATCATCTGTGTCTGAACCTATACTGCTTCAAGGGAACCATGTCAAAACAGATGCCTTCTCCATCAAAGAAACCTGCTTCTTAAAGCTCTTCACGGGAAAAAGTTAGGGTTTCTTCAGACGAAGGTTCTGCAGCTGATGCTTTGAACATAGAGCCTATTTCCATGATGCTCCCAAAGTCAGGTAAATCTAGACCTTCTAAACTTGTTTCAAAAAGGGCTGGGACTATATTTAGAGATAATGAAACAAAGAAGCTTTTTACTAGTGTTTTATTTAGTGATAAAATAGCCCCTAGGTCATCCACTTCTCAAACTGTTAAAGAAAGGGTAGATGTTGACAAAAGCGTAGGTGAAATTGTCGATAAGATCCTTGAGAAAGGGCTTCCTATAAAGGGTATATTTAGACCACTGAGGCAAATGCCTGTTGAACATTCTGAAAGGGAAAAGAGTGACATGCAAAGTGCAGCTACAAATCTTCATAGACTTGCTATGTCTGTTATTGAAGATTCTGAAGTGGGAGTGGAAGAAGATGATGTGCATGAGGAAGCTAATGTTAAGGGGGAGGTTAGAACATCACCTGTTGAAACTACTCCTGGTGAAGAAAAGAATGAGGATGTGATCAATGTGGTTGATTTATCTGATGATGAAGTCATTGGAAAAGCTGTTCCAAGTATTGCTAAGAGACTGAAGACAAGGAAAGGAAAGACTGTTGAATCCTCTCCAAAGAAGTCTTCTGAAGGCAAGAAGAAAACTGTTGTTGTTGGTCCTACAAAACCTTGGAGCAAGGTTGCTACATCCTCCAAAAAGAGGCAGATCAGGGAAGATTCTGATTCTGACTTTGATGTTGAGGATGATGCTCATGACATCACACCTGTCAGAAGAACAATTTTGAAGAGAATCTCTGACAAAGTCCCTGAAGTACCAGTTGACAACATTTCCTTTCATTATGCCAGCAGTGCATCAATGTGGAAATTTATATGTTAGAGAAGACTAGCCCTAGAGTGGGAGCTTGGGAAAGAAGCTTTAGAGATAAAGGATATTATGGAGCTGATTAATGAGGCTGGGTTGGTGAAGATTGTGACCAAATTTCCTAAGTGCTATGAGGGTCTTGTCAAAGAATTTATTGTCAACATTTCTGGAAAAATTGCTGATAAAAAGAGCATTGATTTCATGAAAGTCTATGTGAGAGGAAAATGCGTTAATTTCTCCCCTAGTACTATCAACAAGTATCTGGGAAGAGATGATGAAGAGTATAGTAAACTTGAGATGACTGATAATGAAATATGTAAAGAGATTACAGCTGGTCAGGTAAAGGTTTGGCCATTGAAAGGGAAGTTGAAAGCTAGTAAACTTAGCATCAAGTATGCCATTCTTCACAGAATTGGAGCAGCCAACTGGGTGCCAACAAACCACAAGTCAACAATAGCTGTTGGATTGGGTAGGTTTATCTATGCTGTTGGGAAGAAGATCAAGTTTGACTATGGAAGCTACATCTTTGAGCAAGTGGTGAAACATGCTGAAAAAAATGCTATCAAGTTACCTATAGCATTCCCATCCCTTGTTTGTGGGATCATCTTGGAGCAACATCCTGAAACTTTAACAAGTTCATATATAGCTTGCAAGAGGGAGTCAGCCTTGTCCTTGCATCCTAAGTTGTTTGTTGGACATCATGTTCCAGACATTGTTGTGACATCAGATGCTGGTGGCAAAAAGAGTACCAAGGCTAAATTACTAGAAGAACTGAAGGCCACTTGCAAAGATCTTGATGAGGTCATTAGTACCAGCACAGCAAGAAAGATAAAGATAAAACTGCTGATAAAATCCTTGGAACAACGTGAAGATGATGTGAGTGCCAACGTTGAAGATTCAGGTTCAGAGGAAGATGAGGAGAATGGTGGAGATGGTGCCAGCTCTGATGAAGACTAGTTTCCCTGCTGCTTTTTCTAGATAGTAGTTTAGTTTTTGCTGTTCTGCACTTGATGTGCCTAATATGTAATTCGAATATTGTGCCTGTTTATGCACTATTTTTGTTTTTGTTCTATGATTTATCTTGTCTTGTTTGCTGATTTTAGACTGACAATGAGAGCTTGTTTAGGACTAACTGTAGTGAGTAGGACTTACATGTTGAGGGTTGTCCAATTGTGGCTAAAAAGGGGGAGAGTTAGCCAAGAATTAGTCATTGTGCAATGCTAAGAAGTGCAGCTAGTGTGATGCTGAAATGCACTGAAATGCAGATATTGAGGGGGAGTTTGCTCTATGTTGAACAGTTGCTGGTATGCTGATTCGTGCTTTGAGGGGGAGCTTGGCCAATGCTGCTACCAGTTAGTGCTGAAGTATGTAGCAGAGTATTGGAGTGTGTGCAGCATGCTGAATGCATTGTCAAGCTGTGATGAAGAAATGATGCTGCGAAAGTTGGTAAAATATTCATGGTTATCCGCTGCTGAAGTCTCTGATGGTGCAGAGATTGTTTTAGCCAAAATTAGGCAAAGGGGGAGATTGTTGGTTCTTGGATTGGCTAGAATTTTGGTAAAACAAAGCTGTTCAATGTTGATGTCACATGGGTGGTGTCTTAACATTGAGTATTAACATTGGTTTATGTTAAGTGTTTAACTTGTTGGAGTTGTAAAGTCTGATGTCACATGCGATGTTGTGACATCAGGTCTGCAGAAGATTAATAACATTAGGTTAAGTGATGTTGTTAGGGTTTGCATTTTAGCTGGATATTGGGTGAGCTGTTAGTCTCATTGGATGCGGATATCTTGGGATAGATATTCTCTGTTGCATAGAGATTTGATGCAGATTTGTAGGGAGGTTTAAAGATTGAGATTTAAAAAGATTTTGGGGATAAAATTTGTTTTGAAGATTCAGTTTTAAATAACAAATCAGGTCAGATATTGTAGCAGGTCCAAGACCAGATCATATAGCTATTTAAAGCACATCAACCAAAGGAAGAAGATACATAAAGTAGACAGAAGAGAGAGAGCATAGACTGAGTGTCAATCATTGTCTTTGTACGAGTATTGTGTTAACCATTCTAGTGTGAATTGGTGAGTGTAATCTGTCCTCTCTAGAGCTGTGAAGCAAGAGAGTTTTGTAACTTGATCAAAGCTGTGAAGCAGGATCAAGGTGTTTCTCAAAGTGTTTGATCTTTGAGAGGTTTTAGGGATTGAGTAGTGTTCTCATACCTAAGTGGGCTCTTAGGTAGAAAGTTCATTAGTAGGAATTAAGTTTAGGAGATTGTCAACTAGGTTGTTGAGTCTGTAAATTAATTCTACAAGTAGTGAATTTCATCCCTGGCTTGGTAACCCCCAGATTAAGTTGTTGAACTGAACTGGGTAAACAATTCTGTGTGTTTCTGTTGTTGTTTTACATTGTCCATTGCAGAGTGTGTTGTTGTGACATCACACGTAACATCACATATCTGGTACCAGAATTTCAACATAAATCTTCATAACCTTTTCTTAAGCTTGGGACCAACATCTTTCCCAAGCAGAGTCAAATCTTTTCAGCCTTAATCTTGGGCTTTGTACAAGACAGATAATACTCTCCAGCAAGAGTCAAACCCATTTCAGCCTCAATCTTGGGCTTTGTACAAGACACATACAAATCTCCTCGGCGGAGTCAAAATCCCTTTTAGCCTCAATCTTGGGCTTTGTACAAGACAGATAGAACATTTTCCCTGGAAAAGTCAAACTTTCAGCCTCCTCTTAGGCTTTGTATAATGATATCCCCAAAGAGTCAGTCTCTTTTTTGCCTCAATCTTGGGCTTTGTACAAGACACCAATATACACACTCTCTTGTTGAGTTAGTCTTATCCAGCCTCCTCTTAGGCTTTGGGTAAGGATTCCCCCAGTGGAGTCAATCAACCTCTTAGCTTCAACCTTGGGCTTTGATCAAGGCACACAAACACTAACAATCCCTCTTTAGAGATGATAAATTCTCTTTCAGTCAAACCTTTAGCTTTAATCTTGGGCTTTGAACAAGACACAAATAAACCTTTTAGCTTCAATCTTGGGCTTTGAACAAGACACCAAAACATCTTTTTCCTCCCTTAGAATAGGAGGAACTACGATTGCTCTGATTTCCCTGTTTCGTTTAAACGGGAATACGTAGGCATAACATTGCGAAATCTTAGCGAGCATACTAATAAAAAACTTTAGGTCCAGTGCCTTCATATCAATCAGAACTTAGGTCTAGTACCTTACCAAAAACACCCGAACAGAAAACAAAAACTCACTCACTCACTCATATTTCCCAAGAAACTTTCCCAACCCATTAACAGATAAACACCATCAAGTATAAAGTGAAACCTAAAGCTAATATCCTGTGGATAACCATATATAGGATGGGCAATTGACAACTCCCCATTGTATAACCTGACCCCAGACCCCCCAATCTCTTTAAAACGTTTGTTCAGTTAAACATTTGCGTGCAAGGTTAGTTTTAGATAGCTTCCCTTTCCCTTTCAGCTTCACGGGATAAATAAGAAATCAGAAAGTAGCACCCCCTCCTACCCTTGCGGTGAGGAAAACCTAGCGATAAGGTGGCCGCGTCACCGACAAAAATCGTTCGCTACAATAGGTACAGAGTTTCACCGTTGTCTGGTCGAGAGATGATTGGTGGTTCTGACAGTGCCTGTTTCAGATTGAGGAGAGCCTGGTCGCATTCCTCCGTCCATTCAAACACTGCCTCCTTGCGGAGGATTTTGAAGAAGGGCAGGGCATGCTGAGCAGACTTAGCCACGAAACTAGACAAAGAAGTGAGCATCCCGTTGAGGGATTGGATGGACTTCTTCGAGTTAGGCGTTGGAAATTTGGAGAATGCCCTGCACTTATCGGGGTTGGCCTCGATTCCTCGCCCTGTTAGATAGAAGCCGAGGAACTTACCCGCCCGAACTTTGAACGTGCACTTTTCTGGGTTGAAATGCATTCGGTATTTCCTGGCCTATTCGAAGACTTTTATTAAATGGGCCGTGTGATCGGTCTCTTCGTGAGATTTCACGAACATATCATCCATGTAGACTTCAAGCATGTCTCTTATCTCTCCCCGAAAGACCTTGTTCATCATCCTCTGGTAGGTCGCGCCGGCGTTCTTCAGGCCGAAGGGCATTACGTTGTAGTAATAATTGCCCGATTCGATCATGAAGGCCACGTAATTTTTATCGCTCATCGCCATTGGTATTTGATTTTAACCCGAATAGGCGTCCATGAATGATAATAGTTTAAAACTGGTAGAGTTATCAACGAGTTTATCAATGTTGGGGAGGGGTAGGCATCTTTTGGGCATGCCTTATTAAGATCAGTATAATCAACACACACGCGCCACTTTCCATTAGATTTTTTCACGAGTACAACGTTGGACAACCAAGTGGTGTACTTAGCTTCTGAGATAAATTTTGCCTCGAGGAGGTCTTTTACAGCCTCCGTTTTCTCCTGAGACTGTTTTCTCCTACGTTGTGATACCGCTTTGACGACGGGGTCAATCGTGAGTTGATGGCAGGCTACAGCAGGATCTAAGTCGAGTATTTCCGCGGCACTCCAGGAAAACAAGTCTACATTTTCTCGAAGGAAAGCTTTGAGTTATTTCCTCGCGATGTCTGGGAGGCCGGTCCCTATCTTCACTCCTCGCTGAGGATCGTCGCCGAGCAGGACGAGCTCGAAGTCGCCATCCGGGATTGGGCATGTCGGATGGGAGTTGTTGCTGGTCAAGGCGGATGAGCTGCTCGGGCAAACCTGGTCCTCCTTCTGGTCATCTTTGGAGAAGCGGCTGTCGAGGTCGACGAAGTCAACGCGTGGCAGTGACTTGGCTTCCTCTGAGCTGCTGGGCAAGGCTGGCTTACTGGACGTCTTTGGCTTGGCAGCGATGGTGTTGAGACCCCTGGTGGCCGCTTCGAAGCATTGCCGCACAACTTCGATGTCCCCGTGTAAAGTAGCGACCATACCTTTCGAAGTGTAGTACTTTATTTTGAGATGGACGGTTGATGGTATAGCTACCAGCTCTGCCAAAGTTGGCCGCCCGAATATGCACTGATAAAGAGACGGGTATTCAATTACCAGGAACTGAACTTTAATGGATCTGGCTACCTCCGCAGATCTAAAGGTCACATCAACTCGACGTACCCCCAGGGTTTCATGACCGATCCATTGAAACCCTGCAGGTCAGAACCCACGTAGGGAGTGAGGTGCGACTCGTCCAGCTGGAGAGTTGAGAACAACTGTGAATACATAATGTCGACCGAGCTGCCTTGGTCGACTAAGATCCAGTGAACATCAAAATTGGCCATCTGGGCTCTAACGAGTAGAGGGATACTTGAGTTCGGGGACCCTCCGAGGAGCTCTTCTCTGTAGAAGGAGATGGGTACTGATCCCTTATGGGCCTTGTCGAGCGTTGTCACCTTACTGGAGCTCATGCTGATCAGGTGCTCAAACTTTCTCTTTACGGAGCCCACAGTGACTTTGTTGAAGCCCCCTCCGGAGATGACCATTGCAGAGGGGAAAGTTTCCCATGGACTGTGGGCTGTAAAATACGCAGGAGCGCTGAGCTCGTTTAGAACATAGAAATCATTCGGTCGCGATATACTCATGGCGACTTGGAGGTTGGTTTCTTCTGAGGAAGGCACCTCTTCCGCTACTTTCTTTGACTCTTGGGCGTCTTGCCAGGGAGCATCTTTCTTCTTCGTAAACTGCTTCAGGTGGCCGTCCCTGATCAGTATTTCTATGGAATCCTTCAAGTGGAAGCAATCTTCAGTGGTGTGGTGTGACTCTTATGGAAATGACAATATGTCGATTTATCGGCATTGGGCTTGGTCGGTACCTGCTTGGGGAACCGAACTCCCGCCTGTTTAAACTCTGAGTTAGCACATTCAAAGAGAATCTTTTCCCTGGAGACAGTCATGGGAGTGTAATCGTGGATAATCTTCGCGCCTTCTTTCCCCTCGACAGGATGTCGAGGGTTCCTCTCCTTTGGAGGCCCGGGTATTTTCCTGATGGTGGAGGCTCGGGCGGAGCTGGCCGCTTCCTTTTCTTCGTATTGAATATACGCCTGCGCCTTGAGGAGGAAGGCGTCCATGCTCCTTGGAGGTGCAGGGCCAACAGCTTCAGAAAATTCTGAATGTTGGCGAAGTCCTCGTTAGAGCAGAAATTTCTTCATGTCGTCGGTAGTGGGGACTTGCACAACTTCTTTATTAAACCTCTCAATATATGCCCGGAGAGGCTCATCCTTCCCTTGAATTGAGGCCTCACAGGAGGCTTCAGTCTTTGGATGGCGGTGTGACGCCGTAAAGTGTCTGGAAAACATCCTGCCCAGCTGCTTCCACGAGGTGATGGACTCCTAGGGTAGTTTTTTGTACCAGGTCATTGCCCCTTTCCAGAGCGTGGTCGGGAATATACAGCATTTGATGGCGCCTCGGACGCCATGTAGTCTAGCAGTACATCGATGTTTTTGAAGTGCTCATCTGGGTCAGTCGTTTCGTCGTAAGTGCCCAAAGATGGGGGTTTCTCCAAGCCTTTGGGGAGGGGTGTAGCCAATATTTACTGAGACAATGGGCCGTGGCGCTAATCGTCGCTGCTGGAACTGGTCGGGGAAGGGGAGCAGATGCTTCGCTCGTGACGGCGACTTCTACGGGGAGATGGTGTACGTGCCAGGCCTTTTGGTTTGACCGGGGGTGAACGTTGATCTCTCCGGGTTCTCTTGTTGCTCGGGGAATGTTGGTTTTATGGGGAAACGTGATCGCGCTTCTGAACGGCATGGAACTCTGGTTCTTGGTGCACCCGACGATCAACTTCCCGCTGGGGTTGTGGACTCTTGGATCGTCATTGATCCTTCCTCGGCTGAGGGAATCTAGGACGGACAGATTCTTCCAACACCCTAATCCTCTCGTTTTGTTGGAGAATCAAGAGGTTGATCTTGTTGATTGCTTCAAAGAGGGCCACCACGGCCGGGTCGGCGTTGGGTGTAGCTGGAACGGGATGGAGGGCCAGCAAGGGTTGGTCGTCAACACGGTTAGTATGAGTGGGGGAGGGAGACGCTGTAGCTCCGTCTCTTAGATGACGGGCGTCTCCTTCGAGGAGGGATGCAGATCCGTCAACATCAGTTTTGTTGACGGGGAGAACAGAAAGATTGCGAGCATCTTAGACGTGATCTTGGGAAGCCATGATCGAAATCTTGGACAGAGAATGTGCTTTGGTCTTTGAATCTGAGGTGGATGTTAAGACGGGGATAACAAGTTCCCACAGACGGTGCCACTGATCGTGCAGGCTGATCAGATCCTGAAATGGGCCAAGAAGAACGTCTGCGATGCTGGGTCCGTGAGATGAGGAGGGGGTGTACCTGCAAGACACTCCGACACTAAAGTAAGAATTGGGAGAGAGAAAGGCAAGTACAAAAGTATGAGTTTCTTAGGATGATTTTAGATACCTGACCCTCTCAAATGAGAGGGTATTTATAATGCCTTCAACGCGTGGCCAACGGTCCCTATTTTCAAGGCGGAATAACCGTTTCCTGAAGAATAGGTAACTGCCAAAAACTAACTGTTATGACGGGCAGAGATGCCCAAAACTAGCCGTTACCACGGGCAAGGGCGTAGTTTCAGGCACATGCATCATGACTGTTCCTGGATGATGGAGCCGTGCATAACAGGCAGGAATTTTGGGGAGGGGAAAATGACCCTGAGGTTCATCTGTCCATATGTGCCTGGAAGAAGGGCAGAAAGGCAAATGCTGCCCTACCTCAGCTGGACTTAGGAAATTGGGCCGTTCTAGGAGCAGAAGTGGATTGGGCCATGCCTAGCCATTGGTCCAGTCTGGAACACCTATTTTGCATTAAGTACTTCATTGCTTCATTATTGGGCCTTTGTCTTCTGGTCCTCGCAAATGAATCGAAACAGTTGCCCTCGAGCCATTGTTTCTGCTTTGTAGGGAGAAGGTTTGTGACGCATATTCTTATTATTCCACCAAATCTATGGTCGTGGAAGCTTACGATGGGACATTTTCGTTTTTGTGAATATGCGCATTAAATGTCTTTCTTGTAAGAGGTAACATTTCGTTGGGAGTGACTGAAACGTCTCCCAACGCTAGTTAATAATGATGTTTCTTCTTCTTTTGAGTACTTGAGTATTTTTTTAACAATTTATTTAGGAAATCTCATTCGTTGGTGGTGCGCAGGAGATCATACGATAATGTTCAAATAAGGTATAAAGGGATTTCAAAGTATCATTTTTTATTTTTTCCACTATTATCGACCTGCAAAAGAGTTTTTCTCCTTCATTTATCGATCTTCTCCAATGGTACTCTTGTTCCAGCGTTGGATCAAGTTCAGACGACTTTGTCCGTTACCATATATATATATATATATATATAAAATCGATTTACATGTTGCTAAAACTTATTTTCAATACAAAAGAGGGCGGGTCTCTTAGGTGTTTTACTCGTGGTTTTTTTGTGTGCTTTTTCTACTTGTATTTATTTGTCTTCTTTAGTTTGTATTTTCTTGAATTCTCGGGTGTAGTTTTTGGTATTTCTTGTGCTATTTTTGCGCATATGTACTTTGTTGGGTCTATCTTTTTTTTTTTCATTTTTATTATATATAGTTATTATTTGCCTTTTAAAAAAAAAGAGGTAAGAACATATTGATAATCAATTACCATATATATGTAATCGATTACATGATGTAGAACATGCATTTTTTCTCACATCAAAAGCATGTAATCGGTTACCACGTGCATGTAATCAGTTACATCATGTTGGATAGGATTTTTCACAAACCAATGTCACTTTCTAACCTTGCAATGGTTAATGATGCTTCTTTAAAGTGTTGTATTGATTCATGGTGCCTTATGTGATTCTATAAATACTGGTTTACAAATCTTAAAATGTTTAAGAACTTTTAAACAAATTTAAAGAACTTATATTTCTAATTTACACTTTTTAAGTGGTTTTTCATAATTCCAAATTTTAAGACTTTGTTAAATTTTTTGAAAAACCAACATAAAGCTCTGAGCCTTAAAGTGATATTAATATAAAAAGTGATATTGATAAGAAAATTATAATCCTAGTTTGAACCTGAAGATTCATTAGCCTACAATGGAATATTGATATGAAGTTATTTAAGAATTTCCATGAACTTGCTTAACTATTGTTCTTCCTTGGCTTTTCAAATTCTTTGAGGAAAAGGAGGTTGTGGTCTTTCTTAAGTGAGTGTCGACCTCTGGCATGACTGCAGGTTGCTCTTCATAATTTGAAGTAGTGCCAGTTGTTTCCCTTCTTCATCCAATGCTTTTTCTGGATGTGTTCCAGAGTTTATTCAATGCTTTTCTGGATATCTCTGATGTTTACCAGAGTCCATTCAATGTTTTTCTGGATGTCTCTGATGTTTGTTATATTTTCCCAAATTCATTCAATGCTTTTCTGAATGTCTCTGATGTTTTCTATGTTTTCCAGAGTTCATTCAATATTTTTTTGGATGTATCTGATGTTGGTTTGTGTTCCAGAGTTTATTCAATGCTTTTCTGGATACCTCTGATGTTTGCTTGAATGTCCCTAATGTATTTCTCAGAGTTCTCCTCATCTCATTCAATGATCTTCTGAATGTTGTGACTTTTTTCCATCCAGTTCCATTCATGGATGATGACTGTTGATCCCCCTGTGGAGCTTATTCAATGTTATCATGAATATCTCTAATTTGTTCCAGAGCTTATTTAATGTTATTCTGAATACCTCTGATGGTTGTCTGTTTATCTCTAATGATTGCCTGTGTTTAAGAGCTTATTCAATGCTATTCTGAAGTCAGGCATGACTAAGATCACTGAGAATCAGATACCAAAGCTATGTGATTATCTTGGCTCACAAAACAATGATATCACCACTGAACTTTTATTTTATCCAAGGGAAGGGAGAAAAGATCGAACAAAAACCCTAATTAAAAATGCAAAGCAACAATCAAGGCCTAAAGCTAAGCAAAGAGAGATCAAAGGTACGAGGGTTAATTATACTAAGGGAAGATACTAGCACCCTAAGTATCTACAGTACTCTACAGGATCCTCTTGAAATATTTGTGTTTTTGGCTAGAATTGTTTGCTAAGGATAAAGATGGTCAAAGAAAAGAGAAAAGGTGGAAAAAGAAAAAGGTAGAAAATAAAAAAGGTAGCTCGCTAGGATCTCGCAATCCTATGCCAATGTATCCTTAATAGGAAGGTAGAGCAATCGTAGTTCAGAACTACGGTGAAAAAAGGGGAAAGGGTGTAAAAAAGAAAAGAGTGCTCGCCATGGGTTGGACCTTGTGCCTACGTATTCTCAAAAGGAACTTGAGAAATCAGAGTGTCCGTAGTTCGTGGAACTACGAGTTGTTAGGGTTTTAAGAACCAAGAACAACAAAGACAAGTAAACAAACAAACAAGGGACACCTACAATGACAATAAGTCAACATATAATCCATTCCCCTTGGATTAGGTCAACAAGGCATCAATAGAAAGCAACAGATACATGAAAAAACATCATGTAAATGGCACCAAATAGAGACACAGACATAAGACATGGCAAGAACATCATGCATAGTCAAACAAGAGATCAGAGAATACACATGGAAAAACATCATGGTAATCAGACAGTGAAAAGTCAACAGAAATACATGGCAAGAACATCATGGTATCGACAAGCATACATTGAAAAACATCATGCATAAATAGACAAAGATACGCAACAAAGCATTACGAATAAAATCCACAAACAATCCCGATAAAGCATCGTGAATAAAATCATAAATGCATAAAATCAACAACATACATGGAAAAACATCTTGAATAAACAGAGAGAAAATACACTGCAAAACATCGTGTAAAATCCACAAACAGTCACAACAAAACATCGTGAAAATAACAGACAATCACGACAAAACAATGTGTAGAATCCACAGACAAATACAACAACAATCACGGAAAAACATCGTGAATAGAATCCACAAACAGTCACGGCAAAACATCATGAATAATCCACAGACAAAGAACAATCACAGGAAAGCATCGTGAATAAAATATCAACAAAAGTATGACAGGTAATGAACCGAAACATCAAGTAGCATTAACATGATTCATCAAATATCAAGATTCACGAATAATACCAAAACCAAAGTAAAATAAAATGCTAGAAAATAAAATAAAGGAAAAATAACATATTTTTGACATTTTAATATATCACAAGACTTAGTGAAAATATTAAAAAAAGAGATTAAAATATTTTTGGTATTTAATACTCAACAAATAAATAATTAATTAATTAAACTATGAAATAAGAACTTAATAAGAAAAGAAAAGGAAAAAAACTTAAAGTAAATTTATATTTTTTGTTTTTCTTTAGGATATTATGAAAAATGAGAAAAATAAATAGAAATTAAATAGAAGTTAAGAGCAGGTAAATCAAAGGAAAAATAATTAAAAGGTAAAAAAACTAATAATAATAAAAAAGAAAAATTAAAGTAGAAATGGAGGGTGTTGCTGGACTTGGAGGGAGTATGATGAACAAATGCTATATGGACCTAGTTAGGCCCGTAAGATGCTCTTCTTAAAAATGAAAAAAAAAACAACAAAAAATAAAATAATGAAAGAGACAAATTGCCAACAACAAGAGAAAGAAAAAAAAAGGTGATCCTCTCTCTCCTTCTATTCGTATGGCTACAGGAAAAGGAAAGCAAGATCTTAAAAATACATATAGGACACAAAACCTCTCAAGAAAAACCCTCCATCCCTGGGCGTGTGAACCGACAACATCTTTAGTGACAATAATAAGACAACACACAGTAACAAGTTTTCAAATTATAGGCTCACACAACACACCTTCTAGTTACAAAACACAAGAGCAACATCATGATACCAAAACAACACAATCGCGAAATTCTAACGGCACGCAACATTGTTTCTTGGCAAACGTTTACAGGACATTACAATGACATCAACTTGAATACGATAGCAACATTACTCCAAACGAAAAACGACATTATAATCGAAAACAGAAACAACAAAATATCAACATAAAATCAATGTAAACGTAACAAGAATCATTACCTAAATGCGACTTGAAAGCTACTGCCACGTTGAGCTATTGCCGGAAATGGCGGTGTTGGCAAAACGCGTCGGAGGGGAGGATGAACAAGGTTGGTGCATGGATGATCACAAGATGGAGATAAGAAGCATGAGAGGAAGGCTTGAGTGTTACGATGGCGAGATGTGTAAAAGGGGAAGAAGTTGCTGCTATGTTACTTTTGTTTCATGAGGATGAAGAGGTTAACCGCAGGTTGATGAAGTAGGGTGAGTGTGTTGTTCTTTTTGCAGTAAATGAGGAAGATTTGTTAGCTTATGGCATGTGAGGATAATGAAGGTGATAGTGTGTTTCATGAAGTATGTGTTTTCTTTTTTCAATTGCAGGTTATGAGAATTACTTTTTTCATATGATGTAGTATGGAGGTTTTTGGAAACAAAATGAAAAACAAAGTCTTGTGGGTAAAGGAGAAGTGCAGCGTGTTGTTGCTGTAGAAATTGAAAGAGAATATGATGTAATGAGGTAGTGAGAGATGAAAAGGGTTTGTCTTCAAGAGTTTGGTGTCATGGAAACATGGTGATACCAGGTGATGGAAGTGAAAAAATGTGAGTTATATGGGGTGGTGGAGTGCATGAAGTATACCATGGAATGATACAAAATGGATTAATTAATAATGGAAAAAAATGGAGGTCTGTGCTTGTGGATTCATTAGTAGCGTATGTAGTAATGATACAAGGCATATGGGTTTGTGAATAGTGTTGAAGGCTTCTTTATTATATTTCATCGCATCATGGTGTTTTTCTAAGAAAAAGTTTCTATTGTTTTCTTTTTAAAATGAAGGGAAAAAAAGTTGAATGTGGAAGATATATGCAGTAAACACAATATGGAAAGGAAACTAAAAGAAAGCTGAATGTGTTGTTGAAGTGATTGGGGGGGGGGGGGGTCCATGTATGGTGTTGTGCATCTTTCTTTTCCTATGTGTGCATGGTTATGTTACTTTAATATGGTCATGTGTTATGTTAGAACGTTACTTGAATTCATGAAAAAAAAAGAGTAACAGGTTGGCACGCAGGAAAAGAAAAAGTGTGTCCTGCCTTTACTATTGTATGTGGACCATTTTTAAGTGCTAAAGTTTTCTTGCTTTTCTTTTATCCATGCTGAGAGAAAGAGAGTATTGAGATAGAGAGGTCCCTTCATGAAATGGGGTGTACGTGTAGGTCCGCTGCAAGATCTTTCTTCATGAAATGTGTATGGCAATCTTCTTTATCTGCATGGGAAAAGAAAAAAAGTGTAGACCTCCATCCTATTCTATACTTTTCTATCCAAATGTGAGAGAGACTATTCATGATGTATGCTAGAAAAATAAAGAGTGCCTCCTAAAACTTATTAAACAAGTTTCTAAAAAAAACTAAAAAACAAAATTAAATATAAGCAAAGTAAAAATAAAATAAACTATAATAAAATAAATAATCTAAAAAATAAAATTGATTAATTAAAATAATTATCATTTAAAAATGGAAATAAAAGCGGTAAAAAACGAATAATTGGATCGGTATCGAAGTGCTCAGAAAAAAATGAATACGTCAAAATGATCAGCGCGAAATATATGTATTGGAAAAATACAGCGTTTGGTCAAATTTCAAACTAAATTTTACCTTGTTAAATAGCTCAAATTGATCAAAATGCGACCAAAAAGCAGTTGAAAATTAAAATGAACACGCCAGGTTAAAACACGCGAAACATAGATTAATATCGCTGAGGTTTGCAGGCTCGATTTTGAAATTTTCCATCCACTGATGTTACGCACAGTTGACTTTTAGTTTGACCGATTCAGTTGTAATTCCAACAAGTTTATTTCAGCTGATAAATTGAGTATTATGCGAGATGAAATACATGATAGACTATGCAGATGATGCCAAAAGATGCGAGATCTTAGGGATAAAAATTAGGGTATGACACCAGTGGTCTTCAATGTAACTCTTTCTGGTATTTCTTCATTTTCTTCTTATGAACTCAGTTCCTCACTGAACTCATCTTTCTTCTTTTATAAACTATCCTGAGCTGACAGTTCTTTAGTTGGCACCTCATGTCTTATAGAGGTTGATCCTTCACATTCTTTTCCACTTCTAAGCCTAATGACCTTGCATGTTTCAATATTATTGACTCTAGATGTTATCGCTGGAGTTTCAGTGGAGCTTGGGAGAGCACCGATATTTCTTGATCTAAGGGCAGTAGCAATTTGTCCTACTTGACTCTCTAGGTTTTTTATGCTAACTCCTAGAGATTGAAACTGGTTTTTGGTCTCTTAAATGAAGGATTTCAGTATGTTCTCCAATTGGTTATTCCCTTGATTAGCCATAACATAGTTTGGTGTGGAAAAAACAGGCGGGACTTGTGGAGTTTTAAATGCTTGAGGTTTGGGTTGATTTTGATTGTTGCTCCATGAAAATTTTGGATGGTTGCGCCAACCAGGGTTGTAAGTGTTGCTGTAGAGGTTGTTATACTTGTTGTTACCAACATAGTTAACTGAAACTAGATTAGGAGAACAATACTCCAATATGTCAGCACCTTCACAGTAAACACAAGCAACTGCTGATGTGTTAGTCACTACCTTGATATGTTCAGTAGTTGGCATGACATAAGTAGTCATCATATTCTTCATCATTTGATTAAGTTGGGCTATTTGAGCAAGAAGAGCAGTAGTATTAGTAACTTCATGCACTCCACCTGGTTTCTTCTGATTAGGAGTAGAGAAAGCTCTTGAAATCGGCCATTGATAAGTGTTGGTATTAACGCTTTTAATCAACTTATCACCTTTTTTTATAAGACTTTGACAACAATGTGCCACCACTTGAAGCATAAAGCGTATTCCTTGACGAAGGAACCAATCCATTATAAAAAGTCTCAAGTTAAATGCAAATTGAGATTCCATGTAGGGGACACCGCCTTAATAGATCTTTAAATCTTTTCCAAGCATCAAATAAAGATTCATCTTCCCCTTGCCTAAAAGAAGTAATTTCAGTCCTCATTTTGGCATTCTTGACAGGGGAAATATTTAGCTAGAAATTTTTCAACAAAGCATTCCAAGTGGCTATGGAATTAGTCTCAAGAGATTTCAACTAACTCTTTGCTCGATCTCTCAATGAGTAAGGAAATAGCCTTAACCTAAAGGCATCGTCTGATATGCCCGAAATCTTAAAGTCAGTGGCCACTTCCAAAAATTGTTTCAAATGCAGATGGGGATCATCATTTGCAAAACATGAATATTAACCAATGGCTTGTAGAATTTGGAACATCATAGGTGAAGGCTCTTTAGTTTTTTATTGGCATTAATTTTGGTAAAACAAACCTGATAGAAACATGTTGGACAAGATGTCCTAACATGTAGCATAACTTGAAGAACAAGATGTTTTGACAAGATGTCCTAACAGGGTTATTCGACATCTTTGTCTGTTCCAGTTTTTAAATCTGGTTTGAATCTGTTAATTTAAATTCAGATTGCAGAAGATTGTTTGTGTATCCTAGGTGGCGTTCAGATTAAGGAATCAGATATTCTCTTGGAATTTAAAGATGTGCCATTTTCTAAAGTGTGGAAACATTTTAGAAAATTTAGGATTGAAGAAACTATTCTTGAGGAAAACAGTTTTCAGATTCTGAGGAACATAGTTGTTGCATTTTTGAAGCCCAAATCCAGTCTTCTTTATGGTTATAAAAGGAAGACTTAGAACTAGGGCTGTATAATGAATCTCTTGTAACACTTTTGTAAAGGGAAATAAGGGTTTAGTTTAGGGTTTTGAGAGTCATAGGATTTCTTGTGTTGTAAGTCTCCCTTTGTATTAGTTGGATACATTGTGGTAGACATAGATGTTTATACAAATTCAGAAGCCTTGAGGTAATGAATTATATATTGTTCTTGGATGAAGATTTGAAGTAAACCCAATAGAATCCGAGGAGGATTGTTAGTCAAGGTTGCCTGGTTGAACTTTACATTGAAAGAGGGGTCTTTCAAGTAGGATGATGCAGTTGCT
Organism: Lathyrus tuberosus; assembly: GCA_022829125.1. Classification (NCBI taxonomy): domain Eukaryota; kingdom Viridiplantae; phylum Streptophyta; class Magnoliopsida; order Fabales; family Fabaceae; genus Lathyrus; species Lathyrus tuberosus. The sequence goes on from JALAZF010000031.1 coordinate 9,087,575, forward strand.
GTCGATTGTAACTGTTAGACATCACAGGAGGTGATTAAGGGAGTGAGATAGGTTTCTCTTATCTAGGATGAAGTTCTTAGATAAAGTTTTCATTGGGTAGTGATAGGTAAACCGGAGGCTGTTTACTGTAAACCTGAGGTTGTTTACATAAAACTATACTACTGATAGTGGATTCTTCTTCCTGGCTTGGTAGCCCCTAAAATGTAGGTGAATTGTACTGAACTGGGTTAACATATCTTGTGTTATTTATCATTATGCAAATTTACATTTCAGTATTTGCTTATTGATTAACATGTTGTAACAAATGTTGAAACATCTGTCGTGATTCTGTTGCTGATATTCAGAGTGTCAGCTTGATTATTCTGCCCTTGTTTTAAAGTTATGCAGAGAACAATGTCGTGACATGTTGTTAGGACATCTGCAATCTGCTATGCCAGAATTTCAATTGGTATCAGAGCAGGCATTCTGTCTGTTTCTGGATGAGATCTTGGGAGATACTTTTTGGTTCAATAAACAAGGTATGAGAATGTGAGATCAGACCATCCTCAAGGGTTTTGAAGGATAGGATGTTTGTGATTGCACAAGGATGACAACTGCTGTTTGGTTGTCTTTTGCTTATGTGAAGATGCTCCAGCTGCTGCTGGTGAAAAGGTTATTTTCTGCATGATGTCTTATAAGATGTTTTTGACATCTTGACTGGAGTCTGTTGAAGATGTTCTTTGGTGTTCCGCTGCATATGTTTCTGCTGAAAGGACTTGGTAGATTCTTGTTTCTGGTGTTGTGTTTCAAGAAAGATTTATTCATGGAATATATTGAGATGTTCACTATCCAGATATTTGAAGAAGGAAGATGATGGAAGCAATTTCTGATCTTTCCTGTTGTCTTCTACTCTTGAAGGTAAAGCTAGATTAAAGACTTTGTTTATCCTTTTCAATTATTTGGCATGAAGGTGTCAGCATCTATGGAAGTTCTAGCCGTTCCAGTCGGGAGTAATAGAATGGAGAGAGTTGTTTATTGGTGTTTGCCTTTGATGTCTTGGTACTTGGAAGGTTGGTTCCTTCAGGTATCTTGAATTCGTTTTGGAGGGAAGATGAGTTGAGTTCTAGGTTATCAAATTCATGGTCTATGAAATTGGTAAACTACCCTTATCATGACAAAGCTACCAAAGACACTTGAGATTTCTCTCAAGTCCACTCATAAAGGCTTCTCTGTCATGTCTCTGGAGTTCTCTGGTTGCTCTTCTGGATCAACGATGTTTATGAGGATCATCAATCTGAAGAAATTAGGGGTGATTTATTTTCACCATCCATGTCTTGTAAGGTAGTGTTTCTTCAGATCAGTTGAAGTGGTTCTTCTCAAAGATGCATAGGATTATGCCAACTAAGTTATCATGAGTCAAGGGTGTCAGTCTTGATGTCTCAACATTCTGCTTGGCAAGGATGGTACCTACACTAAAGAATACTTGATTGGTATTCCTAAAGTGTTGATATCTCTTGGATGTATGGCTTACTGAACAAAGATTTAAGATTAATTGCTATTTGTGGAATCCACAAGTATTTAATTGATTATCCATGTGTGTGGTGTTAAATTTTGCCGAAGACCCAAATTCTTGGTTGAACCAAGAGTATTTTGTCTCATGGAAATCTGGAGGAAGCTGTGTGACACTTGGCTATGTTTAACCATAGCCACTTGGATCCAAGATGCGTGTTTCATCTTGCCCTTTGAACAAAATACCTTTGTGAAGAAGGGTGGTTGTTTGAAGACCAAAAGAGGAGATGGTTTTGCTCTTGGCTTGCTGATCGTTGAAGGGATATTCGCTTAAGGAGCTTGCTTTGGTAGGAGTATGAGAGTTTATTTCCCTCTCAGTTATCTGAAGTTCTTGATGATCAAGCTGGTAGGAGTTGTGTTCTCTGAAGATCTTCAGTTGGATTACTATGCAATAGTAATTCCAGTGGTAATTATATCAAGAACCATAGTGTTTGGTATCTGTGCTATGAGAAAGATGTCCTAACTGATGTTAGAACATCATCATGTTTTCTGAAATTGGAGTTCATATTGTGGAAGCTGATATTCACCAGTTGAATCAAAAGTGTTCTAACTTATCATACGGGAGAATGATGAGATGAAAACTGTCTTTGATTATGGGGGTGTCTATCTTGTACTCTGACTCATGCGGAGGTCAGAATGCTTATAGAGAATTGGTTGCTTCAGCTGCAAGTAACTCTAGAAAGAAGTGGATCAATTTGGAGCTTGAGAAGCAAGTATGCTGAGGATTTCTGGAGCATGTATTTGATGTCTTTCAAGTGTGAATGACATCTGGGATAACTAATAAACTAAGAGATTTTGTATGTCTCTTTGAGGAATGTGAGCATTCCAGGTTCAATTGGATTTATTCTCAAGGAACAAGGATAGTGATCAATAGTGATTTTGGTCTCAATCCAAGAGTTTGTTGGTTATGGTACAAGGATGGTAATCCTGGTACTTTCTCACTATATGAGCATGAAGTTGGTCATGTGATAACATGTGGTGATTTTGGGTGTTTCTTGTTGGAAAAAGGATCGTTTATGAAAGATAAGGGGAGAACTTCTGTCTGTTGGGTGTACTATTATGGCACACAGATTGCTTGTGGATCAAGCAGTGAGTGAATGCGTTCAGCAGGTGTGTTGAACAAGGAGTGAGCTCTTGAAGACATGAAGATGAGTCTTATGTTTTCCATTCACTTTAAGGTGTTCTTCTTGCAAAGGAGCACTGGTTATCCTTGATATGGGGAGTTAGACTTCTGTCTAGGATCTGTTGTTGCAGTAGTACAGTTGTTTATCAAGATTGTTTGTGGTTTCAAGCAGTTTGTGATTATGTTCCTCTGGTGAGGGTGTAATGTCAGACAAGATGTCGTGACATTGTGTTACTGGTGAAGTTCACGGTGGACTTGACAATTTAGACTTGGTTCTATCGTTGGGTTGTCAATGGATTGAATCAGACTTGTATAAGCTTCTTGGGAGTGTCATGAGAATCATTGTTTTTATCTGGGCGAATTTATTTTTCTCTGCAAATTGGAAGTCAAGATCAACGGAAGTTTTCTGTTGAAATATTGAAGATATTATGATCAAGTTTACTAATTCTGAGTGAAAGCAGTTTGTTTAGAGTTGAGTGCAGAGGGTCGTGATTATTCTTCATATCTTGTATGTATGTGACTATTGGGGCAATACTATGGGCCTTGGTCAGAGAATTGTGCTTGCTTGTACTTTACATATTTGCTTTTGTGTGGTTGCTTAGTTAGTAATCTACCTTTGTCATATTATGGCTAAAAAGGGGGAGAAGTACTAACTTAAGTAATCATTGGTTACTGGCTACTGTTGAGGGGGATAGAGTTTTTTAATCTCTTGCTGCATCATAAGAAGTTCTAAGTAGAGGAGGAGGCTTATAGCTTTGTGTTGTTTTTGCTGCTGACTGATTTTTGCCTCTAACTATTGTGTGTTTGCATGCAAGGGTTCTTTGGTTTGTTTTAGCCAAAATCTGCCAAAGGGAGAGATTCAAGGCTCCTTAGTTTTTGATTGGCATTAATTTTGGTAAAACAAACCTGACAGAAACATGTTGGACAAGATGTCCTAACATGTAGCAGAACTTGAAGAACAAGATGTTTTGACAAGATGTCTTAACAGGGTTAATCGACATCTTTGTCTGTTACAGTTTTTAAATCTGTTAATTTAAATTCAGATTGTAGAAGATTGTTTGTGTATCCTAGGTGGCGTTCAGATTAAGGAATCAGACATTCTCTTGGAATTTAAAGATGTGCCATTTTCTAAAGTGTGGAAACATTTTAGGAAACTTAGGATTGAAGAAACTATTCTTGAGGAGAATATTTTGCAGATTCTGAGGAACATAATTGTTGCATTTTTTAAGCCCAAATCTAGTATTCTTTATGGTTATAAAAGGAAGACTTATACCTAGGGTTGTATAACGAATCTCTTGTAACACTTTTTAAAAGGGAAATAAGGGTTTAGGGTTTTGAAAGTCGTAGGATTTCTTGTGTTGTAAGTCTCCCTTTGTATTAGTTGAATACATTGTGGAAGACATAGATGTTTATACAGATTCAGAAGCCTAGAGGTAATGAATTGTATATTTTTCTTGGATGAAGCTTTGAAGCAAATCCAATAGAATCCGAGGAGGATTGTTAGTCAAGGTTGCTTGGCTGAACTTTACATTGAAAGAGGGGTCTTTCAAGTAGGATGGTGCAGTTGCTGTTGATTGTAACTGTTAGATATCACAGAAGGTAATTAAGGGAGTGAGATAGGTTTCTCTTATCTAGGATAGAGTTCGTAGATAAAGTTTTTATTGGGTAGTGATAGGTAAACCAGAGGCTGTTTACTATAAACATGAGTTTCTTTACATAAAATTATACTACTGATAGTGGATTCTTCTTCCTGGCTTGGTATCCCCTCGATGTAGGTGAATTACACCGAACTGGGTTAACATATCTTGTGTTATTTATCATTTTGCAAATTTACATTTCAATATTTGCTTATTGATTAACATGTTGTAACAGATGTTGAAACATTTGTTGTGATTCTGTTGCTGATATTCAGAGTGTTAGCTTGATTATTCTGCTCTTATTTTAAAGTTATACAGAGACCAATGTCGTGACATGTTGTTAGGACATCTGCAATCTGCTATGCCAGAATTTCAATAGGCTTGAATTCAAACTGAGCCATAGTGATTCCAGGTCTGATGATTCCCGTGTTCATGGAATTTGGATTAATTACAACATAGTCTCTAATATTTTGTGTTATGTCATTGACAATGCTAATGATGTAGTTATATGCCATGACAACGTCTTCTTGCACCAAATATTCTTGCACAAACCCTTTTAGTTATTCTATGTCTACAACAAGGAAAGGAGGAGGACTCCCTAGTAAACGTCCAGTAAGCTGAAATCTTCTTAGCAACTTGAGAGTTCTTTCAGGTTCAGGATCGCCTCTGTAAACTGGGTTCAAAGCCCTGCGTATACAACAACCGAGCAACTGTTAAGACACCAAATTACAAAAACTTTAGAAGCTCAAATACTTAATAACAAAAAATAGTATTAAATACAAAATTAAAATGTTAACTTGGCAATCCCCGACAACGGCCCCAAAAACTTGTTGACTGAAAATGTGTTACATGCAAGTATACATGTTCGTTACAAGTAGCAAGTGATAAAAAAGTAAGGATATCGTACCCACAGGGAGTAGAAGTAACTTAGGTTTATTTTATAAGAAACTATTTTTACATATTAAGAATGACCAAGAGTAAAAATAATAATAGGTTGGCACAAGTTCAGCGTTTCTCAAATTAGTAAATTACTATTTTAGAGAAATAGTTATGATTATATCAAGAAAGTGTATGTTGAGTTGTGATCCATTAATATGTATGAAGTAATTATGTGTATATGATGTTATATGTCGTGCCAGAAAAGGTCAGGTAGTGATCTAGGAGTGTATTTCTACAACATCAAAATCATGCATACAAGGGCAAGGGAACAAATTTTTGTGTCTCACTCATAACCCTAGGATACGTCTATCTGTCTCCTGAAATTCATTTATAGTCGTAGTTTCTTATATCTAAGCAAACTATCCTACTCGTGCAATTATTTTTATTATGAAATCCACTTGCTGTTGGATCTCTCACAACAACAAGCTTTTATCTTTTCCTAAGTTGATTATTCTAAGAAATAGATTTAAACATGTTACCACATAATAAAACAAGACACTAAACAACACACAATTTTAACATAAAAACAACTTCATATTAACTTCCCATTGCTCAACAAATAAAAGGTTTAGCTCATGATGAGCCAAGTATAACTTACAAAGCTGACTCTGAAAAGAAACATTCTTAACAAGAGATGAAAAAGAAATATAAACCTAAAAGTAACGTGAAGCTTCCTTATGGTGGATAACCAACTAGTGATGACTTCAGTCGCGCCAGACTTCAACAGTCATCACTAGAAGGATGAGAAGAAGAAATTCTCTTTTCTCTCCACTTTTACTTACAATAATATTCTCTGTATTTTTCTCTAAGGTGCTAAACTCTTTCGGAAAACTTCAATATGGTTTATATATAAGCCTTCAGCTAGGGTTTCTATCTCTCTTGTCTTGGATCATGGGTCTCCTTAGGATCACAACAAGCCCAAATATCAAATCAGAATACTCTCTTACTTCTTTCAGCTTCGTCTACAAGGAATCAGGTACAGAGACATTAGTGGGGGCAAGGTAGCGTGGCAGTCTGCTGTGGTAGGGGGCGCATGTGGTGCTGTCCTTTATGCATGGCGTGTTCCATTAAGGATGTACTATTGTACCTTTTTTGTCTTCTATCACCATGAGTCTTATCCACTCATCTTGAGGAACACACAAACAAATATTCCTTCCCAATGCAACTTCTTGTCCACATATGCCCTAGGGATTCAGATGATTCTTCATCTCATCTCTTAACTGACTTCAATTTTGTTCCATCTTGAACTCCAAAGTTCTGCCCTCAACTGTCTTGCCTCAACTCATCAGAACATTACTAAAACAAGCAATAAACACATCAAAAATACAAAAGAGAGCACCTATTATGTTCTAAGCTAGAACTACAAATACATCTATAATGCATTAAAACATAAATAAAATGATAATTATACTAGTGTTAAACAAGAGATTAGATTGTTAATAACTCACAAAATGTGGTTTATCAATAAGGTTTAGGAGTTGGAGGAAAGTTACAATTATGATGGAGGTAGTAAGTTGTAACGTAAGAAATTTAAGAGGGGCGGTGAAAAAGAAAGAAGTATCTCATTTGATTAGAAAAAAAAACCTTGATATGATAACTGGAGATTATGGAGAGTAAATTGTGTGCAAATTTATGGGGTCAAATGAAATTAATTTCTCATTCAAGGCATCAATAGGAAGATCGTGACGATTTTTGTCGTTATCGAATCATTTAACAAGCAAAATGAAATCATTGGAGACCATTTCACTTATGTAGAAGTCCAATGGGGACAAGAAGGGATAAATGTTCTTTTAGTGAAAGTTTGCACGTCGTTTGATGCTGGTGGGAAAAGAATGTTATGGAGAAAATTTTCAAATTTGGTAGGATCAAAACCAGAAGCTAAATGGTGCGTGGTGGAAGACTTAAATGCAATTAAGTTGGAATCAGAACATAAAGAAGTAAGAGAACTAACAATAAGTGAAAATATTATAAAGCTTGAGAATTTCATCTTGAAGATGGCTGGTTTATACCCGAGTGAATCGCACACTTAAAGATAACACAGAGTCGCCGCCGAACTTTATTTAGTCCCGAAGGATAGGGAAAATATCGATAAAACCTAAGGGGAAGAGAAACAGGAACGGGGGTCGATTATGCGAAAGGAAGGTACTAGTACCTAACGCACCCGTCGTACTCGACGGGAACCATTTTGCTTGATTCTAGGCTTGGATGGGTTATCTATCTAAAGGCTTCTAGCTAAAAGAAGAGGAGAGAGAAGAGAAGGGAGAAAGAAAAGAAAGAAAGAAAGTGCTCGCGGAGGATTGGGGCCCTCGTGCCTACGTACCCTCATAGTGCAATGAGGAAATCAGAGCGTCGTAGTTCATGGAACCAGGGGACAGAAAGAAAGGGAAGAAGGGGAGAAGAAAGTTAGTGTGGAAGTGTGCTCGCCAAGATCATCGCGATCTCGTGACTACGTATCATACATTCGGATGAATGCAGAATCAGAGCTTCCGTAGTTCGTGGAACTAAGACGAAAAAAAATGGAAAAGAGAGAAAGTGGTGTCAAAACCAAGAAAATAAAAGAGCAAAAGGAATAACAGAGACTCCACTGGGGAGGAAAGAGAGTAAAGTGACAATACTAGGGAATAGAGGGTAGTGACCCTACTGGGGATTAACAGAAAAATCTGGTGCGGGAAAGAAATCGGTGTCAACAGACGGACTGTGATGAACCAAAAGGAGAGAGTACTGAACCAAGAGAAGGTGTTTGACTCTAAGGGGATTTCGGTGTATTAACTGGTAAACATTGGTTAACCGAAGAAAGAAAAGATTGCAACTCTGTGGGGATAGAGAAGCATTGGTTTTAACAGAAAACTGTGATTAACCAAAAGAAAAGGGTGTGGAACCAAGAGAAGGTTGTGACCTAAAAAAAGGGGTGTTGGTATTGACTAAATAAACAGTAATTGACCAGCAAAAAAGGTATTGAACCAAGGGAGGTTGCTAACCGTTGAAGATTCGGTGTTAACAGAAAAGAACTGTGATTAACTGAAAATAAAAGCGGGTGATTAACCAAGAGAAGGTGATTAACTCGAAGAGGTTCAGTATTTTAAGAGATAGACTATGGTTAACTAAAGAAAATAGTGATTAACCAAAAGAAGGTGATTAACCCAAAAAGGTGCTCAGTGTTTTAACAGATAGACTGTGGTTAACTGAAGAGATGGGTGATTAACCAAAAGAAGGTGATTAACCCAAGAGTGCAAGTATTCGAACCAAGAGGAGGTTGCCAATTGCTGAGGATTTACGGTTTTAACAGACAGACTGTGATTACCCGCATAAAAGAGATTGAGATCCCTCAAGGGAATCAAAAGGAAATGATTGAACACAAAAGAGAAGTTAGAGTGTTGTAACAAAGAGAGTTTGCTAGCACAAGAATAATGATCTTAACCAAGAAGGATGGTGATTGATCAAAAGGATAGATTGAAAGAGATGGGAGTGATAAAAAATCGACTCGACTGGGGAAGAAGATACGTTATAGTCTGGAGATAGAGGTGACTAAGCCAAGCACAGGGTCATTCGTCCCCTACCTGAAGTAGTCAGAATGAGAGTAGGAATTATCCCTTCTCATTCCTTCTCTAACACACAGAGTGTAGTGTAGTAATTGAAACAGACAGTAATACAGCTCCAAGTTGTACAGTGCTCTAGTGTCGCGCGTTGGACGTCATATGAATCTTCAACTCTGCGGGGGGAAAGAGAGAAAAAGCTCTAAAGGAAGCCTAAAGAGAGGGAAAAGGAAGGACTAACTAATCGAAACATGGTTTCGATCAATTAATCAAGGGGAAACTATGCTAATAACTTTCCAAAGAGAATGGAAAATCATTAAAGCATAAGGTGTGAATTAGTGATTATACAAGATTAAGCTCATCCATGAAGAATGAACCTAATGCAAAACAAAGAAAGGGAGTACAAAACAGTGCCAAATGATCAACAAATATGCAACACAAAGCCATGTTAGGTGATCAAAGAGAAATGCAAGAATGATTATATTCACATGATGCAAAATAATATAAACACATTGAATAATCGAAAAGTGCATCGAAATTTCATGAACATGCTTCAATCAAATGTTAAATGATGCTAAAAACATCCATAAAAATCAAGTAGATCAATCCATGGAAGTTAGAAGAAGAAAGCATGGCAAACACACTTGAAAAAACAAGAAATTGGCCATTCTGTACAGTGGTAACCGGTTACAGCATATGTGCTAACCGGTTACTTGCTTGAACACCTGCGCTTTTAGTGAAAAATGCACTGAGTAACCGGTTACAGCATATGTGCTAACCGATTACTTGCTTGAAAACCTGCATTTTTAAAGAAAAAAGCACTGAGTAACCGGTTACAGCATATGTGCTAACCGGTTACCACTGTAACAAGGGCAAAAGTAACAGCAAAAATAACTTTTCAAAAGTGATTTGCAACACTTAATCACTTATGCCAATCATCACATGCTAGGAAATGAATTTGTGCACAAAAATTGAACTTGAAAACAACAAATAAGCAGTGATAGAATCAATTGACACATCAAGATCATGGATCAAACAATGCAAAATCAATCCACGCACAAAAATTATCGACTACATTGCGAATGATGCGAAAATGCTCGAAATAGTAAAATTAGTGAGATCCACCAACCTACAAGCCAGAGATTTGGCTTGGTGAATGTTGCAAAGTGATCTTGATGCAGAAAATCAAAGAAAACCAGAGGAATCTTCAATTCGTAGACGAAATGTATCAAAACCGAGCAAAATACGTCGAAACTCCGAAATACGAATTCGAACCGTTGAATGTTGAAGCAAATACTTGAGATTAATCCATAGGCTAAAATAACTCCAGAAATCCAAGTAGAATTGCAAGATTGATGGACTTTAAGCTCAAGAAATAATCACTTTCAATGTGAAAAGTGATTGTCCTTCAAGAATTAAGAGCTTTTGGTGAGGTTTTTGAAAGAAAATTAAGATGAAGATGTAGAAGTTGCAGAAAATGGGGAGAGAAATGAGAGAGAATTGAGAGTGAAATGTGAGAAATTTGAGAAATGATTAAGGGTCCTTGAAAAATGAGTGAAGCATTGTTTATATAGACTTTTGGTTTGGAATGTGAGAGGTTTGGAGCTAGCTTTGGACTTAGCTTTGGGTTTGGAACTAGGCTAGGAGTTAGTTACACTTGACTCACCGAGTCAAGGTGGTTAACTCGGTTAGTTAGGATCAACTCGATAACAATCCCAATGTGAACTCCAACATCCAAAGGTTGACATGCTTGCAAAACAAGGAACATGGTGCACTTAATTTAGAGTGAAGCATTAGAGTAAATGCACTTGGATTGAATTGAATAGTCTTGAAATGTCTAGAGATGTCTAGAATGTTCCACATGCTGCTAGAATCAAGTAGAACCAAAGAGTGTGCAAGGTGCTGTCCCAAAAAATGCAGCAGAAACTGAAATTTTGCACAGAGTAACCGGTTACAGCATATGTGCTAACCAGTTACTTGCTTGGAAAACTGTAATGCCCCGATTTGTTTAATTGTATTTATTTAATTCATTTATGTGAATTTTGTGAAATGTGTGAATTTATTGTATTTTACCTGCTAATTGGGTTAATTGGTTAATTTCCCTGATAGGTAAAATATTTGCAATAAATTATAATTTCTTTTCAACTTTTATTTCCCGAAATATATTTCATCGCTGTTTATGTTTTATCGCGCTTTGAGAGCGTTTGCGAGATATTTAAGCTGAGGGGTAAAATGGTCATCTTGAGGGGTTAGATATTTTAGAAAAATTAGATATTTTTATAAATAGAGATTTGGGAGAAAAAGAGAGAAAAGAAAGAGAAAGGAAAGAGAGGAGAAGAGGAAATCTTCAATACTCCGTTTCAAGCGCGATTAATCGGGTAAGGGTGAGAAGTTTTGATTATATCTTGCTTGTATATGTATATGTATGTATTTGTTTGAATGTTTGGTTGAAAAATATATGTTTTCCACTTGATTGGAATTGTGATCATTTCGATAGAATTGATGTTTTCACGGTTGGAAATCGATATGAATCACGTAGTATGATCGTATTATATGTATGAACATTGTTGATACTTGTTTTGATGGATTGAAAACGTTTTGGTTGGAGAAAGTTGGATTTTGGGGTTTGGAACCGTGTAACCCGCAGCAGAAAAATTCTGGTTCTGATGCGATTCGCCGAGCGAATTGGGATTCACCAGGCAAATTAGGTCTCGCCTCTAGTTCGCTAGGCGAAGTGCTGGCGAAGAGGGATTCGCCAGGCGAAATCATAAGTCGCCAGGCGAAAACGGGGAGACAGAAATGTGTCAGCTACTGGAACTCTTGGGTGTTTTCTAAAATTGTGGTTCACCACTAGTTCGCCAGGCGAAGTGCTGGCGAAGGGGGATTCGCCAGGCGAAATCCTAAGTCGCCAGGCGAATCTGGCTGTTTCTCAATAAATTCTTCTGTTTGAAAATTCATAACTTTTGATCCGTAACTCGGGTCGAGACGTTCTTAGTACCGTTGGAAAGCTAATGAGATGTTCTTTCTTATAAAGAGGTTTTGATATTAGTGGCCGATTTAATTATGTCGGGAATTTGGAAACGTGTCATTTTGTCGACTTTTATCGTCGTAATTGTGTGCGATTGATGTGTTATCATGCGATATGCTTTTGATATATAACGTATAGCTTGTAGGGATGGCAAGCAGACCCAAATCTGCGGGGCCCACCCGCACCCGAACCCGAGTCAACGGGTGAAAACCCGAGTTGACTGGGTTCGGGTTCGGGTGCCACCCGATATTTCGGGTGCGGGTTTGGGTAGTGTGAAACCCGCATCCGAAACCCGAAACCACACCCGCTTAGACATGAAATTACATAAGTGCCCCTAAATATATATGTAAACTTTAATTTTAATTGTAATGTTAAGATGTTGAAGACTTTAATTTTAATTATAATGTTACCAAACTTGATGGAAAATTGTAATTTAATTCCTTAATTTCTTTGAGAGACCTTGATGGAATTCTTGTGATTCAAATTTCAATGTTGCTATTGTATTTTTGTGTTTTTGCTACGGGTTAGGGTTTGGGTGGAAAAACCCGAACCCAACGGGTGTGGGCGTGGGTGTTATTTTGCCACCCGAATAGCCTTTGGGTTCGGGTTCGGGTGGTGAATTCGGGTGCGGGTTTGGGTAGTGTGAAACCCGCACCCGACCCGACCCGTTGCCATCCCTAATAGCTTGTGTGTTGTTATATGATATGAATGCATGTGATGAGAGGTTGTGATGATGGTTTGTGGTCTTATGGCAAAAATACTTTGTTGACTTGAATACAAATGTATGTTGTTGTGGGTAGCCTTCGTGGCGTGAATCCTAGTGTTGTGAGTATCATTGTATGATGGCAGGATTGTTGTGGTTGATGGTGAGTAATTCTTGATGTGAATTGATATGAGTGTATATGCTAAAATTCTAATTGTTGTGGTTTGGGGGTTATAATGAAATGCATTGTTTATGTGAAATTCAATGTGTGTTATTTGGTGGCCTTATGGCAAGTAAAGGCATTGTTTGAATTGATTTCCAATGCATGAATAATGATGATGAGATAATTCATATTGTTAATTTATGAATGTGCATTTGATTGTCATGAGTCGTTGATATGACATGCATCATGATATGCACCTTGTGATGTCGTATGCCATTGTGGGGTGTGAGCGACGAAACGATTCCAGAGGGAATCTGCTGTAACGGTCGTGTGCCTTATACAAAGAGGACCTAAAGCGACGTTATAGACGATCGTGTTCCTTATACAAAGAGGACCTAAAGTGATCGGATCGTGTGCCTTATACCAAGAGGACCTAAAGCGATCCATAAACGTCGTGAGCCTTATACAAAGAGGACCTAAAGCGACGGGGAACATCGTTTGCCCGACGGGGAGTTACACTAAGTAACAAGCGATGATTCCAATAATTCCTGAGTGAATTAATGATGATGAGAATGATGGATGGAATGGTACCACATGCATAGAGTCGTTGTGTCGGTCTCTGTGCATTTGTATAAATCATGAATGAATTGATTATGTGTGGGAAATTGTGAATGGATTGATTATGTGTGGGAAATTGTGAATTGATTGATTATGTGTTGAGCTCGTGATAGCATTGGTAATTTGATATGCATTGGTTATGGATGATATGTTTTATGTATAGACATATGCTATGTTCAGTGGGGATGTTGTACATTACAATGATTGTATTAATTATCTATGATATGCTATATATGAATATATGTGATGTGGTGGTGTGTTTCCATATGTCATAACTTTGGGATGCATTATGTGTGAATATGCTATTATGTTGGTATAATTGATATATGCTATGTGGTTGGATTATTAGAAATATCTTATGTATCTGTGGCATGCTATCTGTATTAGTATGTGATGCTTGTGGTGAGAATGATTATGCATGTGAATTTATATGTGTTTGCATATTATTATGCAATCTTGATTTAGTTGTTATTTCTGTAACACCCCGAATTTTAACAGCAGAAGTGTATTTTTTTTTTAACTTATACCACACAAAATATTGACGACTGTCTTTTCAGGAAATAATAACCATGATAAATCAGAGTACGAGCTTTTCGGTCTAAGTCTTTTCCATAAATAGGTCCAGAGCAATGCCCAAGGTTAGAAAATATTTGACCACTTGAGTATAATTTCGTACAAAGTATCTGACAACAAGTAAAGGTCGAAACCACACACACAAATTAAGCATTCAGCTTAAACAACCAACTTCTCAATAACCAATCACGGACAACACTCCGAAACAAAACCCTAAGCTGATCTTGAATTCCAAGCCAATGCTGACTTAGTACAGAAGACTCACTAAGACATCGAGTCTTAATGATTCTGACCGCCAAGGACATTCACATCTTGTAAGTCTTCACGGCACCTGGATACTCTAACTATCACAACTTCTAATAACCTGGGTGGTCGTTAGCCACATCATAATAATAATAGAGGGTCACAATCTAAAAACAGCATATATGAAAGAATACATACATACAAGTACAACATGATATATAACAGTCACAATATTATTTCAATACATAGAGTAATGCGCAAATAGCTTAATGCAGACTCTACATGAGTGTGATTCCCCCTAACCGGGTTTTCTCACATGCATATGATTCCGGAATTTCAATCCCTCCGCAAAGGGTCGTGGTATCGCTTCAAGATTTAGCGCCACTAAGGTGATGGGTATCTACACCATCAATCAGACTCAATGATCCACGTCGGGATAAGGTGGTTCCATCTCAGACACACACCTCATGCCACCTCTCCGGTGTGCACCTCGTAACTCCTCTCCGGTAGCCACGTAACTATGAAATGCATGAGCAAACATATGAAAATGCAACAACATATATAATCTCATCATGTGTAATCACAATTCACAGTTCAGTTCATATATTTATCACAAGTCATATGAATAAATTCAGTACAAATAGGTGGGCTCCGTACTCTAGAGTCCTCACTCAGTGTTGTCCCCTCGACATACACTCAACAGGCAAATCATATGAAATCACATCACAAGTTTAGCATCATAGCATAAACACATATCCCCAACTGGGCACACAAGCATCACACATTCCCAATTGGGCACACAACCATGAATACAAGCACACACGCATTCAATCACATATAATATCGTTAGAAAGTGCCCTTACCTTGGCCAGCTTCCAACACATTCACTTACGCTACGTGAGAACGATTCGTCTCTTACGATGAAGTCTAGTATTCGGTTCACACTTTCAACCCCTTTGAAAATACACAACTGATTTAAGTTAAAACAAACTCGGATACATCATTAATTAAGGCTTTGTCTTGGCCGCTAACCTAATTAATTAGTCTAGGTTTTTCACCGATTTCTAACATAATCGCGTTATAAAAAAATAAATCTTTTCAAGTAGAAAAATAGTTTTTCTCTTAAAAGAATAATTAAATACCAAATTCAAGAAAATTTCCACCACACTAATTTAAATTTATTGATTTTGAACAAACACTTGTGTCAAAATACTTTTATCACACTAGGAATAAAATCAGTGAAAACAATTATAAATAACTAACTAATATTCCAAATTAAACAATATTGTAATTTAGAATTTAGAATAAAATAGTATTTTTCTATTCAAAATAAATTATTTTGATCTAAAAATATTTAGACATCCAAACTTGCTAACAGTTTTTCAAAGTACACACAAAAATCGACACTGATTGTACCTTAAATTACTCTTACAAAAGTATCCGAAATAATTCCGACAAAATAAAATAATTAAATAAATAAAAATATTTGAAGTAAAATAAATATTCTTTCCATTAAAAAACCAGAAGAAAAAAAAGATCACAGAGACTAAAAACGAGTCCGGAAGAAAAACAGTGTGGCGCACACCACACTAGTAGTGTGGCTTGCCACACTTAAAGAAAGTGGCGCCAGCCACAAAGAAAAGTGGTGCCATCCACCCTATTCCTTCTTTCCTTTTTCTTTTTTTTTCCTTTCCTTAATTTAAAAAAATAAATTAATTTAATAATAATAAACAACCAAGGGTGGCGCCCGCCACCAAATACTACAAAGGGAAGGGTGGCGCCCGCCACCTCCACTTTCTTTTTTTTTTTCTTTTTTCTATTTAAAATAAACACTAAATAACAAATAAATAATTTAACCCACTAAAAATTAAATCACACCTATTATGAAAATAAATTGGTACCAATATATTTACTCTACAATATAAACCGATAACCGGCTAAAAAAAATTAACGTAACTAACACAAATAATTTTTAACTCAAAACTGAAAACGGAGAGTATTCAAACGGTTAACTCAGTGTAAAAATTAAGAGAGAAAAATATTTAACAACTAACTCTAATCTATCACAAATAATTGAAGATGGAAATATTAATTAACGTGAAGAAAAAAGAAAGAATCATACCCAGTTTTTTCCGTTCTGGCTAGGCGAGAGAGAAAAAGAGATCTAGCAAAATTAACTAAAGCACATGCAGTTCTATATATATGTTTCCACAATTGATCAAGGCCATTGAATGAGGATAATCATGTTTCACAACCACAAAATCTCTCCCCTCCACGTGCAACTCATAATTGGTAGAAGAAAATATCAAAATATTTTTAAATTCTAATAAAATAATAATATAATCCAAAAATATCTAGATATTTTTAGGATCTAATCCCATTAGTTCATTGAGTGTTTTAATTTACTCTCAGACGAGTCGTAATTCGCTCACAAATAACTTCCAGTAAAATTATAAAAATTCTACCGTAACCTTTCAATTAAATCAAAACATAATTTTTGACTAAATTTTTATTCCGAATAAATTTTTTTCCTTAGCTTAGAAAAATATAATGAGATTAAATTCTCATTCTAGACGATATATAAAACTCCTATTTAAATTTTGATGACAATCGGAGTCAGTGAAAATTTAAACGACGGGTATATTTTGCACTTTTTCTTAAGAATCAGAAGAAATATATTTTTGAAATTTCGACACAATAGAAACATTTGAAATCAAATAAAAAATATAGAGCCAATTGAAAAAGTCTGATTGGATTAAAGAAGAAAACATGTGGATCAATCTGGACCACAAACGAAAGTCCTTGAAAACAGGTATATTTTGTTCGCTACTCAAAATTTAGTAGAAAACATAGATTAGACTGATAAACATTGCAATCTAATGAGGACTAAAATATACGGGTGTTACATTACTACCCTCCAAAAAGAAGTTTCGTCCTCGAAACTCGAGGTAAGTGTAACACTTAACTAGTTCTTACTAACACACTCACAAGAACGACCGTGCACCTATTGCAACCCTCTACAAAGTCGCATTGACCCGGACTCTAGACGCAAGGCTAGACATCACTCTACCACTCAAAACAACTACACAAGAGCACATCCACAAATGCTAGGTCCTCCAGAATCCTAGGTCCATGCTCAAACTTTGCACACTATCAAGCCGTCAAGAATCATCTATTCCGTTCAACACAATCTCATCTACTATCAACAAGAGATTAAGGGTGATCAGTTCCTCAATTTTTCAATAGGTAGGCGACAACCATGATGGTGGAATAAACCATCGTTACCTAACTACAATAGTGTCCTTTGCAACTTGTTCTCAAATTTATGCGAGGCACAAGGGTCCAATACCCCTTCGAGGTTTTCTAAATGCTTCCTCACTTTCCTGCTACCTCGATCTCGAAAAGGAGACACAATCTCCCAAAACAAGTTACAGTTTCCTTTACGCTCACTTAGCTCAGAACAACTGTTGAATATCCTCCAAAGCAGTAAACGCTAATACCCGAGTACAATTTAACTTGTTTCGCTCCAAACGAAATCGTCATCCATGTAAATAACTTCACCACTCTGCCAATGTCCATAAATGTTTAGTGATTCCTTTAATCTCATAATTTTGGCGATCTGTATAGGTTCAGATTCGAATCTCATTCCAAATTACAATCTGAATAATAACATCCCAAAATCCGGTTGGTGATTGAAACTTCCCCAACTTTCTTTCACCGGCCAAAACTATGCCATCTACAACACACAAATTCCCTTTTCACCAGTCTTAAACTATTGGATCCCACTCTAACCCAACTACCTTATCTCCAAATCATTACTTCGCTTACTCTCGTATGCCTTAACATGAAATGTTCCTCTTCGTTGGCCATCACCCTTGGCACACCCCGTCTTCCGTGTTATCCTACATCAGTTTCAAAAATCTATTGAGTTTTTTTTTTTCCTCTTACAATTAAATTCTATTTTCCTCAAAAGAACTCATAAATCTAACCATTCTTAATTGTTCTAACATCTTATATTCTGTGGTTAACTGTTTGCGATGTCAACATCTGACGTCCAATATTTTCTCAATGCATGTTTTCCATTATGCCATGCCAGTCTTCATTATACAAGTACGATGAATCCAAGTCTTACTAGTCTCCACCAAACATTTCCATTTCATACTTGATTCGTCCTAATAGGAAAATGTTTAATCCTTTTTATTTTCGAATATGACAAATGCACCTTACGTGAGCCATTCAAATTGCACCTTTCACTCTTAATCACACCCTTACAATCACATTTTCCAAATTATGGGTGAGGAAATTTCTCGCACGAATTCTAAATTGACATAATTCGCATTGCTATGCGTTTCTCCAACACTTTTTCTTAACACCTTTTTCCCAATACTAATCTTTTCACTCCATTTATTCGTTCATAAGTGACACATCGTACTTAACCTCGTCCTGACTTCCCATGTCTCATGTGGAGTTCTCCAACAGGTTTTTTCACTTAGTAATTTCATCATCTAGATTCTGAATATAACATCCTATCCAGTCACTAATACATTACTCCTTATCCTTGTAATATAAGATTTTCAACCGCATGATTATTCTCTTGTCACTTCTACTACTTCTAAATCTCTAATTTATGCCTGAATGCAACTCCTCCTCTGCAGCATGCACCCTTGAAGTAATGTTCAGTCTCCTTCCTCTTTCCGTCGAGGTATATCACTACATCCCTTCTTACGACTCCTTTAAATTTGACTGATTCAAACAACGAGATTGTTAACCCCTATATCAAAATTCCAGTAACATTTCCCCTTCCTTGTTCACGTACAACTTCAATCCTCTTCTGTGACTACCTTGTCGATGTTAAAACTCCAATAGCCCTTATACTAGATCTTCTTCGATCATCTAGTAATTTGCAACTTCAAAATTTCTGCAACCAACCGTCTATAGTTGTTTCTCAACCTACCATGACCTCTATCTTGTCAATTTCAAACCACATCTTTAATTTTCTTCACCCAATCTAAATATCCTTTTATAACACAAACCAATCCTTTGTGCATAAGCTCTTGCTAACTATCCAGCCAAATTTTCCTTTGCTACCATTTCTTTATTCTCATATTCGATCCCTAAATCCAACTCTAGACTTTAATCTTTAAGAACTCAATATACTTGTTATAACATATAATGTCATTCATTAAATCCGAAACCATGGTTCTGTGTCTCTCCAGATATTAACTTTCAGCGTCCTATCGCTCTTCTAATAAACCATTGTCTACCTGCGGTCTGATATTTTTAGTAAAACCATGTCGCCCATACTTGAATGATTTAACACTTCCCAAATTGACTCATATGATTACTTAGATTCATGGTGCTACTTCTACCTTTTCCTCATATAAACCGTAATACTCATTCTCTCCCAAACTCCTACTTCTAGTTTCGAAGACAACTCCACTCATGGTCACCTTCACTAAAACTTATCCAGGTGATACTTGGTTTCCTACCTTCAACATCACATGATTCATCCTTAAGGAATTTAGTTACAGTTCTAACATAGCTCAAGAAACCAAATTAAACCCTCAAGTACCTACCAATCGCATAACCTTCCTCTAACTTTCCTAGGTTCGGCCACTTTTAACGTGTAACCCGCTTTCTTCCTAGAGAAGATGTTCCATTGATATCCAAGCTGCTCTTCAATTCCAAAGAAATATTATCTTCTTCCTAGTCAATAAACTTCATCGCATCTCGTTCTGAACTCACCGGAATGAACATCCAATAATTTTCCCAAAAAGGTCCCCCAAATCAGGTTCTTACTTGAAATCCTTTATGAACTTGACTTCCACTTATCCCCACTCAACATCTCTGAGTGACAAGAACAATTACAACTCCTAATCCAGAGTCATTGCAGAAAAACCTTGTAGTTCTTTCTTGATCCAATCTCGTTCCATCTAGACCAACACATCCAAAGAATTCAGAGACACATGTCGACCAAAATCGACTAGTGTTCAAGGGGTTTAATTATGCTTCTTACCGAAGTACTCTAGGAGACATTAACTTCAGTTAAGAAACAATCGATTACCTAAGCATATATCATGCTTGACTCAAGACAGAAAAACACATAACACATAGGACTCCAAATATTTACTCCCACTAAATTCGACACTTGATCAGCTTAGGACACCCGACTCACAACCCCACGAAAATCTAGACCAAAGCTCTGATACCACAATGTAACACCCCGATTTTTAACAGCGGGAGTGTATTTTTTTTAACTTATACCACACAAAATATTGACGACTGTCTTTTCAGGAAATAATAACCATGATAAATCAGAGTACGAGCTTTTCGGTCTAAGTCTTTTCCATAAATAGGTCCAGAGCAATGCCCAAGGTTAGAAAATATTTGACCACTTGAGTATAATTTCGTACAAAGTATCTGACAACAAGTAAAGGTCAAAACCACACATACAAATTAAGCATCCAGCTTAAACAACCAACTTCTCAATAACCAATCATGGACAACACTCCGAAGCAAAACCCTAAGCTGATCTTGAATTCCAAGCCAATGCTGACTTAGTACAGAAGACTCACTAAGACATCGAGTCTTGATGATTCTGACCGACAAGGACATTCACATCTTGTAAGTCTTCACGGCACTTGGATACTCTAACTATCACAACTTCTAATAACCTGGGTGGTCGTTAGCCACATCATAATAATAGTAGAGGGTCACAATCTAAAAATAGCATATATGAAAGAATACATACATACAAGTACAACGTGATATATAACAGTCACAATATTATTTTAATACATAGAGTAATGCGCAAATAGCTTAATGCAGACTCTACATGAGTGTGATTCCCCCTAACCGGGTTTTCTCACATGCATATGATTCCTGAATTTCAATCCCTCCGCAAAGGGTCGTGGTATCGCTTCAAGATTTAGCGCCACTAAGGTGATGGGTATCTACACCATCAATCAGACTCAATGACCCACGTCGGGATAAGGTGGTTCCATCTCAGACACACACCTCGTGCCACCTCTTCGGTGTGCACCTCGTGACTCCTCTCCGGTAGCCACGTAACTATGAAATGCATGAGCAAACATATGCAAATGCAACAACATATATAATATCATCATGTGTAATCACAATTCACAGTCCAGTTCATATATTTATCACAAGTCATATGAATAAATTCAGTACAAATAGGTGGGCTCCGTACTCTAGAGTCCTCACTCAGTGTTGTCCCCTCGACATACACTCAACAGGCAAATCATATGAAATCATATCACAAGTTTAGCATCATAGCATAAACACATATCCCCAACTGGGCACACAAGCATCACACATTCCCAATTGGGCACACAACCATGAATACAAGCACACACGCATTCAATCACATATAATATCGTTAGAAAGCGCCCTTACCTTGGCCAGCTTCCAACACATTCACTTACGCTACGTGAGAACGATTCGTCTCTTACGATGAAGTCTAGTATCCGGTTCACACTTTCAACCCCTTTGAAAATACACAACTGATTTAAGTTAAAACAAACTCGGATACATCATTAATTAAGGCTTTGTCTTGGCCGCTAACCTAATTAATTAGTCTAGGTTTTTCACCGATTTCTAACATAATCGCGTTATAAAAAAATAAATCTTTTCAAGTAGAAAAATAGTTTTTCTCTTCAAAGAATAATTAAATACCAAATTCAAGGAAATTTCCACCACACTAATTTAAATTTATTGATTTTGAACAAACACTTGTGTCAAAAATACTTTTGTCACACTAGGAATAAAATTAGTGAAAACAATTATAAATAACTAACTAATATTCCAAATTAAACAATATTGTATTTTAGAATTTAGAATAAAATAGTATTTTTCTATTCAAAATAAATTATTTTGATCTAAAAATATTTAGACATCCAAACTTGCTAACAGTTTTTCAAAGTACACACAAAAATCGACACTGATTGTACATTAAATTACTCTTACAAAAGTATCCGAAATAATTCCGACAAAATAAAATAATTAACTAAATAAAAATATTTGAAGTAAAATAAATATTTTTTCCATTAAAAAACCAGAAGAAAAAAAGATCACAGAAACTAAAAACGAGACCGGAAGAAAAACAGTGTGGCGCACACCACACTAGTAGTGTGGCTTGCCACACTTAAAGAAAGTGGCGCCATCCACCATATTCCTTCTTTCCTTTTTCTTTTTTTTTCCTTTCCTTAATTTAAAAAAATAAATTAATTTAATAATAATAAACAACCAAGGGTGGCGCCCGCCACCAAATACTACAAGGGAGGGGTGGCGCCCGCCACCTCCACTTTTTTTTTTCTTTTTTCTTTTTAAAATAAACACTAAATAACAAATAAATAATTTAACCCACTAAAAATTAAATCACACCTATTATGAAAATAAATTGGTACCGATATATTTACTCTGCAATATAAACCGATAACCGGCTAAAAAAAATTAACGTAACTAACACAAATAATTTTTAACTCAAAACTGAAAACGGAGAGTATTCAAACGGTTAACTCAGTGTAAAAATTAAGAGAGAAAAATATTTAACAACTAACTCTAATCTATCACAAATAATTGAAGATGGAAATATTAATTAACGTGAAGAAAAAAGAAAGAATCATACCCAGTTTTTTCCGTTCTGGCTAGGCGAGAGAGAAAAAGAGATCTAGCAAAATTAACTAAAGCACATCAGTTCTATATATATGTTTCCACAATTGATCAAGGCCATTGAATGAGGATTCACAACCACAAAATCTCTCCCCTCCACGTGCAACTCATAATTGGTAGAAGAAAATATCAAGATATTTTTAAATTCTAATAAAATAATAATATAATCCAAAAATATCTAGATATTTTTAGGATCTAATCCTATTAGTTCATTGAGTGTTTTAATTTACTCTCAGGCGAGTCGTAATTCGCTCACAAAAAACTTCCAGTAAAATTATAAAAATTCTACCGTAACCTTTTAAATAAAATCAAAACATAATTTTCGACTAAATTTTTATTCCGAATAAATTTTGTTCCTTAGCTTAGAAAAATATAATGAGATTAAATTCTCATTCTAGACGATATATAAAACTCCTATTTAAATTTTGATGACAATCGGAGTCAGTGAAAATTTAAACGACGGGTATATTTTGCTCTTTTTCTTAAGAATCAGAAGAAATATATTTTTGAAATTTCGACACAATAGAAACATTTGAAATCAAATAAAAAATATAGAGCCAATTGAAAAAGTCTGATTGGATTAAAGAAGAAAACATGTGGATCAATCTGGACCACAAACGAAAGTCCTTGAAAACAGGTATATTTTGTTCGCTACTCAAAATTTAGTAGAAAACATAGATTAGACTGATAAACATTGCAATCTAATGAGGACTAAAATATACGGGTGTTACAATTTCTCACCCTTCTGCTGTGGTTTGTTGCTCTATGAGGCAATTGCAGATTAGTATCTTGGAGGCTTTTGTGAAGATTAGTTCTCCATCCTTTTGTCGATCTGTCTGCTCTGATACGTAACACGGGAGTCGGGGAACGTTTTTGTTATATATGTATACATTTGTTGGATCTATTTTGTATTACCTTTGTATGAATATTTTGATGTTATAAAATAATTTATTTTGTAAAACAAGTCAGTTATGGATCTTTCCGCTTTATTCCATAATTGAACTTTCCTTTTGTTGGAAAAACTTTCCCTTTTTTGTTTATTCCATTTTGTGTTATGTATCAAATTTATGAGCAGGAATTGTGTTTTCTTTCTTTAAATGTGGCATCCTTGTTTCTGTCTAAGAATAAATTTTTATTTACTCTGATTTATTTATGTATTATTTATCAGCGATGAGAATTGGGGGTGTTACAAAAATTGCATTTTTTTGGTGAAAAATGCACAGAGTAACTGGTTACAGCATATGTGCTAACCGGTTACTTCGGCCAAACTTCCACAAATTTGCCAAAAAATGATGCTGAAGTCCCGATTTCGATTTTCCACCTCTTGTCTTGATGAATAAACATGGAAACCTTTATTTAGAGCTTGTCTTGGTGATGAAATAATCTTAAGAGGATGCAATTAGTCGGGCTTAAAAACCTGCAAATTCCTGCAACAAGAAACACAAAAAGAAAAGTGCGAATGCATATGCTAGCGATGCGAGTGCACGTGCTCATACAAAAGGCAAAAGGGAGAGGTCAAATTTCGGGTTACGACAGTTGCCCATATTTAATCCACTTGGACCTGAATGTACGAATTGCGCTAGCTTTTCAATGATTCGAGGTAAAAGGGGATTAAATAAAAGAGTAGCTCAAAAATTTGGCCGACGGCAATAAAAGAGAGGTGCAAGTGTATAAAGGGCTCGAAGTTTGGCTGAAAATCTGCTGGGGAGATGAATCAGGCCAAAAGAAAGAGAGGTATGCTCGATGCATATGCTATGTATGCGTCGATCTACATGATGCTTGACATTATGCAATGGAAAAGTGCAGGTTGAGGTAATGTGCGGCGGTTAGGCAGAGAATGTAGCAAAACGAGCTCGACATCCTCAACTGGGGAGGGGACCCACAGAGTACTAATCCTGCTGGAGAAAGGCCCCTGAATGGTGACAACTCCGCTAGGGAAACACCAAGAAGTCTCAAACTTCTAGATTATCACCATTGGTGCTGCAGGGGATAAAAGAATCATGACAATCTTCACATAACGACTGACTTTGTTGGGGAGATGAAACCAGGAAAATCCTAGTTCCAAGCTTCCGCTGACTCTGTTGCGGACGTTCTGATTGCCTTTGTCTGGGGAACTCACAAGGCTCGGAGAATCTTCTCTGCTTGGGGAAGGCGAGGAATCAAGTCGTACTGTTGCTGGTGCATAAATTTTGGGAATGATGCACAACCCATGCTGGGGAAAGAACAACCAAGTCTCTGGTTAAAGTAGATCATTCGGCCACTCTACTGGGAACGTTATGGATCTGCTGGTGAAATAGGAAATGGCCAACCTTTCCAAAGAACCATAACGGCACCTGATGGAGAAATGATGGCTCTAGTGGGGAGACAACAACCTCTTCAAAGACCATCATAATGTAAGCCGGGTATTAAGTCTTGCAAAAGAATATTACCGATTATCATGTGGGTATAACCAGTAAAATATGCAATGCATAATGCTTTCCCGTTTGATTTTGCTTTTTATTGTTCTCAATGCTTTATAGTATTATGTGATCACAAATAATTGTTTAATTTGCAAACAAAATACTGAAAAGAAAATAATTGAGAAATTGAATGATGCAAAATTTATTGAATGTGAAAAATATGTACATAAGATGTGTACTAGGATGCAAAACTCCTTGATGAGGAAATTTGCAACAAAATTGAAAAACAATAGTAAATGGCAAAGGGAAATTATGTTTTGCATTGATTACAACATTGGCTACCATCCACTGAAAGTCTAGGTTCCAACGCCTTGCGCCAGTTGAAGATGATTCGACTGCTCTATTACCGTCTGAGATCTAGCAATAATGAAGAGATGCTCAAATGTTCACAGTTAATGCCTATATCCCAAATTTTTTCCTGGACATTTTTCATTTTTTTTCGTCCACCGGGATACCCATTTTTGCCTAAGTCGCCCTTTCGGGTTTTCAACTTAGCAGGCTATTATTACTTTTTTTTTTCATTGTCCCTAACTTTTGCATGGACATCTCTTTTTTTGGTCCATCGGGGCATCCATTTTTGCCTAGATTGTCCTTGCGGATGTCAATCTAGCGGACTCTTATCCATTTTTTCAGGCATAATATTTTTTGACTGTATCGGAATTCACGGGCGATGGCAACTCCTCCCCATCCATGGTGGTGAGGATCAGGGCTCCGCCTGAGAAGAACTTCTTGACAACAAAGGGTCCTTCGTAATTGGGAGTCCACTTGCCACGTGGATCCGAGTGAACATGTGAATACCTCTTGAGCACGAGTTCGCCTTCATGGAATGTTCGAGGGAGAACTTTCTTGTCAAAGGCTCGCTTGAGGCGTCTCTGATACAATTGACCATGACAAACGGCTGTAAGGCGCTTCTCTTCGATGAGATTCAGCTGATCATATCTGGATTGAACCCATTCCCCTTCGTTAAGACCTGCTTCCATGATAACTCTGAGCGAAGGAATCTCGACTTCAATAGGTAGAACATCCTCCATACCATACACAAGTGAATACAGAGTTGCCCCAAAAGAAGTGCGAACTGAAGTTCTGTAGCCATGTAGTGCAAAAGGAAGCATTTCATGCCAATCCTTGTATGTCTTGACCATTTTCTGGAAAATTCTCTTGATGTTTTTGTTTGCTGCTGATCGCGACTTTATGAGTCTATCGGGGTTACTAACTGCAAGTGCACAGTCTAATCGCGTAGTTTTAAAAGATATCGAACCCACAGGGACTGATAATCAAACTAATGCTATCGGATTGTTACTATGTTTAGCTAAGGCTGATGATTTTATAGGTTAAGGTGCAAACGGGAAACTAATGGTAAACTAGAATTTAGATTCAAATAAAATATAATGGAATATCGGTACGTAACTCATCTACCATCGGGGATTCAACAAATCGTCGGCGTATAAATAAGTCAAAGTATTCTTCAGTAGAAAATATTAATTTAAAAGTCTTTACCTCACACTCTCGTGTTTATTGACTCTGACTATACTCCTAAATCAGAATGTTTGCTCTCGCTAAGCCATTTGAATTTAAAAGTACTTTTTGAAAACTAACAAGTCCTAATTGATTTTAAAGTGCTCTCGCTGTGTTTAAAATCAATGTCCAATTTCAGCTATCTGGTTAAAATCTCAAACTCTCGTTGTATTGATCATAACCTTCGTTACCTTTTTACTCTCGTAACAAAAGTCCATTTAATTTACGTAATTGAAACCAGAGAAATAAATTGTCAATAGTTAGCCACGACCGATCGAATCCCTTTCCGGTCGACTTAATTACATACCGATATAAACGGTTTAGCCGAACATTTTAATTAGTACAGACATACAAAAACAAAAGCAGTAAAACATTAACTCATGCATGGTATTTAAAATTAAAGGCAATTCTATTAATTAAAAACCTGGAAAACAATTTGAATCTTGAAGTTTAACAATCCTCCACAGGCCGGCAGGATTTACTTGCTCGAACAATGAAAACGAAAACAAATGAAAATCTAACTAAAGTGCAATAGCTCCCCGGTGTAGGAAACTATTGCTATTTGGGTGATTCGAAGGTAGAATGGGAAAGTAAAAGAAATTCAAAGCTCTGAACTCCAGAAAAAATGTCGTAAGCTAGAGATATCTCTAAATGTTCCTAACTGCCTACCTTTTATAGTGTTAAGCAGTTGTCGTGAAAGAGAGAAAAAAATCTCAAGGTGGATGTTAGTGGCCGGAAATATATGAGTCACTTCCTTGAATATTTCCTTGACTGGTTGAACGTTGGATCGTGGGTTGAATTAACACTGATAACCATTGAGTGGTCCACGTAATTTAAATTATATTCTGAGGAAAACATTTGTGCCGGTCGCCATGGTCTTTGTGATGAGGGTCATACTAAGGATGCGTTACGGTCGCCACATGCCTTGTGACGGTCGCCATGCTCTTTGAGTGCAGAAACTTAATTTTGCTGTCAACTGTCTTCTTTTCTTCTCTTTTCTTCCCTGTTCTTCCTTCTTTTCTCATGCAGGTTGATTGAGATAAAATACCTAAAAATGAACTTGAACACTTGCAAATAAAACGTGAATAAACGAAAACGATGAAATAATTTAATGTAAATCAAGGCAAATATGTGATGTAATATCGTATTATCAAACTCCCCTACACTTGAACCTTTGCTTGTCCTCAAGCAAATAATTAGTTCAAAAACATTGATCCAACACAAATACCTGACACATCTCCGAATCGTACGTGGTTGTGCGGCCTTCTGTTAAAATGACAGATACTCAAACAAACACCAAAGATACATTAATGACACAAAACATGAAACATGATCATAAACCCCCCCTTTTACAAACCGGTCCGAATCATTCTACTATAGCTTAACCTAATGCTTCTCATTTCTATTTCACCCGTTTTCATTCTGACACAATCACATTAAGCCCTTTGCCTTTGCACACACATAGTAGAGTAGCCTGTTAGTGATTTTGATCCTTTAAACAAGGGGTCTGGTACACAAGTGTGGTACCCCTTTATATATATACCGATTGTAAGTTGTGGGGGATCGAACCGTAGTTCGCCCTATCGAGTTCAGTACCAGGTGCCTCTGAACCAACTAACAACAGGTTTCTCTTGCCTTTCGCATATCTTGCATCCTTTAGATTTGGTGCATTTTCTTTTTATTTTCCACAGTCAAAGGCGTGAAAATTTTCAATTTTGGCATCTTTAGGCATCAATCACTTATTTGCATCGGCTCTCCACGTAGCTTGTGCTTAGACGGTGCTGACTGCTAATATAAACTACTTGGGGCTAGTTTAGAACTAAAGCTTAAGGTCTCGGTATAAAAGGTACTCAAACTGATCACGCATATTCAAGGGGTCTAGAGTGTCAAGACGGTATCAATTTTGTTTAATCTTTCTCAGGTTTATAACGTAGCCTGAGTGTAAAACAACCTATATACTCTAAGGGCGTGTCAAGTTATGTATCGAATCTCAATTTTTTTTTGTTAAGGCTAAATAAGGTGGGGGAATTAGATAATGCGGAAAACATACGCATAAAATAAATTGTTGTTACATTAACGTTAATGAAAGGAAATAACAACAAAAACTAGAAAAATAACTAAAAACTAATACTTCCTCTCCCACACTAGATCGGACATTGTCCTCAATGTTTCGAGATAATGTAAAAGAGACAAGAATAACTAAAATAGAAAAGTAAGCTACTGGGGTCCACGTGATCTGCCTCGTGCTCGTCCACATCCGTTATGTCCAAACTGATGTGGCATACCCACATGATAGATGTAGTCTTGCAAGCCATCAACTCGCATAGTCAAGGCGCCCATCTCATCGATGACGCTTGACATCCTTCGCTCTATCCTTTCGCCTTGGTCGCGCTGATCTTGTTGGATTTGTCGCAGGAGACTCATCATGTCAGTGTGCTGTGTCTGGTACCTGTGGTCTCTCTGGGCATCCAATTCATTCCTTTGCATAATAGCCGCGAGAACGTCATCATTAGTAGCAGGAGCGCGGTCACTTCGTCGACGGCGTCGGGAGGATGAGCTTGTAAACTGTGCAGTGTGTTGTTGTTGGTCTTCCTCGGGTGCACCCTGCTCTATCTCATCATACTCATCATCAGGCTGACCTTCGGGTGCAGCCTCATTAGGCTCAGGGGCATCCAAATCAAAGATCTAATTTTCCATCCTTTATGGATCTATACGAGCAGGGCAAGGCAAAATAATACTTCTAACTACCTTGTTCCGCACCATAAGGTTGTACTTCTTATCATCTCTGGCTTTAATCAAATGTGCGTTGCGGCAATACTTTATATCCAGATATACGGCCGGTACAGATGGTAGTCCGTAAGCCTATCTCCCAAATTCAAAGCCAGTGCTATAGAAGTAACTATTCCTCTAAAACAGAAAGGAGTAACACCTCTCGCACAACTAGAATGAATGTGTGTTAGCAGAAACGAGATGGCATTGATCGGGACAGGCGTGAAAACACAATGCATGAAGAAAAGCTCCTTGGAATTTACCTTATGGTTGTTGACTCTCCCGAAAATGGTGTGGCCTAAGACATGTTGATAATAACGTATGGCTGGGTTATGGATGAATGAGGCATTAAGTCCTTCCCAGCCTGTAGTGCTTTCACCGGTTAAACTTTTCCATACCTTAAATGCCACGTTCGGCCAGTTTGGATCACGAGGAATACGATACTGAACACCGTCTCCTCGTGGAAAATTCAGCATGTTGCCTAGCTCGTCTTGGGTCAAAGAATATTCAGTGTTGAACATTCTGAACGAAGCGGAGCCAGTGAGATATTGTGCATCATCTGAGGGCGTGTAGTAGGAGAAAGAACTTAAAAATTCTAAGGTTAAGGCTTCATATGTCGGAAGGTTTTAGGTACAAAGGTGAGTCATCCCTGAATTAGTGAGCATCCATTGGACTCCATCCACTAATCCAAGCTCTTGTAGACAGGATATGCCGAGATACCTCGTTGGTTGGATTGAGCCTTGGTGGAATTTGAGATATTTTTCTCTTTGAAGTTCACCAGCTTTTCCATTACGAAAATAGTTTGACGAGAGGTTAGGTGCTTTAGCCATGGTGCATGCAAAGAAAAATGGGGGTGTGTGTGTTCGTGTTTTCGGTACAGAGGGATGAAATTGTGAGCTTTAAATATGGGTTACGGTGTTTAAATAGAGGTTAAGGGAATGTGGAAAAAAATGAAAAATAAATGGGGAAGGTTGAAAGGGTTAGTAATTTGGTCGGTTATGGAGTTATGGAGTTGAGAGAGTGGGACGGTGAAGAAGAAGAGAAGGTATGAGAAAGAAGAGCAGTTCTGTTTTATTCAAAACAAACGCGTTTTGGATCTATGACGGTCGTCACACTTAGAATGCCTGTGACGGGCGTCACATGAATGTTACGGTCGCCATACACCAAAACCTCAAAAATTTAAATTCTAATTATAACATCAATAACGCATAACACTGCACACAACACTTCACACATATGACTTAATTAATATATTTGCACCATAGTATTCAATGAGAATTATAAATATAGATGTAATGGAAATTTATTTAATGGTGCAAACACAGCAAATAACGAAACATAAGATAAATAGCAGTGAAATAAATATCCATTAACTGAAGTAAAGTAGTTCAGTATCCAAAAATTAGCAGTAGCAGATGCAAACGCATGAAGTACCAGTAGGTTCAATTTAAATCCAAAAATAACAGTGAAAAATTAAAATTCAAATTAAAGGAAAGTGCGGTAAATGTCAAAAATAGTAGAATCAGCCACGACTGCGTCTCAATAACTCCACCGCTTAGTTCAAATGATCCAGCTGTTCGATGGTGGTATCCATTAGACCGATGACATCAAGACGGATATTTCGGAGCTGGTCTCGCATGACATTCAGTTCTGTATGGAAGGCTTCCAATGTGGTATGGATGTTTGCAGGAGGAATGGTATTAGCATCATTAATAGGGTGGTATGGAAAATCATGGTAATGTAGAGGTGTTTCGAGGTCTATTTCAATATCGGAGACATGGACATCAAGTTCTTTCTCAGATTGTGGTCCGTCCAAATCATAAAGCCAGTTACGGCGGTTGTGCACACTAGTACGCTCATGGTCAGGCAATGTAAAGTGAGGAACAACTTCGTTATTGATCAGGAGTTAAAATGGGGGTGGTATGAGATTTCCTATTAATCCTCTGTTGAAACAGAAGGTGATGTTCATGGGCCTATATCCTCCTAAAGGGTTTACTCGAGAGAGACGTGTCCTAAATCCCATGGCTTCAGCAATTTTGGTCACTAGGCCACCTATTAGAATGGGACCATGATCAGCTTGAGCAATCCTAAGGAGGTTATCAAGCATAAAGGTAGCCCCATTAACAGGTCGAGATTGAAACACACAAAACAGGATAAAGAGCTAATCTCTGGACACTAGGGTATCATTAGCAGATTTTCCAAAAAGGGTAAAGGCTAAGATCATATGGAAATATCTGATGGTCGGGTTATGAATATCAGTGGACACCATAGGGTGCGGGTCATGATGTGGTCGTCCCGAAATACTACCCCAGAAAAAGTTAAGTTCATTTTCCATAAGCAAATCTTCTTGTGCCATAGAGAAAACGTCAGGGCCATTGGGGAAACCCAACAGTTCCGCGATTTCTCGGTTGTTAAAACGGCAAGTGTATCCAAACAGCCTGAAGGTTATCCTACCCTTATTAAATCCCATGCCACAATTAGGGTCATAGGCCAGTGAGCTCAAAAATTCAAGAGTTAACCTATGGTAAGTCGAGTGCTTCTTCCTAGCAAAACCCTCCCAACCTATTTGGTTAAACATAAAATCTATGCTATCACCTATGCCTAGAGCAGTCATGGTAGGTCCATGGGCGAATTTGGTTAAAGCCATAGGTCTAAGAGAAAGAGCCTCGTATGCCCTTGGGCAGCGTTCTTGAATATCACAACCATGGTATCTTCATTATCCATCTTTAAAGTTAGTAGGAAGAATGAAATCAGTGGAGAAGGAAGAAGGTAGAAAAAAAGATAAAGTCCTGGAAGCATAAAGTAACACAATCAGCACTGATTTTTAAAATAATTGAAAATACTGCATTTGTTAGTGAAGTAAATTTGGATAACAAAAATAAAAATAAAAATTGAAAATAAAATAAATGATTAAAATAAGGAAAAACAAAGTAATAAACAAAAGAAATTTCGTGGGTTGTCTCCCACGCAACGCTTCATTTAATGTCGGGAGCTCGACACAGTTTATCAAAAATATCAACTTAAGGGCATTGCAGGCATTTCTGCCAGTTTTAGACCAGTCGAAAAATCTCTATTGTCTACGCAATGATAGTGTTTCAAACGTTGCCCATTTACGATAAATGGTTCACTAGATCTACCTTTTATTTCAACTGCACCGCTTAACAGGACTTTAGTTACCTCAAAGGGACCAGACTACCTAGAACGAAGTTTGCCTGGGAAGAATCTAAGTCTAGAATTAAACAGAAGTACAACGTCTCCTACATTAAATTCTTTGCTTGATATACGCTTGTCATGCCATCTTTTTGTTCTCTCTTTGAACATTCGAGCATTCTCGTAAGCGTCTAATCTAAGTTCTTCTAGTTCATGTAAATCTAGAATTCTTTTTCTCCCGCAACGGTATAATTTAAATTAATAGTTTTGATAGCCCAATAGGCCTTATGTTCTATTTCTACCGGCAGGTGACAAGATTGCCATAAACTAGCTTAAATGGCGTGGTTCCTATGGGAGTTTTATAAGCTGTCCTATAAGCCCACAAAGCTTCGTGTAGTTTCAAAGACCAGTCTTTCCTAGAGGTGGCAACGGTCTTTTCTAAGATCTGTTTAATTTCTCTATTTGAGACCTCTACTTGCCCACTCGTTTGGGGGTGGTAACGTGTCGCTACACGGTGTTTGACTCTATATTTTGATAGAAGTTTCTCAAAGATTTTCGAGATAAAGTGGGAACCTCCATCACTGATTACCAGTCTCGGAACACCGAATCTAGGAAAAATTATATTCTTAAAGAGATTATTCACTACTCGTGCGTCATTTGTAGGAGCGGCTACAGCCTCGATCCATTTTGAAACATAATCAACAGCAACGAGTATGTATTTGTTACCAAAAGAAGACGAAAACGGTCCCATGAAGTCTATTCCCCACACGTCAAAGACCTCTACTTCTAAAATGCCCTTTTGAGGCATTTCGTCGCGTCTAGAAATGTTGCCAGTGCGTTGACACCGGTCGCAGTTTATAACCGCGATATGGACATCTTTCCATAGGGTAGGCCAAAAGAGGCCAGCTTGTAAGATCTTAGCACAAGTCTTCGAAGTGCTCGCATGCCCACCATAAGGAGTGGAATGGCAGTGAGAAATTATATCTTCTACTTCATCTTCGGGTACACAACGACGGAAAATACCATCGGCGCCCCTCTTGAAGAGCAGTGGTTCGTCCCAATAATAGTGTTTAAGGTCATGGAAGAATTTTTTCTTTTGTTGGTAGGTCAGATCAGGTGGTAGTACTCCAGCTGCTAGATAGTTAATAAAAGCAGCATACCACAGCAGCGTGGTCTTAGTGTAAACAACTTCTACAACTTCATTGGTTTCTGCATCATTATAAATCATAGATTGTTCAATTGTATTACTCTCCAACTGGCTAAAAGTCTTTCATAAGGTAAATCGTCATTAATAGGTACTTGGTCAGATTGGATGCCTTCCATTCTTGACAGGTGATCAGCTACTACATTTTCAGTGCCTTTCTTGTCTTTGATTTCCAAATCAAATTCTTGTAGGAGCAGAATCCACCTCAGAAGTCTTGGTTTGGCATGTTTTTTACTTAATAGGTACCTAATTGCGGCATGATCGGTATAGATAATTATTTTTGCTCCTACCAGGTAGGAACAAAATTTGTCCAAAGCGAACACGACAACCAAAAGTTCCTTTTTTGTGGCAGCGTAGTTAATTTTTGCAGGATCTAAGGTTCTACTAGCGTAGTAAATTGCATGAAGCTTTTTATCTTTTCTTTGTCCTAAGACTGCACCTACAGCGTAATCACTCGCGTCACACATAATCTCGAATGGTTCATTCCAATCTGGGGGTTGCATAATGGGCGTTGATATTAATGCTTGCTTAAGTGTTCGAAATGCGTCTAAGCATTTGTCATCAAAGACGAATTCAACATCTTTCATCAATAGCTCAGTTAGAGGCTTGGTTATCTTAGAGAAATCTTTAATGAAACGTCGATAAAAACCGGCGTGTCCTAGAAAGCTTCTTATTTCTCTAACGGTTTTAGGCGGTTGGAGATTTTCTATAACTTCGATTTTTGCTTTATCGACTTCAATCCCCTTATTGGATACTATATATCCAAGTACAATTCCTTGTCAGACCATGAAATGACATTTTTCCCAATTGAGCACTAGGTTGACACTTACGCATCGTTCAAGCACCATTTCGAGGTTTGATAGACATCCTTCAAAACTTTCCCCACAGACAGAGAAATCGTCCATAAAGACTTCCATTATACCATCTAAGAAATCAGAGAAGATGGACATCATGCATCTCTGGAATGTTGCAGGTGCGTTGCATAATCTGAACGGCATCCGCCAGTAGGCAAAGGTACCATTGGGACATGTGAAAGTAGTCTTTTCTTGGTCTCAGGATGGATAGGAATTTGGAAAAATCCTGAATATCCATCTAAATAGCAAAAATGGGAGTGTTTAGCCAGACGTTCAAGAATTTGATCTATGAAGGGTAAAGGGAAATGATCTTTACGAGTGGCTTTGTTTAGTTTCCTATAGTCGATACACATTCTCCATCCAGTTTGAGTACGTTGTGCTACGGATTCGCCTTTTTCATTATTGATAATTGTAACACCTCCTTTCTTGGGTACAACGTGAACTGGGCTAACCCATTCACTATCGGATATTGGGTATATGATTCCTGCTTCTAACAACTTCTGCACTTCTCTCTTAACGACATCACTCAGAATGGGATTGATTCTCCTTTGATGTTTTCTAGAGGTTTTACAGTCTTCCTCAAGCATGATGCGATGCATACAGATAGAGGGACTTATTCCTTTTAAATCTGAGATTGTATAGCCTAAGGCAGTTGGGTATTTTCTCAGGACATGTAATAATTTTTCAGTTTCTATTTGTCCTAAATCTGCGTTGACTATAACTGGTCGTTCGAGTTCTGCATCTAGGAATTCATACCTTAGATCTTTGGGTAGTGTTTTCAGTTCTACACCTGGTTTCTTTGGGCAAGGCATAGGGTCAGGAGTAAGTGTGAGACATTCACTTAGATTATTATCTTGGTATTCCCCACGCCAATTATCGTCTTCAAAAATTTGTGGCATTGGAATTTTCAGCACTTCAGAATACGTATTTTGTTGTTTCTCCATTTCTTTAACGCATTCATCGATAACATCTAAGAAACAGCATGAATCCTCTATAGCAGGTGCTTTGAAGAATTGTGAGAGGATAAATTCTACCTTTTCCTCGTCAACCTCAAAAGTTAGTTTTCCTTTTTTCACATCTATGATGGCTCCGGCTGTGGCTAGGAATGGTCTTCCTAAAATAATAGGGATGTTTGAGTCTTCCTTAATGTCCATAATTATGAAATCAGTAGGAATATAGAATTGTCCTATACGTACTGGAACGTTTTCTAGCATACCTAAAGGAAATTTCACTGGACGATCAGCTAGTTATACGGACATTTTTGTTGGTCTCAATTCTCCCATGTTGAGCCTTTTATAAATAGATAAGGGCATTAAGCTAATACTGGCTCCTAAGTCGCACAGGGCTTTGCCTATGACAAACTTTCCAATCACACATGGTATAGAAAAACTACCAGGGTCTTTTAGCTTAGGAGGTATGTTGTTTTGGATTATAGCGCTACACTCTGCAGTAAGCATAACGGTTTCAATATCCTCGAGCTTTTTCTTATTAGATAGAATTTCTTTTAAGAACTTAGCATAGGAGGGCATTTGCGTGATTGCTTCTGTAAAAGGTATTGTAACATTCAATTGTTTCAGAAGTTCAATGAATTTCTTAAATTGCCCTATATTTTTAGATTTAGTGAATCTTTGAGGATACGGGATAGGTGGTTTATAAGGTGGCGGAGGCACATATGGTTCTTCTTTCTCTTCGGCCTCTTTGCCATCATCTTCTTTTTCGATTTCCTTTGGTTCATCTTCCTTTTCAGACTCCTTACTAGGCTTTTGATACATGACTAGATTTTCGATCCTTGGGTCAGTTGGTCCATCTAGTTCTGTTCCACTCCGAAGTGTTATAGCATTTGCATGTCCCTTCGGATTAGGTTGAGGTTGTCCTGGAAAATTACCAGCTAGGGCAGCAGTAACTGCTTGTTGTTGAGCCACTTGTGAGATTTGTGTTTCTAACATTTTGTTGTGAGTGGCTAGAGCGTCAACCTTGTTGGCTAATTGTTTAATTTGCTCACTAGTGTGAACATTTTGGTTAAGGAACTCCTTGTTTTATTGAGCTTGTGCAGCAATGAAGTTCTCCATCATTATTTCAAGGTTAGACTTTCTAGGAACATTAGGAGCAGCTACAACATCCTTTTGATAACCCGGTGGTACAGCAGGTGCTTGTCTAGGAGCATACAAAGCGTTGTTGTTTTTGTATGAAAGGTTCAGATGGTTTTTCCAACCTGGGTTGTAGGTGTTTGAGTACGGGTTTCCTTGCGTATAATTCACTTGGTCCGTGGAAACTCCTGTTAAAATTTGATATTCAGGGGCAGCATGCCCAGGAACTCTGCATAACTCGCAATTTGGAGCTACGGCAGCCACAATGGCTGTAGGTGTCAGGGTCAAACTTTCAACCTTTTGAGTAAGATCATCTACCTTAGCATTTACTTGGTCAAGGCCACTTATCTCGTACATACCGCCTTTCGTTGGAGGTTTCTCCATGAAGGTTCTTTCACTTCCCCACTGATAGTGATTTTGAGCCATACTTTCGATAAGTGCATGAGCCTCAGCGTAGGGTTTATCCATTAGTGTGCCACTCGTGGCAGCGTCTATTGTCATTCTTGTGTTATACAATAGACCATTGTAAAAGGTATGGATGATCAACCACTCTTCTAGACCATGATGTGGACAAAGCCTCGTCATGTCCTTGTATCTTTCCCATGCTTCGAAAAGATATTCGTTGTCCTTTTGTTTGAATCCATTAATTTGGGCTCTTAGCATATCTGTCTTTCTTGGTGGGAAATATCGTGCTAAGAATACCTTCTTCAACTCATCCCAGGTAGTGATAGAGTTGGACGGTAAAGACTCTAGCTCTATCTCTTAATGAGAAAGGGAAACGCGTAGTTTTATTGCTTCGGGGCTGAAACCATTTTCTTTCACTGTGTCTGCATATTGCAAGAACACTGACAAATGTAAGTTCGGGTCCTCCGTGGGACCACCAGAAAATTGGTTCTGTTGTACAGCTGACAACAACAAAGGTTTTAGCTCAAAGTTATTTGCCTCGATGGTAGGGGCAGCGATGCTGTTATGTGGTTCAGCTTGCGAAGGAATGGCATAGTACTTAAGAGGACGGTTCTGAGGTCCTTCGGCCATGTCTGGTTCAGTTTTAGGTTTAGATTCAGATTCAGATTTAGATTCTGAGTCAGGAAAAGGTCTTTTGTGTTCTAAATAGTATTCTCTATTTCGTAGTCTTACGCTAAGAAGACGCTCAGGTTCGTCTGTCGGCTGCGTTAGGTCTTCGCCTTTTGAGCGAGTACTTGCAATACAACCGGAAAATTAGGGAATTTGTTGCCTTAGTCTATACGGCGCAACAAAGGAATCGCACTATTGACTAAATCAGTCCCTGGCAACGGCGCCAAAAACTTGATCGCGACTTTATGAGTCTATCGGGGTTACTAATTGCAAGTGCACAATCTAATCGCGTAGTTTTAAAAGATATCGAACCCACAAGGACTGATAATCAAACTAATGTTATCGTATTGTTACTATGTTTAGCTAAGGCTGATGATTTTATAGGTTAAGGTGCAAACGGGAAACTAATGGTAAACTAGAATTTAGATTCAAATAAAATATAATGGAATATCAGTACGTAACTCGTCTACCATCGGGGATTCAACAAATCATCGGCGTATAAATAAGTCAAAGTATTCTTCAGTAGAAAATATTAATTTAAAAGTCTTTACCTCACACTCTCGTGTTTATTGACTCTGACTATACTCCTAAATCAGAATGTTTGCTCTCGCTAAGCCATTTGAATTTAAAAGTACTTTTTGAAAACTAACAAGTCCTAATTGATTTTAAAGTGCTCTCGCTGAGTTTAAAATCATTGTCCAATTTCAACTATCCGGTTAAAATCTCAAACTCTCATTGTATTGATCGTAACCTTCGTTACCTTTTTACTCTCGTAACAAAAGTCCATTTAATTTAAGTAACTGAAACCAGAGAAATAAATTGTCAATAGTTAGCCACGACCGATCGAATCCCTTTCCGATCGACTTAATTACATACCGATATAAACGGTTTAGCCGGACATTTTAATTAGTACAGACATACACAAACAAAAGCAGTAAAACATTAACTCATGCATGGTATTTAAAATTAAAGGCAATTCTATTAATTAAAAAACTGGAAAACAATTTGAATCTTGAAGTTTAACAATCCTTCACAGGTCGGCAGGATTTGCTTGCTCGAACAATGAAAACGAAAACAAATGAAAATCTAACTAAAGTGCAATAGCCCCCCGGTGTAGGAAACTCTTGCTATTTGGGTGATTCGAAGGTAGAATGGGAAAGCAAAAGAAATTCAAAGCTCTAAACTCCAGAAAAAATGTCGTAAGCTAGAGATATCTCCAAATGTTCCTAACTGCCTCCCTTTTATAGTGTTAAGCAGTTGTCGTGAAAGAGAGAAAAAAATCTCAAGGAGGATGTTACTGGCCGGAAATATATGAGTCACTTCCTTGAATATTTCCTTGACTGGTTGAACGTTGGATCGTGGGTTAAATTGACACTGATAACCGTTGAGTGGTCCACGTAATTTAAATTATATTCTGAGGAAAACATCTGTGCCGGTCGCCATAGTCTTTGTGACGAGGGTCATACTAAGGATGCGTTATGGTCGCCACAGGCCTTGTGATGGTGTCCATGCTCTTTGAGTGCAGAAACTTAATTTTTCTGTCAACTCTCTTCTTTTCTTCTCTTTTCTTCCCTATTCTTCCTTCTTTTCTCATGCAGGTTGATTGAGATAAAATACCTGAAAATGAACTTGAACACTTGTAAATAAAACGTGAATAAACGAAAACGATGAAATAATTTAATGTAAATCAAGGCAAATATGTGATGTAATGTCGTATTATCAGTTGCTTCAACGACACCATTCATCTTGGGCCGATATGGTGAAGAGTTGTGATGCTCGGTCTTAAATTCTTGACACAACTCCTTCATCATCTTGTTGTTAAGGTTGCTTGCATTATCAGTGATAATGTTGCTAGGAATGCCATAACGACATATTATCTCTTTCTTGATAAATCTGGCAACCACTTGTCGTGTAACGTTTGCATAGGAAGCAACTTCAACCCACTTGGTGAAGTAGTCGATAACAACTAGAATGAATCGATGATCATTGGAAGCCTTCGGTTCAATCATTCCAATCATATCTATACCCCATATGGAGAATGGCCAAGGTGAAGTCAGAATGTTCACTGGAGTTGGGGGCACATGGATCTTGTCTCCGTAGATTTGGCACTTGTGACATCTTTTGGCAAAGTTGTAACAATCTACCTCCATCGTTGTCCAGTAATATCCAGCCCGAAGGATCTTCTTGGCCATAGCAGGACCTTTAGCATGTACACCCTCGCAGCCCTCATGTATGGACCTTATGATCGCGTGTGCTTCGTGTCTATCCACGCATCTGAGCAACACGGAATCATTATTCCTATTGTACAGTACACCACCACTTAAGAAGAACTTGGCGCAGAGCCGCCTAAGAGCTTTCTTGTCAGTGATAGTAATACCCTCGGGATATTCCTGTTTTTTTAGATACCTCTTGATGTCATAGAACCAAGGTTTGTCATCAGACTCGTCCTCGATTGCTAAACAGTGTGCTGGTTCATTCAAATGATCAATGCGGATATGAGGAGCTTCATTTTTCCACTTGACCTTGAACATGGATGCTAAAGTTGCAAGAGCATCAGCTAATTGATTTTCCTATCTGGGAATATGATGAAAAGTGATCTCATCAAAGTAAGGAATCAATTTCCCTATCTGTTGTTGGTACGGAACCAGTTTGGAATCCTGAGTCACAAAGTTCCCTCTGACTTGGCCAATAACCAAAGCAGAATCTCCATAGACCTCGAGAATCTTGATTCTCATATCAATTTCCGCTTCGATACCGTAGATACATGCTTCGTATTCAGCCATATTGTTGGTGCATGCGAAGCATAATCTGGCAGTGAAGGGAAGGTGAAAACCTGTTGGAGAGATGAGGATAGCACCGATTCCACGACCTTTAGAATTAGAGGCACCATCAAACACGAGCGTCCATCGCTCCCCTGGTTCGGGTCCTATGTCAGGGTCTGGAGTCTCATAGTCTCTGATAAATAGAACATCCTCATCGGGAAAGTCAAACTTCATTTGTTGATAACCCTCTACAGGTTGATGAGCAAGGTAGTCAGACAAGACGCTCCCTTTTATTGCTTTCTGGGTAACATGTTGGATATCATACTCAGTTAACAGCATCTGCCACCGAGCAATCCTTTCAGAGACAGCAGGCTTTTCAAACATGTACTTTATCAGATCCATTTTGGATATCAATGAAGTAGTATGGCAAATCATGTATTGTCTCAGGCGTCGAGCGGCCCTGACCAGAGCACAACAAGTCTTCTCCAAGAGTGAGTATCTGGTCTCACAATCAGTGAACTTCTTACTCAGATAGTAAATTGCATGTTCTTTTCTGCCAGTGTCATCATGTTGACCCAATACACATCAGATTGATTCATCGAGAATGGTGAGATACATGATTAAAGGCCTACCAGGAACTGGCAGTACTAAGATCGGTGGTTCTTGCAAGTATTGTTTTATTTTTTCAAATGCTTCCTAACAATCATTATTTTATTCAACCGATTGATTTTTCCTTAGTAATTTGAACATCGGTTCACAGGTAGCCTTCAGGTGAGAAATGAATCTTGAGATGTAATTAAGTCTGCCCAGAAATCCACGGACTTCTTTTTTTATTTTGGGAGGCGGCATGTTCTGAATTTCCCGAACCTTATCAGAATCAACTTCAATGCCCTTATGACTTACAATAAAGCCCAACAATTTACCAGATCGAACTCCGAAGGTACACTTCGCAGGATTCAACTACAATATAAACTTTCGGAGTCTGTCAAAAAGTTTCTTGAGATGGACCAGGTGATCATCTTCAGTTTTGGATTTGGTAATCATATCGTCCACGTAAACCTCAATCTCTTTATGGATCATATATCGTGAAAGAGGGTTATCATGGCACGTTGGTATGTTGCCCCTGCATTCTTTAGACCGAATGGCATGACTTTGTAGCAATATGTACCCCAAGGCATGATGAAAGTAATCTTCTCCATATCAGCTGGGGACATCTTGATCTGATTATATCCTGAGAAGCCGTCCATAAACGAAAATACAGAGAACTGTGCCGTGTTGTCTACCAAGACATCAATATGCGGCAGGGGAAAATTATCCTTCGGGCTTGCCTTGTTGAGATCTCGATAATCCACACACATTCTGACTTTCCCATCTTTCTTAGGAACTGGGACGATGTTGGCAATCCATTCAGGATATTCGGAAGTGGCTAGGAACCCAGCATCAAGCTGCTTCTTTACCTTTTCTCTGATTTTGAGTGCCATGTCGGGTCTAGTCCTTCTGAGTTTCTGCTTGACAGGAGGACATCTGGGCTTTAGTGGCAAGTGATGTTCAACGATGTTGGTATCCAACCCATGCATATCTTGATAAGACCAGGCGAAGATATCAACATACTCTTTCAATAACTTGAAAAACTCGGAGTGTACATGCTTAGCGAGGGGCGCACCAACCTTGACTTCTCTTCTGACTTCATCAGTACCAAGATTGACAACTTCCACGGGCTCTTTGTGCGGCTGAATCTCTTTATGCTCATGCTCAAGGAGCCTTGCTAGTTCAGCCGGTAATTCACAATCTTCCTCACCATCTTCTCCGGCTTGGTTAATTGGAATCCCATAATTACAATGGATGTTTGCCATGTTGTTATCAATGCTTTTATTAGTTCTGCATGTTTATGAATATGTTTAGAATGAGTTATTTGAAAAGTGAAAAGGTAAAAGAAACTTTTGCCATTTGTTTGTGAAAAATAAAATAAAGAAAGAAAATAGAGCATGATTTTGAATGCAAAAACTTTTATTTATTGATCACATAATATTGCAAAAGCGTGAGGCCCTTTACAAGCTATCCACTCGTCTTGGGCGAGGACGAGGGAATGAGAAAATAAAATGCATTACATGTTATATGGGAAAACCACAGGAATCACGGTAGATGTCCAATTGTTGAGCTTGAAACCCGGCAGGAACTTGCGCACAAAGCTTGAGATCTGATTGCTAGGACCAGCATCATCAATAGCTGCCACGATGTCACCATTCTGGAAACCCGCGCTACTGAACTGGATTGGACTGTAATGATTCTGACCACGAGACCGTTGACTCGGACGATAACCCAAACCAAAACGATTATGCTTTTCAACCACCTCAATCACATGCCCCCAGTCTGGCAAGGAACCTCTCTCGACGGTTTCTTTAGCACTCTTAGCAGATGCTAAAGTCATTTGTGGTGATCTACTTTGACTAGTTGAAGTAGAGCTAACATCTTCGAATTCGAGACACTGCAATGGCACCTCAGTTATTCCTTCCTCGGTCTCGACATATCGGAAAGATGATAACTCACTTACAATCAGATCCTTTTCACCACAGACGATAACCAGCTGATCTTCGAACATGAATTTCAACTTCTGATGTAAAGTGGAAGTAACTGCCCCTGCGGCGTGGATCCACGGACGAACCAGTAGGAAACTATATGCAGGATTGATATCCATCACCTGGAAAGTAATGGTGAACAAATGCGGCCCAACTTTGATGGGTAAATCCACTTCTCCCATGACCTGCCTTTGAGAACCGTCAAAGGCTCTGGCAACTAAGGCGCTTGGTCTCATCTCATTTCCTTCCACCAGTAATTGACTCAATGTGCCCTTAGGCATCACATTGAGGGAAGAACCGGTATCCACTAGAACACGAGATAACAGAATGTTTGTACAAGTTACGGAAATATGCAGTGCCTTGTTGTGGGCAGCTCCTTCAGGAGGCAATTCTGATTCATTAAAGCTCAAGTATCGACTTGCGGTTATGTTAGCCACTACATCATCAAACTCGACAACAGATATATCATGCATAACATGAGCAGTGTTCAAAACCTTCAACAAAGCTTATCTGTGCACGGGCGAGCTCATGAGTAAGGACAAGATTGAGATCCTCGAGGGAGTCTGCCCCAGCTGATCCACAATTTTAAATTCACTCTTCTTGATCAACTTTAGAAACTCTTGATCATCAAGTGTTTCATTGTTCTTTGAAACATCCTCAAATGGAATAGTCGGCACTGGAATTGCGGTAAAAGATGTCCCTTGTTGAACAACAGGGGTTGCAGGTGCAGGCGTCTCCTTGGGAGGAACAACAGTTGGAACTTATACAGGCTTTGTAGTGACTTTTGGAGCGAACACCCGTCCACTACGAGTCATACCTCCAATGGCTGTAATATTTACAATCTCATATTCGGTAAACCTTATCTCTTGACCTCCAGAAAACACGGTCGACCCATATCTCCAAGGTACCTCCTTAGAATTTTGATACGGAAATGGTTTTGGTGGACAAACAACAATAGGTTATACTTTTTTCTGCTTAGGAGATTCCACGGGAACCTTCCTATAGACGATGGTGAACGGCTCAATAGTAGCAACCTCTTCGACAGGCTTAGCTCTGGCAAACTGGACCTCACCTCGGTTCATCAAAATCTGGACATAACCTTTTAGTATTCGACACTGGTTAGGATTATCGTCACAAATCTGACACTTACCATGCAACCCTTTCAATAGCCCATGTTCATTCAATCTCTTGAAAACCACAGTCATTAGAGTCTTTACCTCGTCAATATCCATGATCAATTCAGCCCTTGAACTATCCTCAATCATGTTCACTACAGGTCCACTGTGATTGGGCAACGGATTGTGCTGAATGTTTGGACCTTCCTCAGCAAAAGT
Source organism: Lathyrus tuberosus (assembly GCA_022829125.1). NCBI lineage: Eukaryota > Viridiplantae > Streptophyta > Magnoliopsida > Fabales > Fabaceae > Lathyrus > Lathyrus tuberosus. The sequence continues at coordinate 9,132,158 of JALAZF010000031.1, forward strand.
CAAAATCTTTCGGTCAATGAGCTCTTGAACCTTGGTTTTGAATACAAAACAATCTTCAGTCGCATGTTTTATATATCCAGCATGATAGGCACAAGATGCGTTCGGATTGTTCTTCGGACCAAATGGAGGAATTGCAGGCGCAATCTCTTTGGGAACAATTGCTCCTTGATGAACCAAATAAGGGAACAACTCAGTATACGACACCTGAATTCTGTCAAAGTTTGGACGCTTACGATTCCCTTGATTGTTGTTGTTTTGAAGGTTCTGATTCTGTTGATTTTTGTTATTCTGTTGATTATGTTATTGCTGATTCTGAGCATTTTGAATTGGTTGTTGCGGATGATACTGATATGGAAGTTATTGATATTGTACAGTAGCAATGTACGGATACAGATAGTATGTCATGAGAGCCATGAGAGCTTGATACTGAGGAGAAACTTGAGCTGTCACAGTGTTGGCTTCACCTTCTTTCTTCTTTGACTGACTGTTTTGAGACTTTCTAGTAGTTGGCCGCTGGGAAGCAGCTCCAGGGATCTTTCCAGTCTTCAACCCGTTCTCAATCCATTCACCAATGGTTACAACATCAGCAAAGTTCGATGAAGAGCTACTTACCATTTTCTCATAATACGATCCTTGCAATGTACCCATAAAGATGTCAACCAGCTCATTGTCAGAGAGAGCAGGTCGTACACGAGATGCCATCTCACGCCATCTTTGTGCATACTCTTTGAACGTTTTAGTTGAGCGCTGGGACTGATTCTGCAACTGCAATCTAGTTGGTGCCAGATCAAGATTGTATTTGTATTGCTTCAAGAACGCCTTAGACAGATCCCTCCAAGTACGGATTTTGCTGCGCTCCAAGCCCATGTACGAATCCAACGAAGCATCAGACAAGCTATATTGAAAACAATGAACTAGCAATTCATCATTATCAGTATAGGATGCCATCTTCCTACAGTACATAGTAATGTGACTACGCGGGCAACTCAAACCTTTATACTTCGGAAGCTCAAATATCTTGAATTTCTGCGGCAATACAACATTCGGAACCAGACATAAGTCCTTGGCCTCCAAGCCAAAAGCAGAAAACCCTTCAATAGCTCTGATACGGTCTTCCAACACCTTATAGTCAGTAGGTCTATTCTGATTAGTGGGCCTGACAAGAATATGAGGATTTGGCAGCTGAGATGCGGCTGAAGCGTGTACTTGTGGAGTAGCAAACTGAGAAGGATATACCAAACCCAGATTAACCATCTGACCAGCATTCTGACCCATATGAACACCAAATGGATAATTTAGAGGCGGTACCACAGTAGCTGAGGAAGATGCCCCAGGATAGAACATCCCAGGATGAACATTCTGGACAACAGTTTGAGCAACTTGAGAAGAAACCGGAACATGGATAGGAGGACCCCTATACACATGCTCTTCTTCATCAGTAATTCCAATGTCAACTGACCTAGGAGTCTGACGAGTCTGAACATGAAGATTCTCATGATCATCACTCACCACTGGAGGTGGAACCAAAGTAGACATACCCCACGGATATGCAGCAGCAATCCCATTAGGCATGGGCACAACATAAGGCTAATATGGTACAAAGGCACTATTGTTTGTAATCTGAGGAGTGTAATTCGGAGGCAAGCCCCAAGGAAAACTAGCAGGAATCTGGTTCAAACCGGACTGAGGATTCGAAGGATGAACAGCAGGCTGCTTCACAGGCTCAACTGGCACTTCAACCGCAGCGGGAGAAGGAACAACAACAGCAGGAGAAGTAGTCATAACCGGAGTGACAACCGTTGCATCAGTGACAGTCGCAACAACAGCGACAGCAGCGGCAACATCCCTCTGAGCATGAAGGAGTTCCATGATTACATCCATGTTAGTCTGAAACTGATCCATCCGACCTTGGAATTGAGCCAGGGTTTCCTTGTAAGCAGCATTCTCAGCTTCGAAGTCAACCATGATTCTGGATTTGCTTGATCGAGTGAAATACCAATGTCGAGTCGTCATCTTGCTACAAAGAAGGCAGACAAGGATGAGCAACAGTTTCGGATGAAGGTCCGTGCATATGTGTGCAAATGAATGTATGATATGCATGCAAAAATAAAGTTTTAAATTCCAGGAATTCTTAAACTTATCTTTGTTGACAATAATCATAAAGCATATAAGTAAAGGTGCGAAGGATAAAATTGGCAAGCAACTTCATTCATTCATTCAACAATAAAGGCAAGAAGTACAAGTCGAGTACAAGTCAAATATCTGCCTTTTGGGCTACAACAAAATCCCCACGGATCCTATCAAATACCACCCTACAAATAGACAAAAAGTGGAAAACAGCCCAAGGCAGCCGGTGTGGCAATACATCATCATATGCATCTCTCAACAACCCTGGTAAGTCCTCCAATGCATGCTCAACAAATCTGGCTAGACGGTCGTGCCTCTCACTCTAATACTTTGCATCCTTCATGAGGTTACGCAGCAAATAATGGTTAGGTCCCTGAAGCATATCCTGAAGAAAGGCCTCTTTCTGATCCAGGAGGTTCTATAGATGACAGATTTGATGCTCCCAATGAGTGCTCTCTGTGTTGAGCTGACTAATTTGTTCTTTGCTCTGATGTGCTTGATCTTACAGCTTCTGAATCTCACCGAGGACTTGGTCAAACTGGGTTTGACACTGAGAATGGTCCTTTGCTAACTGATTAGCACGGTCTTGCTCACTTTGCCACTTTGGCTTGAACTCAGATAACTTCTCTCGAAGCTCTTCAAGTTGCTTTTTATAGCTCAACTCATCTTTGTAGGCTTGATAATGGGCATCAGCAAGTTGTCTTTTCTTTGAAGCAAGTCCCTCATAGGTACTCTTCAAAGCATCACCCACCTTCCTTCGCTTGTTCTATTCAACCTCCACCTCTTTGAGCATGCACTCGTGCTTCTGATGGAGCTCAATCTGTAATCTATCCTTCTCGGAAGTGACTCTACCAAGGTTGAGACGAAGATCAGCGTTCTCCTTCTTCAACTTCTCAATGGTCAGTTTGAGTTGATCGACTTCAGACGGAGGAACAATGGCAAGTTCAGGAGGCTTGGCGCTCATGGAAGGCACGAAAGAAAATGGCAACAAGATCTCTCTGACGCGCTGTTTGACCCAAAGTGTGTAAGCTTCCTTGGCTACGCAATTCTTCTTACCCAAATCGGCTCTACCCTCAAGATGAATATGAGTCCAAGAGGCACTAAACCTCTTCAGCAAACCCATGTCATCAACCCCTTCATGAAAGATGAACTCATCCACTACTTCAGGATCTGGCTTGGCAACCATAGGGTATCCCAACTGTCGGATGGCCATTCTCGGATTGTGTTAATTCTGCCCTTTGTACCCAAGAGAGGCACATTAGAGAATTTCCCACAATGAAGAATGATCATAGTGTCATCGAAGACTCGAGAATACCAGGAAATGTCATCAGCAGTGAGAGACATGATTCGTTGAGACCACTTGAGATTACCCTTATTCTCAACAAAAGGACCCTTTGTGGAAGGTGAGACATGAACCATCGGTACAGCAGAGGAGCACAACAGACAATGATTCCCTTCTTCTTTTCATTCCTGGAATGAATAGAATGGCAGGTATCAGCAAGAAGTGTCGGAACAGGGTTCTTGGACAAGAATATGCTAATGGCAGCCTGATCTACGAAATCCTCCATGTTCAGAAACAAGACAATCCCATACACCAGTAGAGCAAGAACGACGTTGAAAGCCTTCCAGTTTCCATCCTTAGCAAAAGAAGTGCATTGTCAACCAAGAACTTCGAAGCAACCCCTCAAATTCCTTTCCCTTTGGTATTGAGATTATCCTCCACATCCTTCTTACTAATGCAAAGCGCCTCAGCAATAAGGGGAAGCTTCAGACAACCACTAGTGTAAACATAAGGAACCTGCTTCTTGATCTCAACCCCCAGAATATAAGCATACTCCTCAAGTGTAGGTGCTTACTGATAATCCTAAAATGTGAAGCACCTATACGGAGGATCATAGAACTGAACCAGAGTATGAATAATAGTGATGTTGACTTCAGTGTTGAGGATGGAAAACAGATTACCATAAGTATCTATGAAAACCCCTATGTGATCTCCAACCAACAAAGATGCCAAACCTCTAAAAATACCCAGCTTAGGCTCCACAAACTTGTAACTGAAGATGCCTCGACAACCAGTACTCATCTCTATGATAATGCCAACAAAGAATAAGTCCTTGAATACCTGCACATGCAAAAATTAATTTACATGATGATATGATATCCAACACAACAACAAGAAGCCAACACTGTCTGAATAATCAAATCTGAACAATCTGGATATCTGCATATAACTCTTTGTCGGAGCAACATAATCTGATGTGTCGGTGAAGAATCTGATGTGTGTGAGAGAACAAAGGTATGAAGTGGCTTGTTTTCCTGCAAAAACCCACCCCCCTCACAGGTGTGATCTAGACACAACAAGGTGGTCCCTAGAAAGGTCGCCTAAACCTTAGGACTCAGAGTGAAAATCCCCCGCCGTAGTGAATTCTCACAGGACGGAAGTATTCTCAAGCGAATCACGATCTGGGGTGTGGCTCTCATGATAACCCAACGCGCAAACCGCAGGCCCACGATTATCCACGTCACGTTCTAGCCTATGTGTATACTAAGCCCGGTGTTAGGACTTTTCTCTCCAATAATATCTACCCATCCCAACAACAGTAGAAAATACAGCAGATATCCAAGCAGTAAAGAAACGCAGTAAATAAACATAAAGCCTAAGATAAAGCAAGTAGAGCGCAAAAGATAAACACCCAAGCAAGCAAGAAAGCAAACAAAACTAGGCGAGACCCCAACTTGCAAGCAAGAAACTCCCCAGCAGAGTCGCCAGCTGAAGATGGCTGGTTTATACCCGAGTGAATCGCACACTCAAAGATAACACAGAGTCGCCACCAAACTTTATTTTGTCCCGAAGGACAGGGAAAATATCGATAAAACCCAAGGGGAAGAGAAATGGGAACGGGGGTCGGTTATGCAAAAGGAAGGTACTAGCACCTAACGTATTCGTCGTACTTAACGGGAACCATTTCGCTTGATTCTAGGCTTGGATGGGTTATCTATCTAAAGGCTTCTAGCTAAAAGAAGAGGAGAGAGAAGAAAAGGGAGAAAGAAAAGAAAGAAAGAAAGTGCTCGCGGAGGATTGGGGCCCTCGTGCCTACGTACCCTCATAATGCAATGAGGAAATCAGAGCGTCGTAGTCCATGGAACCAAGGGACAGAGAGAAAGGGAAGAAGGGGAGAAGGAAGGAAGTGTGCTCGCCAAGATCATCGCGATCTCGTGCCTACGTATAATACATTCGGATGAATGCAGAATCAGAGCTTCCGTAGTTCGTGGAACTAAGACGGAAAAAAAACAAGGGAAAAGAGAGAAAGTGGTGTCAAAACCAAGAAAATAAAAGAGCAAAAGGAATAACAGAGACTCCACTGGGGAGGAAAGAGAGTAAAGTGACAATACTAGGGAATAGAGGGTAGTGACCCTACTGGGGATTAACAGAAAAAGTGTTCGGTATGTTAACTGACTGGCAGTGGTTAACCGAAGCAAAAGAGATAAACAAATCTGGTGTGGGTAAGAAATCGGTGTCAACAGACAAACTGTGATGAACCAAAAGGAGAGAGTACTGAACCAAGAGAATGTGTTTGACTCTAAGGGGATTTTGGTGTATTAACTGGTAAATAGTGGTTAACTGAAGAAAGAAAAGATTGCAACTCTGTGGGGATAGAGAAGCATTGGTTTTAACAGAAAACTGTGATTAACCAAAAGAAAAGGGTGTGGAACCAAGAGAAGGTTGTGACCCAAAAAAAGGGGTGTTGGTATTGACTGAATAAACTGTAATTGACCAGCAAAAAAGGTATTGAACCAAGGGAGGTTGCTAACCGTTGAAGATTCGGTGTTAACAGAAAAGAACTGTGATTAACCGAAAAGAAAAGCTGGTGATTAACCAAGAGAAGGGGATTAACTCGAAGAGGTTCAATATTTTAACAGATAGACTGTGGTTAACTGAAGAAAAGAGTGATTAACCAAAAGAAGGTGATTAACCCGAAAAGGTGCTCAGTATTTTAACAGATAGACTGTGGTTAACTGAAGAGATGGGTGATTAACCAAAATAAGGTGATTAACACAAGAGTGCAAGTATTCGAACCAAGAGGAGGTTGCCAACTGCTGAGGATTTACGGTTTTAACAGACAGACTGTGATTACCCGCAGAAAAGAGATTGAGATCCCTCAAGGGAATCAAAAGGAAATGATTGAACACAAAAGAGAAGGTAAAGTGTTGTAACAAAGAGAGTTTGCTAGCACAAGAACAATGATCTTAACCAAGAAGGATGGTGATTGATCAAAAGGATAGATTGAAAGAGATGGGAGTGATAAAAAATCGACTCTACTGGGGAAGAAGATACGCTACAGTCTGGAGATAGAGGTGACTAAGCCAAGCACAGGGTCATTCGTCCCCTACCTGAAGTAGTCAAAATGAGAGTAGGAATTATCCCTTCTCATTCCTTCTCTAACACACAGAGTGTAGTGTAGAAATTGAAACAGACAGTAATACAACTCCAAGTTGTACAGTGCTCTAGTGTCGCGCATTGGACGTCGTATGAATCATCAACTCTGCGGGGGGAAAGAGAGAAAAAGATCTAAAGGAAGCCTAAAGAGAGGGAAAGGGAAGGACCAACTAATCGAAACATGGTTTCGATTAATTAATCAAGGGGAAACTATGCTAATAACTTTCCAAAGAGAATGGAAAATCATTAAAGCATAAGGTGTGAATTGATTATACAAGATTAAGCTCATCCATGAAGAATGAACCTAATGCAAAACAAAGAAAGGGAGTACAAAACAGTGCCAAATGATCAACAAATATGCAACACAAAGCCATGTTAGGTGATCAAAGAGAAATGCAAGAATGATTATATTCACATGATGCAAAAAAATATGAACACATTGAATAATCGAAAAGTGCATCGAAATTTCATGAACATGCTTCAATCAAATGTTAAATGATGCTAAAAACATCCATAAAAATCAAGTAGATCAATCCATGGAAGTTAGAAGAAGAAAGCATGGCAAACACACTTGAAAAAAACAAGAAATTGGCCATTATGTACAGTGGTAACCGTTTATAGCATATGTGCTAACCGGTTACCTGCTTGAAAACCTGCGCTTTTAGTGAAAAAATGCACTGAGTAACTGGTTACAGCATATGTGCTAACCGGTTACTTGCTTGAAAACCTGCATTTTTAGTGAAAAAAGCATTGAGTAACCGGTTACAGCATATGTGCTAACCGGTTACCACTGTAACAGGGGCAAAAGTAACAGCAAAAACAGCTTTTCAAAAGTGATTTGCAACACTTAATCACTTATGCCAATCATCACATGCTAGGAAATGAATTTGTGCACGAAAATTGAACTTGAAAACATCAAATAAGCAGTGATAGAATCAATTGACACATCAAGATCATGGATCAAACAATGCAAAATCAATCCACACACAAAAATTATCGACTACATCACGAATGATGCGAAAATGCTCGAAACAGTAAAATTAGTGAGATCCATCAACCTACAAGCCAGAGATTTGGCTTGGTGAATGTTGCAAAGTGATCTTGATGCAGAAAATCAAAGAAAACCAGAGGAATCTTCAATTCGTAGACGAAACGTATCAAAACCGAGCAAAATAGGTCGAAACTCTGAAATACGAATTCGAACCGTTGAATGTTGAAGCAAATACTTGAGATTAATCTACAGGCTAAAATAACTCCAGAAATCCAAGTAGAATTGCAAGATTGATGGAGTTTAAGCTCAAGAAATAATAACTTTCAATGTGAAAAGTGATTATCCTTCAAGAATTAAGAGCTTTTGGTGAGGTTTTGGAAAGAAAATTAAGATGAAGATGTAGAAGTTGCAGAAAATGGGGAGAGAAATAAGAGAGAATTGAGAGTGAAATGTGAGAAATTTGAGAAATAATTGAGGGTCCTTGAAAAATGAGTGAAGCATTGTTTATATAGACTTTTGTTTTGGAATGTGAGAGGTTTGGAGCTAGCTTTGGACTTAGCTTTGGGTTTGGAACTAGGCTAGGAGTTAGTTACACTTAACTCACCGAGTCAAGATGGTTAACTCGGTTAGTTAGGATCAACTCAGTAACAATCCCAATGTGAACTCCAACATCCAAAGGTTGACATGCTTGCAAAACAAGGAACATGGTGCACTTAATTTAGAGTGAAGCATTAGAGTAAATGCACTTGGATTGAATTGAATAGTCTTGAAATGTTTAGAGATGTCTAGAATGTTCCACATGCTGCTAGAATCAAGTAGAACCAAAGACCAAAGAGTGTGCAAGGTGCTGTCCCAAAAAATGCAGCAGAAACTGAAATTTTGCACAGAGTAACCGGTTACAGCATATGTGCTAACCGGTTACTTGCTTGGAAAACTGCATTTTTTTGGAGAAAAATGCACAGAGTCACCGGTTACAGCATATGTGCTAACCGGTTACTTCAGCCAAACTTCCACAAATTTGCCAAAAAATGATGATGAAGTCCCGATTTCGATTTTCCACCTCTTGTCTTGATGAATAAACATGGAAACCTTTATTTTGAGCTTGTCTTGGTGATGAAATAATCTTAAGAGGATGCAATTAATCGGGCTTAAAAACCTAAAAATTCCTACAATAAGAAACACAAAAAGAAAAGTGTGAATTCATATGCTAGCGATGCGAGTGCACGTGCTCATACAAAAGGCAAAAGGGAGAGGTCAAATTTCGGGTTACGACACATCTCAGAGGAAGAATTGATTTATTTTCCTTTAATTGGTAGAAGATTCACATGCTTGATAGATATTTAGCAAGTGTACTAAATCTCGTTGCAAGTAATAAAAAATGTTCGTACCCACATGAATTATTTTACTTTAACAAAATAGTTAACATGATATAATAGTAAAATTAAGGGATTATCAAAGTTTGAATTGATATAAATACGAAAATAAAATTGTATAAAATTTATCAGATTAAGGTGGTTATGCTTTGTTTTGAATCCCTTGTATGTCGTTGTTGATGTCGACGTCTGTTTGTCCTAAGTTTATTTATAAACAAATATAACATTTTAACCAAGCCGTTAAACCCAATCCCTTGGTCTATAACTCAATATTCTACACTACAATTCTTTAATACATTAGATCACTTTGAAGTTAAAACAAACAATTTGGATTATTAAACCTTTAGGTCACAACTTATAATTTCTTATTCCTACGGAATTGCTAAGTTGAACACTTAATCTAGTACATAATCACAAAGTTAGGTTCAGTAACTTATGTAATTCTAGGTTCAATATATGAGCTCGCCAACATATACAAAGCAATAAAAACAAGATTTAAATTAATAACAAATATTGATTAATCAAAATATGTAAATAGTACAAAACTTAAACATATAATCCAACAAGTTCATGCGGATTCATCTAAAAATCCCTAATAAAAGGAAATTAACTACCCATATTGAAATAAGAAGTGTGTAAATAGTAAATGAATATCCGGTAAAAATTTGACTTTCGATGATGAAAAATTTCTTTCCGAAGCTTCAATTTAGTCTTTATCACTAAAATTCATGTGCCAAGAAAAAGATCATCTCAAACAATTCATGTTGCCCTTTTATAGAAGTCAAAATGCGTCAAAATATGAGTCCTATTGTGCCACCATACATTTAGATTGTGTCATGATGTCCTGTGCAGTAGTTGGATCGCGTTACAATCCCTTTAAATCGTGGCGCAATCTGCCTTTTTCCAGCATTTTGTTCCACAATATAGACACAAATTTTTCCAAGGACAAAATTTTATTTTTCTTCACACTTTCCTGGTTTTTGATATGTTTTGTATTTCTTTATTTTCTTTACAAAACTAGTGCAAATTGATCTAAAACGTTACTTAAACAACTACAAATGCTTAATAAAATAGCATGATGATAAGATGTTATCATAATCCCAAACTTACTCTTTTACTTGTCCTAAAGGAATCATTCGTAACTGAGATTCTCAACAGAACTTCATACTTACCAAACCAATGATACACACCTTTTCAAGCAGAATCATTATTTCATTTCCTTGCTTCGATCCAAACTAATCCAAAAGGTTTTTCTTCAACTTCATGTGTACTTAACCTGTCGCTCAATCTCACCTTTCACTTATTGTTGAATAAAACATGGTGATCACTCAATCATATACAGTTGTCATCAGGCAATGAATTTTCAAAATATATATAAATTCAATCACTTTCTATTTGAAAACACACTTTTGAGGTCTTACAGAGGTTATTATGTGGCTTATGTTAGAGTGAGATATTTTTTGTCAGTAGGCTTAATTCCTTGGTCTTAAGTACCTGCTGATTTTATATTTGCACACCATCCTTACAATCTTCTTCTTTTTAACTAATGGCTACTAGAACTCTGTATTCTTTCCTTTATCGCTTTTTTCTTTTTTCAGAAGCTTTAAATTTGAACATTATAAGGACTTTTTTATGCATCTATTTCATTCTTTTCTCTTCCTTTTTTTCTCAATTTTAAGATTATAGTATCCCTACTCGAACATAAATTGTTGCTCATTTCAGAAGCAACCCCAAACTTAGCTTTTTGCATGAACTAGAAAAATAAATAATATATCTAACTCCAAGGAGGGTGAAAAGATTACTCTTTATGTCAATTGGCTAATATTAGTGACTAAGTCGCCGAAAAAAGGACTCAGACTCAAAGATTTTAAACAATGGATAAAAATTTATAAGGTACCCTAAGAACGACTCTAAGTTGAAACAAATAACTTTCCTCGACACATAATTAAACAGACAAACAAAAATTCTGGTATAAAGAAAAGTCCAATGGATGGATAAGTATATGGTCACTCATACAAGGAAAGGTAAATAATGGAGTAGTTTGGCTGAAATCTTACTGATTTATATATGGAGATTTAGTACAATTCTGTTGCATATTAACCTTCTTCATAATTCTTCAATCCTCATATGGAACTTTGGTAACAACTGTGCTTTTCTCTTTTCTTTGATTTTTTCCAAATGTCCTTCTTTCTTTCTCTCTCTCTCTCTCTCTCTCTCTATATATATATATATATATATATCCCCTCCTATTTTATCTATTTTTTTAATAGTCATTTGTTAAGAATCATACTAAGAATTAAAGAAAACAACAGAAAACAAACTCATTCATTAAATAAAAAACACGCAGCTTACAAATATGGAAAGCATTGAACTAAAAAAAATTCAAAAGTACATCAAATAACTAAATAAACCTACTAAGATTGTGAAACGCCCAAATCAATAACCATTCTCTAGGAAAAACTGAAAGTGTCGCATGGCATCCATCATTTTATCATATTCTTGATCTTGCCAAGTCTTAGTTGCCTGCATATGAGTTTTCGTGTTCGCCGTAACCCACTCCTTCCTATTAATGTAGTTCTCCAAATATTGCTGACTTACAAATCTATCGCACAAGTTTGGAATAGGCATATGGTTTTGAAACTCATCAAACCAGGCCTGGAAGTTGGGGATGAAACTTGGAGGCTACGTATAAAAGTTAGTGGAAAAGTCAGTTGCCCAACGCACCATGCCCAATGTATGCTCCTCGAGTCTCTGAACCTTGTTGCTAAAAGAATTCAGGAATCTGGTAATTTTGCTGCTGAGCCTAAGGTTGTTGAGTTTCATTCATCCTCTTCGCCCCAAATGAGGCTGCATTGCATGCCTCTGATACCTCAAGGGTTATGGTTTTTGTTGCTTGTCTTTTAAGCTTATGGTTTTTCTATCTTTGTCAGTAAGTCTCCTCATCAATTTCATATTTCTATATTGAGTTTTAGATTCGTATTTTAGCATCTATAAATTAAAGTTTTTGATTATAGCTTAAGCAATATGATTGAAATCAGTCTATAGATTTTTTTAAATCAAGAACTATGCTTGAGAATGATTCAAGTCATGACCATAGTAGAACTTAAAAAATCCTTTGAAATTTTTTGAAAAAGAGATTCTACCTGTGTGATTCAAATCAAACACTTTCTCTGTCACAAATTAGACTCACAAAAAGCTCGGAAATGCATTTCTAGTTTGCATGATTCTAATCACAAGAATGTTTGATTCAAATCACAACACTCTGATTCAAATAACAGGAATGCATAATTCGAATAACATTGAACCAAGAGTTTTCCTGGTTTCTTCTGGAACTTTGATTCGAATCACCCGTTTTTCTAATTCAAATCATGTGACTCTAATAACATGAATGGGTTTCATATAATTTTTGTTTCTTGATTCAAATCACTTGGTTTTATAATTCCAATCACATTTCTTGCTTTTTACATGAATTATACACCATTTTTCTTTCATTTTTGTGTTAGATCTCTAGCACATATAAATACCATTTTCTCTCAAAACCTTCATAATATTAGAAAACATACACTTCCAACATTGATTTGAAAACTCACAACTCACCTGTTCTCTCATATTTTTAAAAGAGTTTGAATCTTTCTTAAACACTTGCATACAATTTAGTTCATCTTCAACCTCATTATTTCTCCATTTTCACATGGATCTAAATGTCATCCTTGAAGATTTGTTATTGTTGAGAAGATTCATTTATTGAAATTAACATTTATTTTAAGATTTCAAAGGTCCGCAAGGTTTGTGATGTTGTGTTTGGTTTATACAATTCCATTAGAAAAGAAGGAGGTTTTTCTCTCCAGGTTCATCTTGGCAGTGCTATATGAAATTCTATAGACATGGTGAGAGTTAATCTCAATCTTTGGACAAACCAATGGTAAAGATACCGGTAAGATCAAGGAGTAATCGGTGCAGAACAAAGACTTTAGAGTAGGTTTGTTGGGGCTGGAAGATTCAAGGCGACTTCGAGTAAAGATTCCGCAAGAATTTAGTTTAGATATTGTGTATGAATCAAGGGATATAGATCGAATACTTTTATATTTTCAGTGTTATTTAGATATTGTGATAGTATTGAAACTTGTGTAATTTATCATAAATAATATTGGAAGACCAAAATTTTTCGATGGTTAACCATCAGAAAGTGGATTACGCTTAGCAGGGACGATATCTAAATCACTATAAGTCCTGATGTACTTCTCTCTCTCTCTCTCTCTCTCTCTATATATATATATATATATATATATCTCCCTCCCCTCTCTCTCTCTCTCTTTCTCTCTCTCACTCTCTCCCTCCCTCCCATCTCTCTCTCTCTCTCTCTGTCTCTCCGTCTTTCTCTCTCTCTCTGTCTCTGTCTCTGTCTCTCTCTCTCTCTCTCTCTCTCTCTCTCTCTCTCTCTCTCTCCCTCCTTTTTAATTTCGTAGAAATCCCATTTTAGGTTGTTCTTTATTGCTTTCATAGAATCATATGCTATTAAGTTCATACTTAGTAACAATTTATTTAATAAGTGTAGGTTTTGTTAGAATTGACACTTTGAGTTTGTCTTGATGAAGATTAAGCGAAAAATTGTGATTATAGAATCCACACCTTATTAAAATTGTACAAATACACATCTTGTATAATTTTGATATATATTTAATACATTGCATTAATTTTTATATGTTGGTAAATTTTTTGATTCGATATTGATTGCTTTGTGTATTGTTTAAGTCGTTATGTACAAATTCCAATCGATAAGCACAACCTCTTTATACGCATAAATTTGCTTCCGCCGCATCAATCATATTATTTTTCAAACTCTGATAAAAAGCCTTTTAAAACTATTTTCAACTAAGGTCTTAATTGGGAGGTCAATTCACCCCCTCTAGGCTGTTGCATAGTCCATATTCTCGTCTAAAAATTGGCCTAAAATTTAGTCTTTTGATTAGGTCTAAGCAGCTCAAAAGTTTGAGAATATGGGTGACGAAGATCCGAATGGTGTATATAGTGGATCACTAATTTTCAAAGGTGAAAATTATACTTATTAGAAGTAAAACATGTATTTACATTTATTGTTAGTAGAAAAGTATCTATGGGTAGCAATTAGCAACATGCCTTTTATTCCTAAAAACGAAGTCGATAATTATGGTAAACTCCTAAAAGATTGGACAAATGATGAAACAAAAAAGGCATCATATGATTTAAAGGGGAGAAATATACTTATCTCCGAGTTAAGCGCTAAAGTATATTACTCTATCTCACATCATAAGAGTGCACAGACAATGTGGAATGCTCTTCGAGTCCATCTAGAACCTAATGAATCAGTGGAATCCATGCAAAATTGTTTTCTCTATTTAATCATAAAGTTCAACAACTTGGGAAAGTCCTTTTCTAACAAATATTGTGCTAAAAAAGTTTTAAGGTCTATCTGTAGGGGATGAAAACCAAAACTCACATGCATCAAAGAATAAAATGACCTTAATAATTTGGATATCAGAAATTGTTAGGAAACCTGATTGAACATGAGTTGGCTAACATTTTTATGAAATCGTTATGCAATGAACCTTTTCAGAAGACACGTAAGGGTGTTGGAATTAGTCTTCTTTCCAAACAACAACTTGAAGTGGTTAGTCCCCAAGCTAAAACATGATTTTCTATGGACTTATCTCGAACCAAGATGAGCTTTAAACTAGGATGAACTCACGAATCGAACCAAGGTTTTGACTAGGATGACCACAGACCATTGAGATTTTAAACCAGACTTATCTCAAACCAAAGCAAGCTTTTGACCAGGCTGATCTTATGAACCAAATCGAGGTTTTAACCAAGATTACCATGAACCAATGAGATTTTAAGCTGGGTTGATCCCAAACCAAAGTAAGCTTTTAAATCGAGTTCATCTTACAAACTAAACAACAACTTAAGAATCTAAATCCACAAAAAAATATTTTAATGGGTTTAACTTTTGAACACAAACAAACACTCCCTTAAGGATAAATTATTCAAATTAAGAGAAAAAACACTCTCTGGTGAACTTACAATAATTCCCTTTCTAGAATAAGAAATTCCTCACCAAATACAAAAACTTTCTCGAAGGCTCTATGGCTAAACTTTAAGTGAGAGAAAGTGAAAAATATTTTAGAGAGAGAGTATGAGGTGTGAGATAAGACGATCACGTTTTCTGGATGTGAATATGAGAAGGGAGAAGTCTCTATTTATAGGCTCGTGGTTGGCATAAAAACGAAAAAATCCTTGGGCCAAAATTTAGTGTGCCAATCGATTGGCTACTTGCCCCAATCTTATGAAAGCCCCAAATTTAATCGATTACTAAATCTCAAAAAGGAAAGAAAAGATACAAAGACATTGCCCTTTATTAAGATGTTGTCCTAATCGCTTATGAACAACTTTTGCGCTAACCCAACTAATTGGGTATAAGTGCCAATCAATTGGACAATTTAATAATTTACTCAAAACTATATTGATAATTCCTTATTCAACTGGCATGAATCAAAAACATTTTGAAGGTGTGAGAAAACACAAGAAATGGGGGTTTGAATTGGGTTTTCAAAATGAAAGCTTTTTGTGAAACTCAAACAAAGATCACAAATAGACTAACAATAGAAAAAGACACACGATATATACTGGTTCACTTGAAAACTATCAAGTTAATCCAGTCCACCCACCAAGGTGATTTCGCCTTATACACAAGGACTTAATCCACTATAACCAAACTGATTAACTGCACTAGCAACTGCTGGTGACTAACATACACAGACTAGCCGTCTCTTCTTAAGGATTCTAACCTAACTGGTCCCTTAAGGAATACAAACAACTGTTTGATCAAATATGATGTTTACAATGAAATGCTTCTACACAAGATGATATAAACACAATTTCTTGCTCAAACTAACTTAGAGAAAATCTATATAGTATGAACAATATTTCTTCTTTGTATTATAGTGCTTTACTGTTCACTCATGGATTTCTCTTATTTGTATTTTTGTGTTTCTTTCTCGTATGAATCAATGTCTCAGTATGTATCAATCTCTGTCTTACACTTCTTCGAGTGATAAAGTCCTTATATATCCAGAAAAAAAATCCGTTGAAGGGTAGATCAGGAATATCAGTAAAATTGTTGGCGACTTGAAATAATGTCGTTATGTTGGGATGAAAATCATACACTGAAGTTGTCCTTTGTACCACCAAACCAGGGTAGTGGAATGGTAATGGAAAAGAACGTGTTTGATCTGTAGAATGTACTATTTTCCCTAGCAAACCTGTCATCTTCTTCTATTCATCAGAGGCTTCTGAATTGATATGGTTGAAGCATGATCAGAAGAATTGACCACTGGGTCATCAGAGTCTTGAGTCTTCAGAGTCTTTAGAACTTGTTCAGCAGAACCTTGTCTTTAGAGTCTTCAACACTCCTTCTTCAGAACCCTTGGTTATCAGAAACTTAAGTCTTCAGAGTCTTCAGAACGTTGTTCAGCAGAACCTTGTCTTCAGAGTCTTCAGCACTTAGTTTCCAGAAACTTAAGTCTTAAGAGTCTTTAGAACGTTGTTCATCAGAACCTTGTCCTTAGAGTCTTTAGTACTTAGTCTTCAGAACATAAATATCAGAGTTATATTCAGATCCAGAATCCAAGAGAACATTGCAGCAGCAACATATTATTTTCTTAGAATCTTTCTGAAGCAGATCAGAAGCAAACTTGCTTCTTTGACTCAGAAGCGACTTTTGACCAATTAAGAGTGACGTTCTACATGATCTCTATCAGAGTCAGAGCTATCTTTATCGGAGTCAGAACCTGTTTGTCAATACTTTAGAAAACAAACGTTAGAGTACCAAAATTGTTCTCACACAAATACAACTTTGTTATTATCAAAACTTAGAGATATCTTGCAGAACCAATTCTTGTTCTAACAATCTCCCCCTTTTTTATAATGACAAAACAATGTATTTTGATAACACAATTTTGTACGAAGATAATTAATAAGAATTGACTCAGATAAGTTCAAAGTAAACTTCCATTTATCAAGCTCCCCCTGAATCTAAGACTTAAAAAAATATTATCAGATTTGGGATACCAGAGCCTAATTGTAAGGATCTAGTCATATCCAAAATATCAGAGCTTGATTATTGTGGTAATGCATTCTGATAAAAAATCTTGATTAGTTAAATTAGAGCCTGATTGATATCAGAGTCATATTGCCAATATAAATACTGTTCCTGAAAAGCATTCTAAGAAAATTTTGCAATTAAAGTGTTAGAATGTTAGAGCTATGATTCAGAGACAAGATATTTATCAATATAACTTTCCATTTAAATACTCCCCCTTTTTGTCATAATCAAAAAGGGTAATCAAAAAGATAATTCAAAGTACAACATAGGATAAATAACCAGTCAAGGACAAACTACTAGGTAGCCTAAAAAAGGTGCCTAAGGTTGAGAAGGAGGAGAAAACCTCTGAAGGATCTGAGCAAGTGCATTCTGAATGTTGACAGTGACTTCATCTTTCTTGTCCATTCTTGTTCTGAATAACTCTTGCTGCTTCTGAATGGTAGCTAGAGTTTTCAACACTGGATCAGAGGAAGAGTTTTCAGCAGCTTCCGTCTCAGCTTGATCTTTAGCTTCCTTAGCCAACCTTTCAGCCTCTCTATCTAGAGCTTCCTTGTCTAACCTCTCAGCTAATGCCCTTTCAGCTGCTAGCTTAGCTTCAGCGTCCTTCTTCTCTTTCAACCTCTTTTCAGCTTGCTGAACAAAATAGTCCTTTGTTTGAACAGAAAGATTTTGAATCTTCTAAAATTCCTTAGACATCCACTGATTGAATTGATCCCACGGAGCACCCACATCAGAAGGGTCTTTGCTAAAATTTGATTCATCAGAGAGTATCTTGAATCTCATAACCACATTGTCCTTAAAAATAGAGATTACTTCATCTAGGTTAGGAGGAAGGTTAGAGGGTTGATTCTCAGGTAAAAGTTGTTTTTCTCCAACAGAATCACCAAGATTGGTGGTATCATTGTTTGAAGATAGTTCAGGATTATTTGTTATGACTTTGGTATGATTTGTGGAGTGGTTAATGGAGTGGTTAATGGAGAGTTGGCTGTTTGAAGAAGTTCAGAAGGAAATTCTTCAGAAAGAGATTGAGTGGTTAATGGAAGGGAAATGGTTGGAGATGATTGTGCAGTAATGATGGGGTTTAGTTGTATGGATATGGTGGAAAATGGTTAAGTTGATATGATTTCTAGTAGTGTTGGTGAAAACTGTATAGATGGTGCAGAAGATGGGATTATTTCAGTAGGTGATTCAGAAATGGGTGTTGGAGAGGTGGTGACAACAGTAGAAAATATTGGTGGAGGCGTGGAGAATAATGGTTGAGTTGTAGGAGGTGGAAATGATGTGGGAAAAGATAAAGATAAATTTCTGTTAATAATAACAGGTGCAGTTACAGAGGGAGATTCAGAAGACTTACTTTGTTCCCCAGTTGAAGAGGTAGATGTAGATGCCATCTTCATCTTCTTTGTTGATGGTCAGTCATCATCATCACTTTTCTTTTTCTTGCCTTTTCCCTTTCTCTGGAAAATTTCAGGAAGAGTATCTGGCAGATTACCCAAGTCAATCCATACATCTAGTGGTTCATCTTCGCATCCAGCAAGATAGTTTGAGATGATTCAGCCATTGATGAAGTGGATGGAGTTACAGAGCACAAAGAGGGTTTTAGGGTTTCTAAGAGAAAGCGCGGGAAGTGAGAATAACGTAGTTTGTGAAAGTGTGAGAGTGCATATTTAAAAAAAAATGATGATTATGACAAGGTAGGAGTAATAGGAAATAATTACTTGAAACCTAGTCTCACGAAATCACAACGCTCGAGGTGTCTCTTCAACAGTAGGCATGATTTGATTTTGGACAGGTGTCACAAATAATCATAACCGTTTGTTTTCAAGAGAGCATGTTTGATATTCCCAAAGTCAAGAATACCAAGAGATATATGACTGGACTAGTTTCTGATCAGGACATCTTCTAACATGTAGAAGTATCATTAATCAGATAGTCATAATAAAACACTTTGCTTAACATCAGAATCTTATATCAGAAGTTCTGGTGACTTGACACATCAAAATATCACCTTCTCATTATGGACAAGGTTTAATAAATAGATTTTCCAGAATGAATATGAATCTATCTTTAGCAAGGGGTTTTGTGAAAATATCAGCCCACTGGTGATCTGTATCCACAAATTTTAACAAAAAAGTACCCTTCTGAACATAGTCACGTAAAAAGTGATGTTTTATTTCAATATGTTTTGCCCTAGAAGGTAGAATAGGATTCTTAGATAAACAAATGGCAAAAGTATTATCACAGAAGATAGGAATGTTACACTCGTGTATCTGATAATCTTTGAGTTGATTCTTCATCTAGAGTATCTGAGTACTGCACAGAGATGCTGAGATATATTATGCTTCTGCAGTTGAGAGAGAAATTGTTGATTGTCTTTTGCTTGCCCAAGAGACGAGGTTACTTCCCAGAAACTGACAGTTTCCAGAAGTACTTTTCCTTTCCAATCTGTCTCCAGCATAATCTGCATCACAGTAACTAAAAAGCTTGTACTCTGATGTTTTCTTATACATCAAGCCAAGGTTAGTTGTTCATTTTAGATACCTTAGGATTTTCTTAACAACAGTTAAGTGAGTTTCCCTTGGATCTGATTGGAAACGAGCACAAAGACATACGCTGAACAGAATATCTGGACGAGAAGATGTCAAGTACAGAAGAGAGCCTATCATACCACGATAGAGCTTTTGACAAACCTTTTTACTTACTTCTTCTTTCTCTAGAATGCATGTCGGATGCATAAGAGTCTTAACAGGTTTACTTTATGACATATTGAACTTCTTCAGAAGTTCTTTTGCATACTTGCTCTGATGAATGTACGTTCCTTCTAGACGTTGATCAATCTGAATTCCTAGAAAGAATTTGAGCTCTCCCATCAGACTCATTTCAAATTCAGCCTGCATTATCTTAGAGAATTCCTTGCACAAGGAAATATTAGCAGAACCAAATATAATATCATCAACGTAGATTTGAACAACCAGAATGTCATTTTTAAAGGTTTTACAAAAGAGTGTTGTATCCACTTTTCCTCTGGTAAAGTCATTTTCCAAAAGAAATTTACTTAGCCTTTCATACCAAGCTCTGAGAGCCTGTTTCAGACCATATAACGATTTTTTAAGTTTGAAAACAAAATCGGGGTTTTTAGAACTCCAAAACCAGGAGGTTGGTGCACACACACATCTTCAGAAGTATACCCATTTAAAAATGCACTCTTTACATCCATCTGATATAAAGTAATGTCATGATTCATAGCAAATGAAATTAAAATACGAATTGATTCTAACCTGTCACCTGGTGCAAAGGTTTCTGTATAGTCTATCCCTTTTTGCTGACTAAAACCTTGTGCAACCAGTCGTGCTTTATTTCTTACGACCTCGCCTTTCTCATCTAACTTGTTTCTTAATACCCACTTTATTCCAATGATGTGGACACCTTTGAGTTTCTGAACAAGATCCCAGACATCATTTATGGTGAATTGATTAAGCTTTTCTTGCATGGCCAGAATCCACTCACTCTCCCTAAGAGCTTCATCAACTGATGTTGGCTCTATCAGAGACACCAAACCTAGAAGAGTTTCTTCAGAAGGTTTGAATGATGAACGGGTTCTGACTGGATCAGCTTTGTCTCCTAGAATCAATTCTTCAGAATGAGATGTTTTTAGTCTATTCTTCTTCTGATGAGATGGACTATTTTCAATTTCTGGTAAGGTTGTATCTGAATCTGGAGAGTCTGCATCTTTGTCTCCTTCTTTTGAATCTTCTTTGGATTATGATAAGGTAATCTTCAAATCTGCAAACTTTTCAACTAGATTTGACTTTTTAGGGCCAAGCTTATCATTGAATCTGACATGAATTGATTCCTCAACAATTCGTGTTTTTGTGTTATAGATTCTGTAGCCTTTAGAGCATTCAGAGTATCCTAACAGTAAACACTTTTGAGCTTTGGAGTCAAACTTGCCAAGATTTTCTTTAGTGTTCAACATAAAACAAATACATCCAAAAGGATGAAAATATGAAATGTTGGGTTTTCTATTCTTCCAAAATTCATAAGGAATCTTACCTAGAATAGGTCTAATTGAGATCCTGTTCTGAATATAACATGTTGTATTTACTGCCTCTGCCCAGAAGTGCTTAGCCATGTCAGTTTCTTGGATCATGGTACAAGCCATTTCTTGCAAAGTCCTATTCTTCCTTTCCACTACTCCATTTTGTTGTGGAGTTCTGGGATAGGAGAAATCATGGGAAATGCCATGCGAATAAAAAAGATTCTCAAAGTATCAGTTCTCAAATTCTCTGCCATGATCACTTCTGACTCTGACTATTTTGCAATCCTTCTCTGTTTGCACTTGAGAGCAAAAGGTAGAGAACACAGAATGTGACTCATCCTTGTGTTTCAAGAATTTTACCCATGTCCAACGACTATAATCATCAACGATAACTAATCCATACTTCTTTTTACTGATTGAACCAATTTTCATTGGTCCAAACAAATCAATGTGTAGAAGTTCTAACGGTCTAGAGGTGGACACAATATTTTTTGCTTTAAAGGAAGTTTTAGAGAACTTTCCTTTCTGACATGCTTCACAAAGAGCATCTGAAGAATACTTCAGATTAGGCAAGCCGCTGACAAGTTCAAGCTTATTTAGCTGAGAAATCCTCCTTATGCTAATATGGCCTAAACGTCTATGACATACCCATTGCCCCCCCCATTAACAGTCATTAAGCATTTGACATTCTGTTCACGGAGATCAGAAAGTCTAATTTTATAAATGTTGTTTTTCCTCTTTCCGAGAAACAGGATTGAGCCATCTTTCTGACTTACAACCTTACAGGACTTTTGATTAAATATGATATCATAACCATTGTCACTAAGTTAACTAATTGACAACAAGTTATGCATCAAACCATCGACAAGAAGAACATCAGTAATAGAAGGAAGGTTACCATTACCAACAGTTACAGAGCCAATGATTTTTCCTTTCTGGTTTCCTCCGAAACCAATGAAGCCTCCAGGATTAAGTTCCAGACTTTGTAACATATGCCTTCTTCCCGTCCTGTGTCGCGAACAACCATTGTCCAGGTACCATGATTGGTGTTTCAAATGAGCTGCTAAGGATGTCTCTGAGTTCGAGTTTGAGTCTGATTCTGGTTCTGATGATATTTTGTCTACTGGTTCTCTAGAAACTTTAGTGTCAATTGTTGCTACTAGCGCAACGTTTGCTTGTTCTTCTTCAGAATCAGAGTCATCCCAAGTTGCCATTAGTCCCTTCTTTGCTTTGGAGAAGTTCTTCTTAGGCTTCTTGTCTTTCTTAAGCTTTGGACACTCGTTCTTGTAATTACCTGGCTCATTACACTCATAGCAGATGACTTATTTTCCAGAGTTCTGCTTCTTTTGTCTGGATGATGACTAAGAACGGCCTTTGTTTCTTCTTGATCCTCTGAAGTTTCCTTGCCTATGCTTCCAGAGTTTGTTGATCCTTCTGGAGATAAGTGATAGCTCATCTTCTGATTCTTCATCAGAATCTTCTGATTCTTCCTCAGCTTGATAAGCCTTTGCCTTTTCAGGTTTAGACTTAAGAGCAATAGATTTACTTTTCTTCTGAGTTTCATCTTCTTCCAACTCTATCTCACGACTTCTTAAAGAACTAACAAGTTCTTTAAGACTTATGCTATTAAGATCCTTGGATAGCTTTAGAGTTGTTACCATAGGTCTCCATTTCTTGAGAAGACTTCTGATGATCTTTTTAACATGATCAGCAAGTGAGTAACCTTTGTTCAGAACTTTAAGTCCTGCGACTAGCATTTGAAATCTTGAAAACATAGTCTCAATTGTTTCATCATCCTCCATTCTGAATGCCTCATATTTCTGGATTAGGGTCAACGCCTTTGTCTCCTTAACTTGAGCATTTCCTTCATGAGTCATTCTCAGAGAATCAAAAATGGATTTGGTAGTTTCTCTATTTGTTATCTTCCCATACTCAGTATAAGAGATATCATTTAGCAATATGGTTCTTGCCTTGTGACGATTCTTGTAATCTTTCTTTTGTTGGTTGGTCATAGCACTTCTAGACACTTTAACACCTATAGCATCAACAGGGTGAGTGTAGCCATCAACTACAAGATCCCAAAGATCTACATCATAACCAAGAAAGAAACTTTCAATTCTATCTTTCTAGTAGTCAAACTTTTCACCATCAAAGACTGGTGGTTTGACATTTTAATGATCTTTCTCTTCTACAATAGGATTAACATTAGCTGCAGCCATGATATCTCACACAAATACTAGATTGGTACTGAACACAGTGAAGTGTTGATAAATCTTTTTATCACAATCAGAACCAGAGCTCTGATGTCAATTGAAGGTGTGAGAAAACATAAGAAATGGGGGTTTGAATTAGGTTTTCAAAATGAAAGATTTTTGTGAAACTCAAATAAAGATCACAAATAAACTAGCAATAGAGAAAGACACACGATATATCCTGGTTCACTTGAAAACTATCAAGTTAATCCAGTCCACCCACCAAGGTGATTTCGCCTTATACACAAGGACTTAATCCACTATAACCAAACTGATTACACTGCACTAGCAACTGCTGGTGACTAACATACATAGACTAACCGTCTCTTCTTAAGGATTCTGACCCAACTGGTCCCTTAAGGAATACTAACAACTGTTTGATCAAATATGATGTTTACAATGAAATGCTTCTACACAAGCTGATATAAACATGATTTCTAGCTCAAACTAACTTAGAGAAAATCTATATAGTATGAACAATATTTCTTCTTTGTATTGTAGTGCTTTACTATTCACTCATGGATTTCTCTTATTTGTATTTTTGTGTTTCTTTCTCGTATGAATCAGTGTCTCAGTATGTATCAATCTCTTTCTTATACTTCTTCGAGTGATCAAGTCCTTATATAGCCAGAAAAAGATCAGTTGAAGGGCAGATCAGGAATATCATTAAAATTGATGGCTACTTGAAATAATGTCGTTATGTTGGGATGAAAATCATACACTGAAGTTGTCCTTTGTACCACCAAATCAGGGTAGTGTAATGGTAGTGGAAAAGAACGTGTTTTATATGTACTATGTACTATTTTCCCTCGCAAACGTTTTATCTTCTTCTATTCATCATAGGTTTCTGAATTGATATGGTTGAAGCATGATCAAAAGAATTGATCACTGGGTCATCAAAGTCTTGAGTCTTCAGAGTCTTCAGAACTTGTTCACCAGAACCTTGTCTTCAGAGTCTTCAGCACTCCTTCTTCAGAACCCTTGGTTATCAGAAATTTAAGTCTTCAGAGTCTTCAGAATGTTGTTCAACAGAACCTTGTCTTCAGAGTCTTCAACACTTAGTCTTCAGAAACTTAAGTCTTAAGAGTCTTTAGAACGTTGGTCATCAGAACCTTGTCTTCAGAGTCTTTAGCACTTAGTCTTCAGAAGATAAATATCAGAGTTATATTCAGAGCCACAATCCAAGAGAATATTGCAGCAACAACATATTATTTTCTTAGAATCTTTCTGAAGCAGATCAGAAGCAAACTTGCTTCTTTGACGCTGAAGCGACTTTTGACCAATTGAGAGTGACGTTCCACATGATCTCTATCAGAGTCAGAGCTATCTTTATCAGAGTTAGAACCTGTTTGTCAATAATTTAGAAAACAAATGGTAGAGTACCAAAATTGTTCTCACACAAGTACAACTTTGTTATTATCAAAACTTAGAGATATCTTGCAGAACCAAATCTTGTTCTAACACATTTTAGGTATGATTTCTTTAGGAAATAGAGGCTTAAAACTTGTTTTAGTGTGTGTTAGATTTAGCCGTATAACTTTACAAAAAAACCCTTGTGTTTTTACAAAACACTGCTCACTCATACGGGACTGGACAAGCTTTCACTTTCATACCTTGAAGCTTCAAGAATTTCCAAATAAGCCAATCATATAGAAACTTGATTGAGTCTTCTTGGTGATGAGGCATAAGATATCTTCAGGTTGAATTCCATCATTGGAGGATGTTTGCAACGATTATCAAACCCTAATTTATCTGTTTGCATCTTTAACCGTTTATTTTATTGGGCTGACTTAAAATCTCATTTAAGTTGATAAAAAATTTTCCATTTTTATTGTCATCATCAAAAGTACTTTATCAAAGGCAAACCATGATACTTCTCTTTAAATTTGATCACATGTCTTGAATACCCCGCAAAGCATATTTCCACATTCTCCCCTTTTTTATGATGACAACGCATCTCTCAGGGAGGTGGTAAAAGCAACAAACAAATATATATTTTTAGTGGTTAAGCCCCCCCCCCCCCCCCCCCCCCCCCCTCAATTAAGTTGAAAGTATACTCTACTTCCCAGAGAGTATACTTTTACCGCTTTGTCAAAATAAAAAAGGCGAGTAAATGATGCATTGTGAGAAATTAAATATTAAAACATATTTGCACATAGTAATTTAGAAACGGAAAGGAACAACATTTTATTCAAAATTAATTACACAATGAAATTACATAAAAGTAAAGACAACAAAAAATAATAAGCAAATAAGAAACAACTATTTCATTTCATCATCACCCTTGCTTGACACTATTGGAGATATGAGATTTAATTACTACAACTTCTGGATAAGTTAGTAAATCTTTGAGTGCATTGATATTTGATCATGATAGATGTCATTGAGAATGTTTGAGGAGGATGAATGGAGGTCATTGTTTCTTTTTTATCTTGCTCTTGATGGTTCTCTCGGAGGTAAGGTGACAATTTCCCTTCCTTGTATGTCATACCTCATTTGACTAAAGATACTTTTTCCTATTTTTGAATGCATAATTTTCGATTCTTCTTTCCTCAAAGTCAAAACCGGAGTACACTATATTTTTTGTGATAAATTCACTATAGGTCATAATCATGTTATTCTTTTAGCTATCCAACATATGATACATTATAACATATACCCAATTTTTCTCGACTCCATTTTTCAATAACCAAATTGGAGGAATATCCAATTTTCGAGTGGTGTTTGAGTTGCTTTTCCTTGTAAAAAGAACATGATTCATTGTATAGTGAATAATCCAATTATCTGGGGGTATAATACTGGAGGTGAGAGGGTAAGGAACTCCCGAAGATGGATCAGTTAAGAGGGATAAGCCATAAACATAAAAACTAAACTCATTACCTTATTCATAGTATAGATTGTAGTTTTGATTGATGAGTGGTAGGTTAAAATCTTGTGCAAATTCTTCAAGAGATAGAGCAATGGGGTGTTTCTTCACCTAAGAGTTTATGATACCATTTGAATATTTGGGGTTTGTAATTTTTTTACTAATTGTGGCTACCTTTCTTGAGGTACTTTGAAAATGAAGCTTTTAAATCCAACATTTTTTAAGGCTTTTATAAAGAGGCAATCTTTGAAAAGCTCCTCATCTAGGTAACGACAGGTGTACAATTCTCTTCTGGCATAATACCGGTTGAAAATTTTCTCATGTTTTTGAGTAGAGAAGTTTTCAGTGAAATAAAATGGTGAGGCTTGAGATTATTATGTTCTCTTTGGTGCTATTTTGAGGTGATGATAAGAGAATGATATAACTTATAGGTTTATAAGGTAATGCACAAGAGATGCTAGGTGATATGAGAAAAGAGTAAGAGCTTACCTTTATTTATAGTCATGATCTAATCAATTGGATGGAGCTTCCAATCGATTGGAAGCTTTAAACTTTAGTAGTTTTTCACTGTTAACAATTGTTGCATTCATTTTCCAACCACTTAGTCATTGTTGTATGTGCCAATTTTCAAATTTTGGAATTTTGAGGGCATCCAATCGACTGGGTCATGATGTCAATCGACTGGTTAGGTTATTTTAAGCATTTGTGACTTTGGGCCTTGTGCTGGATTTGTTTTTTGCTACCCCCGACCTAGTTTATTTGTACCTCTTGTCTATATAATACTAAGAACTCATTCATTTGGTTAGCAAAATGATTTTAATTGATGAGAAAAAATTTAACACTATTTTAAAGGATTAATAGGATATTTTTGATGGTTTCAACTTTAAAATAATGTTCTCACTTAATTATCAAGACCTCTTGATTAAAATCCCCTATTTTAAGGGAACGCCAATACATTATGGAGTGTCTTTCTCTACAAAATCGTTGGATATGAGAGTTTTTTTAAAAACATATATTTTCACCACACACGTATCTACTGACCTTACTATGAGGTTAGCTGGTCATGGGTCAGAGATGTTGAGATCAACCTTAACGAAAAGTCTTGCTTTGATCACCACCATTGATGCACCATCATCGATCATTCTTGGATCCAAGACTTCAAACCAAAACATTGTTGTATACTCAAAAGTATTTTCTTTGCTTTGAACAACTTCATTTGATATTCTCTAAGGCTTCATAATAATTGGAAAGCATCCCTACAAAATATATTAGGGTTCTACCTTTGGTACCCAAATTTTCTAGGGTCCAAGTGCATTAATTGCTCTATAATCTCTTAGATTTCTATCTTTAGACCTTTTCAATTTATTGAAACAAAAACATTCTAAGTGACATGGTCTATTACAATGAGAACACTTATAAACAAGATGATTTTATTTTTTTTCTTCTTTTTTGATCCCTTACTAGGTGTTATATCGTTCTTAAAACTTAGTCCATTTTTATTTAAGGAAGACTTTTGACTTGATAAAATAAAGTCAATTATATCTTTCCTCTTAGTAAATTTACTTATGGTTTCATCTATATCCATCAATAACTTTTTCAACTAGGCACAAGTCTCACATGTTTCTGTTGAGTTTCTAATATTAACTATTTCTAAATTAAGCATTTTACTCCTTAAGGTCTAAGTTACGTTTCTTAATCTTATTATTTTCTTCTATAATCTTAGCACTTATTTTAAACATCTGTTGGTAAGAAGACTTTGTTACCTCATGGTCATCTTCCTCTTAAGATAACTTTAAGCAGACTTTATCTTCTTTGTTGGAAGAGGATTCTTCCATGGTTCTCTACGAGGTTAACTCTTCTTCATTTGTGGAGGTTTTGTTTCTTCTTTCAAAGTTTCCACTAGACGATGCTTCTTCTTCATATCCCCTGACAGATGAAGTTCCTTCATTTGATGTGAATCCTCTGAAGATTGTTCAACTATTGAGTATATTCATTCCAAGGAAATAATGAGAGTTGTATGATAGGATTTTGATGAAATGGATTCTTCAGTTTTTGAGTGCATTCCTTCATCTTTAAATAATTTAACAAGCTCATTTAATTTTCCTATGATTTCATCCTTCTTTAATTTTTCCTAAAATTCATAAACAATTCCATCTCTCAATTTAAGGATTGGATTAGATTTCTAATTCTTAACTCTTAGATATTTGTTAGTAACAAACATTCCAATATAGTTTCTAACATCTCTAAATTTTGAGAAACATTTATGAATGAAACATTTATCTCCATCACCCCGTGTGTTCATTTCCACTTGTTGGATACTTGGAGAAACTCCATATATTATTTCAAGAGTTCCATACATTTCCTTGGCGGATTTGCACTTGTAAACATATAGGAGTTTATTATCATCTAAAGACATTACTATAAAATTTTGGTTTTGAAATCTATTTCAAAATTTCTCTTTTCCTCTACAGTCTAAAGGAAATTGGGTTTATCTACTATTTCCCATTATTCAATGTCAATACTTTGAATAAATTTTTTGAATCTATCTTTCCATAATTAAAACATAACACCATTAAATGGTGGAGGTGTATTCAGGAAAGATTTCTTGTTAGAAAAGGTGTTGGAAGTCATCTTTCTTCTGAGACGATTAGTCTTTGAACATGAGTTAAGCTATGATGCCACTTGTTGAATATGTAACTCTACACACAAGAGGGGGTGGAAAAGGGGGGGGGGGGGGGGGGGGGGGGGGGGGTTGGGATTGCGGGTTTCATAAAAATGATAGTTTGAAAAAATTTCTTTATAATTTTCAGAGTTTGAAAACTTTTTAAAAACTTTTTTTTAGAAATAGCAGCGAAGAATAAATATGAGAAAAATAGAGTTAAGGGTACGAGAAATGACATTGGGAATTAAAGAGGTTCGGTCGAAATGAAAAGACCTAATCATCTTCCCAAGATTTGATCTTTAGAGTATCCAGTAATGCTTAAGATATTTTAGTAGGTTAAACTCTCGAACCCCCTTATACAAGGAAAAATGAAGTTTTAGACTAACTTCGAACCAAACAACGAACAACAGAGAGAAGTAACCCGTCTTCCTTTCAAACAGAAACTTGGGTAGTGTTGTTCCTTTTGGATTTATTGTATTATGCAAAACAACATGGAATGTTTAAGATGTCTTAGAGGAGAAAGGACACAAGTGGTACCAAATGTTCCAGCATGCGTGCAACATCTAACGTTTGTCAATAGGCCATTATGGATGTTGTTCTGAGCGTATTTTTCTAGTTGTGTTTCAATCAGATTTATTGTTATCTTTTAGCAATGCATTTATTAGATTTGTTTGGCAGATTAAAATGATCAAATCAAATTAGTTAGAGATATAAATTTGAATTCAAACAAATCAAATATTTTTGGAGTTTGTTGAAAAATAAATAAAAACTAATTCTTCTACAAATATGGACGTGATCTCATCATGAATTTCCCATTGGTGGAAATCCCAGAAGCTGCATTGCTATTTAAAGAGACTCAAACCTAACGTTTGGAGTGTGCAAGTATTGAAGATTCATTTGTTAGGGTTTATACTTTGAGTATTTGTTTTTGTTGTTATTTGTGCACCACTCTAACGACTGCATTCATATCTAAAGGCATATAGTTTGGTTTATTACTTGAGTTGTAATTAAACATTCAATATTCTGATTATTTTAGTGATCACTTGAGATTAGTGATTGATAGAAAGTGAGAGGGGTTCTCATATTTAGGGGGGGTCCTAAATAGAAATACACAAGTATAATTAAGAAGAGGGACATTGAACATGGGTCATGTTTATCTAAGACACTTTGTACTAATTCTATTGAAGAGTGAATTTCCTTTCTTAAGTTGGAAGCCCCCTATATGTAGGTGTTGTTTGCACTGAACTGGTTTAACAATTCTTGGTGTTATTTTTTATTTATTTATTTATCATCATGTTTATCTTATTTTTCAATTCTGGTTTAATATTTTAAACACATTGGCTTAAGCATCTGGTCCAACAGCTGTCCGCTTAAGAATAAAATTTGAGGGAGAGAAGCGGTAAGTCTTCTTTCTAAATAGCAGATTGAAGCAGTTAGTCTTCTTTCCAAACAACGACTTAAAGCAATTAGTCTCTAAGCTAAAATGAGATTTTATAAGGACTAATCTCAAACCAAGATGAACTTTTAACCAGACTGAACTCACGAACCGAACCGAGGTTTTAAATAGGTTGACCACGAACCACAAAGATTTTAAACCAGGCTTATATCAAACTAAATCAAGATTTTGACTGGGCCAAGATGGTTGCTTTTCTCAAATCTATGGACATAAAAACATGGAAACTATTATAAAAGGTTGGAAATATTATGTGACTACCTCTCAAGATGAAACATCAGTCTTAAAGCCTAAAGTTTATTGGATAAATTCTGAAGATGATGAAACTCTTAGAAATCCCAAGGCATTAAATACTATTTTCAATGGTGTTTACAAGAACATGTTTAGATTGATCAACACATGTAGTGAATCCAAATAAGCTTGGGAGATTATTAAAATTGCTCATGAAGGCACATCCAAGGTTAGAATATCAAGGTTGTAGCTCCTCACTACAAATTTTGAGAATATGAGAATTAATGAAGATGAATCCATCTCTCATTTCAACACCAAACTGCGTGACATTTAACATTTATTTTGCATTAGGAGAAAAGATGTCTGAAGAAAAGCTGGCAAGGATAATTCTCACATCTCTGCCTAAGAAGTTTGATATGAAGGTCACCGCTATTGAAGAAGTCCAAGACCTAAGCAACATCAAAGTTGATGAACTCATTGGTCCTTTATAAACCTTTGAGATGGATTTAAATGACAGGTCTGAAAATATGAACAAAAGTATAGCTTTTGTTTCCAACACTAAATAGAGTGAAGATCAAGGTGAAGAAAGTTTATCAGATGTTATAGAACTTGTTAGGAGAATAAATGTCCCAAATAAAGTGTCAGACATTAGTCCCCTAAGCAAGAGCAAATATGAACTCAAAACTAATAGAGGCAAAGGAGCACAATGTTATGAATGTGAAGGGTGTGGTCACCTTAAATCTGGATGTCCTACTTTTCTAACGATACAAAAAAAGGGATTGCCAATCACTTGGTCAGATTTTGATGATGAAAGTGAAAGAGAAATAGAAAATAAGGTGACGACTTTCACTAGAAAATATGAATTTTGTATTGAGTCTTGTGAGAAAGATATCTCAGAAGAAGAACTAACTAAAACTTACAAACTTTTGCTAAATCGGTGGAAGGGATATTGATTGAGAAAAGAGAAACAAAAGAAGACCACAAGTGCTCTAATTTTGGAAAAAGAGAAGCTTGACTCAACCATTGCAAGGCTGGAAGAGGAAGTCACATTGTTAAAGTATAAACTTGACAATATGACAAAATATGTACGTAGAACAATGGTTCTGATATGTTAGATGAGATCTTAGAAGTTAGGGAGAAGACCATAAATATGAAGGCTATACGATTTGACTATAGTTCCATGAACCAAAAGGTCAAAATTCCCACTAAGAAGTTTGTTTCTCTTCAGAAGAAAACTAAGTTTCTGATGAAGGACCACATGTCCCACCATCCTGCTTAACACGTGTAACCTTATAATAAAGGCAACAAGAACTCATCTTGGAGGTGACACCACTGTGGAAGATATGGTAATATAAGACCCTTTTACTATAAACGGTATGGATATCCTCGGTCCTATAGTTAGCCACAGCTCAACAAAAAGAAAGGGAAGAAAACTCAAGAAAAGAAGGAGTGGAAACCCAAGGAAATTGTCACTTGTCTCATACCTCATACCTCTCTTAGAGTTTCCTCAAGAGAGGATTATTTTGATAGTGGATGTTCAAGGAACATGACTAGTGAAAAGAACTATCGTGAAAAGTTAAAGCCTTACTTTAATAGTTATCACTTTTGGTAATGGAGCTAGAGGAAGAATCAAACGCATATGCAAACTGGTTTGTCCAGGTTTTCCTTGTCTTGACAATATGCTGCTGGTATAAGGATTGACTTAATGCATCGTTTCCATCTGAGATCAAGAGGTATTAATGAAAGGATCCATATTAAAAGACAATTATTACTTATGGAAATCTCAAATCAAGAGTCATCCCTTAACATGTTTGATATCCAAGGTTGATGATATTAAGCTATGGCACCAGAAACTTGGTCATCTCAACCTCAAAAGTATGAGAATGATCATATCCGAAGATGCTATCAGGGGATTTCCAAACCTCAAGATTGAAGAAGGGAAAATATGTGGTGAATGCAAAATAGGAAAGCAAACCAAGATGTCCAACAAGAAGCTTCAACATCTTGCCACCACCAAAGTTTTAGAATTACTTAATATGGACCTCATGGGTCCTATGCAAGTTAAAAGTATGGGCGGGAAAAGATATGTATTTGCGTGTGTGTGGATGATTTCTCAAGGTATACCTGGGTAAAATTTATTAAAGAGAAATCTAGGACTTTTGATGTTTTCAAAAAGTTATGTCAAAAACTCCAAAGAGAAAAAAGGAGTGAGACTGTGAAGCTAAAAAGTGACCACGGAAAAAATTTAAAAAACTCAAAATTCTAGAAGTTTTGTTCCCTTGAAGGAATTGGTCATGAATTCTCTGCACCTATCACATCTCAATAAAATGGAGCGGTTGAGAGGAAAAATAGGACCCTGCAAGAGTCAGCTATAGTTATGTTGCATGCCAAGAACTTACCGTACTACTTTTAGGATGAAGCCATGAACACTACTTGTCACATTCACAATCATTTAACCATAAGATCTGAAACTAAAGAAACTCCGTATGAGCTTTGGAAAGGAAGAAAACCCAATTTTAAATACTTTCATGTCTTTGGTAGCAAGTGCTACATCTTACCAAACCGTGAACAAAGAAGAAAGATGGATCTAAATAGTGATGAATGGATATTTCTAAGTTATTCCACTAATAGCAGAGCTTACAGGGTATATAACTAACATACCAAGACAATGATAGAGTCTATAAATGTTTCCATTGGTGATACACCCAAAGATAAGCAAGAAGATAAAGATAACGTATCTCTTCAAAAGACTGTTGGCTCAACAGATTTCCCAGACAAGGGGGTCTGACATTGAGTCTAAAAGCACAAATTATGAAGAAACTTCTATCAACAAGGGACCATCGTTCAAAATTTAGAAGGATCGTCCATTGAAAATGTTATAGGAAATATGAATGATGAAGTCATCACAAGATCCAGAGATATGATTTCCATCTCTTGCTTCATTTCCATGATGGAACCCAAGAATATCGAGGAAGCAATGTCTGATGAATTCTGGATAAATGCTATGCAAGAAGAACTGTGTCAACTCAAAAGAAATCATGTATGGGAATTAGTTTCAAGACTTGAAGATGTGAATGTCATTGGTAGCAAATGGATTTACAAGAACAATTCTAATGAACTTGGTAATGTTACAAGGAATAAGGCAAGTTTAGTTTCCCAAGGGTACATTCAAATAAAAGGAGTTTATTTTGATGAAATATTTGCTCCATTTGCTATACTTGAGTCCATTAGATTATTGCTCGGAATTTCCTGCATGTTTAAATTCAAATTATTTCAAATGGATGTTAAAAGTGCCTTTTTGAATGGTTATCTTAGTGAGGAAGTTTGTGTTGAGCAACGAAAGGGATTTATTGATCCAAGTTTTTCATATCACGCGTACAAGTTAAAGAAAGCTCTTTATGGTTTAAAGCAAGCCCCAAGAGCTTGGTATTAAAAATTAACTGAGTTTTTTTTTTTTTTTTGTCAATAATGGATACAAAAGAGGTGGAATAAATAAAAATCTATTTGTGAAGAATGATGGAGGAAAGCTCATGATAGCCTAGATATATGTTGACGACATATAGTCTTTGGTGGGATGTTAGACTAGATAGTGGAACATTTTGTCCAAGAAATGAAGTCTGAATTTGAGACGAGTCTTGTAGGAGAACTCACTTACTTTCTTGATCTTCAAGTAAAACAAATGGAAGACATCATTTTTGTATCTCAAAGCAAGTATGGTAAGAGTATAGTGAACAAGTTTGGGATTGAAAATGTAAGTCACAATAGAACTCCTGCTGCAACACATGTGAAAGTAACCAAAGATGAAAAGGGTGCTGATGTATATCAAAATTTATACAGAAGCATGATTGGAAATCTACTCTACTTCACAACAAGAAGACCTAACATCACTTTCTCTTTAGGTGTTTGTGCAAGATATCAAGCTAAACCTAAGGCTAGTCATCTCATTCAAGTGAAGAGAATTTTGAAGTATGTAAATGGGAATTGTGACTATGGCATTCTCTATTAAAATAATACAAATTCAAGACTACTAGGGTATTGTGATGCTGATTGAAATGGAAGTGAAGATGATATAAAAAAGCACATTTGGGTAATGTTTCTTTCTTGGCAATAATTTAATCTCATGGTTCAACAAGAAGCGGAATCGCGTCTCATTATTTACTGGTGAAGCTAGGTATATTTCTTTAGGGAGCAGTTTCACTCAATTCCTCTAGATGAAACAAATGTTTAAGGAATGCAATATCGAACAAGATGTCATGACATTATTCTATGACAACTTGAGTGCTATTCATATCTCAAAGAATTATGTTTAACACATTCGAACCAATCACATTGACATTCATCATAATTTCATAAGCGAACTAATGGAAGATCAAATTGTAAATCTTGAGCATATAACAACTAAAAAAATAGTGTGTTGGAATATTCAATAAGGATTTGGATGCAACTCAATTTGCAAAACTAAGATGGGCTCTTGGTATTTGCATTTGTGAGAATTTGTAGCAATTAATACATGGGAGGCGTGCAAGAATACCCTATCTCTCTCTCTCTCCCTCCCTCCCCCTCTCTCTCTCTATCTCTCTCTCTTTCTATCTCTCTCTCTCTCTCTCTCTCTCTCTCTCTCTCTCTCTCGACTAATGTTGCACGTGAAATAAGGTTGGTTGTAAAGTTTCTTTATAACTGGTTCATCATTACAAGCAAGAATACTCTTCTTATCTTTACCTATTGTACTCAGAAAATTGTTCACTCTCCCTTCTATCATGTTTTTCCTTTCTTTTATAAAATGAGTAAATCATCTGGAAAAGCTAAAGCTAAGGAGGTCAATATGCTGGAAGTAAACTATGTAAAGAAAGCTAAGGCTCTAGAGTCAAAGAAGAAGGATCTGAAAAAGAATGAATCCAAGGCGAGCACACATGATGGACCAACTGTTGGAGCACATGTGACTGGAAAGAAGTCTGTCACAAAGATGAAGTCCTTAAAGAAGAGATATATTCAAACACATGATTCAAAATCAGATGCTGATGGAGACTGGGTTAACTTCATTGAATGAGATGGTTGGCCTGGAGACAAGAATAAAGATTAATTTTTCCAAGTGTTTTTGTTTTAGTATGATTGTATGTTTCTTGTTTTGTTATTGGATCTGTATTAGCTCCTTAATAATCCTGGATATGTGATGATATTCTTTGGAATTAGTTCTAAGTTATTTGATACCCGCTGATATGAGTTTTCTTTTTTAAGTACCATTGCCAAATTGTGGCAAAAAGGGGTAGTAGTGTGTGCTTTGAGATAACATAACTACTAATTATGTCTGTAGAGCATTGTTTAACATGTGTGCTCACATGCTGGAGCATTTGGTCTGTCATTTGGAATTTGAACATGTGTGAGCTGATCTAATGACTGTGTGTGTGAACTCTGATGTTCTAATGGTTTGTTGATTAGTGTGTAGTGGTGTATTCTGATTGACTACTGACCTGACTGACTACTACTGACTTCTGTTTGTGTGCATGCATGACTGATTATGTGCCTGGGTCTATAAAAGCATTGTGATTGATCTATTTTGTGTAAAAAACATTTTACTTATGTGTCACTTCTATTGTTGTTGTTGTTTGCTCTGTGTGTTTGTATGTGGTGTGCTTATGATGCTCAGTTTGTGGTATCTTTTGAAGATTTACTCATGCACGTCTTTTATGTTTTTGAAAGAGTTTCCAAAATTTGACAAAGGGGGGGCTTTTTGTTCCTTTTGGATTGTCTGCATTATGTAAAACAACATGGAGTGTTCAAGATGTTTTGGCGAAGAAAGGACACGAGTGGGACCAGATGTTCCAACATGTGTGCAACATCTGACCTTTATCAGCAAGCCATGATGGAAGTTGTTAAAAGCGTATTTTGCTGGTTGTGTTTCAATCAAATTTGTTGCTATCTTTTAGCGATGCATTTATTATATTTGTCTGCCTGATTAAAAGGATTAAATCAAATGAGTTAGAGATTTAAATTTGAATTCAAACAAATCAAATCGTTTTGGAGGTTGTTGAAAAATAAATAAAAACTAGATCCCCTACAAATCTAGACGTGATTTCATAATCAATTGCCCATTGGAGAAAAACCCATAAGCTGCATTACTACTTAAGGAGACTCAAACCTAACATTTGAAGTGTGCAAGTATTGAATATTCGTGTGTTAGGGTTTATACTTTGAGTCTTTGTTTGTGTTGTTATTTGTGCACCACTCTAGCATCTGCATTCATATCTAAAGGCATAGAAATTGGTTTGTTAGTTAAGTTGCAATTTAACATTCATTATTCTCATTATTGTAGTGATCACTTGGGATTAGTGATTGGGATAAAGCGAGAGGGATTCTCATATTTAGGGGGGGGGGGGGGTCCTAAATAGAAATACGTGAGTAGAATTAATAAGAGGGACATTGAAAACGGGGTTGTTTATCTAAGACACTTTGTACAAATTCTATTAAAGAGTGATTTTTTTTCTTAAGTTGGAAGCCCCCCAAACGTAGGTGTTGTTTTCACTAAACTGGGTTAATTAATTCTTGGTGTTCTTTTATTTCTTTTTTATTTATCATCATGTTTATCTTATTGTCAATTCTGGTTTGAGAAGTCGAGAACAAAATTTGAGAGAGATAAGCGGTAAGTCATCTGGCTTAGGAACAAAATTTGAGATAAACGGTAAGTCTTCTTTCTAAACAACAGATTAAAGTGGTTAATCACATTTCCAAACTACAACTTAAAGTGATTAGTCTCTAATTTAAAATGATATTTTCTAAGGACTAATCTCAAACCAATATGAACTTTTAACCAGGCTGAACTCACGAACCGAACTGAGGTTTTGAACAGGCTGACCACAAACCACAAAGATTTTAAACCATGCTTATCTCAAACCAAACTGAGGTATTAACCAGGATTACCACGGACCAATGAGATTTTAAACCAGATCGAGCTCGAACCAAACTAAGCTTTTAAACTGGGCTAAGCTTACGAACTAAATGACAACTTCATAATCTAAATACCTAAAAAAAGCTTTTAACGGATTTACCTCTTGAACCCAAACAAACACTCCCTTAAGGATAAATTATTCAACCAAGAGAAAAAAAACACTCTTTGGTGAATTTACAATAATGCACTTTCCAAACTACAAAGTTCCTCACCAAACACAAAAACTTTCTCGAAGTGCTACGACTAAAATTCAAGTGAGAGAAAGTGAAAAATATTTGAGAGAGAGAGAAGAGGCTCAGATCACTACTACAAAACACACAAACAACAACGCCAGGTTTACAACGGATTCATATATACCGTTGTAATATATTAAAATTTTCGCTCCTAGTGAGTATCTGGATTTATAAACAGTAATTTAATGACAGTTGTCTATAAAAACCGTAGTAATAAATGATGTGTAGCAAGCTTCGATTCTTAGAAACTACATTTTTTTCCATTTTTTAGAGTACATTAAGCGTGTGTCACTTAAGTCCTTTATTTAAAAAATAAAATGTAAATGATTTTACAATGATGAATTTAAACAACCGTTGTTATAAGCTTGTGTCACTTAAGTCCATTATTTAAAAAATAAATTGTAAATGATTTTACAACGGTGAAGAAAATCAACCGTTGTTAGAGGACTTACATTTCCACTAAGATTGCGTTACCCAACCGAGAATAAAGGGTTTACTGATAAATTAAAATAAAACTTATTCTGTATTTCTTTCATAAGACGTCCTAGGCGAACAAGCGAGCCAGAGACGACAGCGGTGGCGTAATCTTTACTTTCTTCGTATCCATTCATTTGGAGCTCAAATCTCCACCTTTCTCAGTACGGTACTCTTCAACATCTTCATTCCTTTTATCTTGGTTTATGTTGTATATGCTCAAATATTCACCCTCTTCCTTCATTTGATTCCTCAGCTTCGAAGTACGGTACTCTTCAACATCTTCATTCCTTACGTGCATAAGATTCTCAGCTTCGAAGTACGGTATTCTTCAACATCTTCATTCTTTATTTCTTTGTTTATGTTGCATATGCTCAAGTCAGTATGAGATTACATGTTTCATATGCTTTAGGTTATGATTGTCTGCTGGGTTGTACTTTGATATAAGTTACCAATTTGTAATACATACCTTGGTAATCTGATTTCATTGGCTATGATATGACATTTGTTGGTTATCATAGATAGAATTTTGATTTCTCTTGTGGAAGTTACATGTATATAGAACAGGGTTCTGCAAAGTTGTGCAAGAAATATGGTAGCCATGATGCTCATGTTGTATTTGCTATATGGCAATGTTGTATCTGTGAAAATTCCAATTGGTAAAGGATGTTGCTTTGTTCAAGTTGGTGTTAGGTAACACTTGTTGTATTGCCAATATCATCAGTAGTGTGTTATTTATGCATCGCTTGCCATATACGCTATGCTTTAATGCCTTCAGTTGTTTCTGTAACAAAAAGAATGATGAGGAAGCTATTCAGGGATTGAATGGAACAATGACATCAAAGCAGTCTGTGCGTCTTTTTTGGGTGGCAGTCCGGGAAATAAGCATGTCAGTTCTATTTTCTTCTACTTTAAACTTAATTTATTTTTAATCTGGTCCAGTTTGATGTTTGTGTACTAAAACTTCTAATCTAAATTTTGTCATCGTAACCATGTACATGCATCATCAATGAATGTTTTTATATCATCATTATTTAATGTTTTGTGACAGGTTATTTTAGTAATGTTTTATACATAACGAAAATTTATAGAAAAGGCCTATAATAGTTTACAACAACATCATGGTGTGGCATCTTAGGGCCCATTATTCCTTAAACACACATTACCACTTCTTATGTAAATAACATTTGGGACCATTATTAGTTTATTTAATGTTTTGATTTCCAACGCCCCATCTTAAATAAGAATATAATTAAAAATGAAGGAGTAACCTGACCATCACTATTCAATAACCAGCAATGGTTTTTGAATTAAAGAAACAATAATGATTTTCAACTAAAACTATTAGATTTTCAATGTAGAGAGAAGATGAAGAATCATAGAAATTATTTTAAATACGTTATTCCTCTTCTTACCATCACACAAGCAGCATCATTGAAGAGGAAAAATCAAAATGAGTTCCAACAATGCAGTCCAAGTCCAACAAACTGTAGATATTCAATAACCTGTCCAGGTTAAAGATGATGTAGAGGTCCAAGAAGTTGTCCAGGTCGTAGAGGCTGTAGAGGTCCAACAAGTTGTCCAGCCCGAACAAGTTGTACAGACCCAACAGGCGGTCGCTTTGCAAGGAATACGAACCAGAAGGAGAATAAGGAGATCAAGAAGAAAGAGAAGGAGGACAACTACGATCAATTCAGATGATGACGACGTAGCACTGTAAAGTTGGGGTAACTTTATGCCAGCTAGGGCATTTAGATTTGATAATTAAAACTTAAAAGTGTCTTTGTTTTCTTCAATATTCAGGAGTTTTAGATGTATTAAATATGAAACTTGCACTTGTGAAACATTTTGTTGTCTTTGATATGACACACACTTCTTATTAAAAGTACTTGAATGAAAACTTTATCACAAATGTAAGTTGTATTTTCTGCTGTGATATGATGAACAATAACACAGGTTAAAAAATGAGATTATATATAAAAGCAGGATGATATTTGTTAATCCTGCAGAATATATAACAACGGTTATACATCATAACCGTTTTAATATCTCGCTTGTTGTCCAGAAAAAAATAAATATCAAAACAGCGCAGCTGGGAATCGAACCTAGGACCATTAATTTTATCACAACGGTTCTTTGGAAAATCTGTTGTGATAGGGCGCGCGCTTTCTAGTTTATTACAACGGTTTCTGGGCCGTCATAGTAAGTATCATATATACAACGACACTCTACATAACAACGCATGCGCCCGCGTGATTATATATCTTTTCCAACCGTTGTTAAATGGGTCTTCCGTAGTAGTGCATGTTCGGGATGTAAAAATGACAAGAGAGAGACCTTTATTTATACACTTGAGATTGACACAAAAAAAGAAAGATCCATGACCAAAATTTAATGTGTCAATCGATTGACTCCTTGCCCCAATCGATTGGAAGCCTCAAAATTAATCGATTAGCAAATCTCAAAAAGGAAAGAAAAGATATAGAGTCATTGACCTTCTTTAATACGTTGTCCTAATCACTTATGGATAACTTTTGTGCTAACCTAATCGATTGAGTATAAGTGCAAAGCGATTGGACAAATTAAAAATGTGTCCAAAACTATTGTCACTATTCCTTATACGACTAGCACGACTCAAAAATATTTTAGGGGTGTTTTCGTTTGGAAATGAAGGCTTAAAAACTTGTTTGTGAGTGTGTGTGTGATTTATCTGTATAATTTTACGAAAAAGTCCTTGTGTTTTTATAAAATACGATTCACTCACACGTGACTGAGCGACCTTTCACTTTCATACATTGAAGCTTCAAAACTTGTCAAATAAGTCGGTCATATAGACACTTGCTTGAGTATTCTTGAACATGAGGCGTGAGATATCTTGAGGTTGTCATATTTGACTGAATCAAAAGCTCCTTTAAGTTGCTAAACAATTTTCTCTTTAAGTTGTCATCATCAAAAACACTTTATCAAAAGCAAACCATAATATTTCTCTTTAACTTTGATCATATGTCTTGAATACCCTACAAAATATATCTCTACAAAAAGTATAATATGTGACAATCCTTTGTCTTGTAGAAATGTCAAAAGTTTTTAGGGTTGTTATGGTGTTCGAGCAAGTTTGTGCAGGAAATGTGAGAAGCTTTGGATACTGGTATTTACGGATGAAATTGAATATTTCCATCAACCTTAATGTTGAGGTATTTATAAAAATCTCTTGGACCCGAATCTTAGATTCCAAAAAACAACACACCTATCTCTCAACAGCGTAGAAAATGAGTTGGTTTCCATTATTCTTCTGGAGGACATGTCCCTCATTTTTTTACTGCGTCTCACACCATTAGCGAATATGGACATGTTGCTCTCCCCGTTTTCGTATGTGGATGAGTAATTCAGTCAAAAGATAACCGTTTCAATTGACAGATGCTCGTTATAATAGATGGACAAACATTAGAAACAAAAGGCGACTAAGAACATACATTAGGCGATGGGTGTTACACACTCGGTGAATATGTAATATCAGACTTGTTTATGTCATTGTTTTTTATTTAGAAGTATTAATCTAGTGGCAAAAGCTCTCCTTAAATGTAAAAAAATAAATAATAATAATAATAAAACATGAACAGGTCGAAATGACTTCACTTTCTCAAACAAACGGTCCAAAAACCAACGGCTGACGCATAAAAACAAGTCCAAGTTTTTCGCCAAGTGTTCTTCACATATTCATCCGTGTTTCTCTCAACCTTTGCCACGTCTTAACACCATTAATGCATGGCCCTCCATGCACGTATATATTAATTATCTCAATCAATCTCCACCTTTATACTTCGCAAATCTTACTTGAACATTGAACAATTGTTTCCAAAAAGATGAGTCAGGAGAAACCTCGAAGGGAAGAAGGAATAAAATACGGAGATGTATTCAACGTACAGGGAGACATTGGAAGAAAGACGGTGGCGCCGGTGGATGCTGCAATGATGCAGAAAGCGGAGACTAAGATGCTTGGGAAAACCCAAAAGGATGGCGCTGCTGCTATCATGCAATCGGCAGCATTGAAAAATGAAAGAGATGGAGTTGTAGGGCATCGTGATATGAGTAAAGTTGCCGCCGACGGTGGTGTCAGTATAACTGAGACCGATGTTTCAGGGCGGCATGTTATCTCGGAGTCTATCGGTGGCCAGGTTCTTGTTTCATTTTCATTATTTGATTGATTGATTTGATTTGGAAGGTTCTTAAAATATGTATTGATTATTATTATGAAAAGGTGGTGGAGCAATTTAGTCAAAATGCGGCGATGAATACAATGACGCCACCTTCTCTTGTTGATAAAATGGGCGTTGGAGCTGGTGGTGGTAGCACCGGTGGGATAACCATAGGGGAAGCACTCGAAGCCACTGTCCTGACAGCAGGAAAGAAACCCGTGGAATGGAGCGACGCAGCTGCTATTCAAGCAGCGGAAGTTAGAGCCTGCGGACGCACAAACATCCTCCCTGGCGGTGTTGCCGCGGCGGCACAATCAGCCGCGACGCTCAATGCTCGAACAACAAAGGATGAGAACAAAACCAAACTCGCCGATGTTCTTGCGGTATATGCCCAAATCAATATTCCAGCAACATGATGTGTAGGCGTGCCTGTATTTAAGTTGCAATATTATTTATTGTTATGATTGATGCAGGATGCGACTACGAAGTTACCGGGGGATAGAGCAGCGACGAGGAGAGATGCTGAAGGTGTGACGGGTGCAGAAATGAGAAATGATCCGTCGCTAACTACTCATCCTGGTGGAGTGGCTGCGTCGGTGGCAGCCGCAGCTAGGCTTAACCAAAAAAATAATAACTAGTTTGATACC
Source organism: Lathyrus tuberosus (assembly GCA_022829125.1). NCBI lineage: Eukaryota > Viridiplantae > Streptophyta > Magnoliopsida > Fabales > Fabaceae > Lathyrus > Lathyrus tuberosus. Next base: position 9,175,223 of record JALAZF010000031.1, read on the forward strand.
TAACTAGCTAGGTAGTAGCTAACATATACATATATGTATATTAATGGTTATGCTTTTCTACATAGGCTTGTGTTTACTTTCTTTAATGAAATGAAAAATCTGAGTGAAAAAACAAGATAACTCACTTTTTTTCTCTAGAGCAGAAAACATTACATACTAGTGTTTGCAAAGTACGTATGTATTACATCAATGAAAGAGTATTACAAAACTGTATTATAAGGTAAATTCTTATCTACTCACCTTAAAAAGTTGGGTAAATTTATTTATAGAGTAAATTAGATTGAATTGCATTAAAAAGCTACAAAATTTAAACTATTAAATAAATAATTAAATATAATAAAATGATATAATATTGATTGATTGGTTGAAGGTATACTACCCAACTTTTTGTAATGAGTAGAGAAGTTGTCTCCGTATTAAATTATTATTATTATTATTTTGGGTTTTATATGAGAAAAAAACAGTACACACTCGCATCCCAGGATTTGAGATCTGAGTCTTCTGCGTTTTATCTTTCAAACTGTAAATTTGGTTAAATATTATGGAAGATAACGCCCATGAATTGGTAAATTGGTGTTTTCATTGAGCATAACTCCCTCCATTCAGCATCTCCGCCAACACTATTACTTTCATTGTGAATTTCATGACCTTCAAGCTAGTATTACTTTCACTATTACTTCCACCATTTTTTATCTCTAATGCGGTAGGAATATGGTTTCTAATATGTTGGATTAATTGGTATTCTAGAAACAACATTATATTTAGAGATGAGTTTTGGGAATTAAACACGATTTTAAATCGTATAGTTTTGTTCTCTTGGTGGTGGATAGAAAAGAACCACAATAGTTTTCACAACTGTAACTATTACACTTGGATAAAATCTTCAAGTGATTTTTTGTAGGCCTTTTTTTCGGAGAGATTTTTGATGTATACGGGTTGGGATATCCCTATTGTATCCCTTTAATATATTTAGTTTATAAAAAAAAAAACTTCACGCCCCTAGGACCTGACATACACCCATTTTCGCTACCGCAGTGAAATTTGAAATTTCTCAATAAGTTTTTCGACTATCACCTCAAAGCGGATGACCAACAGCTACGCATAGCTTCCTTATGCATGGAGGGTGAAGTTTTAACAAGATTCCAACGACCAATCGCTCACTTGGCCTGCTTTCTTTCAATCTATAGAATTCAGATTCATACCTGTGTCAAATATCATCCACTACGCCAAAAATATGTTTAGACAGCACCTAAAAGACAGCGCTTTTATACAAAAGCGCTGCTAAAAAGAATAAAAAAATTTCGCTAAAAAAAAGCACCTTAAAAGAAAGGCTTTAGAAAGCGCTTTTCAAAAGCGCTGTAAAAGACTGTCACCTTAGACCACCTTAGAAAGCGCTTTCCAAAAAGCGCTGCTATAGGTATTACTTTAGAGAGCGCTTTTAAAAAACGTTGTCTAAAGGCCACCTTAGAAAGCGCTTTCATAAAGCGCTCTTATAGGGCTCTAATTATTTTAACTTTAGAAAGCGCTTTCTAAGGAAAAGCGCCCTCTAAAGTCCTTTACTAATTAAAATATAAAACAATTCTAAACATTTTCAGAGACACTTCTATTCATTTTCTCTCTCGACCGTTTCTCTAAACCTTTGCCGTCGTTCTTGCACGCCATTATTGCCGTCGTTCTTTGCCGTTGCCGCTGCCGTTACCGTCACTGTTGCCATTATCGTCGTTCTTGCATTCAGTTCCCGTTCGAAACTCTCATTTGTTCTTCAGTTCAGGTATTCTTCAGTTCCCATTATCGTTCTTCGTTCTTCTTTGTGAGCAATATTTAACACCGTTCGAAACTCTAGCTTATTGAATGTCATTGTTAGAAAAATAATAATAATATTGTCGAAAAATGTTCTGTTTGTTCTCAATATTCAGTTTGCATTACTTCCTTCGTAGAAAAATGTTCTCAATAATAATAATATTGGTGAACTCATGAACACTGTTGCTTCTCAGTAACTTGGACGATAAGCATATCACATGTATGATGTAATGCCACACAGAGAATGACTTGTTCTGTAATCAGTCATATATATTAATAGTATTTTTCATTCTATTTTTCCATAATATGCAACCTTGTTTTGTTTAAATTATAGAATCAGAGAAAATTAGGGGAATTCTTAGGGTATTTACTGTGATATGAATAGAGTTTTAAAAATGTAACCAATGTCTAGTTTTTAATCAAGAATGAGTCACTAATCTTTGATAACAATTATGTTGCATTTGTTGTGGTTGCATATTTTTCCAGTGTGATTCGTTGGCTGCAGTGTTGCTGAGTCAATGTGACTAATTTTTTTGTTGCTTTTAAATGTTGGTATTTGACTGTTATTCCTTTTTTGGTTAGAATGTGATTCAAACATTTGGTTACCACTTATACAAGTGATATTGCTTATTTTCGAAATAGATTCTTCATAGATGAATGATGATAGCTGAGTCAATTTGACTAATTCTTTTGTTACTTTTAAATATTGGTATTTGTCTGTTATTCCTTTTTTGGTTAGAATGTGATTCAAACATTTGTTAGAATGTAATTTACATCTCTAAAGGTAATTAGTTGTTCTCTCTCGCCACTGTAATTATATATAACTTATATCATTCAATGGATTATGGATTTTTATATTTGTCATTTAGTTTTTGTTTTTTTCTTTCTTACAGGTAAAATGTCTAATAACCAGGAAGACACCCACGAGACACATGATACACAGGAAGCTCAGAATGAAGCTTCGAATGTAGAACATGAAATAAAAGAGGAAAAACCATTATGAAGAGAATCATTCGTGCTAGAGATAAAGGGATGAGATTTGATGTACATTGGAGTGACCAGAACCAACTAGTTGAGCCTAACGGTTCAATGTTGTCTCCATACATTAGTTCACTTGTCCTTCAGTACATTCCAATCACTAGTGATAATTGGAGGAGTAAATTGTTGGATGCCGGTAAAGAAAAGATATGGACTGAGATACAGGTACTTACCAAATATGATTGATGTTATTAGATTTTTGTTGACGATTAAGTCTTTAATTTACTTATACTAACACACTTTATGTTTATATGTGTATGTTTTTTCGTAGAGGTCCTTTAATATTGAAGAAAGCCGGAAAAAGTATTGTCTTCAATTGGCCAGAAAGAGACACAGAGGGTTTAGAGCCTTATTATCAAACAAATATCTTAGGGATGAGGACAAAAATTTTGTTGAAGCATAACTTCCACCGTTGTATGCGGATGTGATTACACCGGAAGAATGGGGCATTTTTGTAGACAAACGGAAAACCGAAGAATTCAATGTAATGTTATCTTGTCATGTCTATTGATTGTATTATATATTTGTTTCATTAGTTTGTTTTGATATGACTTAAAAAATTTTATCCAGAAATTGAGTGCCATTAATCGCGAAAGAGCATCAAAACCCGCGTATCCATACAGAAAAGGGCGTTTGGGATATGCACGGTTACAACAAAAATTGGTAAGTATATATTAATGCTATGATTTTATTAATTGTATTATTGTGTTATAATTGATGAACTTATTATTTAACTAAATGTGTAGTTAGAAGAGTCTAAAAGTGAAGAATCATCACTTCCGGACCATGTTTTGTGGAAGGAAGCTCGCGTGGGTAAGGGTGGAGCTGTTACAGAAGATGTTCAGCATGTTTATGAAGAATGTGTAAGTATAACATTATGTCTCAAAGTTAATTGAAATTTTATTAAATTATAATTAATTTTTAATCCCCACTAATAATTTTCGATATGTCAATGAATTTCAGGAGAATCTATCTAAATCCATACCCGCAGGTGAGGATGATTGCAAGAGCATTCTTAGTCGAGTACTAAATGTTCCTGAGTATTCTGGTCGGGTGAGAGGTAAAGGATTTGGTGTGACTTCATCATCCTTGTATAAGCAATCAAAGAAAAAAAATCCCACCACCCAAGAAATCATGCAAACTGTGATGGCACTACAAGCGCAAGTCCAAGCATTACAGCAGGATAAAGAGAGATATGAGGCAGAAAGGCGCGGTTCCGATTTGAAAGATGCTAGTGACAAAGCTAGTATCAATTCTCCAAATAAAATTCCCGAGGTAATTAGCACATATTTATTTTAATTAAATTAACACATTTATTTTATTTGACCTTTATACATATTAACAGTTACATATTTATTATTGCTTCAGGGCATTTCATCTTGCCAACTGTATTTGTCGTTTCCGACTTATCGCATGGTTGGCAAGGGAAAAGTGCATAACTTTGTGGGAGCGTTACTTCATCATCATCCGCTCCCACAAGGTTATCTGAAAGTGTCTGTTGATATCGCTTTAGATACGGATGCGTTACTACCGATACCAGACTCGGTTTCAGAGGTTACATTGCTGTGGGATGCAATAGGTTCGTTTGTTGCATGGCCGTTAGACCTCATTTCCATAGGTGATGAGGTATGTTGAAAACCATTACGAATCTCTTAGTATTCAAATGTCAATTCTAAACGATTATGAAAATCATTCTGAACCATTACTTATATTTTTTTTACATGGTAATGTTAGACTCCTACAAAACCCGCAGCAAAGACTAAAGGGGTTTTGCTGCAAAACGAGTCTGTTGAATCACACAGAGAGGTAGCTTTTAAGTGTTATTCTATTATCCAAATTCATGATTTTCTACTTTACCTAACTTATATGATTGTTAGGTTCCTGCTCAACCTTCACAACAGACCGGCAAGAAAAAAGCTCCTACAAGGACCGTGAAGGAAAAAAGACCTCACTTTCAGACGTGTCTAGAAACACTTTTGTCAATGTCAGATTTGATGCAAGGTGTTATTCGTCAAATCAACATGGACGAAGGTGTTTTTGGTTTTCCTCATTCCGAGATAATCGGAAAAGAGGACATGGAGCAGGTTTTCAATCATACTGAATTAGGCATCGGTGTTATGCATTCATACATCTGGTACTCCAATCAATCTATTATTTATTTAGTTGAACAATTTATTTACACATTTCAATGATAATAGTCTAATGTTTATTATGTTTTTATTTAAGGTGCATGTATGAAAAATTCATGCGGGGGACGGATTTGTCAAACAAATTCCGTTTCTTCTCTTGCAGCCTTGTTAATGCACCGAGAATTGGTATGAATGCAATTGAAGTAAGAGACCACTTACTTGAGCGATTTATGGCCAGCAACATAGAAAGTCTGTTTCTTTTACCATATAATACTGGAAACGGGTAAGATTTTCATTATAATTTCATTCTAATCTTTAATTTGTATCTTTTGCGTAGAAATTATCCATCTAAACTTTTGTTATATTTTACAGTGGACACTGGTTGTTGGTTGCCATTAATCCTATAACAGAAGTGGTCTATTATCTTAATTCATTGGATACTGATTGGTCCACATATCAGAATATGAAGGATGTGGTTGACACGTAAGTGAGATTGTTCGAAATATTCGTGTGTATTTATATATTTAATTATTTCTGTGACATTGTTCTAAGTTTACGTTTTTCTTTTATAGAGCTATATTACTATACCGTGCACAAAGAGAGACTCGAGTAGCACGGGCTAGATCAAGCAATATTACATGGGTCAAAGTGGAGGTATATTAATTTTCACAATATTGCTTATTAGTGATGCTGCTTAATAACACAAAACATCTATATATTATTTCTTATTTGTTTGTCTATGTGTAGTGCCCTTGTCAGCGTAATGGCATAGACTGCGGGTACTTCGTTTTGAGGTTCATGAGAGAAATCCTTCAAATGGGACAATTGGAGATTCCTATTAAGGTATGTATGGTTTTATAACTTAGGATTTATTTTAATATTTATCGGATATGTCATATAATTTATTATTTTTAACTAAATAATGCGTATTTTGTTTTGTTATGTAGTATTTCGAAGATATGGCGTGTTCTTGTTACACAAGGAAACAATTGAATTATATTATGGAAGAATTGTGCGAATTCTTTCTTCTAAGAAGAATTCTTTGAATGTATAGTTTTGTGAATGTAAATTTTAGTTTTGTGAATATAAGGAAATTCTGTTGCAAGAAGAATTCTGTTGTAAATTCTAGTTTTGTGAATAGAAGGAAATTCTGTTGTAAATTCTGTTGCAAGAATTCTGTTGTAAGAATTCTGTTGTAAATTCTAATTTTGTGAATAGAAGGAAATTCTGTGTTTATTGAAATGTATATGAATTATGTTGTTCAAGAATTCTATTTATTGAAATGTATAAGAATTCTGTTGTGGCAAGAAATTCTATAAGAAATGCAGGTTTGAAACTATGCAGGTTTCTGCATAAAAAAAAAGGCTAAAATGGGATTTTTTATACGTAAAAAAAATCAATAAAATTATAGGTATACTTTAGAGAGCGCTTTTAAGGAAAAAGCGCTCTCTAAAGTCCCCTTTAGAGAGCGCTTTTAGGGAAAAGCGCTCTCCAAAGGTATATAAAAAAATCATTTTCCGTATACATTAGACAGCGCTTTCAAAAGCGTTGTCTAAAAGCACCTTTAGAGAGCGCTTTTGAAGGAAAAAGCGCTTTCTAAAGTTTATAAAAAAAAATTTTAAATTTTAAACGTATACTTTAGACAGCGCTTTTAAAAGCACTGTCTAAAGTCCCCTTTTAGAGAGCGCTTTTTCATAAATAAAAAAGCGTCGTCTTTACCTACGACAGCGCAGGCTTAGACAGCGCTTTTATAGGGCAAAAATAGCGCCCTTTTTCCCGTAGTGATCCAATCATATTTTGGGTCTGCCACCAGCATTCTATTGCTTCACCTCAGGCTTCAAACTGGCCATTCGCCGCAGAGTACAAGCATTCAAACCAAACCATTATCTTTCACCAAACTAGGAAAAATTTCTTGACAGATCCTTTTTTTTTCTCAAAATCGTTCCAACCAAATCCCATCAACATTTCATCTTTCAAACCAACCATTACCGTTTCTCCACCTAAACCCCGAATTCCCGCTGTAAAACGCCATTTCCACTTGCTCATCGTGGAACCTGAGGAAGTTGCAGAAACATATGCGAAGGATACAGACCATCCACGGAAGATGGAACTATCCCTACCGGATCCACAAGGAACCCGTTACTATTATAATTGAAAGTGGAAGTACTCTCAACGTACTCCAAGAATTGCAAAACAACGGTTCATTTTCAAAGTACTTGTAGAAAAAAAAACACCACGTCAAAATATAAAAATATAAAAATGATCTTAATTTTCGAAGATGCATCTCTAAATCTATTTTGAGTAAATAGAATTCTGACGTTAAAAATTTTTGAAGATACATCTTCAAAATAATATTAGAGATGCATCTCTAGACGGTATTGAAGTTTAAATCGCGCTAGAACCCTTCTCTTTTTTTATTTTAAAAAAAACACATTTTTTTTCAAAATCTCTCAAAGGTTTATCCATCAACCAAGTCCAAAATCAAACAATCAAGATTAAAGATTCTTCAATCAGCATCAAGTATATCAGAGACATCATTCAACACTGAAGTAAACTCTAAATTTGTAAGTTTTTGATGTCTTGAAAAGTTTTTTGAGTTTTTGTATAAATGAGTAGAAATTGATGATTTAGGTAAGAAATGAGTAGAAATGGCATGAATGATTGTTTATACATACTATAAAACATGTTTGTTGGTTGAAAATAACGGTCAAATCATTATCTTTAGGGTTTGGTGGATTGCATTGTCGCGATTGACGGACCTGAAAAGTTGCAGAAAATTTTGGAGATGCATCTCTGAAAATTTTTAACGTTTGAATTGCATAGTAATCAGAGATGCATTTTCATAAATTATCAGTCTGTTTTTTTTCTTGCTTGTATGGTTACTTGTACTAATAGTCTAGTTTACTTACAGGCATTATGGCTGATAGAGATGACAGACTGAGGCACGAGAGGATTGCACAACATGCATAAAATAGTCGGGTTTTGAAGGCTCCTGTTCACTCTATTCATGCTTAGGCATCTACTTCTAGGAATCACATTTCTCCATCTTCTTCTTCCTGTAGAAGACGGGTTTCATCTAACGACACATCACTGCCTCAATCCTCCCACGGGCGACAAATTTCACTTATTCAGCCGCCACAGTTATTCGAGTCACCGGTGGTACCCGAGGCACTAGTGCCACCTCATGTATCAGAGGGACATCGTGTTGATAAGCTAGTGCCACCTCCGACTGATGAGGCTCTTGAGCCAGTGCCACCTTAGGCATTTGGAGAAGGCTTTGTAGAGTTGTCATTAATGCCTTTGTACCCAGACCATACTGCCAGACATATCTGGGACAAAGAGGTAAAATTAGTTAGATTTATTCTTTTTAAATTACGTTTAGTTTTATTTGTCTCCAGGATCATGATCTGTTGAAGTTTAATAACCATGAACAGAAGATTACTGGTTTGCCTCAGCCAAATGAGGAATGGTTTCAGGTTATTTTTTCCCTTTCTGGATGAAGGACTTGTGCAAGACTGATATGTTACGATCAACCACGGGATGGTTAATGCATTCGTGGAGAGATGACACACCGAGACCTCATCATTTCATCTCTCGCTTAGTGAGATGTCTATCACACTCGACAATATGTCATGTTTGCTACATCTTCTGATCAAGGAAAAACTTCTAGATCATGGGAGGTTTAGCAAATACGAGGGACTCAAGATGATGTTAGACTATCTGAGAGTTGACCCAGAGGATGCTATGAGGGAGTTTGAAAATACCCAAGGGGAACATGCTAGGTTTGAATTCCTGAAAAGGTATATAAAAATGAGATCCTTAGAGTACAGAAGGGTAAAGGTGATGACGAGCACGTGGGGGCACATAAAGCATATGTTATGAGAGCATACATGCTATATTTGGTTGGCACTTCGATTTTTATGGACAAAGGTATCATTTATGTGGATGTAGTTTATCTATGGTACTTTGAGGACTTCAAGCTGATACATTAGTACAACTAGGGGCCGCTTGTTTGGTCGATTTGTACTCTAAGTTAGTATAGGGCTGTAGGTGGAAGACGAAGCAAGTCATAGGCAGCATCACACTACTGACGGTAATATTTGTTTTAATATTATGTTGTTGGTTTAAGCCCTAGAGGCCAATAATTTTGGTACTTGTATCAAATCATTTATTAATAATAAAAGAAATTTCTTTATAATGTTTGTTTTTCCAAAATAATAAAGTCCCTAGAAAAGTTAGTCCGTTTAATGATATATTAAGTGTGACTTAATCATGAATATTAGGAGTAATGTTTATATTGGATTGACCCACTATGACAGTACTACATAGAATGTTATGCAAAGTGTCATAAGTTACTCTCATGGTGATAGTGGTGTATACCACCCTTCAAACTGAAACCACTGTGGACCCTGGATGTAGAGTCGAGTATATTATTGCTGATCAAACATTGTCCGTAACTGGATGACCATAAAGACAGTTAATGGCAACTACACAAAGCATGTTGAGGGACATGAGTGACCTAGATGAAATTTGTCCATCCTGCGTAACAAGATAAAAATCTAAGGGCCCAATATTGAATTGGACAAGGATGACACAGCATATACCTTGTGTTCAATATAAACATAAGGACAAAAGGATAATTATACACACAAGTATTATCACAAAAGGTTTTGTCAGATCACGTGATATTTTCGTGACTTGGGCAGCAGTGATGTGTTGCTAGATACCGCTCACTATTTATTATGTTAAATGTGTGATTTAATATAATTACCAACGTCGCGAAAACCTACAGGGTCACACACATAAGGACAGATTGATAAGATGTATAGTAAATAAGGATCACCGTAGTACAATGCACTTAAGTAGAATACAGAATGTGGTAAGGTACCACGCGCTTAAGTGATATACAACACACCGAAAGATATGGTGCACATGCACTTAAGTGGAATTTTTAGCTTGCAAGCCACATAAGTGGTTCTATAAATATAACACTTGTGCAGAAGCATTGACACTTGATAAAAATTTGGTCTATGAAACCTTAATTATATTTTCTTTCTCTCTCACACTCAAAGCCTTCAATCGTAGCAGCTAGCACTGAGACTAAAGAAATCTGTTGGTGTGGACTAAGTAGAGGCGTTGTTCATCATCTAATGCTCATGATCACTCCTTCGATTCAACATCAAAGGTTTTATCATCAGAAGAGGTAACCGTTTCTATCACTGATCATGCTCATTCGTAAGGATCACTAAAGGGGAAATTTTAATTTCCGTTGCATTTTGGATCGCGATTTCCCTTTCATATGTGTCATTTTCATTTCATTTTTGCAACGTCCTTACTGATGATTTGTGTGTTCCAACACTTTTCAGACTTGGATCCTCCACCACTTCCCGCACATCACGGGCTGGTTGTGTGTACTGACTTATATATAGGATATGTTACGTGCTTTATCATTTTCCGTGCTCAGAGGGAACGGGGCAATATAGCTGCTCATATAGTGTATCTTGACCGTCTGGTTTTTTGAGGATATGCACCTCAACAGCTATGTTCATCATCGTGAGACGCGGATGTCGCTCCCGGAATTTTCATCCTAGTACAAACGCGAAAGTGGAACCGAAACAGAGTCGCCAGCAATGTGTATTTTATCCCAAGAGAGGGAAAGGAAACACCGCATAAAATTGAAGGTAAAGGAAAGAGCATGGTCTTGCGACCAAAAGAAATGGGTTCGGGAGTCGGTTACGCGAGAGGAAGGTATTAGCACCCCCTCACGTCCATCGTACCCGATGGGATCCACGCTTGCTTGTCTCGATCAAAGGGTGTCGTCGTCTGGAGCTCCACTGCTACTGGAAAGGGAAAGGAAATGGAACGAAAAAAGAAAAGAGAAAACAAGAAACAAATGTAGGGAAAATAAAAGAAGTGCTCGAATGGGCCCTACCCCACTGCCTACGTATCTCATCGGGAACATGAGAATCAGAGCGACATAGTTCCCCTCAACGAGGGTCGCTTTGTTTGTGTTTTTTGGGAACGGCTAACGTTCTAGCTCAGGTGTTGCAGGCTCGCTGGTCCGAGTGCGTTACCATCTTTCAAGAGAACGAGTAGGAGCACGTTCATACGCTGAGAGTGAGTGAGATGAGAAAAGAATTCCCGAAGGAAAGACGTTATTGTTTGTTTTTGTCTTTTAAACAAGAAGTGTATTTTACAGTTGTTTGTAACTTGCATTGAACCAAAGTCTTAAATACAGGAACGAATACTTCGCGCATCGTCCCCAACAGGACATACACTAGGTATCCTAGAAGAATGAGAGGAAGCCCCTCGTTCCCCACTTCCCACATAGAAGGCTCAAGCGCAATACACGTTAACCTTTATTAAGTGTCTTTTACTTTTATTTTGAGATGAGAAGAGAGAAAACGCAAAGGGAACTCTAAAGGGAAACTAAGAGTCCTAATGTTATCATGCATGAATGTCCTATGGTTAGTGAGGTTTACGAGAAAAGACTACCTAAAACCTAATGCTAATCCTACTCCAAGCTTAATCAAAAATTAAGTTGGACTAGGTAGCTCTAAAGGGAAAGAATCCAAGACTTGAACAAGTCTTGAGATCCATGGGATGAGAAAGAGTTAAAGAGAAGAAAAGAGAAGGAGAAGAAGAGAGATGAGATACAATAAGTGGCAGCAAGCACATCATATCATAAATGTCCAACTCAAATCATCAACATGTTTCAAAGATCAATGCAAAATAATCCAAGTAAGCATGCAAAGATAAACATGAAAGGATGCAAACATACTTGTATGAAATGCACAATGAAGCATACATGTACTTCATATTAAAATGGAATGAGAAAGGCAAAATGAAAATGAAGGCAAGTCAGAACCAACATCATATTATCATCAACAATTCATGTGTGCAAAAGTGATTCAAAACATGAAGCATTATGATTCAAAGAAGTTCACAAGGAGAGGTAATGATATGCATCACACAATTCAAACCAAATGCATTCAACTATGCTCAAGTAACATGAAAACCAAGTATAGAACTCAAGAGGCAGTAGCATATACATCAATATCATATCAAAACCAAACTCAAGTCATACAAGTTCAAACATCAATCAACAACTTCAAAGCATGCACCAAAGCAAACTACAAAAAGAGAACAAAGTTCCAACACTTAGGCATACTCAAACATGATTCAAACATGATCCACAAAGTGTAAAATTAAGTCCCAAAGGACCTTAACCAGGGGTAGACATCATATTAAAAACACATGCAAAGAAACAACCAGAAACTCAAGCAAATGGACATGGCAAGTCAACTTGTGCAAAGAAGTGTCAAGATATAGTCGTGCATAATTCACTTAAGCACAAAAAAATCAAACATGCATCAAATGACATTCTAAAATTGTGAAATCAGAACACAAATGACCTAAGTCAGATAATAATCACATGCCAAAAAATCTCACAAAAATTCACAAGTTAAGCCAATCAAACAATTAAGCAAGTATCAAGTAAGAACCATGTATCAATATGCAAAAGAGGAGGACCAAAATGCAATATGAAAAAGTTTTAAAAATGAAAAAAAAATGTTTTTATGCAATTCAGAATGTCATCTAACAAATTCAAAAAGAATGGATTGAAAATGATGTATAGATGATGAGAAAGAAATTTTACAAATTAAAGTGTGCAAGTGAAACAATTAAGAAATGAAAATTAAGCAATTAATTAATTCAGATGCCAAAATAAAATTAAAAAATATATAAAAAAAATATGGAAAAATGTTATAAATCTAAAAGGAAGCCTCATGAATTTTTTTATGATTTTTGAATGCATAAAAATGATTTTAAAAATTAAAATGCAAAATGAAACAATTAATAAAAATAGAAATAAAGAAATAGCAAGGAGGGTGCAGTCAGCAACACAAACACGTTGAAAGAAAGACAACGGGCTCAAGGGGAGGTGCCAATAGTGAAGCCCAATGCTAAAAGAGTCCACTAGCGAAGTCAAAGGAGAACACATGGAATTAGTCAAACATCATATTTAATAATAACCAAAGGATTAATCAAACGCTCACCATCAGTCAACATAACCAAAAAGTAATCAAGATGAGAGGCCATAATTAAAAGCACACCACAGTTAGTAAACACACACACGTATACAATTATTCAGAATTAAAATAAAAGGCACGTGACAAGCGCACGCACATTTTAATGTGCTGTCACCATCTCATTCACACGATCACATCAACGCATCACATTGAATCATCAATTCAAAAAATAATCCAAATCAAAGGCTGGGAATGAGGCACACGGTAACACGCATGGGGTGGCTTACACTCAAACACTAAATTAAAAACAAAATTAAAAGAAACGTGGAAGCATGAGGGACGTAGGATTAAGCACACGAACGGATGAGATTTCATCTTCTTCGTTCACACCCTTCACCGGCCGGAGCAAGCACCAGTCGCCGGAGCTAGGGCTCCGGTCACCCTCTCCGGTGGACTGCAATCAAAATTTCTCCAGAAAATGCGTATGGGTACATCATTCGAACCAGAAAAACACAAGTAACTCAAATATCCAGGCCATTTTATCAAACAACAAACACACATTAAGAATCGAACGAAAACAATTTTAGATCTAAAACTTTAAATCCAAAATTCATCCATGATACACGTCCAAACTTCAAATAAAATAGATCAACATGCTCAGTGAAGTCCACAGATCATAATGCACACAATAAAATTGAGTTCTATGATGGTGAAAATTACACTAACCTGAACCTTGAAGAGCTTAAAATACACCAAGAAATCCCTCCAAAAACTGCAGATCTACTCCTTGGAACCTCTAGATGCAAAATAAATGCAACTAGAGCTTGAAATCATGCTAGATCTTGAGATTTAAGTTTGAATCCTCTTGAATGGAACTTGGTGAAATCCTCAGTATGAGCTCAAAATAGCAGCTAATTCTTGCTCTATTCTCTTCACTGATCAAGAATGTGAAGAGAAATCTCCCAGAAACTCCAAGGAAAGTGAGATTCTAAGAGAGAAAGTGTGAGAGAAAAAAACCAAAACTGTACAAATGAGAGTCTCTACCCTAGTTGTGAGGGTATGAGTAAGCATATATACTCTCCATTAGTTCACTGATTAGAATTAGCAAGTATTTGGGTGAACTTGCAAAAATGCATTTTGTGCTTAAACCCTTAAATCACACGTGTAAACCCCCTTGCCATCAGCATGATTCACCTCCAATTTACTCATGTATCACCTCTGAATTGAATTTGGGCCTTGTACTTGCTTGGTTTGTAAGTTTTGAATCAATTTGCATTTTGTACTTTGTGAAAATAATGAGAAATATGGCATGAAATAATTCGATTCCAAGGCCAAAAAATACTCCTCTTGGCTTGCATTTTGATTTTGTAATATAAAATGAAGCAAAAAGATCAATTACAAGTCCATTTGTGCCAAAATGCAAAAGGTGGAAAATTTGACATATAAGAAATCAATGAAATACACCTTGCATTGTTTTGACCATAACTAGAGTTCCACAAATGATATGGAGATGTTCTAGTACTTTTTGGAAATGGGAGAGAAAGATATTCAACTTTCATGTTGGAGGAAAATTCATTTGGAGCTTCCTTGATGATGAAAATTCAAGTTGAATGTAGTGGAAAAATTGCCAAAAATGGAAAGTTTTCATTATAGGTCATTTTCCAAATTTAGTAACTTTTGCACAAACTCTTGATTCTTGATGAATGGCATGAATCTTGACAATTGATGACCATATGAGGATGTGAGACCTTGAAAACCAAGAAAAGAACCTTAAAATTCCACAGTTGACTTTCTCCTTTTGAACTGTTGACTTTTGCTTATTACACAAGTAACTGATCCATTGAACATCTTCCTCAAAGAACCAATGACCAAGATTCCATCCATGAACACTTAAGAACATAAGGAATACCATGAGATCAAGTCTTGGCCAAGAAATCAGAAATAAACTGATTTTAGGTCAAACCCTAATTTTGGCACCCTCTGGTTAGGAGGAAATAACACATCCTCCAAATCCAAATTCCTAAGAATATGTTGTGTATCCTCTCAAAAAATGATGAGATATGTCCTTTGGAGATGATAAAAACTCAAAGAGCTTGTCCACTTGAGGTTCAGATCCCAACTTTTGACTGCCTTTTATAGGAGATCGTGCACTGTCCAATCTTCTTGATGAACTCTCCTCTTCCCATGACTTGTGAGATCAAATGAAGATGATACATGATATAAGAGATCCTTGAGGCTTGTGAGAAACACTTGGTCTTCTTCTTTAGCTTTGGATGATCAACACCTTGGATCACCTGATCACATGCCCTTATGCAAGATGCCATGCTAGATGCTTGATGTTTTATTTTTCTATGCTTGAATGCAATGCAGTGCAATGAAAGCTCATGCTAAATGATATGAAGAAATGAGAGGGAAAATTTTGGGGCATTACAGCTTCCCCTATTCAATCACTGTAGACCTGAACGGATGATAGCGATTGATGTCATACTTTCAAGGTATGGAGAGATTGAATACCGATAATAACCCAAAAATTTGCACCCTGCAGGGAAGAAGAAAAGGGATATAAACCCAACCAAACGAACTCTGCTTAAAGAAAACTCTGATGAGAAGAAAACCACTGGAAGGATGTCTTTTATATAACGCCAGACGACTACTGGCCTGCCACACTACGGGTGGACTTTAGCAATGTCTTTTGTACAACGCCAGACGACTACTGGCTTGCCACACTACGGGTGGACTTTAACAATGTCTTTTGTACAATGCCAGACGACTACTGGCTTGCCACACTACGGGTGGACTTTAACAATGTCTTTTGTACAACGCCAGACGACTACTGGCTTGCCACACTACGGGTGGACTATCCTTTTTTGAATGGAGTCAGAAGACTACTGACCTGCCACACTACGTGTGGACTTTTGCCAATCTACGGTTGGACTTGCTGAGATAATTTGCCACCCTTGGATGGACTTTGGCCAATCTACAGTTAGACTTAGCTGCGGTCTTTTAAAAGGAGTCAGACGACTACTGACTTGCCACACTACGGGTGGACTTCTGCCAATCTACGGTTGGACTTTAAAAATTTGCCACCCTTGGATGGACCTTTCGCCACTCTACGGTTGGACTTTAAGAATTTTCCACCCTTGGATGGACCTTTCGCCACTCTACGGTTGGACTTTAAGAATTTGCCACCCTTGGATGGACCTTTCGCCACTCTACGGTTGGACTTTAAGAATTTGCCACCCTTGGATGAACCTTTTGCCAATCTACGGTTGAACTTTAAGAATTTGCCACCCTTGGATGGACCTTTTGCCACTCTACGGTTGGACTTTAAGAATTTGCCACCCTTGGATGGACCTTTTGCCAATCTACGGTTGGACTTTAAGAATTTTCCACCCTTGGATGGACCTTTTGCCAATCTACGGTTGGACTTTAAGAATTTGCCACCCTTGGATGGACCTTTTGCCAATCTACGGTTGGACTTTCCAATGATTTGCCACCCTTGGATGGACCTTTCGCCAATCTACGGTTGGACTTTCCAATGATTTGCCACCCTTGGATGGACCTTTTGCCAATCTACGGTTGGACTTTAAGAGTTTCAATACTGGATTACTCTCTGCATACGTGTCAGACATATCTGCTGACTCTGCTGAGGAACAATGATCAATGAATAACCTCAGATACTCCTGAAAGGATGATGTCTCCGCTGGAGAATGAATGAACAACCCGTCTGCTTCGAACTGTTAAGTTTGCCAAAAATAAATTGGACTTTGGAATATGAGGGAAGTGACGATTCTGCCAGGAATTACTTCATCTGCTTGGGGGATGAATTCTGGTCACAGCAACTCCGCTGGGGGATATCGAGTTTCTTTGCATGACGTCTTGCTAGGGAAGAAAAGTCATTAAAACTCTGCTTGAGGATCTACCAAACCCGAGATCCTTTGCGGGGAGAATCAACCTTCTAACCCGGCTGAGGTAAGAATAAACTATCACTCTGCTGAGGAGTAGATTTTGTTGATCAAAAAGCCTCTGTGGGGACAAAATAACTCAGCTGGGGGAGTATTGTTGACCAGATTCAACGCTGAACTCTGTGGGGAATGCCACCATCAGAGATACGGTCTTGCTGGGGATCAGGGCTACTCTGTCGGGGATATGCAAGTCCTTGTCAGAACATTTCACTGTAACTTGCTGGGAGAGAGTCCTTAGATCTACTGGGGAAACCCAAAGCAACTCCATAGTAACCTGCTAAGGAATATGACTGTTGAGCTTAGGATAAGTACCACAATGCCCCATGCTAGGCAAACTGTCCATTTGACGACTCCGTTGGGGGTAATGAGTTTATAACAAACTCTGCTGGAGAAAACCACTTCAAAGCGTCTCGTGCTGGGGAATGCCTTTTGAGAGGATTTTATAGAAGACCAAAATGTCCTTAAACTCTACTGGGAATAAATAGATCTGGAACATCTCCTGCTAGGGAAAATCAAAATGCCCCATGCTTGGGAAGGTCAACAACTTGCTTCCTGCTCCGTGATACAAGACTTACCTGAAGAAACGTCATAAGAGGATTTTACAGGAGCTTAAGCATCTTCAAACTCCTGATGACTTCACTGGGGATTAACCATCAACTTCGGTGTCTGCGAAGTAACTCTACTGGGGATTCGCAACCGTTATCGACACAGAAAAGCTTGCAACCGTTGGAAGTACTGAATGAGAGAATCGACTTAATAAGATACGACGATACCCAATTGAACTCAATTCACTGATATCGAGACATCGTGAATGATTGTCGACCGAATGATGGATTCGATCCGTAAACGTTGTGACAAAAGGGTGCCAAGTGAACCCTTCCCTGAACATGATTGCCCCAGTCTGCTGTGTGGGAGTAAGTGATTACCCGTCTTGTGCTTGAAATCGTCTGAATCCGTTACCTGCAACAAAAGGAAACACACACATGCCCCGGAATATTGCGTGGTTTGAATCCACCATCCAGGATTATTCAATATTCAAAGTAATTCTAAATGTTTTTCTGCACGTGTTATTGTGAAGCCACCATGTTTTCAAATGCAATGTTTTATCAAAAATTCAGACGTTTTTGCAAACAAAATAGTAAAACAAAATAAGAAACTTTTAACTGAAATTCAATTTATTGATCGAAAGGCCCAGAATAGGAAATTACATCAGGAAGCAATCCCTGGAAAGAGGTGATCGCTAAAAATTGAGAAAAGAAACTATCCTAATGGCAATGTGAAAACGGCGTTCCACTGAGTTTCGATTCTGCTATGGCCAATATGTCTTCAAGACTCCCCGACCTTGCCTTCTGAGGAATGATCAGACCGATTTCTAACCTTTGGAATGTCAGTTGTTGAAAAGGTGGAGTACAGATAACTCAGATCGTAGTCGTTCGCTTAAATCCCTCTTTTGCGTGGACCGCCCTTTCGGGTTTTCAATCCACCGGGATACCCTTTTTTGCCTGAGTTGTCCTTGCGGATTTTCAACTCACCGGGTGTACAATTTTTCTTTATTATCCCTAATTTTTGCCCAAACCCTTTTATTCTGTTTTTGTGGTTCGCCGGGATGCCCTTTTTTTCCTGGACTTTTTCTCTTTTTTTTTTTTTTTGTCCAGCGGGTCTATTTATGCGAAGTATTTTTTGACTACGTCTAAGTTGACAGGGGATGAAAAGTCTTCGCCATCCATGGTTGTAAGTAACAAGGCTCCGCCTGAGAAGACCTTCTTAACCACGAATGGACCTTCATAATTAGGGGTCCACTTACCCCTGTGATCTGTACTTGGAGGAAGGATCCTTTTGAGTACCACATCTCCCACTTTGTAAACCCGAGGATGCACCTTTTGGTCAAATGCCTGCTTCATCCTCCGTTGGTATAACTGTCCATGACACACAGCTGCCAGTCGTTTCTCCTCAATAAGGCTCAACTGATTAAATCTGGCGCGAACCCACTCAGCTTCGTCTAACTTGACATCCATCATGACTCTGAGGGATGGAATCTCCACTTCAACCAGTAGTACTGCCTCCATACCGTATACAAGTGAGAATGGGGTTGCCCCAGTGGACGTGCGCACTGACGTTCGGTACCCATGCAAAGCAAACGGTAACATCTCATGCCAATCTTTGTATGTGACAACCATCTTCTGCACAATCTTCTTAATATTCTTGTTGGCCGCCTCCACAGCGCCATTCATCTTCGGGCGATATGGAGAAGAGTTGTGATGCTCGATTTTGAAGTCCCGGCACAGCTCAGCCATCATTTTGTTGTTCAGATTAGAACCATTATCAGTAATGATTCTCTCGGGCACTCCATAGCGACAAATGATATCCCGTTTCAGGAAACGAGCTACCACCTGCTTAGTGACATTGGCATAAGATGCTGCTTCAACCCATTTAGTGAAATAGTCAATGGCGACCAAGATAAAACAATGGTCGTTTGAAGCAGTAGGCTCGATCCTTCCGATCATGTCAATGCCCCACATAGAAAAGGGCCAAGGAGAGGACATGACACTCAACGGATTTGGAGGAACGTGCACTTTGTCTGCATAGATCTGGCATTTATGACACTTGCGGACATACTTGCAGCAATCTGACTCCATAGTCAACCAATAATATCCTAATCTCAACAACTTCTTAGCCATTGCATGTCCTCCGACATGGGTACCAAAAGAGCCTTCATGTACTTCCTGCATTAACAGGTCTACTTCGTGCCTATCCACACATCTGAGCAGAACCATGTCAAAATTCCGTTTGTACAGCACATCATCCTGATTCAAGAAGAAACTACCAGACAGCCTTCTCAACGTCTTCTTATCTTTAGTAGATGCCCCTGGAGGGTACTCTTGACTTTTCAAGAAACACTTGATGTCATGAAACTATGGCTTGTCATCAGACGTTGCATCAACAGCAAACATAAATGCAGGTCTGTCAAGACGAGACACCTCAATCTTAGGTACATGATTCCACCCTTGCACTTTGATCATGGAAGACAACGTGGCTAAGGCATCTGCAAACCTATTCTCATCCCGAGGAATATGGTACAGCTTCACTGTTGTAAAGAATGTCAGCAATCTCCTTGTATAATCTCTATACGGAACCAGATTTGCTTGGTGCGTGTACCAACTCCCTTTCACCTGATTAATTACCAAAGCTGAATCACCAAAGACATCAAGGGTCTTAATTTGTAAATTAATCGCCTCCTCAATCCCCATTATACAAGCTTCATATTCTGCTTCATTGTTGGTGCATCCGAAAGTTATTCGGGCAATGAAAGGCATATGAACACCTTCCGGCGTGATAAGAACTGCTCCAACTCCGCATCCATTCATATTGACGGCCCCATCAAACATCAAACTCCATTTGGATTCAGGGTCTGGCCCCTCCTCCGGGAGTGGTTCCTCACAATCTTTGGCTTTGAGAAACATGATGTCCTCATCAGGGAAATCAAATTTCATGGGTTGGTAATCATCAATCGGTTGTTGCGCAAGATAGTCTGACAAGACACTTCCTTTGATGTCCTTTTGGGAAGTATACTGAATATCATACTCTGTCAAAACCATTTGCCACCGTGCAATTCTGTATGTTAGCGCTGGTTTCTCAAAAATGTATTTGATAGGATCCATGTTGGAAATCAACAAGGTTGTGTGCCTAATCGTATATTGCCTCAATTGCTTTGCGGCTCATGCGAGTGCACAGCATGTCTTTTCAAGCATTGAGTACCGGGACTCACAATCATTGAACTTTTTACTCAGGTAGTAGATAGCATGCTCCTTCCTACCTGTCTCGTCGTGTTGACCGAGAACACAACCTATGGAACCTTCAAGCACTGTCAAATACATTATCAAAGGTCTTCCTTCAACTTGAGGTATGAGAATTGGAGGTTCCTGTAAGTATTCTTTTATCTTATCAAATGCCAATTGGCAATCGTCATTCCACCTGACCGTCTGATCTTTTCTTAGCAGTTTAAATATTGGTTCACACGTGGCTGTTAGGTGAGATATGAACCTTGCAATGTAGTTCAATCTACCCAGAAAACCACGAACCTCCTTTTCTGTTCTCGGTTCAGGCATTTCTTGTATTGCTTTCACTTTGGCAGGATCAACCTCAATTCCTTTTTCACTCACAATGAAACCCAACAGCTTTCTAGAACGCACCCCAAAAGTGCACTTATTTGGATTCAACCTTAGGCGAAACTTCCTCAACCTTTCAAACAGCTTTTTCAAGTTAACCAAATGTTCTTCTTCTGTTCTCGACTTGGCAATCATGTCATCCACATAACATTCAATTTCTTTGTGAATCAAGTCATGAAACAAAGTCACCATTGCCCGTTGATACGTTGCCCCTGCGTTTTTCAACCCAAAAGGCATCACCTTATAATAGTATGTACCCCACGGAGTAATGAACGTGGTCTTCTCCATATCTTCAGGTGCCATCTTAATCTGGTTGTACCCGGAGAAACCGTCCATGAATGAGAACACTGAAAACTGAGCTGTATTGTCGACCAGTACATCAATGTGTGGCAGTGGAAAATCATCTTTCGGACTAGCTTTATTAAGATCTCGATAATCCACACACATTCTAACCTTTCCGTCTTTCTTTGGTACCGGCACAATGTTGGCAACCCAGGGAGGGTATTGAGTCACTGCAAGAGACCCTGAATCCCATTGTTTCTGAACTTCTTCTTTGATCTTTATGGCCATGTCGGGGTGAGTCCAACGAAGTTTCTGCTTAACTGGCAGACATTCTCCTCTCAATGGCAGCCTGTGTACGACAATATCCGTATCCAACCCTGGCATGTCTTGATACGACTAGGCGAAGATATCAACATATTCACACAACATCTCAATCAAAGCTTTCTTCACATCTGCTTACAGGCTGGCACCAATCTTGATCTCTTTCTTAGCATCCTCGGTACCAATATTGATGATCTCTACAGTCTTCTGATGGGGTTGGATGACCCTTTCCTCTTATTTTAACAATCTGGCCAGTTCCTCAGGGAGTTCACAATCCTTCTCATCCCCTTCTTCAGCTTGATAAATCGGTTTGTCAAAGTCATACATAGCCATAGCAAAATCGTTATCAATGGAATCCGGAGGATCAAGTCTGCACGAACGGGTTCATGCTTTATTTTAGAATTTAAACAAAAAGAAAAAAGAAACATTGCCATTTTATTATTTTTGTGCAAAAATAAAAAACTGAAAGACAGAGAGCAAAAATTTGAGTGCAAAACGTCCTTTATTGGTGATTAAAATTGCAAATGCAAACAGGGTGGCCCTACAAATGAATCTATACACCTTGGGCAGAGCGCAAGATTTTGACATGCATTATGATTAGAAAAACAAAGTAAAATTACTCTATCTGAAGAGTAACCCGGATCACTTCTTCAACAGACCAGTTCTGCACTTGTTGTCCCGGAGCACGTGGGCGTACCCAGTTGTCCAGGTCATAGTCACTATCAACACCATCTTCTGTAGCTGCACAAGACTGATCTGTGTAAATAATTCCCCCACTATTGAAAGTGATGGGTCCACTGCTTTCTGCATCTGAAGTCATAGAGGGATGATAACCAATACCAAATTTATCCTCCTTCATTGGTGTCTCTATCAACCTGCCCCAACCTTGGGCATTGTCGGCTCTGACGACCTTGACAGCTTATTTGTAGGATTAAATGGAGGTACCGGCTCCAACTGGTGTAGAGGAAGGCTCAGGTACATTGTCAATATTTACCGCTTCAAATGATTGGCAAAGCATCTCGTGAATTTCCCCATCCATTTCCACATACTTAAACGTGGACAAATGACTAACAAAGATATCTTCTTCACCACATACTGTCACAACCTGTCCTTCAAACTCGTACTTCAGCTTTTGGTGTAACGTGGAGGTAACAGCCCCGGCTGCATGAATCCAAGGGCGACCCAATAAGCAGCTATACGCAGGTTGTATGTCCATTACATGAAATGTAGATCTGAACACCTGCGGTCCAATTTGCACGGGCAATTCTACTTCACCAAACACAGATCTTTTCATCCCATCGAATGCTCTAACAACCAATTCACTAGGCCTTAAAATCAAACCATCAACTTCCAGCTTCATTAGTGCCTTCTTAGGCAAGACATTGAGTGAGGAACCAGTGTCTACTAGTACATGAGACAACACTGCACCCTTACACTCCATTGTGATGTGCAAAGCCTTATTGTGGTTTCTTCCCTCAGAAGTCAAATCCCTGCTTGTGAACCCCAGACCATGGCTGACATTAACATTGGAAATTACACCCTCAAGCTGATTAACAGTGATTTCTTGTGGCACGTATGCACTCTTCTACACTTTCAACAAAGCCTCCCGATGTGTGTCAGAACACATCAACAATGACAAAATTGAAATCTTCGAAGGGGTCTGATTCAGTTGATCGACGATCTTATAATCGCTTTTCTTGATTATCCTCATGAACTCTTCCATCTCATTATCAAAAGTAATCTTTTTCTCAGATTCAGGTACAGGCACGCTCTCGACCACCTGTTTTCCTTTAGCTTTTGCGGCAGCTTCAGCTTCTTGATCACTGCGCAAAGTTTGGGGAGTAAACAATCTTCCGCTTCTTGTAAAACCACCTACACCACCCACATTATCAATATTTGAACCGACTGATGTCCCAACCTCTTACTTTTTACCTTCATAATACACGTCTGCCCCATAGTGCCACGGGATTGCCTGTGTAGTTGTAAACGGAACTGGTCCTGGCACCGTGATGGTAACAGGACTGGGTCTTTCTTGCACAACACTTGCTACAGGAACTGTACTGACCGGCACCTGAATCTCAGCGGGAGTATAATAGATGGTCACCGTCGATACCTCATCAGTTTCTTTCACAACCCTGTCAAACTGTAGACATCCTTCATTGATCAGATTCTGCATACCCACTCTCAACTTATCACAACCATTCTCCTGATTCATACACTCAGAACAATCTTGGTTACAGCCCGGGAACACCTGTCCCTTCAACAAACGATCTTTTACAATCAACAAAGAAGTCTTCACCTGACTGATGTCTGCTACCAAATTCAATCTCCTTCCATCTTCAATGGCATGCACATTTGCCGCACTATGATTAGGTATGGGGTGCTGAATAATATTAGGAGGTAGAGAGAAATTGATTGCTTTGGCATCAATCAAGTCTTGCACTTTATGATGAAAAGCCCAACATTTTTCAATGGAGTGCCCCTGAGCACCTGAGTGGAACTCGCAGCGAGCGTTAACATCAAAATTAAGGGGCAAGTTGCCAGCGGCAGGAGGTCTCATAGTACGGAGCTCAACCAACTTCAACTTGAGTAATTGTGGTAGCAACGCATAATAAGTCAAAGGGAGAGGGTCAATCTTACGATCCCTCTGCCTGGCCCTCTGTTGGAAAGGAGGTTGCTGTGGTTGCTGCTGAATTTGCTGTTGCTGTTGAACTTGCTGTTGTGGTTGTTGTTGCTGAACTGACGGTGCTGGGATTGTCACTGCACCTACCTGATGATAACCCTGAGAACGTCCTCTGCCTCGTCCTTTAAACACAGCATTTGTATCACCTTCTCTTATTTTCTGACCACTAGCAAATGGTTTCTTCGTTCCAGAAGAGCCAGCCCCACTTACATCTTGAATCTTACCAAGCTTCAACAAACTCTCTATTCTTTCTCCAGCAATCACGATATCAGCAAACCCGATTGATGGACAAGCAGCCAATCTTTCAAGAAATGCCCCTTGCAGGGTTCCCATAAACATATCTGCCATTTCTCTATCCAACAAAGGAGGTTGAACCTGTACATCCATCTCTCTCCACCTTTGAGCATATTCTTTGAAACTTTCCTTAGCATTCTGTGATAATCCCTGCAATTGAGTGCGATTGGATGCCATATCAATATTGTACTAGTACTGTTTTAGGAATGCTTCAGCTAGATCCTTCCAACTTCTCACAGCAGCTCTGTTCAATTTCATATACCAGGTCAAAGAAGCTCCAGCCAGACTGTCTTGAAAGTAATGCATCCATAACTTCTCATCATCTGTATGAGCTGAGATCCTCCCAAAATAAGCTTGGATATGTGTCTGGGGACACGTATTGCCATGATATTTATCAAAAGTAGGCGGCTTGAATTTTGGAGGGATCCTGACCCCTGGTACCAGTCCTAAACTAGCAACATCAATACCCATAGAATTCTTGCATTCCATAGCCCGTATCTTTTCAGCCAACTCATCGTACCTTTTATCACTAGGAGTACCCATCTCAGCATCCAACAGGGTAAATTGATCCTCTTGAGCATCTTCCTGAATACCACCAACATTCCTACCATTTCCATTACCCAGATTACCCACAGGAGGGGGATTGCCAACAGGAGGAGGAGTACCATTAGTCTGTGAATTGTCATTCTGATTAACTCCAAGCGTGGCCTCTGGACGCTCGACCAGAAGCCTCAATCTCTCTTGCGTTTGTGCCATACCAGTCATGAGAGTCATGAACTGGCCCATTCGTGCCCTCATTTCAGCCAAATCACTCTGCATTTGATCCATTATCCTTGCTTGATTTCTTCGAGTTGAGTATCGGTGAATATGATTCTCAGCTATAGTGCCTGAAACCAAATAAAGGTTAGAGATCTCCTGCAACAAGTACCTGCTATGCACAAATGCTTATGATTATGAGGATGCAAATGCAAAATACAAACAATCATATTTAAACATTTCCAGGCTGAATCTGCTTTGATTCTAGCTTTGGGCAAGGGATCGGACACAACATCGGAAAATAAATCTGAATCTAGAAATACTGCAGAATTAATCAAAAGATAACCCCTTTCCAAACAACTGATAACCATTGAAACAAACGTTGTAATAACATAGCATAAGAAGTCATACAAATAGGTTCAATACAATAAAAAGTGATTCCATCAACAATCCTGATGGTAATCACAACAAAAACAAACAACAGAAATACTACAAGTTAATTCCAAATAAACCGGCTTCAATCTCCTCAAGAAGGTTCACAGTATCTGGATGAGTAGGTCTTTCTAGCAAACCCTTGACCAACCTGTTTCTCTTCTCAACATCCTGACTCAGCCTAGCAATCTGCTCTTCAACATTGTTGCCTTCGTGCTTTGACTTCTTGATTCCCGCTTACAGTTTGAGCTCTTCAACTTCTTTCTGTGCTTCTTTCCACTTGGAAAAGTAACGATCTTTCCTTGCTTTCACTACCTGAAGCTCTTCTTGCAGCTCTTCATTCTCAATCTTGGACTCTTTCCACATATCAGGATATGTGGCAAGCTTATCTTCTGATTTAGTCAAAAGCTTCTTGTTTTTCCTCTTAGCTTTGACTGATGATTCAGCAGCCATACTGATCTTCTTGAAGTGTTAAGCCCTGTCAGCAAAATCCTTCTCTTTTTTCTCTAGATGCGTAGTCATGTCTTGAACCTTCCATTTCAACTCCAAGTTGTCCTGTAGAGCACTCTGTAGTTGGCTACTCATGTCAGAGTTTTCCATCCTCAGATCAGATACCAACTTACGCTGCTTATCGAATTCTTCAAATGGTATAGTGAGTCTTTCATCCCCATTTTCTAGGTACAGCATAGGTGCTCGATCAAAAGGCAAGTAACACTCCTCAACTCTCTATTTTATCCATTCCACATAAGGAAGGAAAGCCTGATTGTTAGGTTTGCCCAGAACGGCCCTGCCTTTCTTCAGGATACTACCCCAAGCTTCAGAAACTCTCTGCGCCTCCTCCAATCCTTCAGATGAGTGAAAATACAATGATTCTTCCACATCTCGCTTAACAGGTGGTCCTACCAGAGCGTAACCAAACTGTCTTACGGCCAAGGAAGGGTTATAGTTAATTCCTCCCTTCCTCCCTATCAAAGGAACATTAGGGTACTTACCACAGCTGTGAATGATATCCTTGCCAAGCAATCCTTGATTTATCCACACGATGTTTTTACTGACCAATCCCATCAGGCGGTGACTCCACTCTAGAGAATCCTTAGA
Organism: Lathyrus tuberosus; assembly: GCA_022829125.1. NCBI lineage: Eukaryota > Viridiplantae > Streptophyta > Magnoliopsida > Fabales > Fabaceae > Lathyrus > Lathyrus tuberosus. Next base: position 9,202,220 of record JALAZF010000031.1, read on the forward strand.
ATCAACAAAAGCACCAGATTGAGGTAGACGACTTGCGAACCATTTATAAAACAATGGAGCGCAACAATGAACCATCCTCCCTCTCTTCTTTTCATTCCTGTTGTATAGGGCATAATGGAGATCTCCCAACAGGGTTGGCACAGGATTCCTCATCATGAATATTCTGATAGCATCTTCATCAACAAAATCAGGCTCATTGGGGAACAACACAATGCCATAAACACAAAGAGCTAATAGTGCATTGAACACGATCCAATCTTTATCCTCTGCTGCTTTCTGAGCCTTCTTCGTTAAATACCCCAACTTGAAACCACAGATCTTTCCTTTGTTGGAGATGTTGGCTTCTAACTCCGATTTGCTCAAATAAAGAGCACCGACCAATTTCCCACAATCCAGCTCTCCTTTTGAACCAAAGAAGGGAGGAACTTCCTTGATAGCAATCCCTAGTATGTTAGAGTATTCCTCCAAGGTAGGCACCAACAAATAATCCGGGAACAGAAAACATCTCAGCGGAGGGTCATAAAACTGCATCAGAGTATGAAGACCTCGAAACTCATAATCGTCGATGTTGCGAACAAAAGACAGAATCCACCCATACTTCTCTGCAAAAGCATTCAATACCTCAGGACTCACCATTCCCTTCAGGATTGTGAGAGGACCTATTGCTGGCTTGAGAAACTTGAAGATAATAATATCCTTCTTACCTCTTGGAACGTCCATCCTTAATACTGCCCTCTGACTGGAATCACAGATTTGGATATAACCTGGAAATGCAAAAATATGAATGTTAGAGAAAAAATGAAATGCAATGCAAAACATGTGATCAAGGTGTCCACACAAACTGGCTGCACTGTGCTGACTAAACAAATCAAAGCTCTGTACCAAAACTCAAAACAAAAAACCACCATAGTGATAAAACCAGAAAACCAGGTAGGTTGAAAGTCACGGTTACCTGCAAACCTGCAAACACCCATCCCTCTCACATGTGGGTACTAAGATCCTCAATATCCCGGGCTCTCAGGTCGAGAATTGATGATATGTTCACCATTTCTGGTTTGGCATCATCACCAATCGAGGAGGCCTCAACTGATTCATAAAAAACGAAAGATCCTCAGCTTCAGAGGTTTGAGAAGCAATAGCACATTCAGCCCGAAGGATACAATGCTATCGCCAATCAAAGAGGTCGTCCGCTGATTCACTTCAAAAAGGGAAATCCTATAGCAAGTTCTCAGCATTGGGTCCTCGGATCGAGAATGTGCAATGGGTTTGCCACAAAGGGTGGTCTGCCACTGTCACATCTCGGGAGGAGTGTCGTTACTGAGTCCTCGGGAATGGTCTCCAGAGTCGACAATTCCTCAAGAGAATACCTACTGGCCTGTACCAACGCACAGTAGCAGGTAGCTCCTGATAGAACCTCGTCTGGTTGTGGGTCTCATGAACAACAATACATGGCCACCCCCATGCAAGCGTCACGACTATCCACTCTAAAATCTGTGTGTATGCTCGAGCCTAGGTAGTGGGCTCATCTCTCAGAACATCCCAACCCGCCAAACAGAAAACCAGCCAGCACAGCACAGTAATATCCAGTATGACAACGTAATGCAGTAAAATGCGACAAAAACAGTAAAGCGGTAAAGCAAAACTACAGTAAACAGCAATACAGTAATATACAACAAAGCAAAGCACTACAGAAAAGCACCCAATGAAAGAAAACAAACAAGCGCTAGGATTGACATGCTAAGGAAACCAGAGATTCTGGGTTCGATCCCCAGCAGAGTCGCCAGCTGTCGCTCCCGGGATTTTCATCCTAGTACAAACGCGAAAGTGGCACTGAAACAGAGTCGCCAGCAATGTGTATTTATCCCAAGAGAGGGAAAGGAAACACCGCATAAACCCGAAGGGAAAGGAAAGAGCACGGTCTTGCGACCAAAAGAACTGGGTTCGAGAGTCGGTTACGCGAGAGGAAGGTGTTAGCACCCCCTCACGTCCATCGTACCCGATGAGATCCACGCTTGCTTGTCTCGATCAAAGGGTGTCGTCATCTGGAGCTCCACTGCTACTGGAAAGGGAAAGGAAACGGAACAAAAAAGAAAAGAGAAAACAAGAAACAAATGTAGGGAAAATAAAAGAAGTGCTCGAATGGGCCCTACCCCACTGCCTACGTATCTCATCGGGAACATGAGAATCAGAGCGACGTAGTTCCCCTCAACGAGGGTCGCTTTGTTTGTGTTTTTTGGGAACGGCTAACGTTCTAGCTCAGGTGTTGCAGGCTCGCTGGTCCGAGTGCGTTACCATCTTGCAAGAGAACGAGTAGGAGCACGTTCATACGCTGAGAGTGAGTGAGATGAGAAAAGAATTCCCGAAGGAAAGATGTTATTGTTTGTTTTTATCTTTTAAACAAGAAGTGTCTTTTACAGTTGTTTGTAACTTGCATTGAACCAAAGTCTTAAATACAGGAACGAATACTTCGTGCATTGTCCCCAACAGGACGTACACTAGGTATCCTAGAAGAATGAGAGGAAGCCCCTCGTTCCCCATTTCCCACATAGAAGGCTCAAGCGCAATACACGTTAACCTTTATTAAGTGTCTTTTACTTTTATTTTGAGATGAGAAGAGAGAAAACGCAAAGGGAACTCTAAAGGGAAACTAAGAGTCCTAATGTTATCATGCATGGATGTTCTATGGTTAGTGAGGTTTAGGAGAAAAGACTACCTAAAACCTAATGCTAATCCTACTCCAAGCTTAATCAAAAATTAAGTTGGACTAGGTAGCTCTAAAGGGAAAGAATCCAAGACTTGAACAAGTCTTGAGATCCATGGGATGAGAAAGAGTTAAAGAGAAGAAAATAGAAGGAGAAGAAGAGAGATGAGATACAATAAGTGGCAGCAAGCACATCATATCATAAATGTCCAACTCAAATCATCAACATGTTTCAAAGATCAATGCAAAATAATCCAAGTAAGCATGCAAAGATAAACATGAAAGGATGCAAACATACTTGTATGAAATGCACAATGAAGCATACATGTACTTCATATTAAAATGGAATGAGAAAGGCAAAATGAAAATGAAGGCAAGTCAGAACCAACATCATATTATCATCAACAATTCATGTGTGCAAAAGTGATTCAAAACATGAAGCATTATGATTCAAAGAAGTTCACAAGGAGAGGTAATGATATGCATCACACAATTCAAACCAAATGCATTCAACTATGCTCAAGTAACATGAAAACCAAGTATAGAACTCAAGAGGCAGTAGCATATACATCAATATCATATCAAAACCAAACTCAAGTCATACAAGTTCAAACATCAATCAACAACTTCAAAGCATGCACCAAAGCAAACTACAAAAAGAGAACAAAGTTCCAACACTTAGGCATACTCAAACATGATTCAAACATGATCCACAAAGTGTAAAATTAAGTCCCAAAGGACCTTAACCAGGGGTAGACATCATATTAAAAACACATGCAAAGAAACAACCAGAAACTCAAGCAAATGGACATGGCAAGTCAACTTGTGCAAAGAAGTGTCAAGATATAGTCGTGCATAATTCACTTAAGCACAAAAAAATCAAACATGCATCAAATGACATTCTAAAATTGTGAAATCAGAACACAAATGACCTAAGTCAGATAATAATCACATGCCAAAAAATCTCACAAAAATTCACAAGTTAAGCCAATCAAACAATTAAGCAAGGATCAAGTAAGAACCATGTATCAATATGCAAAAGAGGAGGACCAAAATGCAATATGAAAAAGTTTTAAAAATGAAAAAAAAATGTTTTTATGCAATTCAGAATGTCATCTAACAAATTCAAAAAGAATGGATTGAAAATGATGTATAGATGATGAGAAAGAAATTTTACAAATTAAAGTGTGCAAGTGAAACAATTAAGAAAAGAAAATTAAGCAATTAATTAATTCAGATGCCAAAATAAAATAAAAAAAATAAAAAAAATATGGAAAATTTTATAAAACTAAAAGGTAGCCTCATGAATTGTTTTATGATTTTTGAATGCATAAAAATGATTTTAAAAATTAAAATGCAAAATGAAACAATTAATAAAAATAGAAATAAAGAAATAGCAAGGAGGGTGCAGTCAGCAACACAAACACGTTGAAAGAAAGACAATGGGCTCAAGGGGAGGTGCCAATAGTGAAGCCCAATGCTAAAAGAGTCCACAAGCAAAGTCAAAGGAGAACACAAGGAATCAGTCAAACATCAGATTTAATAATGACCAAAGGATTAATCAAGCGCTCACCATCAGTCAACATAACCAAAAAGTAATAAAGATGAGAGGCCATGATTAAAAGCACACCATAGTTAGTAAACACACGCACGAATACAATTATTCAGAATTAAAATCAAAGGCACGTGACAAGCACACGCACATTTTAATGTGCTGTCACCATCTCATTCACACGAGCACATCAACGCATCACATTGAATCATCAATTCAAAAAATAATCCAAATCAAAGGCTGGGAATGAGGCACACGGTAACACGCATGGGGTGGCTTAGACTCAAACAATAAATTAAAAACAAAATTAAAAGAAATGTGGAAGCATGAGGGACGTAGGATTAAGCACACGAACGGATGAGATTTCATCTTCTTCGTTCACACCCTTCACCGGCCGGAGCAAGCACCAGTCACCGGAGCTAGGGCTCCGGTCACCCTCTCCGGTGGACTGCAATCTAAATTTCTCCAGAAAATGCGTACGGGTACATCATTCGAACCAGAAAAACACAAGGAACTCAAATATCCAGACCATTTTATCAAACAACAAACACACATTGAGAATCGAACGAAAACAATTTTAGATCTAAAACTTTAAATCCAAAATTCATCCATGATACACGTCCAAACGTCAAATAAAAAAGATCAACATGCTCAGTGAAGTCCACAAATCGTAATGCACACAATAAAATTGAGTTCTATGATGGTAAAAATTACACTAACCTGAACCTTGAAGAGCTTAAAATACACCAAGAAATCCCTCCAAAAACTGCAGATCTACTCCTTGGAACCTCTAGATGCAAAATAAATGCAACTAGAGCTTGAAATCGTGCTAGATCTTGAGATTTAAGTTTGAATCCTCTTGAATGGAACTTGGTGAAATCCTTAGTATGAGCTCAAAATAGCAGCTGATTCTTGCTCTATTCTCTTCACTGGTCAAGAATGTGAAGAGAAATCTTCCAGAAACTCCAAGGAAAGTGAGATTCTAAGAGAGAAAGTGTGAGAGAAAAAAACCAAAACTGTGCAAATGAGAGTCTCTACCCTAGCTGTGAGGGTATGAGTAAGCATATATACTCTCCATTAGTTCACTGATTAGAATTAGCAAGTGATTAGAACCTTGGTTAATGAGATTTGGGTGAACTTGCAAAAATGCATTTTGTGCTTAAACCCTTAAATCACACGTGTAAACCCCATTGCCATCAGCATGATTCACCTCCAATTTACTCATGTATCACCTCTGAATTAAATTTGGGCCTTGTACTTGCTTGGTTTGTAAGTTTTGAATCAATTTGCATTTTTGTACTTTGTGAAAATAATGAGAAATATGGCATGAAATAATTCGATTCCAAGGCCAAAAAATACTCCTCTTGGCTTGCATTTTGATGTTGTAATATAACATGAAGCAAAAAGATCAATTACAAGTCCATTTGTGCCAAAATGCAAAAGGTGGAAAATTTGACATATAAGAAATCAATGAAATACACCTTGCATTGTTTTGACCATAACTAGAGTTCCACAAATGATATGGAGATGTTCTAGTACTTTTTGGAAATGGGAGAGAAATATATTCAACTTTCATGTTGGAGGAAAATTCATTTGAAGCTTCCTTGATGATGAAAAGTCAAGTTGAATGTAGTGGAAAAATTGCCAAAAATGGAAAGTTTTCATTATAGGTCATTTTCCAAATTTAGTAACTTTTGCACAAACTCTTGATTTTTTATGAATGGCATGAATCTTGACAATTGATGACCATATGAGGATGTGAGACCTTGAAAACCATGAAAAGAACCTCAAAATTCCACAGTTGACTTTCTCCTTTTGAACTGTTGACTTTTGCTTATTACACAAGTAACTGATCCATTGAACATCTTCCCCAAAGAACCAATGACCAAGATTCCATCCATGAACACTTAAGAACATAAGGAATACCATGAGATCAAGTCTTGGCCAAGAAATCAGAAATAAACTGATTTTAGGTCAAACCCTAATTTTGGCACCCTCTGGTTAGGAGGAACACATCCTCCAAATCTAAATTCCTCTGAATATGTTGTGTATCCTGTCAAACAATGATGAGATATGTCCTTTGGAGATGATAAAAACTCAAAGAGCTTGTCCACTTGAGGGTCAGATCCCAACTTTTGACTGCCTTGTATAGGAGATCATGCACTGTCCAATCTTCTTGATGAACTCTCCTCTTCCCATGACTTGTGAGATCAAATAAAGATGATACATGATATAAGAGATCCTTCAGGCTTGTGAGAAACACTTGGTCTTCTTCTTTATCTTTGGATGATCAACACCTTGGATCACCTGCCCTTATGCAAGATGCCATGCTAGATGCTTGATGTTTTATTTTTTTATGCTTGAATACAATGCAATGCAATGAAAGCTCATGCTAAATGATATGAAGAAATGAGAGGGAAAATTTTGGGGTATTACAGCGGACATTTGACGACATAGTGTTATACTTGATATAGGTGGCATGCGACTCACGTATCAGATATCCTCACCTTCCAGAGTGCGCCATGCGGAAGTTTGGATACACTTAGACTATTTCCAGTAACCCTGATGTCTCTGCTCCTCCTGCTATGACACAGAGAGATATGGATGTCATGTTTGATGATTATCTTAGTTATCTGGTACCGAGGAGGCACGAAGTACAATAGCTGAGAGGGCCTGGACCTATGTCAATGGGTACATCAGATGGTTCTTCAGGGTGTCACATTCGTATATGGTGTAGGATGCTCCATGAGATCCATCGAGGTCGGCTCATCAGAAGATACTAGAGGAGAAGCAGTCACAGTTAAATCATGCTCATGATGTCTTGCATAGATGTCATCGCATAGTAGAGATTGTGTAGGCAGACATTGATAGAGGTATCTTCCCTGATGGGTCTGAGGAGAGGAAGGTCCTAGATGGCATTATTATGGAGGCACAGGTGTCACTGATGTACCGAAGACAATATCGGAGGACGGGGAGTAGTGGACGTTGTAACACCCCAATTTTATTAATTGTTTTATTTTGAATTATTGGTGATTTATGATGATTTTTGGTGTTTTATTTAATTATTATATGTTGGTGTGATTTAAAATAAATTATCTGAATGTGTGTTGTTGGGGTATTATAATAATTAGAATTTTATTTATAATTAATAAAATAAGAAATTGGAGAGAATATGAGTCTAGGTCAATTGTGGGATTTGAGGAGAGTTTGTGGTAAGAAGAGGGAAGCTATAGTTAAATTGGGCAAAAATAAAAATTAAGAAAAAGTAAGGAGGTCACTATATATTTTAAGAGTTCAGAGAGAAATTAGGTTTTGGGAGATTTTGTCAGCAAGTGAGATTGGAGTAAAATAGGCAAAGAGGGAGAGTAAAAGCTTGAGGTTGAAAAAGAAGATAAAGAGCTTTTACTAAAGATTAGGTAAGGGTGGGAACTTGTTCCAATAGTAAAAGGTATTGTAGAAGGGTAGAATGGAGGAACCCTTAACCTCCTTAGGGTTGGGTGTTTTGATTCATAATTTTGAATTGGGATGCTATGATGGTTGTTATATAATGATTATATGATGAATTTCGTGTGCCTTATATGTGTGTATTTTTTCTATTTTGATGATTGAACTTGTATCCACCATTGTTGTAATTTCGAAGGTTTTAGGCATAATCTTAAAACAATGATTAGATGATTTAATTGTGTTAAAATTGTAAAATAACTTGAGATAATTAGAGTATTGCATGGTTTGTAATTTTCTGAGCATTTGGATTTTCTCGAAATCGAAATTGGAGGTCCGGAAGACCTCCAACGATGAAAAACGCAGAAAATTCTGCATTAAGTCTGTCACGACCGCGTTCAGTGCGGGAGCCTCTGTTTGTGTTTTTCGGTAGAAATCGTTTTGGCTATAACTTTTGAAGGATTCTACCTGCCACCCCCCATAATTAAACCTCACACCCATTAACTTGTATGAAAAGACCAAAGTAACCTTGCAAACTTTTTTTCCACATTCTCCAAATTTAAGGTTCAAAAGCGGATTTTTCAAATTTCAAGGGCGATACCGGAAATTTCAAAACAACTCCGTAAATTTCAAAAACAAGTAAGTTTTTACTGAAAATTCCATTATTTACGGTATTATGTACCAGAAATTTTAAAATTTCCAGTAATTTTTTACCTGAAATTTCATAATTTCTGGTAATTTTTACCGAAAATTTCAAAATTTCTGGTGCAAACCTCAATATTTTTACCGAAAATTTCAAAATTTTCGGTAGTTTAGAAAACTAGTTTTGTATCTTACCAGATATTTCAAAATTTTCAGTAGTTATAAAAATTAAGTTTTATACCGAAAATTTCAAAATTTTTGGTAGTTATAAAATGTTAGTTTTGTACTGAAAATTTCAAAATTTCTAGTAGTTATAAAAATTTAGTTTTATACCAGAAATTTTAATATTTCCGGTAGTTGTTACCATTGTTTATTTTTTTTTTCTGATTATTTTTTCCTTCTTTTGCATTGAAACCCAGAGGCAGAGACGGTACTATTGTAGGAAGAGTTGCGAATCGAGTTCTAGATCAGGGTAGGGCTGCCAGTGGTGCTGATCCTGAGTCTTCCCATCTACGGGCATGACAAGTGGTCCACAACAGTTCACTGGAAGCAGATGATGGAGCGGGGGCATTTCCGGGCATTTTCGGGCACCTGGCAGACGTTCCTATAGTTGAGCCAGTGGTTGAGTCGGTGATTGAGCTGGTGGTTGAGCTGGTAGTAGAGCCAATGGTTGAGTCGGTGGTTGCTCAGGTAGTTGAGCCAATGGTTGTTCAGGAGGTTGTCGAGGAGGTTGCTCGGAGGCTGTTAAAGAGGTACTGCCTGATATTGTTGTTGGTGAGTAGGGCCCATCAGTTACTGTTAGATAGAGGTTACGATTTCGTCGACTGAGCCATCTGTGCACACTGATGGAGGATTCCCAGGAGGACCCATTGATCGGTCTGTGCTTACAGAGTACGGTAGCATGTGCCCTTACGATTATGGCAGGGCGAGGTATATGTATTTTACGTTTAAATTTAAAATTTGTTTATATGTGTGTAATTTGTTGTCACAGGAGCGACGCGCACTGAAGATCACATCTCACGGGTCGAAGATGAAGGGATTCTCGAAGATTCCGATGCCTGAGCAGGTCAGTAGGATTATACGGGACTTCCAGCTGTTTGATTTTGCCCACTGCTCACTCACCATGATGGATGCTCCATTGCTTAATGCCTTTGTTAAGAGGTTGCACAAGGAGACATCATTCTTTCATTTTCCGTTCGGGGAAATGACTGTCACTCTAGATGATTTCGTCGCGTTGTTCCATCACCTTATCGACGACAGATTCTGGACGGATCTGATTCATAACATGACCACTTCTTGTCAGATTGTGTCACATGATTTGAGTTTTCTTGAGGCGGAGGTGTTGACAGAGTTTGGTGATACCAGAGGTGCGCACCTTTGTATGCACTGGCTTCAGAGGATTTACGATTAGCTTGTAGCTGTTGAGAGATATGAGGCCGCCGCTAGGGCGTACATGCTACATGTAGTAACATGTACTCTCTTTGCGGACAAGTATAGTACTTATGTTGATGCCCAGTATTTGTGTCTCTTCAGTAACCTCGAGGATACCAATTGGGCTTGGGGATGTACAACGATGACCCAGTTGTATACAATGGTTGGAGTGGCAACGGTCTTGAGACCAGACAGCTTGCTGGGTATTTGAGTATATTACAAGTATATTTTAAATTATTGTATGTTATTTCTTTCGTATTTATTATTTATGAATATAATTTCTAAATTATAATTTATTGTGATTTCAGTGTTGGATCTACGAGCATTTCCCTCCCATCTATGACATAAGGGTGCAACATTGCGAGGTGGGGGCCCCACGGGCGAAGAGGTGGAAGGTGAGGCAGGCACATCCTGGTGGTGTAGTTGAGTATAGGAGAAGGCTGGATGTGCTGACCGTAGATGATGTCATCTAGACACCATATGATGCTCATAGAGTCCACTGTGAGTTCGAGGAGTCCTCATTATATTCAGGTTATATATGGTGGGAGGCCATGGTTGCGAGACACTTGCCCGAGAGGTGTTTGCAAAAGTATGGTTATGTTCAGAGTATACCACGACCAGTTCTAGATATTCCAGCTTTAAGGATTGATTGATGGTTTTAGAGTAACTTCATCAGCTCCGGACATGCCATCAGAGATCGAGCGGCTATTGCTTGACACCCCTCACAGTGTGAGGATGGTTACTTAGAGTGGTACCTCATTATATCAAATCCACGCATCACCCACCCCTAGCTGATGAGGGGCCTTCTGATGACCAGGTGCCTGTTGATGATGCATCGCTGCTGCCTCGTCTAGTAGATCACGCCGATGATCAGCAATGCTTCCAGATGATTGCAATGATTATGGATGAGCTCATGGGTTTGTTAAACCCATATGGTGACGTTTATTCTGGATTAGCTCGGATTGCACACATAGCCCGTGGGGGCCTATTTAGATATATTTTGTATTATTTGTTGTTGCGGTGAAAATCGGATAACAAATTATTAATTAATTTGCATCACATTTCTTTTACAATCAACTTTGATTTATCCAAAGGAAAGGTTCAAGATCGTTAAAAAACCTAAAGGGGGGAGATCTAAGGTTCGGGGGTTGGTTATACTAAGGGAAGGTATTAGCACCCTTAATATCTGTAGTACTCTACGAGAACCTCTTGTTTAAGCTTGTGTTATGTTATGTTTGCTTGCCAAGGGTAAGATGAAGATATCGCTAATGACTATGAGGTCAAAGGCTAGGTGGCTATGAGGCCAAGGTGATAATGAGTTATCTATGACTATGAGGTCAATAGAGAGACTTTGACTATGAGGTCAATGTTGAAAGGTGGCTATGAGGCCAAAGTTTTATTTATGACTATGAGGTCGAAGGTTAAAGATGGCTCCATGACTATGAGGTCAAGAGAGAGAGTCCTATGACTATGAGGTCAAAGGATGGTAAATGAGCTTTCTATGACTATGAGGTCAATAGAGAGACTTTGACTATGAGGTCAAGGTTAGATGGCTATGAGGCCAAAGTTTTGATTATGACTATGAGGTTAATGTTGAATAAATTGCTCTATGACTATGAGGTCAAGAGGGGTCCTATTGACTATGAGGTCAATGTTGGGAGGTTGCCTAAAACTATGAGGTCCAAGGTAATAATGAGCTTCCTATGATCTTAAAATCAATAGAAAGACTTTTCCTTTGGAAGGAAGGGGGGAAATAACTTCTTATAAATAAGAGTTACAAATAGTTGAAAATATGATGGAACATAAGTTCAATAATTCCAAGCAGTAAGCATCAATTAACATATGAAATGGAATTCCAAAATGAACATGGCAAACAACAATGTTATGTGGTCAAATAAACGTGACAAGCATGGCAAAGAAGACATTCACAATTTAAACCAAATGCATATGCAATTTATCATCAAAGAGCAAAACAAAAAAGTATTGCATAGGATTTTGTTAAAGTCAGGAACAGAACTTTATACCTTAAACATATTTCATAAAAACTCAAGCCAGAACCAGTAGTCACATTATTAAGTCGTATGATTTCAAACAAAGAACAAAAACAACCAACATTCTCATGGTAGGGTTTGGTTCACAATCGAGAAACAAAGTTCTATAAATCCACAGCTTACAGTATGTTTCATTGAAAATCAGTAGCCACATACATTCGCCAAGTATGGCAGAGGGAACATTTTTACAAAAACATTAAGTCTTGAGTCTTGTTTAAAGTCAGGAAACATATAGTTCAAAAGAAAGAAAATATTCACAAGTTACAGAATGTATGTTTTAAAAGAAACGTTTTTATTATTTAAGAAAACAAGTTGATTTTGTTTACTGAAAAGGAAAAAAGATTAAAATGAAATTGTGAATATGTTGTTGCTTTTCTTTTCTTAAAAATAAAATCATTAAAAAAAAGGAGTGAAGTAAGAAAAAAGGAATAAAATAGGGATTAAATAAATAAATAAAAAAAAGGAAGGTGGCTGGCGCCACATTGAAGTGGTTGGTGCCACCTTAGCAACAAGTGGCTTGCGCAATCTTGTTCCAGTGGCTTGCGCCACTTTTGGTACTCCTAAGGGTGGCTTGCGCCACCACTAACTAAGTGGCAGGCGCCATCTCTTAAACAGAAAAAAAAAAGAATAAATAAAGGGTGGCTTGCGCCACCCCTCACCTGGCGAGAGCCAGGTGGGTTTCGGTCCATTTATTTTTTTGTCTTATATTCATTCTGAAAGTATTATTTTATTTTCTTATTTTTTGTTCATAAAGTGAAAGACGCCATCACCATTGTAGCGAGCAAAACCAAACCAATGTTTTTCTTTTTCCAAAGCATGATTCAAACACACAAAGTAAACTCACAACCGCATATTACGAACATTATTTCCAGTAGCATGATAACAATATAACAGCATACACCATCATGCATATTATCTCCAGCAGCATACCAACAAATTTACATACGAAACATGAATATCATTTCCAACAGCATAACAGTATAACAGCATACATTATCATGCATATTATTTCATATGAAACATGAATCTAATTTCCAGCAGCATAACAGTATAATAGCATGCACTAAGATGAAATGGTATAGCATCTAAAAAGGAGAAATAGAAAGTGTGTTACCTAGTAGAGTAAGTCTACTGCTTCTTCAATGATGAGTTCTGGGAACAAAGAGCCTCTTTTTCTCCTCCCTCAGCTACCCAGTAAAGAACAAGTTGGTGGCTAAGTGTTCTACGAAAAGCAAACAGAACAATCTTTCTTTCAAGTGTTAGAGAGTTCCTTGCAAGAAATAAGGTGGGGAAGTGGAGAGTTTTGAGAGAGTATTTTTGCAATTTCTCTGGTGTGCTTTAACACGGAGGAAGTGAGCTCCTTTTATAGGCCGAGCAAGTGGATCCGGGTCTTGAAAATATAGTGGGTAGTTGGTTTGTCCATGGGATAAAAAATTAGGGTTTGTGCATCAAGCTCCTCAGCCGTTGATTTTGGTCAATTTCTTTGGAGATCAATATGCAGCGGAGGAGGTGGTGGTACAGTCTGTGACTTTCACTCTTTAGTGGTTATTCCAAAACCACTTTTTGATGTGCCATGAGAGAGAAAGTAAAAAAAAAGTAATAATTTGAATTTTGAATACGAACTCTCTGCTCATGCATGCAGACCTCTTGTGCTGAGCCTCCTTATTTCACTAATTCAACATGAAATCTCAGTGTCCTTTTGATTTCAACAGTAATGGGTGAGCTTAGAAGGGTAATGTGTAATGACTCCACAAAACTTGCTTTTGAAGCAAAGCATCTTCAGATTTTTTTTCACTTAACAAATGGCATATGGATTAATTATATATACAAGGCCTTGCTTCTTAAACCATACGGGAACACAACTTGGACTTTTCAACAACTTAGAGCCTTTGATCCAAATAATATCTTTTGGGCCCAAAAAGAAATTGAGACAACCATATGTCCATGACCCAAAAATAAATGTTACGGGACAAACTTAGGACATTGCAAAATTAGGTCCTCCCATGGCACCACTTTGATACGTCACACCTTGATGAATATTTATCTTCATGAAAAAAACTTGCACTTGTGAGAAAAATCTTTAAGGCCCAAAAATGGATTCTAAGGATGTTTGTTATCACATGGCATAATTTCTCAAGATTTGGGATCACACTTCGCTTGACATGAAAGGCAATGGTTGACTTGTCTTGGTGAAACATTTGATTTCTTGTTGAAAAAGTCTTCTTGGATGCGTGTAGATTCAAATGGTTGCATTTGGCCAAAAAATGTCTTAGGGAGACCTTGCCATCTTTGTTGTGTAAATCATACCCTCCACCATGAAAAGAAATAACTTGCAACAAGAAATGATTAGTTAACAATGCACACATGATTGAGGTCTAAATGCGGATGCAAGAAAAATATGACATCTAAGGGGTAAAATTTGGGGTACAACAGTTGCCCCTATTTAAATAGCTTCACCGGATGGCACGAGGAATGGAAATCCTCGGGACGTCAAGGTGGAAGATATTTAAATATAGCAAACCGAAAATTTTGCCCTTAGATGGAATGCAGATGCTAAAGACATGCAACAAACATGCATATGCTGACATGCCATGAACTCTAATATGATGATATGACAGTGCAAAAATGTAGACAAACAGGACACCAAAGAGCTACCAAGCACAGGTGAGCTTTACTGGGGAAGGATGAAGGAAGTGTCCACCAAAAAGACTCACTGGGGATGCAAACTAACTGACAAAAGAGGATCACTGGGGAGACTCAAAGGAAGCACTGGGGATAGAGAAATAAGAGGGGGGAAATCCCACAGATCCTCATTGGAAATAGGAGCCAAATAGGAGTTCTCCACTGGGGAAAGATCCAGGGAGGTGGACGACAGGTGCAAATCTGACCAGACGACACTGGGGAAATAAAAAAACAATCTTATTGGGCCTGAAACCAGAAAGAAGACATGATCTCCACTGGGGATCAATTTGAAATAAGAGGCTAGATATCTACTAAAAGATTTTCTGGGGATTTCTTATACTGAAGAGTTCAAACGGGATCTTCAAGAAAAGCCAGAAAAAGACAGAGACAAACTTTGGGTATCAGTATGAGCTGGATTTTGGATAAGAAGGAATCCTATGACTATGAGGTCAAAGGTTAAGGAAGGCTATGACTATGAGGTCAAAGCTTACCTATGACTATGAGGCCAAAGGTGAATGAGGTGATTGGGTCTAAGGTACCAATATGAGTTGGTTGGGATAACAATAGGACTTGGTTTAAGGAGGATAATCAGTATGAGCTAAGTTTGGATGCCAGTATGAGCTGGACTTTGGTTACCAGCATGAACTGGATTTGAATACCAGCATGAACTGGATTTGGATACCAACATGAACTGGATTTGGATACCAGCATGAACTGGATTTCGGGATACCAGCATGAACTGGATTTGGATACCAGCATGAACTGGATTTGGATACCAGCATGAACTGGATTTCGGGACACCAGCATGAACTGGATTTGGAATACCAGCATGAACTGGATTTGGACACCAACATAAATTGGACTTTGGATACCAACATGAATTGGATTAAATATCCGGTAGTCAATACTTGGGTTTGAAGGCTAGATTTCCTGGGGAGTGGTGATCAAAGAGTCAACAATCTGGCGCACACAGGTAAAGACCGGACGCAACAAGATATAGACAAAAAGTCTGCAAACCAACGAAAAGAGGTTTCAGGAGACAAGGACCCAATAAGCAAGACACACAAATGTGAAATGCCGAATGATATGCAGGAAGCAGCCCCAGCGAGACAATGGACTGGAAAAGTGAGTGGAAGCAACGACACATCCACTACAAGGAGTCACACTGAAATCTGGCCGTAGTCACTCCAGGAATGTCCTTACTTCACTGGGGAAATGAAATTTCACATTCAGCTGAGTTTGTAAAGATACAAGGGAGAATCCCTTTACATCGTGACATCTGGTCACTACTGAGATGTTTCAATTCCGGGAAATATTTGTCAGTCTTTCTTCAATGACACGCTGGGATGATTTATCAGTGTTTTCGTCCTAACCAGAGTTTTGATGGACGCCATTGATTTCACTAAATAGTCCTTAATGCCAAAACGAAAATTTGTATTTCATTATGTTTTCTCAAAAAGGTTTTTCAAAACATTTTCTGCTTTCAAAACCGTTATTAATGAACAAGTGAAGTTTTGCATAACAAGGAAAATAACAGAACAATGATAAATATTAAACAAAGAATGGCTCGAAAATCTGATTTTATTAGAATGGTAACTTGCCAATAGCAAAGTTCCATGGAACATTACAATTGAAAAACGGCATTTTGGGAAAGGGTTACATCATATTCAGTGACCACTATCCTTCCTAATAACTAAGAGTCCTAAAATCTTTGTTGCTGATGAGGACCAATGAGAATTGAACTTCTTCGAGAATTCTTGGAAGTAGGTGAAACCTGGCCTGACACAGTGAAACGCCTTTGTCCCTAATTTTGCCTAGACCGCCCTCTCGGGTTTTCAGTCCACCGGGACGCTCTTTTTTGCCTAGGCTGCCCTTTCGGGTTTTCGACCTAGCGAGCTCTTTCTTTTTCCTTATTTAATCCCTAACTTTTTCCTGAGTCTCCTTCATAGGTTATGACCCACCGGGATACCCTTTTCTTGCCTAAGTCGCTATTTCTGGTTTTCGACTTAGCGGGTTTTTTAGGCGTAATATTTTCATACTGAGTCAGCGTTCACAGGGTGTGTGAGTTGTTCACCATCCATCGTTGTGAGGAATAAGGAACCTCCTGAGAACACAGTCTTTACCACAAATGGACCCTTATAGTTAGGTGCCCATTTTCCGCGAGCATCCCTTTGAGATGGCTGAATCTTCTTGAGTATAAGCTCTCCTTCTCGAAATTCTCGGACACGGACCTTCTTGTCGAATGCCCTCTTCATTCTTTTCTGATACAAATACCCATGACACATGGCAGTCAATCGCTTTTCATCAATGAGGTTTAATTGATCATATCTCTCTCTGACCCACTCTGCTTCATCAAGCTTGGTTTCCATCAGGATTCTCAAAGATGGGATATCTACTTCAATGGGGAGGACAGCGTCCATTCCATATACCAGAGAAAAGGGTGTTGCCCCTGTCGAAGTTCGAACCGAAGTTCGGTATCCGTTCAGGGAAAATGGTAACATTTTATGCCAAGCCTTATACGTCTTGACCATTTTCTGCAGGATCTTTTTGATGTTCTTGTTGGCAGCTTCGACAGCTCCATTCATCTTGGGACGATAGGGTGAAGAATTGTGATGTTCAATCTTGAAATTGTCACATAATTCTTTCATTGTCTTGTTATTCAGATTTTTCCCATTGTCGGTTATGATATTGTTGGGGATTCCATAACGACAGATGATGTTATTTTTTATGAAACTGGCAACCACTTGCTTGGTCACATTGGCATAGGAAGCGGCTTCAACCCACTTGGTAAAATAATCGATGGCCACCAGGATGAAACGATGACCATTAGAGGCTTTAGGCTCAATAGCTCCAATCATGTCGATGCCCCACATGGAAAAAGGCCACGGAGAGGACAAAACATTTAGCAATGTCGGAGGAACATGCATCTTATCAGCGTAGATCTGACACTTATGACACCTTCTGGCGTATTGGATACAGTCGGCTTCCATAGTCAACCAGTAATACCCAGCTCTCAAGATCTTCTTAGCCATAGTATATCCATTGACGTGAGTACCGAAAGCTCCTTCATGAATATCGTGCATCAACAAGTCCGCTTCTTGCTTATCAACACATCTTAGCAAAACCATGTCATGATTCCTTTTGTACAGTACACCATTGTTGATGAAGAACTTGGCTGACAATCTTCGCAGAGTCTTCCTATCAAGAATGGAGGCGTTGGTCGGATATTCTTGATTCTTCAGGAAGTTTAAAATGTCATGGAACCAAGGTTTGCCGTCTGATTCTTCTTCAATGGACTGGCAGTAGGCAGGCTCAGTCCTCCTTTCAATACTGATTACTGGATCTTCGTTGATAAATCTAACTTGCCACATCGAAGCCAGTGTTGCTAAAGCATCAGCCACATGATTCTCAGTACGTGGCACATGGCGAAAAGTTATCTCATCAAAACACTTAATCAACTCCAAAGCATATGCCTGATAAGGGATAAGCTTCTCATCTTTTGTCTCCCACTCGCCCCTGATTTGATAAATGACTAGAGCAGAGTCACCCATAACTTTAAGAAAACAGATTCCAAGATCGATTGCAGCTTCCAAACCCAGAATGCACGCTTCATACTCAGCAATATTATTCATACACCCAAAATCCAATCTAGTTGTAAAAGGGCTGTAGCCACCTTCAGGATTAATCATAACAACACCTACTCCATGCCCCTTGTAATTGGACGAACCGTCGAACATCATCCTCCACCTGTACTTAGCCCTGGGATCTTTTTCAGAGCTTGACTCTTCACAATCTTTCACCGCCATAATATCTTCGTCAGGGAAATCAAACTTGAGTGGTTCATAGTCTTCAATTGGTTGATTGGCAAGATATTCTGAAAGAACACTTCCTTTGATAGCCTTTTGAGTGACATACTGAATGTCATATTCTGACAACAGCATATGCCAACGAGCCAATCTTCCTGTTTGAGCAGGCTTCTCAAAGATGTACTTTATTGGATCCATTTTCAAGATCAACAAAGTAGTATGACATATCAGATATTGCCTCAAACGTTTGGCGGCCCACGCTAAAGCACAACAGGTCTTTTCAATCAGTGAGTATCGACTCTCACTATCAGCGAACTTTTTACTCAGATAATAAATTGCATGTTCTTTCCGGCCAGTCTCGTCATGCTGTCCCAAAACACAGCCCATAGATTCTTCCAAAACAGTCAAATACATAAAGAGAGGTCTTCCGGGAATCGGAGGAACCAGAACAGGAGGTTCTTGGAGATAACTTTTGAGTTTCTCGAAAGCCTGTTGACAGTCGGCATTCCACTCTACTGGCTGATTCTTACGGAGCAACTTGAAAATTGGTTCACAAGTATGAGTCATGTTGGAGATAAATCTGGAGATATAGTTCAAACGCCCCAAAAATCCTCTGACTTGAGACTCAGTCTGTGGTGCTGGCATCTCTTAAATAGCTCGCACCTTGTCAGGGTCTACTTCAATCCCTCGTTGACTGACGATAAAACCAAGTAACTTCCCTGATCTGACACCGAAAGTACATTTGGCAGGATTCAATTTCAGCTGGTATTTCCGAAGTCTCTTGAACAATTTCAGAAGATGGTCCAGATGTTCCTCCTCACTTTGAGACTTAGCAATCATATCATCCACGTATACTTCAATTTCTTTATGGATCATATCGTGGAATAAAGTCACCATAGCTCTCTGGTAAGTTGTCCCTGTGTTCTTTAAGCCGAAGGGCATGACTTTGTAGCAATAGGTTCCCCATGGAGTGATGAACGTAGTTTTATCCATATCGGCCGGATCCATTCTGATCTGATTATAGCCTGAGAAACCATCCATAAATGAGAAGATTGCGAATCGAACTGTATTATCCACAAGAGTGTCAATATGCGGAAGAGGGAAATCATCCTTAGGACTGGCTTTTTTGAGATCCCTGTAGTCTACACACATTCGTACTTTACCGTTCTTCTTCATCACTGGCACAATGTTAGCTACCCATTCGGGGTACTTCGAAACTGCCAAGAAACCTGCATCCAGTTGCCTTTTAACCTCATCTCTGATCTTGAAAGCCATGTCAGGTCTACTTCTGCGAAGTTTCTGCTTTACCAGAGGACAGTCAGGCTTGAGAGGTAGTTTATGCATTACTATATCTGTATCCAAACCAGGCATATCCTGATAAGACCAAGCGAACACATCCACATATTCTTTCAAAAGCAGTATTAGCCGTCGTCTGACTTCTGCCCCAAGGGTTGCTCCAACCTTGACCTCTTTCCTCTCCTCTTCAGTACCAAGATTGATGGTGTCGATTTGTTCCTCATGTGGCTGAAGATACGTATACTGATATTCACACATTTCTGCCAAGTCATCAGGGACCTCATAGTCCTCCTCATCCTCAGCTTGATAAATAGGTGAGTCAAAGTCAATAGTGAGATTAGGGTCACTGAATACAACGGGTTTGGGATTTATTCTGCATGATGGAGGGATTTATTTTATTAAAATGCACAAAACTCAAATGCAAACAGAAAATGTTTTTGTAGTTTTGAAAAGATTGCCATTTTTCTTAAAAGCAAAAGAATAGTAAAGTAAAGACAGGGAATTTTAACAAAACAAGCACTTTCATTGATTAATAAGAGTTAAAAGCGGTGGCCCATACAAAATAATCCAATAGCCTCGGGCAAAGCTACGAAATTTGAAAACATCAATAGAAACAAGAAAATTACTCTGGCATAGGGTACAAAGTAGGGATCTCAATAGCTTCCAAATTACTCAAAGCAGCGTCACACTGAAAACCCAAATTATCGATATCTTTGTCTTCAGCGTCTTCAATGACGGCATGGACCTGTTATCCCCCACTGACGAACATCTCTTGAATAGTTTTCAGTCTTCCCGTGGTTTGAGCAGCTTTTTCCTCAAGAGTTGGTTTGTAACCCAACTCTTGGTACTTTTCTCTTCCTTGGATCTCTACGACTTTGCCCCAGCCTTCTGGTATACCATTCTGTAGGGCGGATTGAATGCTCTTGAAGGAAGCAAAAGATGGATCATTGGAGGCCACTGTCTTGTTATCATTAATCATAACAGCGTTTGTTATCTCGAGAGCTTGGAAAGAAGTTTCCAAAGCATCTTCATCAGCCTCAATGTACCGGAAAGAGGACAAATTGCTGACCATTAAGTCTTCCTCGCCATGTATGATAACCAATTTCTCTTCAGCTACAAACTTCATTTTTTGATGCAGAGTTGATGTTACGGCGCCGGCCTCATGGATCCAAGGCCTACCCAACAGACAACTATAGGCCGGGTTGATGTCCAAGACCTGGAAAAGGATGTTGAACACTTGAGGACCAATCAAAATAGGCAGCTCGATCTCTCCCATCACTGATCTCCTCGAGCCATCGAAAGCTTTAACAACAAGCGAAGTGGGCCTCATTACAGCTCCTCGGTAGGTCAGCTTTTCAAGGGCTCTTTTTGGTAACATATTCAGGGATGAACCAGTATCTTCTTGACATTTCACTGACACATGTAAAGCCAGGTTATGATTCTTTCCTGCCCAAGGTAACTCCTCATCACTGAAACTGAGAGTGTTACAGGCTGTGATATTGGCAATGACATGGTCAAATTGTCCTTCGGTTATATTTTGGGCTACGTGTACCTGGGCTAGCACCTTTTGTAGAGCTGCTCGATGGACAGGTGAATTCATTAGTAGAGACAAGATCGAAATCTTGGATGGGGTCTGATGAAGTTGATCCACCACCTTATAGTCACTCCTCTTGATGATTCTTAGGAACTCCTCATCTTCTTCCTTATTAATTACCTCATTTCCTCTGTCCACAGGGGGTACAGAAACAACAGTCTCTTTGGGCACAGTGTCTTTGAATAAAGGAGTATACACTCTGCCACTTCGGGTTATTTTTCCCATTCCAACTATGTTCGTCACCTCTTCGCTAGTTCCCACCTCATTCCTTGGAACTACTTCTTCAACAGCGGTTCCCACCTCATTCCTTGGAACCACCTCTTCGCGAGCTTTATTACCCATGATGTTCTCATAGATCCATGGCACAGCTTTAGTTCCTCTGAACCTGAATGGAGTAGGTTGTCGAGTATCGTATTGCTTGGTGTGATTGGCGGCAATAGCAACAACAGTCTCCGGATTGTTGAAAACGGGTACAGTTTTATTGAACACAGGCACCACAGAATCTGACCCAGGCATATTGAACACAGGAACCTGCTCTTTTGGCTTTGGCAGGTTAAATATAGGCTCGATTACTGCAATTTCAGCCCTCTTTTCTTTACTGAACACTTGTAGAAATCCTTCATCAATCAGACCCTGAATGTCATTTTGGACCAGCTGACAACCTTTGATGCTAACATTACAACCCTCACAATTACTATGACAAGCCCTAACCAACCTAGCTTCGAACAACTTAGCATGGAAGATCTTCATAGGAGTTCATATCTTTGAAGCATCCCTTAATAACACCTTATTATTCTCATTCTCAACAGCATTGGTGGCTCCATGTGTGGGCAATGGATTGTTCTTCACATTTGGCGGATTATCCACAAAAGACAAGATCTTCTTCTCCACCAAACTTTTTACCACATACTTTAAAGCAAGGCAACCCTCCAGATCATGACCCGCTGCCCCTTGATGAAAGGCACACGTAACATTCGGATTATGGAACCTCATAGATTTCTCTGAGGGTGGACCCATAGGTCTAGTGACGATCAAACCTTGTTGAACCAGAGAAGGATACAACTCAGTGAAAGTCATGGGTATGGGTGGGAATGAAGGCTTTCCTCCTTGTCCTTTATAAGAAGTGTTTTGCTGAGGAATTTGCGGTCTCGGTTGTTGATATTGTTGGGTATTTGGCACATGCTGGTATGCTGGCTGTTGGTAGACTGGCGCCTATTGCACTGCTTGGTGATTAAAGGTCGGTGTTACGGCCGCTATGTAAGGTTGCTGAGAATAATGAATCGGGTAGATCGGTTGCTGAGAGAAGTTAGGACCTGCCTGCTGTTGGTAGGTTGGTTGTTTCCATTTGGGATTTTTCTCCCTTCCTGCCATGATGGCGTTGGTTTCTCCTTCTTTTTTCTTGTGGAAGTTAATGGAAGCCTTCTTAACATTGTTGCCGGTCGAACTTCTTGCAGAACTTATCACTTTCCCACTTTTCAATCCAGCCTCTACTTTTACACCAACTGCAACAATGTCAGCGAAATTGGCATTGACGCTGCTGATCATCCTCTCATAAAATTCTGGTTTCATAGTATCTACAAACCAGTCTGCCAATTCTTTCTCAGTCAAAGGTGGTTCAACTTGAGAAGCAGTTTCCCTCCACCGTTGTGCATACTCCTTAAAGGATTCAGTGCTCATTTGGGTCATACTTAGCAATTGTCTTCGGTCAGGGGCCAGATCCAGATTGTACTTGTAATGTTTCACAAAAGCATCCATTACATCTTGGAAGAAGTGGACCTGAGATTGATCCAGACTTAGGTACCACTTAGCAGCAGCACCCTTCAGACTATCTTGAAAACAGTGTATCATCAGCTTGTCATTACGCACATGGGTGGCCATTCTTCGGAAATACATGACCAAGTGTGATCTGGGACAAGTAGCGCCCGAGTACAGCTCGAAGTTCGGCAACTTGAATTTAGGGGGTATCACCAAGTCTGAGACTAGGCACATGTCCTTGACATCAGTGCTCAAGGCGTTACTTCCTTCCATAGCCTTTATCTTCCTCTGCATGGTCTCGACACTCTCTCTTTACCTTTCATTTTGGTCGTCTCCATCTTCAGATACATCGACGTAGTCATAAAGATGGTGATTATGGAAAACAGGACGAGCTTGTGTCTGCACCGCTGGCGGAGCGAAGGTAGGAATAACCTGCTGAGCCTCATTAATCAGAGGTACTGTCTGCTGAGTAGATTGAGGAGCTGTGGCTCTGATGAATTCGAATGGCATACCCAAAGTAGGGTTCACAACAGGAATGACGGGAGGTTCTACTGCAGGAGTGATGATCTCAAAGACCACAGTGGCCTGGGTATCCATCTTTGCTCTCAAAATGTTGTCAGCTTCCAAAAGCTGCCCCATTCCACCTCGTATTTCTGTCAATTCGTTGTTGACTCGATCCATTTCCCCATAAACTTCTGACATCTTAAATCGAGGTTGGGCTCGAGTGTTGTATCCGTGCTTAGGATTCAGTGTGACGGCTCTGGGATAACAAGGCGACATCAGACAAAACCCAAAGGAAAATGCACATGATATGAGATGATGCATATGAGAATGCACATGAAAATGCAAGCTAAACTATCAAGAAACCAAAGAAATTTTGCAAATAATATAGGCAATTGAACATTTTTCAAAACATCTTCTTCTTTTAAGGAAATCTGGCAGTTGTTACATCGAGAGCATAGTATCTTCATGCTCTTAATACAAAAAGTATGGGCACGCCCACAACAGAAAGGAAATAACAACATCATCGAATGGAAATAACAAAGAAAAAAATAATAACATCAACTTTAAAGGACTAGAAGTTGGATCCACTGGTGGCTGATTCCTCCTCTTCATTGATCTTCTTCATAAGCTCCTTAATACGGCCCTTGATCCTTTCTCTTTCAAGAAACAAATCGGTCAGAGCATCCACCATCCTCTTTTTGATCTCTGGTGGTGCTTTGTGACGAGGATATGGTTTCCTCATTACTCGAGCTATGTCGCGAGACCATTGCAAGTGAGTCTCGGTGACGGAACATTCAGCCCTCCATAATTGCCTATTAATCTGGCGTAAAGCGCGTTCCAGTAGCATTTTCATTTCGAACCCTTCCCTTTCTTCGTAGTACATCATGTACATCTCCTCATGGGCTGGAGGTCCTTCCTTCATGTGACCTAGCTGGCGGCGACCAAGGACAGGGTTGTAGTTGATACAACCATTCCTTCCCATTAAGGGTACATTGGGGCAATCCCCACAGCTAACAATCATGGTAATTCCTTCATCCGTTGGGTCATACCATTCGATATCCGTGTGCTTCAACTCCATCAACCGCTTGGACCATATTTTACAGTCTCCAACATCCCAGAAAGCCGGAGTCTTCGGAAGGTAAGAAACGAACCATTTGTAGAAGAGGGCCACATAGCAAACGATTGGCCCACAGCCTCTTGAGTATCTGGTCTGGATCGAGTGATAAACATCTGCAAGCAAAGTAGGAACTGGATTGTTGATTGTGAATATTTGGATAGCCTCGACATCCACAAAATGTTTGGCATTTGGGAATAGAAACAAACCATAGATCATCAGGGTTAAAGTTGATTCAAACAAGGCTTCATTTCCTCGGTTCTTGAAATAAAGGGCTTTTGCTAGCAAGAACAAAGCAGGGAGTCCGTGTCGCCCTCCTTTGACGGTCAAATTAGCTTGAATGTCCGATACTCTAATCTTTGTAGCCATGGCAATTTCTTTAGAGGAAGGCATTGCCTCAATCCCAGAGAATATTGGGGCATTCCTGATGGGGATTCCAATCATAGCAGAGAACTCTTCCAAGGTTGGAACCAGCTGGAACTCGGGGAATAGGAAGCAACGGTAGGCCGGATGGTATAGCTGAACCAACACTTCAAGGGGCCCTTTGGTTACTGGCATTCTCATCAGTGGAAGAAGGCACCCATACTTATCAGCGAAATTGGATGGGTCTGCAACTCTATCACCCAACCACAACAACTGCTCGAGTTCAGGAAGCTCAAAGGAGTAAGGCCAAACATTCTTTCCTGAGGTGTCCATGTCTACAAAATCTGCAAAATAAAATTAGTACCATGACAGTTTAGCAAGAAATGCGAAGATGCAAATGCGATTGGTTTTAAGGAACTCAAGAAAGACAATTTTCAAAACAAGCCTCATTTCATTAAATATTGAGAAGAGTTTACAACTTGGATAGTACATCTCAAAAAGGCTCAAAATACAATAAGACGAGAATAACAACTAGTCCTAGAAGAAAAAGCAACCCTATCTAGGAGTGTCTTGCTTCACGCCTTCTCATTTGTCTCTTCAGCTCTTGATTCTCGAAGATCAGTTTATCAACAATCCCTTTCCAAGCACCAGACGTCGGGGGAATACTGGCATACTCATGAGTGCTAGCAGTGGGCTTTGTGCTAGAGAAAAATAAATTCTCCTGCGCCAAAGGTTCATCAATTACGCGTTTTTCCAGCCACTCGATCAAGTCATCTTTCTCTTTCATCTTCTCCTTCATTTCTTCTTGCTCGATGCAGGCGGTATGATATTTCCACTCCCATGTGTCCCTCTCAAGCTTCATCCTGACTATATTTTCTTGATATTCTTCCATGCGCTCAATAGGAATAGCATACGGAGATGCAATAGTTGGCTGCTGAAGTATCTTGGGAATATAGGGCATCTTGAGGTCACGGGCTCGAGATCGAACCCACTGAAGGTATGGCTCCAAAGACACACAGTTTCTCTTCCCTAACTCGTCCTTGGTACTTTCGTGGAATTTATCCCAAGCACACCAAACTCCACTTTTGGTCTCATCATTGGCCTCTTTGTTAAGATAAAAGAAATCGGACACATGGATACTCTTAGGTTTTTCTTTCATCGCAAATCCGAATTGGCGTCTGGCCAAAACAGGACTGTAGTTAATCCCACCATGAACACCGAGAAGTGGCACATTAGGAAACAGCCCACAACTATCAATGTATACATTCTTGTCATAAACCGGGTCATACCAAAAGATGTCGTGGTGAGTAAGAGAGATGATCCTCTGAGACCAACAAAGTTTGCCAGGGTTGTCTCGAAATTCAGACGTTCGAGGCAAATGAGTGATATACCACTGGTAAAGCAACGGTGCACAACACAAAATAGTTCCTTTTCCTCGAAGAGTCCTATGGTGAATGGAATGGAGGGCATCACCAAGTAATGTAGGCACAGGGTTTCTACTAATGAAGATCCGGATAGCATTGATGTCGACAAAATCTTCCACATTAGCGAACAAGGACAGACCATAGACTAATAGAGCAAAGGTTGCTTCAAAGGCAGTAATACTGTTTGCATTGAAAAATTGACAAGCTTTTTCATACAAGAACTTAGATGGGAGTCCCTTGATGCCATCCTTGGTAGTGATGTGGGGCTTGACCTCTAACGCATCCAAGTGAATACACTCGCCAATCTCTTTTGGGGTAGGAATTTTCTCTTGACCGCTGAAAGGTCTCTGTTTCTTCACAGGTAAGCCGATCCAATGAGAGTACTCTTCCAAGGTTGGAACTAGTTGGTAATCTGGGATAGAGGGGATCATAAAATTGGACCAAGGTGTCAAGGATTCCTTCTTCCATTTTAGTGCTGAGAAGGCCAACCAATCTTCCATACCGCTTTCAGAAACTTTCATGTCCGGTCATCAAGGTTGCTAACTTCTTCAGCTTTGCCAATTTGGGATTTTGGAAATTGAACTTCTTAGTGTTCCTCTTCTCAATATCCATGATGCCTATGATTTTCAAAGAAAAATATGACTAAGTTCCTTAAAACCAATGAGATGGATGCAATGAGATGTATGCAATGTGCAAACAAGAGCAAACATATGTATACAATCATAGCACACAAGCCTTAGGTTTTGAGGTTTCATGAATGGAGTCATGGTCTACCCATCCCAACAAGGTGTGGACTACAGGTTCATCAATTATGGAACAGGGTTCTAAAAGTTCCCAGAGTCTACGTAAATCCTTCGGATATTATCGGCCCATGTAACTACTTACACGGGTTAATAATATTCTCAAGATAAACTCGTCTGAGTGTAGTATCGCTTGACAACTACTCGGGACTGGCTCCCTCATAGTCACCGCACTACGTCTTAAAAGGCCAAGTGGGGTAAAGGTAACTACGGTCCTCAGAATCCCTGGCTCCCAATTGAAAAAGTAATATCAATGCGACTTCTCACATCAGACATCAACAATCCCAAAGGGCTTCATCTGAGTGTGGTCATCATATGCCATAGATTATTAGTACTACTGCCAACAACCGACTATTGATTACACCACGATCTTATCATATTTGTGCACTCAAGTCCGGGTTAGGACTTATCTCACCACTCAATAGTTCCATGCCCACAAGAGATCTCAAACAAAGCATATATACAAGGGATATGTACAAATATAGCAAACAAGCATGAATAGCACAAGCAAAAGCAAGGTGGGTTTAACCCTCAAAATTATTTTTTCCCCAGTGAAGTCGCCATTTCTGTTGCGGTGAAAATCGGAT
Source organism: Lathyrus tuberosus (assembly GCA_022829125.1). Classification (NCBI taxonomy): domain Eukaryota; kingdom Viridiplantae; phylum Streptophyta; class Magnoliopsida; order Fabales; family Fabaceae; genus Lathyrus; species Lathyrus tuberosus. The sequence goes on from JALAZF010000031.1 coordinate 9,229,963, forward strand.
AACAAATTATTAATTAATTTGCATCACATTTCTTTTACAACCGACTTTGATTTATCCAAAGGAAAGGTTCAAGATCGTTAAAAAACCTAAAGGGGGGAGATCTAAGGTTCGGGGGTTGGTTATACTAAGGGAAGGTATTAGCACCCTTAATATCCGTAGTACTCTACGGGAACCTCTTGTTTAAGCTTGTGTTATGTTACGTTTGCTTGCTAAGGGTAAGATGAAGATATCGCTAATGACTATGAGGTCAAAGGCTAGGTGGCTATGAGGCCAAGGTGATAATGAGCTATCTATGACTATGAGGTCAATAGAGAGACTTTGACTATGAGGTCAATGTTGGAAGGTGGCTATGAGGCCAAAGTTTTATTTATGACTATGAGGTCGAAGGTTAAAGATGGCTCCATGACTATGAGGTCAAGAGAGAGGGCCCTATGACTATGAGGTCAAAGGATGGTAAATGAGCTTTCTATGACTATGAGGTCAATAGAGAGACTTTGACTATGAGGTCAAGGTTAGATGGCTATGAGGCCAAAGTTTTGATTATGACTATGAGGTCAATGTTGAATAAATTGCTCTATGACTATGAGGTCAAAAGGGGTCCTATTGACTATGAGGTCAATGTTGGGAGGTTGCCTAAAACTATGAGGTCCAAGGTAATAATGAGCTTCCTATGATCTTAAAATCAATAGAAAGACTTTTCCTTTGGAAGGAAGGGGGGAATAACTTCTTATAAATAAGAGTTACAAATAGTTGAAAATATGATGGAACATAAGTTCAATAATTCCAAGCAGTAAGCATCAATTAACATATGAAATGGAATTCCAAAATGAACATGGCAAACAACAATGGTATGTGGTCAAATAAACGTGACAAGCATGACAAAGAAGACATTCACAATTTAAACCAAATGTATATGCAATTTATCATCAAAGAGCAAAACAAAAAAGTATTGCATAGGATTTTATTAAAGTCAGGAACAGAACTTTATACCTCAAACATATTTCATAAAAAACTCAAGCCAGAACCAGTAGTCACATTATTAAGTCGTATGATTACAAGCAAAGAATAAAAACAACCAACATTCTCATGGTAGGGTTTGGTTCACAATCGAGAAACAAAGTTCTATAAATCCACAGCTTACAGTATGTTTCATTGAAAATCAGTAGCCACATACATTCGCCAAGTATGGCAGAGGGAACATTTTTACAAAAACATTAAGTCTTGAGTCTTGTTTAAAGTCAGGAAACATATAGTTCAAAAGAAAGAAAATATTCACAAGTTACAGACTGTATGTTTTAAAATAAACGTTTTTATTATTTAAGAAAACAAGTTAATTTTGTTTACTGAAAAGGAAAAAAAAATTAAAATGCAATTGTGAATATGTTGTTGCTTTTCTTTTCTTAAAAATAAAATCATTAAAAAAAAGGAGTTAAGTAAGAAAAAAAGAATAAAATAGGGATTAAATAAATAAATAAATAAAAAAGGAAGGTGGTTGGCGCCACATTGAAGTGGTTGGTGCCACCTTAGCAACAAGTGGCTTGCGCCATCTTGTGCCATTGGCTTGCGCCACTTTTGGTACTCCTAAGGGTGGCTTGTGCCACCACTAACTAAGTGGCAGGCGCCACCTCTTAAACAGAAAAAAAAAAGAATAAATAAAGGGTGGCTTGCGCCACCCCTCACCTGGCGAGAGCCAGGTGGGTTTCGGTCCATTTATTTTTTTGTCTTATATTCATTCTGAAAGTATTATTTTATTTTCTTATTTTTTGTTCATAAAGTCACGGACGCCATCACCATTGTAGCGAGCAAAACCAAACCAATGTTTTTCTTTTTCCAAAGCATGATTCAAACACATAGAATAAACTCACAACCGCATATTACGAACATTATTTCCAGTCGCATGATAACAATATAACAGCATACACCATCATGCATATTATTTCCAGCAGTATACCAACAAATTTACATATGAAACATGAATATCATTTCCAACAGCATAACAGTATAACAGCATACATTATCATGCATATTATTTCATACGAAACATGAATATAATTTCCAGCAGCATAACAGTATAATAGCATGCACTAAGATGAAATGGTATAGCATCTAAAAAGGAGAAATAGAAAGTGCGTTACCTAGTAGAGTAAGTCTACTGCTTCTTCAATGATGAGTTCTAGGAACAAAGAGCCTCTTTTTCTCCTCCCTCGGCTACCCAGTAAAGAACAAGTTGGTGGCTATGTGTTCTACAAAAAGCAAACAGAACAATCTTTCTTGCAAGTGTTAGAGAGTTCCTTGCAAGAAATAAGGTGGGGAAGTGGAGAGTTTTGAGAGAGTATTTTTGCAATTTCTCTGGTGTGCTTTAACACGGAGGAAGTGAGCTCCTTTTATAGGCCGAGCAAGTGGATCCGGGTCTTGAAAATATAGCGGGTAGTTGGTTTGTCCATGGGATAAAAAGTTAGGGTTTGTGCATCAAGCTCCTTAGCCGTTGATTTTGGTCAATTTCTTTGGAGATCAATATGCAGCGGAGGAGGTGGTGGTACAGTCTGTGACTTTCACTCTTTAGTGGTTATTCCAAAACCACTTTTTGATGTGCCATGAGAGAGAAAGTAAAAAAAAGAGTAATAATTTGAATTTTGAATACGAACTCTCTGCTCATGCATGCAGACCTCTTGTGTTGAGCCTCCTTATTTCACTAATTCAACATGAAATCTCAGTGTCCTTTTGATTTCAACAGTAATGGGTGAGCTTAGAAGGGTAATGTGTAATGACTCCACAAAACTTGCTTTTGAAGCAAAGCATCTTCAAATTTTTTTTCACTTAACAAATGGCATATGGATTAATTATATATACAAGGCCTTGCTTCTTAAACCATACGGGAACACAACTTGGACTTTTCAACAACTTAGAGCCTTTGATCCAAATAATATCTTTTGGGCCCAAAAAGAAATTGAGACAACCATATGTCCATGACCCAAAAATAAATGTTACGGGACAAACTTAGGACATTGTAAAATTAGGTCCTCCCATGGCACCACTTTGATAGGTCACACCTTGATGAATATTTATCTTCATGAAAAAAACTTGCACTTGTGAGAAAAATCTTTAAGGCCCAAAAATGGATTCTAAGGATGTTTGTTATCACATGGGATAATTTCTCAAGATTTGGGATCACACTTCGCTTGACATGAAAGGCAATGGTTGACTTGTCTTGGTGAAACATTTGATTTCTTGTTGAAAAATTCTTCTTGGATGCGTGTAGATTCAAATAGTTGCATTTGGCCAAAAAATGTCTTAGGGAGACCTTGCCATCTTTGTTGTGTAAATCCTACCCTCCACAATGAAAAGAAATAACTTGCAACAAGAAATTATTAGTTAACAATGCACACATGATTGAGGTCTAAATGCGGATGCAAGAAAAATATGACATCTAAGGGTAAAATTTGGGGTACAACATTTGTATTATATGTATATTATTCAGAAATCTTTCTCAGAACATTTTATTTGCTAATATTAGTGATCTTCCTTAAATTAGGTTAACTTACATCTGACAATGGTTTTCATAACTTAAACATAAAATACTTAACATTACAATATGATTAATAAATAAGAAAAACCTAAACACTACCAAACGCTTCAAGATGTTTCAGCATCTCCATTATGTCGTCAACGGATCTTGACAGCTTCGCATCTAACTGGACCAGACACTTTGTTATCCTACTGTGAAATGATCTCCACATTTCCTTCGCATCTTCGTCAGTCTTCAACTCAATAAGGTTGTATTTCAACCTCCCGTTTGTATCGATCCAATCTTCATGAAACTCGATCTTTCTCACCTTTCTATTATCGCCATCAGGTAATAATTCATTCAACTTCGATGTCAGGCCGACAAAACAAGTGGTGCCATCGGGGAAGCTTGAACTCTACAGGAGAAGAAGTTCCGTTGAAGTAAACTTCTGCCTTGATCAAAAATTGAGGAAGAGTCATTTTTTAAGATGTGTTTATCAACAAGAGGTGACCCCAATTTATACAACTGTGAATTAATTCTGGACCACACAAACTGTCAATGCAATCACAGCCACACAATACTATCGGCAAAATTATGACCATCCAAAAAACCCTAAAAACGAAACTACCGAAAATTTCACATTAAGTGAAGTTTCCGGCATAAACACGGAAATTTCATATTTCCGGAACAATTTGCACTTCACCGAAAATTTGAAATTTCCGGTACACTGGAAATTTCAAATTGTACCAGAAATTTTGATGTAACAACCGGAAATTTGATGTGTTTTTTTCCCAGGGCCAGTTTTGATGTTATGAAAAATTGGGGGAGGGTGCCAGGTTTAATTTTGGGGGTGACAGGTAGAATCCTCTAACTTTTGATCCGTAAGTCCCAATTGAGTGTCGTTTAAAGCGTTGGATAGCCGAAACAGAGGGCTATACCTATGTTTTAGGATAAAATATTTTTGGTGATGATTTCATGGACTTTTTATGGGTTGAAGAAAATGAAAATCGTGCTGGAAATTTTAGAAAAACATCAACTTTTTAGTAACGCCTTCGTGCACGGTTTTGATCATAACTTTTAACTCGTGAACCATTTTAGAGTGGGGTTTGAAGCGTTAGAAAGTTGACACTCGGATTATAACATGATAGTGATAGGTGAATTGTTTGAGTATTATTCTGATGCCCATTGTTTGGGTGAAGTGTTTGTTCATATGTTCGGTTAAGAAATTGTTGACATATCCACGATTTTGGTCATAACTCTCATTCTGCAAGTCTGATTTAGATGTCGTTCAAAGTGCTGGAAAGCTAACGCGAATTAATATCTAATGAAATTTTTATAGGGGATGAATGTGTTGTGCTAATATGAGTATTTGATTACATGGGTTGTTGTATTATGATGAAATGTTTACATGATGTTGTTAAATGATTGATTAAGCATGATTAAACATGGAAGCAAAAAGATCACTAAGGGCTTTAAAGGTTGTAGCTTAGTCGAGTTCACAACAAAGGGACATTTCTAAAGGCCATTGAATCGAAATTGCCGATGCAAAAAGAAACATTCACTATACATGGTATTTACACATCACAACTTCATTCACCATTCTTATTCCTTTACCACAAACCTTCTCAAACTTCCTTTTTGCACAATTATTTCACTCTATTTTTCTCATCAAACAAGCACACTTTTTCTTTGTTTTTCACATTCATATTCACACTTTTTCTTTTCAGCTTGTTTGAACTTTTTCAAAAGTTTTAGCACTTACCAATCTTGAAATTCTGGTATCAGATTGATGTTAAGTTTATCAAAGTATTGTATTATCGTATCCACAGAGACTGGAGCGATATTACGAACAACTTTTTAGATTACTGAGAAACTTTAAGTGAAAGTGGTTTTGATAAAGTTTTTTATTGTACTTTTAATCGTGAAATAATGAACATAAATGAAATGATTAAAACGGGATTTGTTAACTGATAGTTTTATCTTGCCGGGATTGGATTTCTTCTACCGTTCACGTATGCAATACCGATTTAATTATGATACAATCATGGTTCCATTCATATTTCCAAATACTTTTTCCAAACAATATGTATGTCTACATAACTGTTCATAAATTTCAATCGGTTTGTTGAATCGATGATGTCTCGACCGATTAAACAAACAAACTATATGATGAACAAGTAATTGAAGTGGATATTAAACTTAATTCTATATCTAGAGATTTGAGTTTAATATATTCATATCTTATAGGATCTAAAAACGGAATCAATTTTCACTGATAACCGAATTGTATAAGATTTGACGATAAGGAAAAGATAAAATCAATACTTAATGAAAAACATGATTGCATTATGATTAAAAATGGTATAGATACATACGATTACGGTAGATTCTTCCAATCCCAGCAAGAGAGAGAGTTTAGCTATCCATTCTCATGGTAGCTTGCACAAAAAGGAAGAGGTGGAGATGAATGAGCATCAAAACTGATTTCTCGAGTATTGATGCGTATCCAGCTTGATTCTTTGATTCTCTCTCTTAAAATTCTATTACAATGCACTCTTACTAACTATTACACAAAGGATGTAAAAACTCAAAGACCTCCCATCTGCACAACCCTTGGCCCTTTTTTATACTAGTTTTGGCCGCCACAGTTCGCATAGCGAGTTGTCTTCTCTATTAAGCAATTTAAATTTCATCGCCTTTGTTGAAACCGCCAAACTTCGCTATGCGAAGTATTGTTCGCGTCGCGAACTCGTTCGTTCTCTCTCTCGCTTCCTTCGCTTCAAGGATGGTTTGGTTCTGTCTTGCATCGCTGTCTGTCATTGTCCATCGATGTCCGTCGCTTTTCGCTCGCCTTCTGTCGCTTCAAGCGAAGTCTGTCATTTTGATTCTGCTTTGTTTTTTCCTTGCTCGCTTCCTATCGATGTCCGTCGCATAGCGAAGCATTTGGTCGCGATGCGAAAGTTGCAGGGCATGGCCTTATCTTTGTTTTCAACTGGTTTTTCTTCAACCTAAAACCTGCAAAACCATTCAAATCCCTAAGTACTAATCTTTTGGCTCTTTTGTTAGTCAATTCTCATAAAAAATTGCAAAGGAACAATGTGATTCGTATAAGTTTTGACTAATGATATTTGTACTTTTGGATTGTTATCAAATTCTCCCCAACTTAGTTTCTTGTTTATCCTCAATCAAGAGCATGAGATTTTTTTACAAAGCAAGGACTTTCATCAATCAATTTGTCGTAAACAAAATATGAAACTTTGAATGGGTCAAATGACTACTCAAATTTGCACAAGTCATGGTTCAAATGCCTTCCGGAATCCAAAGCATGATTGAGAATCATGTTTTTCTTCAAAATCAGCACATGCCTCAAAAAACAAAGACAATGACTTTTACTGAATTGTCCTAACACACTTCTTCATATGTGGGATGAAGATTTTTGTTACTTTCAATTCTATGTGGTGAGTGGACTCTCATTCAATAGCCTTGTTAACATCTTGATCAATTCATGTGTTCATCTGAACAATTCATGTTTTGAAAAATTCTCAAGAGCATAAATCACTAAGGGCTTGCTATGGTTGTAACTTGGCTGGTTCTTTCAAAGAAGGGATGTTTCCTAAGGCTATATTGGTTCAAAAAGGTTTGGTCCAAGTTAATGAAGAGTATGTCAAAGAAAACTCTTTATTGTTTCCCTTTTGTGTTCATTTTCTTTTTCACTCCTTAATTTTCTTTTATGTACTCATCCTCCATTTTCATGCCCATTTTTTTCTTTCTTTCACAATTCTTTTCTTTTCTTGATTGCATTCTTTTTCTTTTTTATGCTTTTTTTTCATTCCTTTTTCCAAATTGACAAATTCTCCCCAACTTGATTGATTCTCACTTTTATTTATAAGTCAACTCTTCATTCTTGGTGATTCAATCGTACGTTGGTTTTGGGGTTTTCAAAGAAAAGAATGGATCAATGATGAATTGCTTTGTTCATTGCAAAACAAACTCACCAAGTGGTTTACTCAGTGATTTGTTACTTTCAACAATTGATCCATTCATGGCATTTCAAGGCTCAAAAAGGTTTGCAAATACTCACTCACTCACAAGGTATGATAAGGCTTTTTTTTGCTAGGTTGCTTTACTCAAAAACAAAGAATTGCCTTGATCCTTTTTATGCTCCAAGAAATTCAAAGGAAATTTCCAGATTAAACATGAATCGACCGAGTTAAAACAAGGATTATTGAACATGTAAATTATTTAAGTGCACAATGGAAGTCTTCCTCTCATTTCTGGTTTTGGCTACATGATTCAAGCAAAAATTTTATGCTTGCAAAATGAGGCACGACATGATTTTGTAAGAACCACAAAATTCAGAATCATGCTAACATTCTACAAAGCATATAAACATGTACCTTGCTTTAAATTTCATCTGATTTTATCATCACCACTCAAGTTCATTTGTTGATTTGTCTGCTTACTTTTTAAATTTGCACAGCACCATTCCATGTTCATGACTTTGGAACAACTTGTGAAAATAGAATTTGATTTGAAATACAAACTTGTTCAACGGTTCTCGACCGCTAAACACAAACATGCGAAAATCACACAAGTTCCAACATCTTACAAAACAACAAAATTCCAGACAAGATGAAATTAAACTTGAAAACTAAAGATGGAAACATATAAAATTAACTTTGAAAGCAATAAATTTCCTGTTTTTGGCGCGCTTTCCTTCATGATTTCAGCATCCTACTCCTCATCCATCTCCTCACTTCCATCATCTCCCACTTCCTCTTCTTCTCATTCCTCATCTTCTTCGTCTTAATTTTCATCCCCCTCATTTTTTGCAGTTTCAGTTGCTGCATCAACTGAACCTTCACCAGAAGCCCCTCCTAAATAGAATGGCATGTCCCCAGGCCAAGATATATGAGTCTGATAAGCCTCGGGGGTAAGGATCTGCTGCTCAGCGTCCTCGGGCCTGTCCATTTGCAATTGCATCCGACACATGGAGTTTTGAATACTAGTCATGGCACAGTTGGTTGCCTCATTTTGGTCCCATGTATAGGAGAATGAAGCGCGGAACCATGGATCCCACTCATCGAAATTCAAATTGTCAGAACTAGGTTGGTCGGGAACTACCCTTGTGTTTGGTTCCTCCTTGCAAAAACGAGTAATATATGCATCATTCACAGTCCCCTTGAGAGTTTGGTGCACTTGGTTAGGGATTACCATGTGGGCAGCGCGTAGTAATCCCATGATTAGCCCCGGAAAAACCAATGGACACGATGATTTGGTTCCCAATCCTGGTTCTTTCCCACTTTCCGCCACAATTTTCATTTCATTTGAAATGATGCATGCCACACACACACTTTTACCTTTCAAGATGAAATAGAGTAACTGAGCGGTATCCATGGTGAATGGTGTGGTGTGACTCCGAGGATAGATGTTGTGTAGAATAAGCATTAGTATCACCTGAGAATATTGCCTGAGGTCCTTACGGAGAAAGTGTGTTGCCACCCCTGCTGCATTCTTCTGCACTCTCTTTCCTTGACATAAAAGGTACTTGGTGAGTTGTTTGACATCTGGTGCTGCATTCAAATTAAACTCATAATCACAAGCGTGGCCTTCTGAAACAACCAGAGAATTTCCAAGATATTCGTTGATGGCTTTGCGGCTGAAATCAATAGTGCGACCTTGGACCATGGTTTTGTAAGTAAAGGTTCCATCACTTGAAGGAAGAGCGTTAGCGTAGAACTCTCTAACCATATCATAATTGAGATGCTTAGGAGGGGTGACCAACTTTTCCCATTTCCGAATTGTTATCACTCCCATGATCTCGTGGCAATCACCTTCCTCATCTATTTCAAACCTACGCTCAGGCCAGATACTTCTTGACTCAAGTTCTCTGAATCGTTCTGCTTGTTCAGGGCCGACAAAACGCGATTGATCAAAGGGTCTGCTTCTTGAAGTTTCTCCTCCCACCTTTTGCTTCTTTTGTTGGACTTGCTTTTTTAGTGCCATGTAAGGTTGGGTTGCCTCCCAACAAGCGCTTTGTTTAACGTCATTAGCTCAACGTTTGAGGTAGCTCCTCAAGGTTCATTCAAAGGAATCGTCGTGGTATGCCTATCCACGTCACCACCCAAGTACAATTTGATTCTTTGGCCATTAACAGTCCAGGTTGCTTTTGAAACTGGATCCTCTAATTCCACTGCTCCATATGGCTTGACATCTTTTATTTGAAATGGTCCGGACCACTTTAATTTAAGTTTCCCGGGAAACAAACGTAAACGGGAATTAAAGAGGAGAACCATTTGCCCAATTTTGAATTACTTTTGAAGAATTTTTCTGTCATGATATTTTTTGATCCTTTCTTTGTATAGCTTGGATGATTCGTATTTCTTCCAATTCATGTAACTGAAACTTCCTTTTCGTGTCGGCTTCTTGTTGATCAAAATTTAGAAATTTTAAAGCCCAAAAGCCTTGTGTTCTAGTTCCATAGGTAAATGACATGCCTTACCGTATACCATTTGAAACGGTGTGAGTCCTATTGGTGACTTGTAGGCGGTACGGTAGGCCCAAAGAGCTTCATCTAGCTTTAATGACCAATCCTTCCGTGAACTTGAAACTGTTTTTTCCAGAATTCTTTTGATTTCACGGTTGGAAACCTCAGCTTGTCCATTTGTCTGCGGGTGATATGGTGTAGCAACCTTATGCCTAACTCCATAGTGTTCAAGGGCTTTGGCAAGAGGTGTATTACAGAAGTGAGAACCACCGTCACTGATCAACACCCTTGGTGTTCCAAACCTCGTAAAGATGTGTTTCTTCAAGAACTTTATCATCGTTTTGTTGTCTGCTTTTGGTGATGCGATTGCCTCCATCCACTTGGATACATAATCTACTGCCACTAAAATATACTCGTTGTTGAAAGACGAGGGAAAAGGTCCGACGAAATCAATCCCCCAACAATCGAATACTTTTACCTCTAACATGTTTTGAAGTAGAATTTCGTTTCGCTTGGAGATTCCACCAGCTCTTTGACAATTGTCACAATTCTTGGCATGCTTATATGTATCTTTGAATAGAGAGGGACAATAGAATCTTGCTTGTAAGACTTTGGTAGCCGTTCTTTCTCCGCTATAATGGCCAGCATATGGTGAATTATGGCAATGCCATGTGATGCTTTTGGCTTCCTCTTTGGTGACACATCTCCTTAGTAATCCATCAGATCCTATTTTGAACAAATAAGGGTCATCCCATACATAATGGGTGGCATCACGCAAGAATTTCTTCTTTTGCTGCCAATTGAGATCTTCGGGAATGAGACCAGATGCCTTATAATTTGTAAGATTAGTAAACCATGGTCTTTCTTCAATCATGAGCAATTTCTCATCAGGGAATTCTTCAAGTACCTCTCGTTCTTCTTTTGTAATTTCTGGGTTCACCAATCTTGACAGATGATCCTCAACAAGATTTTCAGTGCCTTTCTTGTCACGGATCTCAAGATCAAACTCTTGCAAGAGGAGCATCCATCGGATTATTCTTGGTTTAGAATCCGCTTTAGTGATCAAGTATTTTATAGTTGCATGGTCAGTATAACAAACGATCTTTGATCCTATGAGATAAGAACGAAACTTTTCCAATGCGTACACAATAGCAAGCAATTCTTTTTCTGTTGTTGCATAATTGATTTGTGCATCATTTAAGACTTTGCTTGCGTAATGTATGGCATGGAAAATTTTGTTCTTTCGTTGGCCTAAAACTGCTCCTATCGCATAATCACTGGCATCGCACATTAGTTCAAATTCAATTATCCAATTGGGTGCAGTGATTATGGGTGCAGTGCTTAGATTTTTCTTTAAACTTTCAAATGCAAGTAAGCAATCATTATCAAAATTAAATGACCTGTCCTTGTTGAGGAGGTTGCTTAATGGCTTTGTAATCTTTGAAAAATCCTTTATGAATCTGCGATAGAACCCAGCATGGCCAAGAAAACTTCGAATTCCCTTGACGTTGATTGGTGGAGGAAGCTTGGCAATGACATCAATTTTGCCCTGGTCAACTTCAATTCCTTTCGCTGAAATTTTATGTCCAAGTACTATGCCTTTGGTGACCATGAAGTAACACTTCTCCCAATTCAAAACTAAGTTGGTTTCCACACACCGCTTCAGTATGGTGGGTCTAAATTTCTTAAGCACAAATAGAATGATTCGCCAAAAACGGAGAAATCATCCATGAAGACCTCAATAGACTTTTCAATCAAATCGGAGAAAATGGCTTGCATACATCGTTGAAAGGTTGCAGGTGCGTTGCAAAGGCCAAACGACATACGTCTATATGCGAAGATACCAAAGGGATAGGTGAATGATGTTTTCTCATGATCCTCGAGGTTTACAGTGATTTGGTTGTATCCGGAGTAGCCATCTAAGAAACAGTAGACCTGCTGCCCGGATAATCTTTCCAATATTTGGTCCAAGAATGGAAGTGGGAAATGATCCTTTCTTGTTGCTTGGTTTAATATTCTATAATCAATGCACATACGCCATCCAGTGACCGTCCTGGTTGGAATTAACTCGTTTTTCTCATTCGTTATCACTGTCATGCCACCTTTCTTTGGCACTACTTGCACGGGACTTACCCAAGCACTATCTGATATGGGATAAATCATGCATGCTTCTAATAGCTTTACCACCTCTTTGCGTACGGCTTCCTTTATTGTTGGATTCAACCGTCACTGTGGTTGAGCAATTGGTTTGTAATTCTCTTCCATATTTATCTTGTGCATACAGTATGAAGGACTGATGCCTTTCAAATCTGATAGAAACCAACCAATTACATTTTGATTTTCCTTGAGAACTTGCACCAGTTTTTCTTCTTCACAATTTGTCAAGGAATTACTAATAATGACAGGTTTCTTCCCTTCTTTATCAAGGAAAACATACTTCAAGTGGTTTGGCAGCATATTTAATTCCAGCTGGTCTTTATTTTGCACAGTCTCCTTTTTTAAATCCTCAATTTTCGCTTATTTTGTAGGAATTTCTCTTGCCGTGTCAAGCTCTGTCAGGCACTCATTAAGTTCTTTTTCTTCTTCTGGGTCAAGAACATTGACAGCATCCATTAGTACTCTTTCCAATGGTGATGCTGTGTAGGCTTGTTTTTGTACTTGTAGTACTTCTTCATCAATTGTGTCAATGTGAAAACATGTTCCCTTATCCTTGGAGTGTTTCATAGCATCAAAGAGGTTGAAAGTAACTTCCTCATCTTGAACACATACTTTCATTAAACCGTCATCAATATCAATCATCATACGTGCGGTTTTCATGAATGGTCGTCCCAAGATCAGTGGCACATCATCATCTTCTTCTATGTCCATGACCACAAAATCAATAGGGAATAAAAATTTATCTACCTTGACCAGCACGTCTTCTGCAATACCGGATGGCTTTGTGACTGATTTTTCGGCAAGTTGCAAAGTCATCCTAGTATTTTTCATGTCCAAGTCGCCAATTCTTCGGATTACCGAGAGTGGAATGAGATTGATACTTGAACCAAGATTTATCAGTGCTTTACCAACATTCATGTTTCCAATTGTAACTGGCAGTGTGACTCTTCCTGGATCCTTTTCTTTTTGTGGAAGAGTTCGTTGAATGATTGCACTGCAGCTCGCATCCAAATGTACGGTCTCCTCATCAGTAACTCGTCTCTTTTTTGTGAGAATTTCTTTCATGAATCGAGCATATGTTGGCATTTGTTCAAGTGCTTCTGCAAACAGAATATTAATTTGTAACCTTTTGAAGATGTCTATGAATCGAGCGTATTGCCTTTCTTTATCCTTCTTGGTTGGAGCATGAGGGTATGGTAAGTGTTGTATCGGTGGACTCACCATTTTTCTTTTTTCTTCCCTTGTTTTCCTATTTTTCTTTTCTTCATTTGTTTCTTATTCTTTTTCTTCATGATTTTTTTCAACTAATTCTTTTTCATTGTTCTCTCTTTTTTTCTCTTCTTTTTCATGATTCTCAACAATACTTCTTTCTTTTTTTCATTTTCATTCAGTGTCTTTCCACTTCTTGTCACTATCGCCTTGCAGTGTTCTTTCGGATTTGGTTGTGTTGTGGCTGTGAAAGTTCCTCCTTGTTGTTCTGCCAATTGTTTGGCGATCTGTCTGACCTGTGTTTCAAGGTTTCTAATGGATACGTCGGTATTTTTCTGATTTACCATAGACAGCTGCATGAATTATTGCAAGGTTTCTTCGAGTTTGGATGTTCTATCAGGTTGTACTGTCGTATTTTGCTGGTAGTTTTGATATTGATTTGGCATGCTGGTTGTTCCATACTCTTGTCTCCACCCTTGATTATAGTTGGAGTTGTTTCCGCTTTGAAAATTCTGATTCCCTTGATATGGTGCTGGTTTTTGTTGATTTCCCAAATAGTTAGCTTCTTCATTGACTGGGGGACAAAAACCTGTCTGATGGTCTCCAGTACATAACTCACAAAAGGCTACTTGTTTTGGTGCGTTGGTTGAACCGTGCATCTCCTTCAGTTGTTGTGGAAGTTTGGATAGTTGTTTAGTTAATTCCTCCACTGTTTGAGTGAGTATTTTGTTTTGTGCCAAGATTGCATCATTGGTGCCTAACTCCAGAATTCCAGGTTGTCTTTGTGTTGTGCTACGACTATATTGTACCTGATGATCATTCAAGGCCATCAGTTGATGATAGATACATCATCCTCTACGCTTTTAGATAACAAAGATCCACCTGCCGTTGCATCGAGTAAAAGCTTGGGTTGTGGCTGAAGTCCATTTCTGAAAATGTGGATTTGTGTACGCTCATCAAACTCGTGATTAGGACACTTCCGCAACATAGATTTGTATCGCTCCCAAGCCTCACGCAGAGTTTCAGTTGTACTTTATGCGAATGAGGCAATTGCCGCCTTGGTATCTATGAACCTGTTGTGTGGGAAGAACCTATTCAGGAAGTGTTCTTCAAGTACATTCCAATTGGTCATGATGTCTGTCGGTTGGCCTAAGTACCAATCCTTTGCTTTGCCGATTAGAGGGTGTGGGAACAATCTCATGAAGACTGCTTCTTCTTCCGCTTCTGGTGCTCCTAACGTACCAGCTAGCTCGTAAAACTTGGTGAGATGACTATACGGATCTTCATGATCCAAACCTACAAACGGATTAGCATAGATAATTTGTAACAGTCCAGTCTTCATCTCAGCCTGTCGGTTATTTGGAGTGGTGGTCAGACAAGCTAGTCGTCTTGGGCTGCTCCAGCAAGGTCCACCGTTGACAACCTCTGGTATTTCTGCCATTTTTTCAGTTGTTGGTGGTGCTAATGAAACAGAACAGGACTCTTTTTTCTTGTGTTTAGTTGATTGGTTTTGCTTCTTGGTACGTCTTTTGTTTTTTCGGGTTGTTATTTCGATCTCGGGATCAAAAGGTACTAGTTCTCTTGAGCTCGTACCTCGCATACACAAAGCTTGGCAATTTCTAAACACAGATGTTAGGAAAAGGTAAGATAGAGATTATATACAGTATTTTTAACAAATATATATACTCAAAGGATAACAGTAATCGTTCTGTTCGTAAGATCTAAACGCCAGTCCCCGACAACGGCGTCATTCTGATGTTAAGTTTATCAAAGTAAGTATTGTATTACCGTATCCACAGAGACTGGAGCGATATTACGAACAACTTTTTAGATTACTGAGAAACTTTAAGTGAAAGTGGTTTTGATAAAGTTTTTTATTGTACTTTTAATCGTGAAATAATGAACATAAATGAAATGATTAAAACGGGATTTGTTAACTGATAGTTTTATCTTGCCGGGATTGGATTTCTTCTACCGTTCACGTATGCAATACCGATTTAATTATGATACAATCATGGTTCCATTCATATTTCCAAATACTTTTTTCAAACAATATGTATGTCTACATAACTGTTCATAAATTTCAATCGGTTTGTTGAATCGATGATGTCTCGACCAATTAAATAAACAAACTATATGATGAACAAGTAATTGAAGTGGATATTAAACTTAATTCTATATCTAGAGATTTGAGTTTAATAGATTCATATCTTATAGGATCTGAAAACGGAATCAATTTTCACTGATAACCGAATTGAATAAGATTTGACGATAAGGAAAAAATAGAATCAATACTTAATGAAAAACATGATTGCATTACGATTAAAAACGGTATAGATACATACGATTATGGTAGATTCTTCCAATCCCAGCAAGAGAGAGAGTTTAGCTATCCATTCTCATGGTAGCTTGCACAAAAAGGAAGAGGTGGAGATGAATGAGCATCAAAACTGATTTCTCGAGTATTGATGTGTATCCAGCTCGATTCTTCGATTCTCTCTCTTAAAATTCTATTACAATGCACCCTTACTAACTATTACATAAAGGATGTAAAAACTCAAAGACCTCCCATCTGCACAGCCCTTGACCCCTTTTTATACTAGTTTTGGCCGCCACAGTTTGCATAGCGAGAGGAAGTTCGCTATGCGAACTCCCATGTCTTCTCCATTAAGCATTTTAAATTTCACCGCCTTTGTTGAAACCGCCAAACTTCGCTATGCGAAGTATTGTTCGCGTCGCAAACTCGCTCGCTCTCTCTCGCTTTCTTCGCTTCAAGGATGGTTTGGTTCTGCCTTGCATCACTGCCTGTTGCTGTCCATCGTTGTCCGTCGCTTTTCGCTCGTCTTCTGTCGCTTCAAGCGAAGTCTGTCATTTTGATTTTGCTTTGTTTTTTCCTTGCTCGCTTCCTATCGTTGTCCGTCGCATAGCGAAGCATTTGGTCGCGATGCGAAAGTTGCAGGGCATGGCCTTTTCTTTGTTTTCAACTGGTTTTTCTTCAACCTAAAACCTGCAAAACCATTCAAATCCCCAAGTACCAATCTTTTGGATCTTTTGTTAGTCATTTTTCATAAAAAATTGCAAAGGAACAATATGATTCGTATAAGTTTTGACTAATGATATTTGTACTTTTGGATTATTATCACAGATATGTGATGTCGAAGGAGATGTTACGACACAAATATCTGAGAACTGATCCACATAAAACAATGTAATAAACGCAGTAAATGAAAAGAGAGATAACACAAGCAATTGTTAACCCAGTTCGGTGCAAACACACCTACGTCTGGGGGCTACCAAGCCAGGAAGGAAATCCACTAAATAGAATTAGTTTGAAGATTCTCAGCACACAACCTCTGGTTTGCAACCTTCTCACCTAATATCTACCCGTGCAATTTCTACCTAAGACACTCTTAGATATGAGACACTTCTCACTCCCCCTCAATCACACACACAGTGAAAAATACAAAAATCACAAGAGATAGAAGACACACTTCAAAGACACATAATCATCCTTGCTTAAAAGCTTATCGATGACTAACAAATTACAACTCAACTAACAGTCCAACTCTAGTATTAGAACAATACAAGAGTGGCTCACAAATCACAAAAGACAGAAACCCTAATCCTTAAAACAAAGCGCACAATTCACACTATTCTCTCTGCTTAGCAAATAGGGTTAGCAGGTCTTTATAAAGAAACACGCAGCATGGGCTTGGGCCAAATCAAATCAATTTAATGTTTTAAACATCCCACAATTTTCTCCATAAAAGTATAACAGAAGATCTCCAACAAATCGTAACAGAACTATTTATGGACTTAGAAAATCTCCTCCTTATTCTGCGCCATCAAAGAATCAATCGGATACTCCAACAGAGGTAACAGACAACGCATAATAATACTAAATAGAAACACCTTCAGTTCTGGAAACACATGTTAAGACATCTTCTTTGACATCTGTAAACCCTGCAGAGATGTTTTACTCATAAGTCAAAGCATCATTCATGACATTTAACAGAGCTGTATGTTTTACCAAAATTACTGCCAACACAGAACTTACAAACTCCCCCTTTGGAAAATTTTGGCTAAAACATTCTTCGATCATTGAGACATATAAGTAGCACTATATCAGAAAGGGGATGTCAGAACATCAGATCAGACAAAAATAAAGAAACTACAGAAACTCCAAAACAAAGAGACTCCCCCTTAAGCCAAAACTCCTCCTGAACACCAGGTAAGCACATAAATTTTCTCCCCCTTTTTAGCCATAATATGTCAAGGCAAAGTAAGAAACATGCATTAGCCATAATCAGAAAAGAAACAGATTTCATCAAGATCCAAGGAGAAGTGCAGTACAAATCAAGCACACTTAGGTGCCAAAAGAAATCCAGACTAGAACCCAAAAAAAAACAAAGAAAGAAAACAAACAGATTTCTTCAAGAACAGAACACTTAATTGTCTTCAGAACCAACAACATCATCAGTCTCAGAACTTCCTTCTTCACCATCAGCCTCTCCATCAGAGTTGTGCTCCTCAGCACATTCCTCCTCATTGTCATCACCATCAGCATTTCCATCAGAGTCATGCTCCTCAGCACCTTCCTCCTCATTGTCATCACCAACAATATCACCTTCAGCCATTTGCAGGGACTTGATCAATTTCTCAAACTTGAGCTTCCTCTCAGTACTAGCACGAATCACCTCATCAAGTTCTTTGTAAGCCTCCATTAATTCAAAGATCACACCTGCCTTGGTTGTGGGCTTGTTTTCAGCAGAAGCAAATGTCACAACAATGTCTGGGACATGTTTTCCTGCAAATAATTTATAATGGAGAGACATATCAGATTCCCTTTTACACACAGCATCAGCACTAGTTAAGATCCCAGGATGCTGATTTAGGATAATACCACAGATCAGGGAGGGAAAGGCAATAGGCATCTTCACTGCACACGTTCCAGCATGTTTCAAAGTTTGATAAAAAATATAGGTGCCATAGTCAAATAGCTTCTTGGTTCCAACAGCATAAATGAATTTTCCCAAACCAACAGAAATAGTTGAGGTATGATTGGTAGGGACCCAATTTGCACCTCCAATTCTATGCAGGATAGCATATTTTACACTAAGCCTCCCAGCAGATAATTTGTCTTTCACAGGCCATACAACCACCTAGTTTGCAGTAATTTCTTTGCAAACTTGATTATCAGTAACCTCCAGCTCACTCTGATCTTCTTCACTTCTTCCCAGGTACCTATTGATGACGGTTGGGGAGAATTCAACACATTTTCCTCTAACAAAAACCTTCATAAAATCCTTACTTTTTCTGTCAGCACAATCCATAGGAATATTGACAATAAATTCCTTCACAAGAATATCATAGCACTTAGCAAACCTATACACAGATTTCATTAAACCAGCAAAAGAAATAAGATTCATCACCTCTTTGTACTCCAAGGCATCTTTTCCCAATTCTCTTTCAAGAGCAATCCTCCTTTGGTACACATACTTCCATCTCTTAACACTCTCAATATGATGAAATGAAATGTTATCCAGAGGAGCATCAGGAACTACATCAGAGATCTTCTTGATCACAGATTTCTTCACAGGGGTGATGTCCTGGACATCATCCTCAACATCATATTCTGACTCAGAATCAGACCTACCCTTCCTCTTTTTGGAGGAAGTAATCACTTTGCTCCAGGACCTTGGGGGACCAACAACAACCTTGTTCTTGGTATTTTTAGTAGGAATGTTGTCAATAACAGCCTTCCCTTTTCTTATCTTGAGTCTCTTAGCAATACCAGGGGTCAAACTCATGATCAAATCATTGTCAGACAAGTCATCAACATCCACAACATCTTCAGCATTAGCATTATTCTTTTCCTTTGGGTCAGGAACATCATTCTTGGTAAGTGGACCTTCCCTTGCAAATGATGTTTCCAGCTTCTTCCAACACAGAGGTAGTAAGCTTGTGCAGATTATCTTCTGAATCATCTTTCTCAGTCACAGATGGGTCAGCAGATTTTTCAGTATCGATATTTTTGTTAGTCTCAGAGAAAGGAGAAGTAGAAATTTGGGAAAGGGGTTTTGAAATCCCAGGAACCACAAAACCTTCATTCAAAACCCTAGAAACTAACCTTCGTATGCTTCTATCAACAGAAAAACCTTCTTCCTCTGCCATATTTGCAAAAGAAGAGTCAAGAGAGGGCTTAGAAGAATTACCTACAGAGGCGTCTTTTGATCCTCTTGCATGGGGTGTTCTGGACTTCTTCAGCTCCGTTTCAGTACAAGGAACCATGGCCAATGGAGCAACATTAACAACATCATCAAAAGAGATATTCGCAGAAGCAGTTGCCTTATCAGAGGAGTGTTTAGAAGGTGACGATGCATGTTGTTGAGACATCTTGGGATTTTTGTGAGTGAGAAGGTTATGAGCAAAAGAATTCCTTTTTCTACGATAAAAGATGAAAGAGTTATTGAAGTAAGGCACAATGCATATGCAGCGTGTGAGAAGAACAATAAGAGAATCTTGAAATGATTGCCTTTTATAAAGGCACTTTATTTGTTGGAAACATAAGAAAAATTGAATAATATTCACCCATGACATTAATTTGCACTTTAATTTTTGAACACATAAGGAAATTTTCTCACACGCCATTAATTGCTACAAATCCTCATACATGCAAATCCCTAGTTTGCCCCTCAAAATTTCAAATTGATTGGCATCGAAGGCCTTAGTGAAAATGTCAGCTAGTTGCATCTCAGTAGCTACATGTTCTAAGGCAACAATCTTGTTCTCAACAAGTTCTCTTATGAAATGATGATGAATATCAATGTGTTTGGTCCTGCTCTGTTGAATAGGATTTTTGGAGATATTTATAGCACTTAGGTTGTCACAATATAATGTCATGACATCTTGTGTGACATTGTATTCAGACAACTTTTGTTTCATCCAAACCAGCTGAGAACAACTGCTTCCAGCTGTTATCACTACTACAAAACGCGTAAACAATGACGTCATGCTCACAACGCTTCATCCCTACACCGTTGTGACATATCTAAACTAAGGTGCGGTTGTATTTTATTTGTTTATTGAATAAAACTTATCTGTATATAACAACGGTTGATAAACCAACCGTGGTGATTATCTGTATATAACAACGGTTGATAAATCAACCGTAGTGATACCTTCAAGCTTTCATGTGTTCGAACCTCAGCGCATTCATATATATTATTCCTTTTATGTTAAAGCGCGCCTTTACTTTTTTATTTACTTCTAATTAAAAAAAATTAAAAGTTATGACTACGGTTGTTTATATACACCATTGTGATATATTTTGTATGTTTTTTTAATTTTTAATTCTAAAAATAACTCTGGCGCTTTAATATGAAATTTCATTATGTAAATAATATATCATAACGGTGTAAATTCTTGACCGTCGCAGTAGTGTTTCAATAGTCTCCAAAATAGGTAGTCTCATTGTCTCTTCAGTATTCTTATTTCGATTCCATTGAAAATAGAAACCAGACGAAACGTTACACGATTTCAACCCTAAACCCTAACCTTCAATACTGTGAAACAATACACGATTCCACCAAAGCTTGCATCATCAGTATCCATTTGTTGTCATTTTCGTCATCATCGTCACGATAGTGAAGAAAATAGAAGATTACGCACATACCAACACCTTCGTCATCATCGTCACCGTCGTTGTCGTAAGGAAGGAAGACAACAACAACACCAACACCAACATCGTTTACTTCGTCGTCACGTTTAGGCTACGTAAAATATTTTCCCCATGCATCTACAGTAAACTCTTTTTCCATTGTTGTTCATGTTGTTGTTGTTGTTTTTGAACTTAGATGTCGACCTTGTCGAGTTCTTCATCAGAAACCAGCGAAGAAACTCAAACAAATGAAAGGTTAGCCAATGAAACTCAAACAACTGAAAGTCAAACGAAAAGATCACAAAGAGGTGTCACAATGATACCCCAATTCACATCAGTCTGCAACTCATCTGGTGCAAAAATTCTGATCAAGTTTGATTCGCACTACAGATTAGTGGATTGTCCACATTACGCTACTTTTAGGAGTTATGTTGTGTTCCTTGCACGTAGCAAAGTCGGTATACTGATTGATGATTGGAGAGAAGTGGATGGTAATGTCAAAGAGAGCATATGGATAGACGTTAAGGTATTTCATACTATAATTTTCATATATTTGATATCACTACCTATAGTTTCTAATTCATACTTATATATTGATTTAATGTAAGTGAATTTTGAGTTTACCGATGACTCAAAATTGAAAAGAAAGTGGATAACTTATGCCGGTGTTCGTTGGAGGGGATTTAAGTCACGGCTCACGGCTGACTACATTACGAAGCCTAAGAGCGGTCTTCAACCTCCATGGATTCGGTATAGTTTTTTATCGAAGAAGGTGTGGCACAAGTTTGCGAAGAAATGCCGTTCTGAGGAATTCAAGGTTAGTACTAGTCTTATGTAACCTATAATGTTATGCTAATGATTTATAGATACTAATCATACACATTTTTCACTATGTTAATAACAGGCTAAAAGCGAAGTGGGAATTCAGAACAAGGCGAAAAACATGTACCCCCATAGATTGTCTCGTGGGGGTTACAGGAAACTTGAGAAGAGGATCATGCAGGAAAAACTACAAGAAGGAGGAGATTGTGACATTCCATCTCCACCTTCAAGACATGAGAAATGGAAGAGGGCTCGATTAAGACCTAATGGAGAGTACACCTCTGAGGCTTCAAGAGTAGTTGCTGAGAAAATTGTAAGTATATGTTTTGTTTAAATGCGTTTGCTTATGTAAATTGCTCATGATGAGTTGTTATTTAAATGTGTTTGCTTATGTAAGTTGCTCATGTTGTGTAGGATAACTTGGTTGTGGTGGCCCGTGAAGGCACATTTGTTCCGGAAGCACGACATGACATATTATTCGAAGCTATCGGAACAGCTGAGCATGGAGGCCGTGTCCGTGGTGTTGGAGATGGTGTCGGCTTGAGATCATACTTTATTTCTCAAAGAAGAAGCACTGAAACTGCTGAATTTCTTGCTCAACGAAAAAAAATTGATAATGTTGAGAAGCAATTGGCGGAGCAAAGGAGGCTGTTTGAGGAGGAGAGGGAAAAATGGGAGAAAGAAGTGGAAAGGTTACAAGAGATGTATTCGGTATGTGTCGTAAATCGCGCTTATTTTTGTATGATATATATTATATGTTCTAATTGAATATATTGTGTTTATTTTTGTTTTATGTTCTAATTGAATGTTATGATGTAGAGATTAAGTGAAAGTCTCGAACAACGAACTAATGAAGATCGTCGTTGCGTTGGTAATGATCAAACTCCAAGTAGAAGTGTCGTAAATCACGCTTCTACAAAAGGGAGTAATTGTACAACCCCTCCCCCACCTGTAGATAACCGCAATGGGATATTGGACCCTAGTCCAAATGAAATAACAAGTTTATACTACTACATTTCAACAACAGACCTTGCGCAGCCCCTCATGCTAGAACATTGCCCAAAATTGGATTTACTGTATTACACTCCTAAAGATGTGAGGGATTTTCTCGCAGGATATAAGTGGCTTGACTTATCTATTTTGCAAGTTTGGTGCACGTAAGTATATAGTCGAATATACATGTCATTATAGAACATTATAATTTTTTGTATTTTCTCCCTTAATTTATTCATTTTCGTTGACCATTTAGGTACATTCACCGTGTTTGTATAGAATTGAATAAATCAAGTACATATGGAATCTTGGACCCAAGTTTTATTGCTTGGGCGTATAATGATAAAACTATCAGAGAAAAGTACTTTAAAAGCCGGCTAAATGACGGAGGAAAAGAATGTTACCTTGCACCATTCCTATGTAGGTTAGTATTGTTGTAATTTATTTCTATATTATATATTTAGTTTTGTTTTAGTAACAACTAATAATATATATATATATTCTCGTGTTCATTCAGTGGTCATTAGCAATTGATCGTAATATCGTTTAGGACAAATACGGTGACATTACTGTGTTCCTTGCACGATCCACACCACAAACCAATGAAAGATCTTGTATTAACGTAAGTGTCTTTGTTTAATATCATTTTCTTTGGCATTAATTGTAATTAGTTTATCATGTAATATGTTTAATTCAATTTTCAATGTGCGGTATTGTGGAGCAAGTTAATATATTGAGGAATGTTAGAAAAAAGCCCACATACCTTGCTCCTAAAGTAAGTGGCCCGATTACCTGTTTATTTCATTTACATTCATGCATGTGTGGTTGTATTCATGTTTTTATATTCATGTAATTTGTAGACGAGGAAACAACGCGGGAGTTACGAGTGTGGGTATTTTATCATGAAACATATGTTAAACATCGTCCTTGCCGGCACTGTTGATTCAGGGGATACGGTAATATATGCCATAAAATGTTTACATATATTAATATATAAGTTGACTATTGAATTATTATCATGCATGATGTATCTTCAATTTTTTGCTCTTATGTAGATGTTTAACGATGAAACCCCATTCCCCCTTGAGGACTTTGTGGATCTTCGTAAACGTTGGGCGTATATCCACAATCAGCTTAAGGGTTCTGCTCCTGCTGTATGATATATCAGCAACATTTTTTTATGCACATATTTTTTACTTTTGATGCACATAATGTGAACAATAGTTTTGGCTTTTGATGCACATAATGAAATCAATAATATTGGCTTTTGATTTAAACAATGTTAGCAGTTTAATTCTCTGATTCATTTAGCTTTTGATGTAAATTCTCTTATTCATTTATAAGGATACAATATAGGAAGAATTGTGTTTGATGCACATATTGTGTTTGCATGTAAACAGAAGCTGTTTTGACAGGATAAATTATGGGAATAATTTGATACACAGATAAATTTTATATTTAAAACAGTCTGTTTTTGGCAGCGGTTATAAACCTATCCGTAGTTGTATGTCAAACGCTAATATAAATAAAAAATGTTGTTGCTGAGAATCGAACCAGATCACAGTTTAGTATATCACAACGGTTGACTAAACTGACCGTCGTGAAATGGTGAGCGCAAACTGGAATACAACAACGGTTCCCAGACCATCATTGTACGTACCTCATATACAACAACACTCTACATAACAATGCCTTCGCCCCCGTCATTATATGCCATTCCCAACCGTTGTTAAATGGGCTTTTCGTAGTAGTGTATGTACTCAGCCTCAGTAGTAAACAGGGAGACAAAATTTTGCTTCTTACTGAACTAGGATATAAGATTATTCCCCAAGAAGAAGCATCCTCCTGATGTGCCTTTCCTATCATCAGCACTTCCTGCCCAATCTGCATCACAATATCTAATTAGCATAGAGCCAGATCCATGAGAGTATAACATACCATAGTCACATGTCCCATTCACATACTTCAGTATCCTCTTCACTTGATTGATATGACTCACTTTGGGTTCAGCTTGATATCTAGCACACACCCCCACAACAAAGGCAATGTCAGGTCTGCTTGTTGTGAGATACAACAGGCTATCTATCATACTTCTGTAGTGACTTTGATCCACACTCACACCTTTTTCATCTTTAGACAACTTTAGATGAGTGGGAGCAGGGGTCCTCTTGTGACTGGCATTCTCCATCCCAAACTTCTTTACTATATTCTTGGCATATTTACTCTAAGACAAGAATATAGAATCTTTCATTTGCTTGACTTGTAGACCAAGAAAATAGGTTAACTCCCCAACAAGACTCATCTCAAATTCCGACTGCATCTATTTGACAAAATGTTGAATCATCTCATCATACATCCCACCAAACACAATATCATTCACATAAATTTGGGCAATCATGAGTTTCCCTCCTTCTTCTTTGACAAATAGAGTCTTGTCTATACCACCTTTCCCGTATCCATTCTCAACAAGAAATTCTGTCAGTCTCTCATACCAAGCTCTTGGAGCTTGCTTCAACCCATAAAGAGCTTTCCTCAACTTGTACACATGGTTAGGATAGGTTGGATCAATAAATCCCTTAGGTTGTTCCACATACACCTCCTCATTTAAGTATCCATTTAAGAAGGCACTTTTTACATCCATCTGAAACAGCTTAAATTTCAGAATGCAGGCAACTCCTAAGAGTAATCTAATGGATTCAAGACGAGCTAAAGGAGCAAAAGTTTCATCAAAATCAACCCCCTCAACTTGAGTATACCCTTGAGCAACCAATCTTGCTTTATTTCTAGTGACCACACCTTTTTCATCTGACTTATTCTTGTACACCCATTTTGTTCCAATCACATTTGTTCCCTCAGGTCTTGGAACCAGATCCCAGACTTCATTTCTCTTGAATTGCCCTAACTCTTCTTGCATAGCATTGATCCAGAACTCATCAGTTAAAGCTTCTTTAACATTTTTAGGCTCAATTTTTGACACAAAACAGGAATTTGATATGACTTTTCTTGATCTAGTAGTGACTCCTTCATTCAGATCTCCTATGATAAGTTCTTTAGGATGATCTTTCTTAATTCTGATAGAGGGCCCTTTGTTTACTTGACTAGATTCAGATTCAGCATTCGAAGAATTAAGATCAGTACTTCTTTCTGCATTTTCTGCTGGGATATCATTCAGAAATGTTCCAACATCTTCTAGGACATCAAACTCCTCATTCAACCCTTTATCATCAACAACAACATTTATGGACTCCATCATGACTTTGGTTTTGCAGTTGAAAACTCTATAAGCTCTGTTGTTTGTGGAGTAGCCCAGAAATATTCCCTCATCACTCTTTGGATCCATCTTTCTTCTTTGTTCACGATCTGCCAAGATGTAGCACTTGCTTTCAAAAACATGAAAATATTTGACTGTAGGCTTTCTTCCCTTCCATATTTCATATAAAGTAGCTGAGGTACCTTTTCTCAAAGTCACTCTGTTATGAATATAACAGGCAGTATTCATAGCTTCAGCCCAAAAGTGGTTAGGTAATTTCTTTGCATGAATCATGGCTCTAGCAGATTCCTGGAGAGTTCTGTTTTTGCGTTCCACAACTCCATTTTGCTGAGGAGTAATGGGAGAGGAAAATTCATGATCAATTTCTTCAGATGAACAAAATTCAGCAAATTTGTTGTTCTCAAATTCCTTCCCATGGTCACTTCTGATTCTAATAACATAACTTGCCTTTTCTCTTTGAAGTCTTTGATAGAGATCCTTGAACACATCAAACACTTCTGATTTATCTCTGATGAAATTTACCCAAGTGAATCTAGAATAACCATCCACAACCACATAGGCATACTTCTTTCCACCAAGACTTTCCACCTGCATAAGTCCCATCAAGTCCGTGTGAAGGAGTTCCAACACTTTTGAGTTGGTGAGATATTGAATCTTCTGATGTGACATCTTAGTCTGCTTTCCAACTTGACATTCACCACATACCCTTCCTTCTTCAATCTTGAGCTTTGGAATGCCTCTTACAGCTTCCATAGAGATGATCCTTTTCATCCCTTTTAGATGCAAGTGTCCAAGTTTTTGGTGCCACAATCTGACTTCATCTTCTTTGGCTAGGGCACATGTGATGGAATAGCTTGAATCTTGAGGAACCCATAAGTAGCAATTGTCCTTAGATCTAACTTCTTTCATAATTACTTCACTCTTCTCATTGGTAACAAGGCATTCAGATTTTGTGAAGTTGACTTTGAGACCTTGATCACAAAGTTGACTGATATTAATTAGGTTGGCTGTCAACCCTTTCACAAGCAGTACATCATCAAGGTTTGGGACTCCTGAGCAATCCAGCTTTCCAACCCCCTTGATTTCACCTTTGGCTCCATCACCAAAAGTCACATAACTAGTGGAGTGAGATTTGATATCCACCAACAGATTCTTGATACCTATCATATGTTTTGAACAGCCACTGTCAAAGTACCAGTCTTCTTTGGCTGAGGCTCTGAGAGAGGTGTGAGCTATAAGACAGGTAACATCAGCCTTGGGAACCCATTGTTTCTTCTCTTTGACATTTGGAATGACCTGATTAGGTTTGGGCTGAGGTGCAGGCTTAGGGTACCCATATAGCTTGAAGCAAAATGGTTTTATGTGACCAAACCTCCCACAGTAATGGATCTCCAGCGTTGAAATTTCCCTCTGGTGTGATTGAATTCCCTTTTATCATGATGTTGAGACATTTGATTCAACATCTTTATTTTAGGCTTGGGATGAATGAAGTTTGAAAGAGGTTCCTTTCCTTTATTAAATCCTAGTCCACTCATATCTCCTGCCAATTTTCCAACCTGAAGAATTTCATCTAATGTGTCAGACCCACTGTTCAGCATTCTTACAGACTTGGACATCCTGTCAAGTTTAGAGTTCAGCAAACTCACTTCATCTTCCAGCTTAGAGATAGTTTCCAGATGCTCTTCCTTTTCTGCCTTCAGTTGGATTATAAGTTTCTTCTGTTTCTCCCCTTGTTGACATACTTCTTCACTTCTGAGACACAGTTCTCTGTAGGAGGCAGCTAACTCATCATAGATCACCTCATCATCACTAGAGTCTTCATCGGAGACATATCTTTCAGTAAGTGCAGGAACATGCTTGGCAGATTCTTCTTCAAGCTCACTTTTAGAATCCTCATCAGACCAAGATACAGTTAGACCCTTCTTTTGTTTCTTGAGGTATGTAGGACATTCAACTCTAATGTGCCCAAAACCTTCACATCCATGACACTGTATCCCTTTTCCTTGAGTGTATTTTTCTTCAACCCTTGTTCTTCTTCCAAAGTCATTTGACTTGCTGATGTCAGATGAGTTGTTCTTGACATTTTGTCTAGATTGCCTGTCCATCTTCCTCATCACCTTGTTAAACTGCCTTCCAAGTAGCACTAAATCATTGGATATTCCTTCATTAGTATCCATATCACCTTTCTTCTCTACATCTTCATAATTGGACACAAAAGCTATGCTTTTGTTTTTCTTTTCAGGTCTATCACTGATGCCTAACTCAAATGTTTGGAGAGATCCAACAAGTTCATCCACTCTCATCTTGCTAATGTCTTGAGCTTCTTCTATGGCAGTAACTTTCATATCAAACCTCTTGGGAAGAGACCTGAGAATCTTCCTTACCAGCTTTTCTTCTGATGTTCTTTCTCCTAAGGCACTGGATGCATTGGCTATCTCAAGAATATTCATATGAAAGTCATGAATGTTTTCATCATCTTTCATCCTTAGGTTTTCAAATTTGGTAGTGAGCAACTGAAGTCTTCACATCTTCACCTTAGATGTGCCTTCATGAGTAGTTTTAAGTATATCCCAAGCATCTTTAGCCACCTCACAAGTGTTTACCAACCTGAAAATGTTTCTATCAATCCCATTGAATAATGCATTCAAAGATTTAGAATTTCCAAGAGCTAATTCATCCTCTTATTTAGTCCATTCTTCTTCAGGCTTCAGCTCAGAGGTAGGTTGTCCATTTTTCCCCAGAGTGACAGGGTGTTTCCACCCTTTTAAGACAGCTTTCCAAGCCTTGCTATCCAAGGATTTCAAGAAGGCCACCATGTGTGGTTTCCAATAGTCATAATTGGTTCCATCTAGAATGGGTGGTCTGTTCACAAATCCTCCCTCCTTATCCATAGTACCAGAAAGTTTCTTCCCTATATCTCACCCAGAAATAGAGCAGAATGCCCGCTCTGATGCCAATTGAAATTCTGGTATCAGATAAGTGATGTCGAAGGAGATGTTACGACACAAATATCTGAGAACTGATCCACATAAAACAATGTAACAAACGCAGTAAATGAAAAGAGAGATAACACAAGCAATTGTTAACCCAGTTTGGTGCAAACACACCTACGTCTGGGGGCTACCAAGCCAGGAAGGAAATTCACTAAATAGAATTAGTTTGAAGATTCTCAGCACATAACCTCTGGTTTACAACCTTCTCACCTAATCTCTACCCGTGCAATTTCTACCTAAGACACTCTTAGATATGAGACACTTCTCACTCCCCCTCAATCACACACACAGTGACAAATACAAAAATCACAAGAGATAGAAGACACACTTCAAAGACACATAATCATCCTTGCTTAAAAGCTTATAGATGATTAACAAATTACAACTCAATTAACAGTTCAACTCTAGTATTAAAACAATACAAGAGTGGCTCACAAATCACAAAAGACAGAAACCCTAATCCTTAAAACAAAGCGCACAATTCACACTATTCTCTCTGCTTAGCAAATAGGGTTAGCAGGTCTTTATAAAGAAACACGCAGCATGGGCTTGGGCCAAATCAAATCAATTTAATGTTTTAAACATCCCACGATTTTCTCCATAAAAGTAAAACAGAAGATCTCCAACAAATCATAACAGAACTATTTATGGACTTAGAAAATCTCCTCCTTATTCTGCGCCATCAAAGAATCAATCAGATATTCCAACAGAGGTAACAGACAACGCATAATAATACTAAACAGAAACACCTTCAGTTCTGGAAACACATGTTAAGACATCTGCTTTGACATCTGTAAACCCTGCAGAGATGTTCTACTCATAAGTCAAAGCATCATTCATGACATTTAACAGAGCAGTATGTTTTACCAAAATTGCTGCCAACACAGAACTTACAAATCTTCTTTTTCATTCTCCCCAACTTGAATTCAACCAAACCTCAAGTGAATGCTCCTTGCTTTTTAAGGCAAGGAAATCAAATTAAAGCAAAGTTCAAAGGTTCAAGAAGAAACTTTTAGAACCTTACAAAGTTCAATGATGAACTAAACTTTCAAATTATGTACATAAACCAAGTTCATGACTAAAATGAGATCTAAACTGTTTAGGCTCAAAAGGGCTAACAAATTCTCACTACTCACGGGTAAGGTACTTTTGGATACGGTTGTGCTCAATATAAACAAATGCCTTGATCATTTCTAATGCTTCCAAAAAATCACAATAATCAAAAGATAAAGCATGAATCAAACGAATTAAACAAAGTTATCAGTCATCCAAGCATTTAGTAAACAATGGAGGTTTCCTCACAATTCGGGGCTTTTAGACCTAAGTGAAACAAGCATTCTAACAAGTTGAAAAATGAAACAAGAATACACATTTGCACAAAGCACAAAATTCTTAAGTCATTCTAACATTCTATAAAGCAGTACAATTTACCTCGCAAACATTCAAATCTCACCATCCAGACTCGGTCGAAGCTTCATTGAATACTTTTATACAAATAACAACCAATCTAGAAGGAGTTCTCATCATTCCTGATCACACTTAGAGAAAACATAAAAGAAAACAAAGATATACAATATAAACAAATGTACAAAGCTTAAAAATATAGAAACTATCGCGATGCAACTCAATATCTAAACACCGATCCCCGGCAACGGCGCCATTTTGTTGAAGCTAGAATAGCAGCAAGCAAAAATATATAAGTAACCCAGTTTTATCGTTCTCCACAGGGATTAGTGCAAGGGAAAGAATGTCATTCAACGGTTTCTATGTTTCTAAGCTCATGGTTCAAAAGTTTTGGTTTAAAGCGGAACCAAAAGCAAATGCGGAAAATGTAAAGACGGAAAATATAAAGTAAAGACTGAATTATAAATGGAGCCTTGTTGGAATTGGATCTCATCAATTGATAACACATGCATTCTTCTAATCATATTATACATAAATCAATCATTCGCCTAATATTCTCACGTATCACCCATGACAGAGGTTATGTCTAACGCGACGTCGAGAGATCGACCGTATTGCCTCATTGGTGATGTCTCACGCAACAAAAACCAACACAGAGCATTAAGAGTTGATACTCACGTAAGTGTTAAGCCTAAATCTATTTCTAGAGTTCATACCAAAACAGATAATCATCTTAGATCCAGATCTGAAGAGTATATGTCTATAGCTGTTCAAATCAAAGCTAAACAGGTAAACAAAGATGACACCCACATCAGATAAATGACTGCTTCATATAAAATGCCAATGATCAGAATACGTACATACGTTTAACCCTTTTTACATGTATTCAACTAATTTGTCCAATGAATTTGAATACCGTTCTTCATCACTATTATTACGCATCCTCGCAATTTTGTATCGATCCTACTCATGCTAGCCATGCTACTTAATCAACACAATACAACAAACGATAAAATGAATATCAACTTACAAAACCATGTCAAAAGTTTGGTTCATTGATAGATGAAAATCTAAGATCAAGGATTTGTAAAGGTTTTGTCACGACCACAAATAATCAATCAAAGACAACAGCAATAGAGAATCAAAACATATTCACAAACATACATTAGATGAAATACAAAAGGTATCAAGAGATTACATCCTCATCCAACAAGAGATCAAAGATCCTATCTTTTCTCCCTTGGAATGAAGAAATATCAAGTTCTGATCCTAAAATTACAAGTTGAATGATAATTCTTTAGAAAAGTGTGAAAAATCTATTTATATACATTCAGGATTTTCACAGTTCGCTAGGCGAACCACTTCATTCGCACACCGAATGGCAAAAATAGGCACTTCAGGTGCCTCTGAATAGTTAAACCGCCCCAGAAATTCTCGTGAGTTCGCAATGCGAAGGAATGTTCACAAGTCGAACACTCGCTTTTAAGCTCGTAAAGCGAATTTTAGCTCATTTTTCCTCTGTCCAAATCTGGGACCATTCGCTGGAACCCTCGCCAGAGTTCGCAAATCGAAGCTTCGCTGGCACTCGCTTTCATGTTTGCAAAGCGAACTAACTGATATCATTCTCTGTTCTTTAGCAGCTTCCACTATTTCTTGTGTCTTACACTTTTGATCATTTCATGCCTTATACTGCACAATAACACACATATTACAAGCACCAACGGTATTTTCTTAAGGTTAGAAGAACAACAACAATCATGGATAAAAACCAATGAAAACATGAGAAAAGAGTGGAAAAAATGCAAAGAAAGATATGTCATTTTTAGGTCAAATCTGCACCTAACAAGTGGCCTCTAATAGTTTGTCGTTTTCTTTAGTAGGGTCTTGCTCTGACCATGTAACACCGGGCCAGGAACGTTTGCTTTCACTTCTTATGTCATGTTTATGTTGAAGTATTATAACTGATGTGGTTGTTGAGCTTATTTATTTAAACTCTTTTATTTGTTATGGAAGTTGAAGTTGAACCTAAATGGTATAAATGCAATATGGTTTTTAATTGGTTTAATTATGATTCTACTGCGATGATACCCTAAGTGAAGATGGGCATGCGATGACAGGTGTTTATGTTAAGTTATAACCCGTTTTACGGAGCATAATATGTTTGATGTAAGTGACACCCTTTGTGGTTGCAATTTTATTAAATTATGCATTAAAATTGTGTGTTGGGTTTAAGGTGTTACAGACGTCGAGGAGCACGAGAAGCCAGAAGAGTTTTTGTCCCGCATACGCAGTAGTATATAATAGTTGTACTTTGGATTAGTTATCGATTCTATTTTATTTTCATTTCATTCTACTTTATCGTGTATTTAGACCTTATTTATATATGTCATTTTTGGACCATCTGGATTTATATGTCATTTTTTACATATCGATTGTATGGTTTAAATCTCATCGCATAATAGGGCTCTTAATATTTATAAATCATCACTTTCATCTGCGTAACCTTAAAACAAACATAACCTGCACCGTTTTGGTATGTTATGGAGATGTATCTCCAGAATAATAAACGTGTAAAATGGGCCTTTCAGATAGGGATGCATAGGGTGCGTGTTAAAATATTTTGGAGATGCATCTCTGTATCAGTTAACATTTTGATTTAATACAAGGTGCGTCCTGAGATGCATCTCTAAAAACTGAGGGGCATTTTGGGTTTTCCATTGGGTGTTTTTCCACCCCACGAGGTGGGATAAGAAATTCCTAAAACTAAAATGTACAACTATTTGTTATAATGTTTCACTACTATTTGACCACCATAAATTTCAATTGGATCTTTTCGCACTCCCACTCAACGGTGCACAATTGGTCCTAGAGGTATAATGCTTAAAGACTTTTAGCTAAATAGTCACATATTATGACAAGCTGACCATGAACTTTAACAAAGATGGTACACAGTTCCAGAGAAAAACTTACATAGAAACGAACTTAAATCCTTATTGTTACAAACAACCAATAAGAAAGAGAGAAAATATTAAATTTATTTAAAATTTAATTTATTTTTAAATTAGATTCATGGGGTGGTTGTGATTACGAAGAAGAGAGAATATTATATTTTTATTTTTTAATTAATTAAAAAAATGTGATTAGTTGTTTGTAAAACCAAATGTTATGTTTGTTTCTACCTAAGTTTTTTTCCCACGGTTCCAACTCAGTGGGGTAACTAAATCCGGCCTAGTGGAAGCTAACTTACATTAGCTACAACAACTAGTAGATATGTACACAATAGACACATGCATACTCCTCCATCTCATCACCATAAACGAATCCCTTAAAAATTAAAACCTCACCACTGACGAGCACCTGCCTCAATTGCTCACCAAATACTCCAAATGTTTTCAAACATCCATTTCCCTTCCTCCTAAACAAATATTCGGCGCAAAATTATCATTGCAAGCTCGTCTAACCCCTTAAATATTTATCCTTATAGGTACCAACACTTTCAAAAGTAAGAAATTGACACTGAAATCAAGGAGATGTTTATCAACAACCTCATTCAACCAAGCATGAGCTTATGATCCTTAGTGGTGTTGCTCGTATGAAAGAAAGACGACACATGGAGGTTTTGCATTGACTATAGGGAGTTGAACGTTATCACAATCAAAGAGAGATTTTCAATCGCTACCACCGATGAGCTTTATAAACACATTGGTTTTCAAAACATGCGTTACATTTTGGTTATCGCTAAATTCAAATGGCTGCAACTGATGCTCCATAAGACAGCCTTCTGTACACACTAAGGTCATTATGAATTCTTGGTGATGCCCTTTGGGCTTTGTTATGCACCATCGACGTTCCATGCCACCATGAACCGCACATTCGAAAAGTATATGCATTGTTTTGTCATTGTGTTCTTTGATGATATCTTGGTGTATAGTCCAACATGGGATGATCATTTATAACACTTTGAAGTCGTGTTTAGATGCTTGATTGATCATGGGCTTTATCTTAAGAAGTCTAAGTGTTCAATTGTACAAAATTCAATCGAATACTTAGAGCATATAATATCTATATATGGTGTAGGTCTTGACCCTGCAAAAATTAGTGTGATGCTTAGTTGGCCAGCATCTATCAACATTAATAAATTGTGTGGTTTTCTGGGTCTTACAGGTTTTTATCGAGAATTTGTTCAAAATTATTCAATATTAGTTGCACCTCTTACAAAATTACTTAAGAATGACTCCTTTGAATGGAATAATGGGGCTAATGATACATTTGAAACACGGAAAAAGAGGCATGTCTAAAATGTAACACCCCAATTTTGATTTAATTACTCTAACTGGTTTATTTGTGATTTTTACATAATTTGTTTAATTATTATGTGCTTTAATTAAATAAGTAGTGTGTTTATATGTGTTCTTTGGGGCGTGAAGGTATTGGTGGGGTGTAGAGGTAGAGTTTGAAATTGATATAAGTAATTTAGAATTATTTTAATGATTAAAATAATAGTAATTATTTTATTCATTTTACTAAATTAGGAAATAGAGAAATTGGGTCAAAAGTGAATAATAAGAGAAATATGAGGGAACAAGGAGTAAGAAAAGATTAGATGTGTGGAGGAAAATAGGAATAGTGAGAGATGAATTAATTAGGTTAATATAAGTTAGAGAGCCCTAATTCTAATCAGTGCGTAGAAACTTTGGAGAAGAGAAAAAGAGGCTAGAGACAAGAGGAAGGCTAGAAGTTGAAGGAAGAACACATTCAAACCGATTCATATTCAAATTGCTTGTTAAGAATTGATGTAATGGGGGAGAATGGATTCAATGATAGGTATGATGCATAAAGGTAGAATTGAGGAGTCTTTAACCTCGAATAGGATTTTGGTTGATTGCATGAATTCTGTATTTTGTTGATATAATTCTGTTACTGATGATTTAACTGTTGTGTGTGATGATTTGGTAGATAAATTTTATGTACAATCATGTGGGGTAATTTTGTTTTTATGCTATAATGATGTGCTCACCATTAATGGAGTTTTAAAGGTTGTGAAAATAATATAATTTCATAAAACATTGAATTAGAAGTGTTGAATTGATGCAATTAGGTTATATGAATGAATATATGACATGTATTATGTGTTTTGGGTCTGTTTGGGATTCCTGGAAGTGATTTTGGGATACTCCATAAGTCTTCATCATCAAAATCGCATTTTTTAGCGATTGAAGGTCAACGGCAGGTGCCATAGGCCCATGGCGGGCGCTATGTCGGGTAACCCGCCATGAGCCTTAAGTAGGCGTAAATATGATTTTGGTCATATCTTGAGTTTCGGAACTCAAATTGAGGCGTGGTTCAAAGTGTTAGAAAGCTAATGCACAAAGCTACATTATGGTAGTGCCTTTTGAGATGAATTTTCAATGTTTGAATGATGTGTGAATATATGTTGTGTGGAACGATTATAAGTTGTGGTAAGTATATGTAGGAAGATGAATTATACTATCTGCAAGCCGATGGCGATCGCCGTCATCATGGCGACCAAGTCGCCATGGGTTTTGATGTTTATGGTGGGTGCCAAGCTCATGGCGGGTAACACGCTATTAGGCTTAATTAGGCGTAAAATCTTGTTTTGATGATGTTAAGCTGCATATTTCAAATCTTTGACTTTTATGAATTATTTGAGCTTTGTTAAGCTCTATTAACTACTGTTTAGAATGATGTTGGTATGATTTGTGATTAAATATAATTTTAATCGAATTTGTGAGTTGTGATGATGATGTGTTGTTGTATGAGCATGAATGATGTTGTTGAATTATGAAGGTGTTGTTATGTTAATGGATAATAGTTCGAGTAAGAGGAGTTATTATCACTGTGTCGATGCATGTTTTCTTTATTGTCGGGAGGGGAATTTAAACGTTATGTTTTTGTTGCATTGACATGTTGTGACATGCATTCATTATGATGTTGTTGTTAATGAAAGAGGCACGTTGCATTTCGAGCAGGGTGGATTGGTGACTTTTCTCGAATCCGAGCAGGGTGAATTCAAGGTTCAAGCAGGGTGAAGCTGGTTCCTAAGTGAACCATTTGATAAGGATATGGTACCACATGCATATGAGTCTAGTTGAAGTTGAGAGTCTCTATTCATAAGTAAATGATGAAGATGTGATTGTTTTGTATGTTAATGGATTAGGTGTGAGAATGATGTGCGTGATTGATGTGATGGAATGTGTAGATGTATGTAATTCTATCTTGCAGTTTATGTCGTTTATATTATTGATGTGAATTCCCACCCCTTTGTTTTTGTGTTGTGGTCCGTGCTTCCTTCGGAGTACAGATAAACAGGTAGACGAGTAACTGCTTAGAGTCCGAGGATGGTGTTAAGGCTATTCCTCTCTTTTTCACGTTTTGTGCATTTTTAGATTTTCATTACTCTGATTCTGTAACACTGGGGGAACGTTGTTATTTCATTGTGTATGTTTTATAATGAGAGTTGAATGTTACACTCTCAATATTTAGAGTATTGTTAGTTGTGGAGGCTTTGCCATGAATCATTTTGAATTTTCATAAAAAAATTTATAAGACTTATTTTATTATGATGCATGCTTAGTTGATGAAATTCCGCTGCGATGATACCCTAAGTGAAGGTGAGCATGTAATGACGGGTGTAAGTAAAGATATTATCTAACTGAATAAGAGTTGCCTAATAGATGGGTTTGATGTTGAGTAACATCCTAAGCTTTGAAAATGTGTTTCTACATGTCTTATTTTATAATATTAAGCGCGGGGTTTTACGGTGTTATATGACGCCCCAGTGTTGGCTTTACCTAAATTTAAAGAGTGGTTTATCATTGAGACTGATGCTTCAGAATCAGGAATGAGCGCAGTCTTCAGCCAAAATAAACATCCTATATGTTATTATAGCAAATAATTTTGTCCCCAAGTGCTAGCAACATCGACCTATGTATGAGAATTGTGTGCCATTACATCTGTTGTCAAGACGTGGAGAATGTATATGGTAGGAGGAATGTTCACGATTCACACTGACCAGAGAAGTTTACTTAGGCTCATGGAGAAAGTAATTTAAATCGCAGAATAATAGTTCCACTTATCCAAGTTATTAGGATATTCATATAAGGTTGTATTATCTCTTATTTATTGTCTAGCTCTGTCTATACCCCACATGGAGTTCATTGACAAGTTTAGAGAAAAATATTGTGCAAGATGAGAAGTTCCAACAAGTGGTGCAAGATATCACATCAAAACCAGAGAGCTATAAAGACTATTAAGTTGTGAATGGGCTATTATTCTTCAAAGGCAAACTTTTTATCCATAGTGATTCACATCTAATCAAACTTTGTTGAAGGACATATTGGGATAACAAGATGTTTGGGAGATTGCAAGAAAATGTTTTTTTGTTGGTATGCGCCAGGATGTCGTGGAGTATGTGAGAAGTTGTGTAACATGCCAACAAATGAAACCAACCAACCATGCTTCTTATGGGTTGCTTCAACCCCTACCCATTCCTAGCCAAGTATGGGAAGATATTTCATTAGACTTCATTATCGGCCTGCCTTCATTCTAAAATCACACGGTGGTACTCGTGGTCGTGGACAGGCTTTCTAAAGCATTTGATGTTGTGAATTGGATACCTTAGAAACAAAGTATAATTGGTTCCTTGATCAGTCAAGAAACTCACAAGGGTTAGGGTTAACAAAGAAAACAAGAGTAAACAACAAGGATTGGTTATAAAACTGTTATTCTTTCCTTTCTCCTTAAAACAAGGATTACAAGTATACAAGAATAACAAACTAACCACTCTCACTCTTTCTAGGTTTTGTCACACTTAGAATGAGAGACTAGTATGCTATTTATAATAAAACCTAGCACACTAAACTAATGGGATTTTAATAAAATACCCATTACAAGCTAACTTAGGGTACAAGCTAACTTAAACAATTGGATCCTTAACACAAGGCTCAATTCAATATGCTAACAACCCTAGCAATATTAACTAATACATGTTAGAACAACCTTCGACTACAACATGTATTATTTTTTGACGGCAGCATGTGAACCAACTTTGACGGCATGCTTCTTCTAGAGTTCGATCCAAATTCCACAAATCTCCACCTTGGATCTAACTCTAACAACAAGAAAACAAACTAGCTTTCTTCATGCAGCTTTATCAACTGCATACAGTGGAAAAACTTGCAACTTGGCAATGTCTTGGTGATCATATCAGCAGCATTATGATCTGTCGAAACCTTCAGCACTTGGACTTCTCCACGCTCGATTACCCCTCTGACGAAATGCAGCCTCACATCAATGTGCTTGGTTCGCTCATGATAGGCTGAGTTCTTCGACAGGTGTACTGCACTTTGACTATCACATTTAACAGTGATACTTCGACCTTGAAGTTTCAGCTCCTTTGCAAAACCTTCAAGCCACAACGCTTCCTTCACAGCTTCAGTGAAGGCAATATATTCAGCTTCAGTGGTTGATAAGGCAACAACCTTCTGGAGCGTCGCTTTCCAACTAATTGTTGTGCCAAACATTGTGAAAACATATCCGGAAATAGACTTTTTGGAATCCATACAACCTGCATAATCAGAGTCAACAAATCCTTCGACTGCTGCTTTACTATCTTCACCCAAGGCTCCACCATAAATTAGGACTCTGTTCAGAGACCCATTTATGTACCTTAAAATCCACTTCAATGCTTGCCAGTGAGCCTTTCCAGGATTCGCCATGTACCTGCTTACAAGACTTACTGCATATGCTATGTCAGGTCTTGTACAGACCATAGCATACATCAAAGAACCAACTATATTAGCATATGGAATGCTATTCATATACGTTCTTTCGACATCAGTACTGGGACACTGATCTATACTCAGCTTGAATTGAGGGTTTGTCGGAGTTACAACAGGCTTTGAATTCGACATACCATACTTTTCGAGAATCTTCCGTAGGTATGCCTCTTGAGATAAGCATAATTTTGACTGCTTTCTATCTCTTCGGATGTCAATCCCAAGAATCCTGGACGCAGCTCCCAGATCCTTCATTTCGAACTCCTGACTGAGTTCAGCCTTCACTCTCATTACCTCTTCGACATTGTTGCTTGCTATTAGAATATCATCCACATAAAGCAACAAAATAACAAATGAATTTCCCGGTCGGAATCTGAAGTAAACACAGTGGTCGAACTGACTTCTAATGAAACTTATGAGTGCCATGAACTTGTCGAATCTCCTATTCCACTGTCGAGGAGATTGTTTCAGTCCATATAAAGATCTCTTCAGCTTGTACACATAATCTTCCTTCCCCTTTTCGACATACCCTTCAGGTTGCCTCATCAGAATCGTTTCATCTAGGTCACCATACAAGAATGCAGTCTTCACATCCATCTGTTCCAGTTCAAGGTCGAACTGTGCCACCATGGCAAGCAACATTCGAATGGACCTGTGCTTCATAACAGGCGAGAACACATCATTGAAATTGACACCTTCTTTCTGTGTGAACCCCCTAGCAACCAACCTTGCCTTGTATCTTTTCGACGCCACTTCTTCGATTCCTTCCTTGACTTTGAAAATCCATTTACAGCTGACTAACCTAGCTCCAGCAGGTTTCTTGATCAGTTCCCATGTGTCGTTGTCATGAAGAGATTTCATCTCATCATCCATGGCCTTCAGCCATTCAGTCTTCTTTCGACTCCTCATAACTTCCTTATAGTCTCTAGGTTCTTCATCGAGAACCTCACTTGCAGAGATTAAGGCATAAGCTATAAGATCTGCATACCCAAGTCTCTGAGGTGGCTTGATGACTCTTCTCGACCTGTCTCTTGCTAACAGGTAGTCATTATCAGTTTCCTCATCTTCGACAACATCTTCTGTTTCGTCTTCGACTTTATCTGGAGTACGCACTTCAGCATCAACATGCTCCACCTCAACAGGAATCTCTCCCTGTTCCAGCTCTTCGTCAGCAGCATCAGTTTTCTTGAAAGCCATCTCAGCTTCATTGAAAGCTACATCTCGACTGGTGATACACCTCCTGTGACCTGGCTCTAGGCACCATAGCCTATAAGCTTTGACTCCTTCAGGGTATCCCATGAACATGCACTTCAGAGCTCTAGGTTCGACCTTGTCTTGCCTAATGTGAGCATAGGCCACATAGCCAAATACTCTCAATCTGTCGAGACTAGGTGGATTTCCCGACCAAACTTCTTCAGGTGTCTTCATATCTAATGCAGTCGAAGGACGTCTATTTATCAGATATGCAGCTGTCGAAATAGCTTCAGCCCAAAACACCTTCTTCAATCCAACACTAACCAACATGCATCTAACCCTTTCAAGGATTGTTCGATTGAATCTCTCAGCTAAGCCATTTTGTTGAGGAGTACCTGCTACAGTCTTATGCCTTGCAATCCCAGACTCAACACAGTAACTGTCGAACGCTTTGTTGCAGAACTCAAGGCCATTGTCGGTTCTCAACCTCTTAACCTTTCTGCCAGTTTGAGTTTCGACCAGAATCTTCCAACTTTTGAAATTCTCAAAAGTTTCATCCTTCGTCTTCTGAATGAATACCCATAGCTTTCTGGAATAGTCATCAACAATGGATAGAAAATACCTTGCACCTGAGTGTGAAGGATTCCTTGCAGGCCCCCAAAGATCAGTATGAATGTAATCAAGGGATCCATGTGTTCTTTGCTTGCCTTTGTTGAACTTCGCCCTACAGGATTTACCAAATACACAAGATTCACAAAACTCCAACTTTTCGACTTTGTCACTACCTAGCAGGTTCTGCTTCCCCAATTCGACCAGGCCTCTTTCGCTGACGTGGCCCAATCTCATGTGCCATAACTCTGTCTTCGACATAGGTTTCGTGGATACAACATTTGTCGAACCACTTACAACCTCAGCCTCCAGGGTATACAAGCCTTGGTTTTTCACGCCTCTCAAGACTTCCTTCGACCCTTTCATGACTCTCAGGGTACCTTGCTCTCCTTTGAAAACATATCCCTTTCTGTCAAATTCACCAAGAGAAATTAAATTTCTCTTCAAGTTAGGTACATACCTAACTTCAGTCAATAATCTTATTGACTCATCATGGAGCTTGAATCTCACGGATCCAATACCTGCAATTTTGCAAGCTTTGTTGTTTCCCAGCAGCACTGATCCTCCATCTTGATCACATAATTCTTCAAACACATTCTTGTTTAGAGTCATGTGCCAAGTACATCCAGAATCCATAATCCACTCTTTTCTTGAGTCGCCGCTTGAAACTACAAGAGCATCAGATGATTCGAAGTCATCTTGAACAATGGCTGCGTTGCCATTATCCTTACCTCCATGATCTTTCAGGCGTTCAGGGCACACTTTTCTTGTGTGTCCCTCCTTCTTACAGTGATAACATCAAAAACCAGATGTTTCGCCACTAGAAGACTTCTGCTGACTTTTACCTTTCTTCTTGTCGAACCTACCATCCTTTCGCAAGAATTTTCCCTTAACTGCCAAACCTTCACCAACCGTCGAAGGTTTATGCTCCTTTCGTTCGTTCAGGTCCTTAGAGTACAAGGCTGCTTGAACTTCTTCAAAGGTCAGCGATTCTCTTCCATACAAGAGAGTTTCTTTGAAGTGAGCATGCGATTTGGGCAAAGCACACAACAACAACAATGCTTGATCTTCATCATCAATCTTCACATCAATGTTTTCAAGATCAAGAATCAGTTTGTTGAAAGAATCCAACTGCTCAGCCAAAGCCTTTTCTTCATTCATCTTGAACGAATACAAGGCTTGCTTCAGGTAAAGACGATTCACCAAGGATTTGGTCATATACAAACTTTCCAGCTTCGTCCATAATCCCGCCGCCGTCGTCTCTTTTGATACCTGTCGAAGAACCTTATCACCAAGGCTCAACAATATTGTGTTGTGTGCTTTCTCTATCATGGTAGTATTTTCTCTTTCAGTTAACGCAACGTCCATGGCTGCCATTCCCTTCAACGCTTCCAAACAACCCTGCTGAACCAGTAGGGCTTTCATCTTCAAGCGCCATAGACCGAAGTCGTTCACTCCGGTGAACTTCTCGATCTCATACTTTGTTGAAGGCATCTCCTCCACGCTCACCGCACCAATTTGTTGTGAATTGGATACCTTAGAAACAAAGTATAATTGGTTTCTTGATCAGTCAAGAAACTCACAAGGGTTAGGGTTAACAAAGAAAACAAGAGTAAACAACAAGGATTGGTTATAAAACTGTTATTCTTTCCTTTCTCCTTAAAACAAGGATTACAAGTATACAAGAATAACAAACTAACCACTCTCACTCTTTCTAGGTTTTGTCACACTTAGAATGAGAGACTAGTATGCTATTTATAATAAAACCTAGCACACTAAACTAATGGGCTTTTAATAAAATACCCATTACAAGCTAACTTAGGGTACAAGGTAACTTAAACAATTGGATCCTTAACACAAGGCCTAATTCAATATGCTAACAACCCTAGCAATATTAACTAATACATGTTAGAACAACCTTCGACTACAACATGTATTATTTTTCGACGGCAGCATGTGAACCAACTTCGACGGCATGCTTCTTCTAGAGTTCGATCCAAATTCCACATTTGACTTTGGGTTGTTACCTACTCATTTTACTACATCCAAAGTAGTTGTATTGTTTGTGATTATGGTGTGAAAACTACATGGGATGCCTAGAAGCATATTGTTGAACATAGACCTCATTTTTCCTGAGTCATTTTTGGAAAGAGTTATTCCATCTAAGTGGTATCAAGTTATGTATGTCCACTTCTTACCATCCACCGAGTGATGGTCAAATGGAGATTGTTAACACAATGCTTTAGCAATACTTAAGGTGCTTTGTGCACAACAAGCCAAAACAATAGGGAATGTATCTTCACTGGGATGAATGGCACTATAACACAGTTGTACATACATTTACAAGGCTTCGCCTATTCAAGTAGTGTATGGAATACCCCCTTCCAATTTGGCAGATTACATAATAGGCATAACATTTGTACATGTTAAGGAAGATACTTTAATAACAAGACCAGTAATATTTACAAGAACTGAAGAAGAAATTCGCTAAGGCATGGGAAACCATGAAAACCTTGATGATCAGACTTGAACTCTTCATAATTTTGCTGTATGTGACTTAGGTTTTGTCAAACTAAGATCCTATAGACAAAATTCAGGTGCAAGCAAAAGAATTCACAAGCTATCGATACTATGGTCATTTCAAACTGATAAAGGTAGACGAAGAATTGGATCTTCAACTAGAACTACCTTCCACGAGCAAAATTAACTTCGTGTTCCACGTGTCGCAGCTTAAACCGTGTTTCAACAACAATCCACCAATGTTGGAATTACCATCCAAAGCAATGGACAATTACCCTTTGGTCCAACCTTTAGTTGTACTTAACTGGAAAACACAGAGATAACAACATGTAGTTGTACTTAACTGGAAAACATAGAGATAACAACATGTTACAAGTGATAATACAGTGAGAGGGCTTA
This sequence comes from Lathyrus tuberosus, assembly GCA_022829125.1. Lineage (NCBI taxonomy): Eukaryota > Viridiplantae > Streptophyta > Magnoliopsida > Fabales > Fabaceae > Lathyrus > Lathyrus tuberosus. Next base: position 9,273,984 of record JALAZF010000031.1, read on the forward strand.
TTTTTAGAGGATGCAACTTGGGAAGACTACAAGCACATAGTGGATACTTATCCTAATTTCCACCTTGAGGTAAAGGTGAATTTAAATGACCCCGAAAATGTTATGGAAGATAAGGCCTATGAAAAATGAGGAGTTCCACGTGAGGAAGAATAAGACATAGTGATTCCTAGACTAAGGGCCAAGAGGAATGCAACTTGACCCAAACACTTTAGAGCATTTCTTATCACACCACCCTTGTTTCTTAGGCACCACCTGAATTTCCGATTTTTCCCCCTGATTCCAGATGTGCACATCCGGACGCACCATTTTTTTAAAAAACGCTGATGCGTTCCGGAAGTGCACATCCGGAAACATTCCTGATCTACAGATTCGAAAAACAGCAGAACTTTATTTTTTTTTTTAAATCGATTTTTTTGCTTGGTCGCATATGTTAATAAATCGTCGCAACTTAATATACATTTGACAACATCCATATATAAAATAAAATGATATATATATAATAAACGTCTGTCAAAGTACAGTGCATACATGTAATATAAATATGATACATAAAAAAAAAACTACTGCGTATGGCGAAGGATCTCTCCTGGCTCCCCTGCTCCTCTGCCCCTACCCCCCAACCTGGATCGATGTCTGCGGTACTGAAGTACCCCCCTAGCAATCGCAATCATCCTATCCACGGCAAGTCTGGCACCAGAGCCCTCAGGGAGGTGACTTGCCTCAATGGTTTGCTGCCCTATCTGTACTATCTAACGACAGCGTGGTAGGACATCCTGAGTATAGTCTAGCTGAGACTGCCGCTCCTCTAATATCTCCTGATGAGCAGGTCTGGGTGGCGATCCCTCAGCAGTGGGCACCATGCATGGGTGTGAGACGGTGTAGAACCACACGATGTACCCGGCAGCAACACTCCAGTCTGTCTCCGCTCTGGTCGCCCGAGCCTCCTCCGGTACCAAGTGGGACTGGTAGTCAGCATATAGCTCATCTATCTGCCTGCGGGTCAAGCCTAGAGGAGCAGACTCATGAGGCATCCTGGGGATCGTCTGCGTGTAACCGAACTGACGCAAGACGCGCTCCGGCAGTAATGTAGGGAAAGTGCTGTAAAATTCACGCCTGAAATGGAAAACATAACATGGGTGTCAAACATTATAATGAATACAGAAAGAAAAGAAATGAAAAAATCACTTAGAATATTAGATTGTTACCACGTATAGCGTACAGCTGCCTGCCACAGTCTTGGCTGCCCAGCGGCAACCATCAGAGAGCCTGGAATAGGTGAATGTCAGCGCAGCCGCCCCCCAGTTGTACCCATGGATCTCTGTCTGATCCGAAAGGTACATGCGGTAGACAATATCAACATAATAGACGCTGGTGTCAACAAACACCTGTGTGCCGAGCAAAAACAAGTAGTAGTATCTCAGGGCAGGCGTCCTGTGGATCACCACCTCAGCTGGATTACCATCTGCCCATCCTGTCTCTGCAAGCGCCTCAGCAAATTTATCCATCAGAAACGAGAACCGGACGTGTGCGCCCCTCAACTGGTGCACCTCCGCATGTGCCTTCTTTGGGCTAGCCCCAAGCTCTGTAACCAGCAACTCCATGCCGTCCGCCTTCGTCATCCTACCGTGACGGAGAAGGGTACCCGTGATCGGTAGATATAAGAGGCACGAGATGTCGTCCAACGTGATCGTGATCTCGCCGTACGGTAGATGGAATGAGCATGTCTCAGGGTGCCATCTCTCAACAAATGCCATCAGGATACCGTACTGGATCTGGGAATACCCAATCCTAAACAGGCCTCTAGGACCAGACTCCGCAAGTGCAGACGTGAACCACTCAGCCTCTGGCAGCATCTCAATCGTGTCCATAACCTTGCCCCCATGGTTATAGAACTTCTGTGAATCCTTCTCCTAAAAATTTCCAAATAAAACAATGTTACAAATGAACATATTTTCAACGAATACAATTCTATAAATAAAACGAGATAGGTTACATGTCCTAGCCAGACATATCTGGCGGTATGCTCAGAGTACCCCACGAGTAGGGACATATCAGACGGTCCCTCGGGGTAACCGCCCAGCTCATCGAATTCGTCATCAGCGTCAACACCCTCATGTGCTGGGTGATCACCCTCTGGAACAGGAACATGAACAGGGGAACGAGGAGAAGCAGCTGATGGAGCTGGAGTCTCCCGACGATGTCTGCGTGCGGGCTGGGACCCTGATGAACTACCAGTAGAAACGTGACGCCTACGAGATGTAGAATCAGTGGCTGAAGGGGGAGTGGCTTGTACCTGAGATGTGGAAGTGGCCTGAATCTGTGATGTGGATGGCTATGGTGTAGGTAGTGGTGTAGGATGTCCCTCAGCTGTAGTGTCTACCCCAACTCCCTCTGCGCCGGAAGCATCGGCTGTAGACTGCATCCGCTCACGTCGGACAGATGTGTGTTGAGCTGTCCATCCATGTATGGTACGATCGTCTCTTCCAGCCATCTAATCTGCAAAGCATAATAAATAAATTAAATTTTATTTAAAAATAATTAAACAAAAACAAACAAACAAACAAAATATATAAATAAATAGTCTTCCGGATGTGCACATCCGGAAGGACACAGAATTTTTAACGTTGGGTATTTCCAGATGTGCACATCCGAAAACACTCAGAAAACTAAACGTTAAAATCTTTCCGGATCTGCACATCCGGTACGTATTTTGAAGTTTAAAAATGGCAGTCATGGCCACTGTAACATGCAAAAGGGCATTTTAATGCCCTGGTCGTCTGTTTGAAGCAGTCAAAATGACCTACATTGTCTATAACCTATGTTATTCATACAACCTAACAATTTCTACACCTAAATGTCTACTCTAAATCGATTACTCGAAAATTACTCTGAAACTCTAAAATTTGAAAACTTACCGATTAAAATGAGATACGGAGGATTTGGAGTGTGTTGATCGTTGTAGAAGTTGCTCTGCGCCGAACTCGAGTGGAAAAAATTGAGATTTGTAGTGATTGAGAGTTTGAGAGGGTTTGAGAGATTTTGGAAATGGAAAAGTGAAGAATGAGGGGGAGGAAGAACGTTTGGCGCGAATTAATAAGAAATCCTTTCGGAAGTGCACATCATAATTGTTTCCGAATATGCATATCCGAAAAAGCTCTGCATTTTTTAAAATTTTGGTGCGTCCGAATGTGCACATCCGGAATCAGGGGGCCAAAAAATAATTTCACGTGGTGCCTAAGAAACTTGGGTGGTGCATTAAGAAACCACCAACACTTTAATGTCTACAATAAATGAAATTAACGCTACTTTATAATAATTTTGTTAAGAATTTGACATACGCCATAATGAATATATGCAATACATCGACTAAGCTCATTCCAATCATGTTGACAATTGTTTTGGATCGGCCAACCAAATGTTTGAATTACTAAGGTCCAATCCATTTCAAATTCACTTCACTCGACCCAAAGTATAAAATCAGTTCATATGCTAAAAACAAAGTACATTTTTTAATCTCAATTTTTTACTACACACATCTTGAATCTAGGACTGACTTGGACATTAGAGTGCTAACCATGAAGGTCTACCTCGCGCCGCCGTAAAGGAGATCAGAGCCATTGTTCAAGATCATCAATTTGCCAATTACAGTCATTTCTGGTTCTATAACAGAACAGTGGCGCCATCTGTGGGAATCGATTTTTTATTCCTACGATTTCCATGAGTTCATGTTCGCTCTCCAACCTCATCACGCGAACGAAGAAGTTATAGATCTGGATTCTTACGATTTTTTTTAAATCTCTGACTTATGAGTTCCTAACTTCTTTAGTTCATCGAATCAAGAGCCTTCTGAGTTGAATGCAAGAATCCATCACATTCAATTCAAATGATTATCGATTCAATGGCGATTCACCATATCTCCAGATCTATGATTTTTCTTGGGAATTTCGCAACAAAAAAAATCCTAGATTCAGATTCAAATTTGCGTTGGAAGCACCAAAAAGTGAAGGCGAGTTCTTCGAAGATAACACCAAAAGTTCACATTCCCTCTTCCGATTCAACATCACTATTGTCTTCATCTGCCGACATGATATAACTGCAACTATTCGTATTAAATTCGGGCATTTCTTAATGCACCACCTAAGTTTCTTAGGCATCACGTGAAATTATTCTTTTGCCCCTATATTCCGGATGTGCACATCCGGACGCACCAAATTTTTAAAAAACGCTGAAGTGTTCCGGATATGCATATCCGGAAAGAATTCTGATGTGCACATCCGGAAGTATTTCTTATTAGTTCGCGCCAGACGTTCTTCCCCCTCATTATTCACCTTTCCATTTCCACTCCTTCTCAAACTCTCTCAAACTCTCAAATTTTCAATCACCACAAATCTCGATTTTTTCCACTCGAGTTCGGCGCAGAGCAACTACTACAACGATCAAAACACTCCAAATCCTCCGTATCACATTTTAATCGGTAAGTTTTCAAATTTTAGAGTTTCGGAGTAATTTTCGAGTAATCGATTTAGAGTAGATATTTAGGTGTAGAAATTGTTAGGTTGTATGAATAACATGGGTTAGAGACAATGTAGGTCATTTTTACTGCTTCAAACGGACGATCAGGGCATAAAATTGCCCTTTTGGTTGTTACAGTGGCCATGAGTGCCGTTTTTAAACTTCAAAATACGTACCGGATGTACAGATCCAGAAACATTGAAACGTTTAGTGTTTCCGAATGTGCACATCCGGAAATACCTAACGTTTAAAATTCTGAGTCCTTCCGGATGTGCACATCCGGAAGACTTTTTTTTTTCCTTTTTTAATTTTGCTTGTTTGTTTGTTTTTGTTTAATTATTTTTAAACAAAATTTAATTTATTTATTATGCTTTGCATATTACATGGCTGGCAGAGACGATCGTACCATACATGGACGGACAGCTCAGCACGCATCTGTCCGACGTGAGCGGATGCAGTCTACAGCCCAGGCTTCCGACGCAGAGGGAGTTGGGGTAACCCCTAAAGCTGAGGGACATCCTACACCACAGGTTCAGGCCACTTCCACATCACAGGTTCAGGCCACTCCTCCGTCAGCCGCCGATTCTACATCTCGGAGGCGTCGGGATTCTACTGCTAGTTCATCAGGGTCCCAGCCCGCACGCAGGCGTCGTCGGGAGACTCCAGCTCCATCAGCTGCTCCTCCTCGTTCCCCTGTTCCTGTTCCTGTTCCAGAGGGTGATCACCCAACACATGAGGGTGTTGACGATGATGACGATTTCGATGAGCTGGGCGGTTACCCCGGGGGACTGTCTAATATGTCCCTACTCGCGGGGTATTCTGAGCATACTGCCAGATTTGTCTGGCTAGGACAGGTAACCTTTCTCGGTTTATTTATAGAATTGTATTCGTTGAAAATATGTTCATTTGTAACATTGTTTTATTTGGAAATTTTCAGGATAAGGATTCACAGAAGTTCTATAACCATGGGGGCAAGGTTATGGACACGATTGAGATGCTGCCTACAGCTGAGTGGTTCACGTCTGCAGTTGCGGAGTCTGGTCTTGGAGGCCTGTCTAGGATTGGGTATTCCCAGATCCAGTACGGTATCCTGATGGCATTTGTTGAGAGATGGCACCCTGAGACATCCTCATTCCATCTACCGTACAGCGAGATCACGATCACGCTAGACGACATCTCGTGCCTCTTACATCTACCGATCACGGGTACCCTTCTGAGTCACGGTAGGATGACGAAGGAGGACGGCATAGAGTTGTTGGTTACAGAGCTTGGGGCTAGCCCAGAGAAGGCACATGCGGAGGTGTACCAGTTGAGGGGCGCACACGTCCGGTTCTCATTTTTTATGGATAGATTTACTGAGGCGCTTGCAGATGCAGAACGGGCAGATGGTGATCCAGCTGAGGTGGCGATCCACATGACGCGTGCCCTAAGGTGCTACTACTTGTTTTTGCTAGGCACGCAGGTGTTTGTGGACACCAGCGCCTATTATGTTGATATCGTCTATCTCAGGTACCTTTCGGATCAGACAGAGATCCATCGGTACAACTGGGGGGCTGCTGCGCTGGCATTCACCTATTCTAGGCTCTCTGATGGTTGCCGCTGGGCAGCCAAGACTGTGGCAAGCAGCTGTACGCTATACGTGGTAACAATCTAATATTCTAAGTGATTTTTTCATTTCTTTTCTTTCTGTATTCATTATAATGTTTGACACCCATGTTATGTTTTCCATTTCAGGCGTGGATTTTACAGCACTTTTCCTATATTACTGGTTGGGAGAGTGCCCAGGCGTACACTGAGGATATGCCACGTGCTGCTGCATTTGTCCTGCTCAGAGGGAACCAGGCGCCGGACCATTTCAGAGTGTATCTAGATCGGATTGCTGCTGAGGAAGTTTTGTATTGCCCCTATGCCGATCACCGTGTGACGCGCCCGTTCGATGAGGTTTGTTTGTTCTCAGGATGGCTGGCATGCAGTTCGACTGTTACTTCCCGATACCTGCCAGAGCGCGTCTTGCGTCAGTTCGGTTACACGCAGAGGATACCCAGGATGCCTCATGAGTCTGCTCCTCTAGGCTTGACCCGCAGGCAGATAGATGAGCTATATGCTGACTATCAGTCCCACTTGGTACCGGAGGAGGCTCGGGCGACCAGAGCGGAGACAGACTGGAGCGTTGCTGCTGGGTACATCGTGTGGTTCTACACCGTCTCACACCCATGCATGGTGCCCACTGCTGAGGGATCGCCACCCATACCTGCTCATCAGGAGATATTAGAGGAGCGGCAGTCTCAGCTGGACCACACTCAGGATGTCCTACCACGCTGTCATGAGATAGAGCAGATAGCGCGGCAGGCCATTGCGGACGGTCACCTCCCTGAGGGCTCTGGTGCCAGACTTGCCGTGGACAGGATTATTGCGATTGCTCAAGGGGCACTTCAGTACCGCAGACATCGATCCAGGATGGCGGGTAGGGGCAGAGGGGGCAGAGGAGCAGGGGAGCCAAGAAAGATCCTTCGCCATACGCAGTAGTTTTTTGTTTGATGTATTATATTTATATTAGATGTATGCACTGTATTTTGACAGAGATTTATTATATATATATATATATCATTTTATTTTATATATGGATGTTGTCAAATGTATATTAAATTGCGACGATTTATTAACATATGCGACCAAGCAAAAAAACCGATTTTAAAAAAAATAATAATGTTCTGCCTTTTTTCCGGATCTGCAGATCAGGAATGTTTCCGGATGTGCACATCCGGAAAGAATCAGCGTTTTTAAAAAAATTGGTGCGTCTGGATGTGCACATTCAGAATCAGGGGGCAAAACCGGAAATTCAGATGGTGCCTAAGAAACAAGGGTGGTATGATAAGAAATGCCCTTAAATTCCTAGGAATGGATGTAATGGAAATTTTTAACCTTCCAAAGATAAATATTTATTAAACACAAGTCTCCATGTAGTTTTACCATGTTATACATATTTATTATACACTTCTAGTTGAATTATTCTATTTGCAACATCATCTTTCAAGATGTTATTTCAAAATGTTAATTTTTAGGTTTAGGTTCTACTCCGGTCTGATTTATAAGCAAAATAAAAGATAAATTTCTTGTTTATTAAGATAGATGGTTAAATGTATTTAGTTTTCTTGATTTGATGAAAGAGAGATAATACAATTACTAATACATGTCAATTAAATTGTCATCCATTAACAACATTAAATAATTAATTTTGGAATAACGATATTAAATGCACATAAATTTGTTGACATTTACTATTTAAAATAAAAAAATTTAGAAGATTTTTGTTTGTAAATAAGTATTTATTATTGACAAACTCACAACTCCAAATTTACTATACAAATTGAAAAGTCATGATTTGCATGGATTGCAACTCCCACACCCTTTTTCTTTAGCCATATTCTCTCAATTGATCAGGTACATTAATTACTTTATAAATCTAAAAAATAAATTTTTTTATAAATAAGACCAAATTGAGTATTAGTGTTTTAACATGTCATGTTGTGTTAAAAAAAATGTCATGTTTACCTTTAAACGGCAAAGGAAAGGTTCAAATTTAAACACACACTTTACAAGCAGAGTATAAACTTAGGTAAATAAATTTGTTGGCCCTAAATATAAGCAATGTCAACAAACCTAAATACATTCAAGGATAGTTTTTGAAACAATGAATTTACGAACGAAAATAGCAGCAATATTACTCAAAATATAGTAGTATTAGTATAGCGATCCTACAAGAATTTTCTCAATAGTTGCAATCACAAACGGAAATGGGATTCAAATTCTCAGTCTATTTCTCACAATTCAGTAATAAATCGGTATTGCAATGTCAGTCGAAAACCAAACCTGTATTTTACATAACTTTGACCATAGCAAGTAGCAAGAACTGTTGGTATATTTAATTAAAAACAACACAAGAAAGCCCTGACTTAAGTTACTTCTTTTTCTTAAAAAAACCTGGATTCAACGTCAGACTCATACTACATTCATACTGACTGTAATTGGGTACAACAAAATTGGCAATACAGGGGAATGTGAATCTGCTAACATGGATCATTTTAATAGGTTTTCTCCACTCCTTTCGCTGTTTCTGTCTTTATAATACCTGGTTGTTCAACCACCACTCATATTTCAGTAACCTCCACACCTGTTTTTCCCAATTTATGGTTTTCCATGTTTGGCGCCAAATTTGCGGTGCTTGAGCTGAAACAACTTCAGGTAGGCTTAATTATGGGCATGTGCTTGATGGAGCTGAGAAACAGCTAACCATAATTTATGACACAACAGCAAGAGTAGACGGGGGAAATCTCTCGGTGATTCTAGGCTAGTCTACAAAAAAATATACAATCCCAGCCGAAAAGATGAAGGGGGGATAAAAAACCTAAGCTTTGCATAAGCTTAATAGGCTTATCTGGATGTGTATTTTTCACATGCTACGCTGAGCTTTTCCAGACACAATTCTTTGGTGACTAATTGAAGTAGTACTTGCACCAGCTCCCGTATTCTTAATTCTCTGTCCATCAAAAGAACAAATTTAGAACCATAAAGCAAGAAGAAAGGAGTAGATGATTAAAAAAATTTACTGCTAAGATTATGTATAGTTGTTTGGATTGGAAAATTTAATAGGATAAAAACAAAAAACGAAATGCCCGTAGACGGAAGTATGAATTGTCTCTTGATATATATGATGTTGTCAGAGTTCATAATTCAGAAGGCATTTATTTTTGTACATTGTCAAGTGGCCTAGCATCTTCAGAATGCTAGTACCTTGTTGTGAAAGTTGAGATTTCTCCACTACCTTAGAATATTTTAATCATGACTGATTGATTCCTCTGGACAAGTTTTTATTCTTGGCATCCATATAGCCAGCCTAAGACATTCTCAGGGAGTTTTTATATCAGTGGGGCACGGATTTTTTAGTTGGTGCATGCTTTTTCTTGCTTTATAATTAATTTATTGTCTGTCATTTATTGTTCCCTTTTTAAAAAAGGAGAGAACAATAGAACTAAGTACGAGGGTTAAGAAAATAGAACATTAAGGAATACTATGAAAGAATTATGCAGGTGTGCATGCCAAATATTAAGCATAGCCACTTACATTTATGAGTTAAATATTTTTTTGATCACAAAAATAAATAAATAAAACGTATTGATTTTAACCCCTATTTAAAAATTTAACGTTTTAGTCCCTAAAAATGCAAGAATTATTTGCTTTAGTCCCTCATGAGGGACTAGTAATGAACTAAAGATATAGCACTTTTTTTTGTAAAATAGGACTAAAAATATACAATTTTTTTATCAAAACTAAAATCAACGACTATTACTTTAGGACAACCAGAAACACAGTTCACCCAATTTATATTTACTTTACCTTGATGTAACAAGCTCACAAAAGGAAGGTAATAACACAAACAGATGGGAACGGCTCCCGTGCTTCTCCTTGTCCTCTACTAGGTCAGTTCTCATACATGGGTGTAAGGGGAGGATGGATACTACGTCTGGATGAATTAGAAGACCTGCCAGTTCTTGGAGGACATAATTAATTTCTTCAAGTCTTGCTTTAGGTAATGGATACTCTCCTGCAGGAAAAAAGAAAATAATTAAGTAGGTAAAAAATGGGAGATGAAATAAAGATTTCTACACTCTTTCATCAAAGAAGCTCACCCAAGCCTTTTTCATCTGTCAGAAACCTGCTCAAGATGTATTCACATCTGTTCATAAGCACCATAATTGAGATTTTGCTGACTTCAGATCTCGTCATATTCCAATTGATTTCATTGGAATAACTGACAATGTTATATAAAAAATGGTCAACATTTTCTGACAGAAAATGGTCAGCATTACTAAGATAATATATTATATAGTGAAAACTGAAAATTAAAAGGTGAAGAGCAAGAGAGATGGAAACAAGGACTTCATCTCAAAGCTGGTTAAAACCAGAGTAATAAAAAACAAAAACTAGAGAGAAAATCTGCAATGGACGGTATAGTCAGATTTTTAGTCAGTGTGAGTTGATCAAATCTCGTCAAAGTTCGTTAATAGAATGAGGCCTCTATTATGGTCTCCAATGGTGTTACTAAAATTACTAACCAGGAACCTAAAATATACAAAAATTGGATTTAGAAGATTTCTTTTCAGATGAAAGTACATAAATAAAGGTGCATTAGAAATTAATTTCCAGACCAAACAGGCAACTGTATACAATGCACACAAAAATTAGATTGCAGAAGCATCCAAGACCATGTCATCAACACTATCTCATATAAGATAATTTAGTGCTTCCCCAGGTTAAATGCTAAAAGCTCAGATATTAGAAACTAAACATTTATTAATATGAATGGTAAAAGGATGGCACCTGCTCAAAGAAAATAACTTCTGCAAACAAGTCAAGGAAAATCTGCTGCAGTGTGGAGGCATCAGCTCTACAGTCTCAACAGGTAAAGAGCATGTGCGTGATGCACAACGGTCCAACGTGGAGACCAGTCGCTCCACAACCTTAAACACACACACCATTAGATGGGGAAATGCAAATTTTGCACTGAAACAACAAGCTAATGGCATTTTCATTGGCTATATATAATATGAAGGGCAAGAAAAGCTCAAAACAAGTCCATTCAGCCAGGTGAGTTTTGCAGCATAAAGAACAAACAACACCAATGGCACGAAATATGTTATCAATAACAGAATAATTTCTCACAACAAAGTCATGTATAATAAGGGGTGGGATGTCGTTCAGAAATAGAGTAACTCTGACAACAAAATTAAAGAACTCTTAATAATTAATATCCAATAGTTTACATATTACTTTTCCTAAACAGTGATAACTTAAGCTAACCACTGTAGAGAGCAAGTCAGACTTTATGCTCCCTTAGTAACTAATTATAATAGCCATTTGAAACATTTGTTTGTCCTTAAATATAAGACCCTTAGCAAATTTCTACATACATTTCTTATTTATTAAATGTATCTCTTATTAGTAATACTGATTTGTCTTGGAATATGAAAAATCAGCATTGAATGCATATGTACATAGAGGATAATTTAGTAACTGTGACAAACGAATTTACTCATTAATTACACTACCGACTTTTTTTAATATGTGCATCAAGAGGTCTTATAAATTGGAACAGGGGCTGTAAGAAACAAAACTAACACTTATTGCTTTTGTTGGAATTATAAAATAAATTGGAATTTGTTTAGGAGATTAATAACTAATTAAATGCCTAGTAAATCACATTCATGCACTTAGGAACTAGAAACTACATTAATGTCCTTGTAACTCTCACATTGTATTTAATTTCTAGTGTGTATATAAGCAAATCAGCTGAGTGGAATTTCACTCAAGCATTCCATAATAATTCAGTATTTTAACATGGTATCAAAGCCTCTTAAGGGTCACTACTGTCTCTGGTCCAGCAGTACTCAAAAAAAATTCTCTCTGTTTTAGTCATTTAAAAGGTTGGTCTTTCACACTTAGTCTTTTCTATTTGCTGTCCTGTTTCTGGTTCCAGGATCTACTTTTCTGGTTATTTGGTCCTCTGTTTTTAGTTATTTCTCACAACTCTAACAGTCCCAAGTATTTAGATGGCCCCAAACTCTTCAAAAAATGATGGACCTACTTTCTCTTTTTCTGGAACACCAACAATCACTTCAGAAAAATTGAATGGAAAAAATTATTTAGCTTGATCTGCTTCAGTAGAACTTTGGTTTCTTGGTCAAGGATATGAGGAATGAAACAATCATCGGAACAGATTTCAGCGGAAAAACGTGACCAATAAAAACTTGATTATCAACTTTGTTCTCTTCTATGGCAATCTGTGGAGCCAGCCATCTTGACAAACTTTAGAGCCTTTAAAACTTGTCACTCTTTTTGGAAAAAGGCTCAAAGTGTCTTTGCTAATGACATTCAACAATTGTATGATGCTGCACAAAAAGTGGCCACTCTAAGACAAACTGATCATGACATGGTTTCTTATGTTTCAAAAGCTCAATCTGCAGTCAAGGGGTTAAAATTATCGTTGGAAGCTGACACAATTGAAGATATGAAGAAAAAACTTGATAACTTGTATATGGTGCTGGTTCTACGAGGAATGCATCCAGATTTTGATCATGTTCGTGATCAAGTCCTAACTTGTCAAGAAGTTCCTTCATTAAAAGTTTAATAACTCGACTCCTTCGAGTCCCCTCGTCAAAAACAGAAGTGAATTCGGTTGATATCATGGAAACTTCTGCCTTGGTTTCCAATCGAGGGGGACGAGGAGGTCGTGGAAGCCGAGGAGGACGAGGCGGAAGAGGAGGCCGACCTCAATGCTCTTATTGCAAAAGAATGGACCACACTCAAGACACTTGCCACTCTATATACGGATTTCCTGGAAAGTCTGTAAATGTTTCTAAGGCTGAAACATCAGAGATGAAGTTTTCAGAAGCTGACTATCAAGAATACCTTCAACTAAAAGCTGCCAAGGAATCTGCAAGTTCATCTGCCATAGTTGCTCATAACTCTACTGCTTGTATTTCTGAATCTGGAAATGATCCAAGTTCATGGCTAATTGATTCAGGTGCCTCCGATCACATTGCCGGTAATGTCTCTTTATTTTCTACTATCTCTCCTCCCAAGATTCCTCATTTTATTACTCTAGCTGATGGCTCCAAAGTTGCAGCAAAGGGTATCGGTCATGTGTCACCCACTACTTCCCTATCCTTAAACTCTGTCTTATTTATACCTGGCAGGCCTTTCAATTTGATTTCTCTCAGCCAACTTACTCGTTCTCACAACTGTTCAGTAACCTTTGATGCTGACTCATTTGTTATACAGGAACGTGGTACGGGTCGGACGATTGGCGTAGGACATGAATCTCATGGTCTTTACTATCTCAAGTCTGATTCTTCTTGGATTTGCAGTGTCGCTGCCTCACCAAAACTTATTCATGAACGATTAGAACATCCTCACCTGGCCAAACTAAAAATAATGGTTCCAAGTCTTGAAAAAATAAAAACTTTGTCATGTGAGTCATGTCAATTAGGAAAACATGTTCGATCATCTTTTGTTAGACATGTTGAAAGTCATGTTGATTCACCGTTTTCAGTTATTCATTCAGATATATGGGGCCCTAGTCGTGTGCCTTCTATGGGTTATAGATATTTTGCTACTTTTATTGATGAATTTTCTCGATGTACTTGGGTTTTCTTAATGAAAGAACGATCTGAAATTTTGTCCATATTCACTTCTTTTGTTAATGAAATTAAGACTCAATTCAGTAAGACAATTTGTATTCTTAGAAGTGATAATGCAAAAGAATATTTCTCTTCTGCCATTACTTCTTTTTTGGCATCACAGGGCATTCTCCATCAACCTTCCTGCCCACATACCCCTAAACAGAATGGCATAGCTGAAAGGAAAAATAGACACCTCGTTGAGACTGCTCGAACATTGTTACTTCATGGAAACGTACCAGTCCGTCATTGGGGTGAGGCAATTTTGACTATTTGTTTTTTTAATTAATCGGATGCCTTCTTCCTCTCTTAATAACAAAGTACCTCACTCCATCTTATTTCCTAAAGAACCTTTGTTTCATGTCGCTCCACGTGTTTTTGGAAGTACTTGCTTTGTTCATGATCTTTCTCCAGGTTTAGACAAGTTGTCTCCCCGAGCCATCAAATGTGTTTTTCTTGGATACTCTAGATTGCAGAAAGGCTATCGTTGTTACTCTCCAGTTCACAACCGTTATTATGTTTCTGCAGATGTAACTTTCTTCGAAGAAAAACCATATTTTCTACCTTCCTCAGTTGAATCCAATACCATTCAAGAAGTTTTTTCCATTCCATACTTTAGTTCACCTTTTTCTCCCTTGCAGCAATCAGCTTCAACTATAGATTTTACTCCAAATAATCCTTCACCCACGCCATCTCAAAGACCAATCATTACATACCAGCGACGCCCACGTGTTCCTAATGGTGAATTGGAGGGCACTGAGAGACCAAGTGAATCATGTCCTACTCCAGCAGCTTACCCTACTACAGACCTGCCTGACGAAAATCTTGATTTGCCCATTGCTCATAGGAAAGGTACTCGATCAACTCGAAACCCTCATCCTATTTATAACTTCTTAAGTTATCATCGTCTCTCTCCTTCTTATTGTTCTTTTATAGCATCCTTATCTTCTATCTCCATTCCTAAAAATGTTTGTGAGGCACTTGATCATCCAAGATGGCGGCAGGCCATGATTGATGAAATGCAAGCTTTGGAGCATAATAATACTTGGGATCTAGTCCCTCTTCCTCCGGGCAAGAAACCTGTTGGATGTCGATGGGTCTATGCCGTTAAATTTGGGCCGAATGGAGAGATTGATCGTCTCAAAGCTCGTTTAGTGGCCAAAGGTTATACCCAGATTTATGGCCTTGATTATGGTGATACTTTCTCCCCTGTGGCAAAAATCACCTCTGTTCGTTTATTTTTAGCCATAGCTGCCATAAGTCATTGGCCGTTGCATCAGTTGGATATTAAAAATGCATTTCTACATGGAGATTTAGAAGAGGAGATTTATATGGAGCAACCACCTGGATTTGTTGCTCAGGGGGAGTCTAGCTTGGTTTGCAAACTACGACGCTCTCTCTATGGACTTAAACAGTCCCCGCGAGCTTGGTTTGGGAAATTCAGCTCAGTTGTTCAGGCTTTTGGAATGAAACGTAGTGAAGCAGATCATTCAGTCTTCTATTGCCATACCTCTCCAAGTAAATGTGTTTATTTGGTGGTTTATGTAGATGATATAGTCATCACTGGAAATGATCAAGAAAAAATTTCTCAACTAAAGGAACATTTATTCCGACATTTTCAGACTAAGGATCTAAGAAGGTTGAAATATTTTCTTGGAATTGAAGTTGCTCAGTCAAAGAATGGGATTATCATTTCACAAAGGAGTTATGCATTAGACATACTCAAAGAAACTAGTATGTTGGATTGTAGACCAGTTGATAGTCCTATGGATCCAAATCAGAAATTGTTGCCCAACCAGGGGGAGCCTTATTCTGATCCTGAAAGATACCGAAGATTGGTTGGAAAACTCATCTACCTTATTATTACAAGGCCGGATATTTCTTTTGCGGTTGGAGTGGTAAGTCAATTCATGCAATCTCCTCATAAGGATCACTGGGATGCAGTAATTCGAATCCTAAGGTACATTAAAAGAAACCCGGGACAAGGATTGCTTTATGAAGACAACGGAAGTACTCAAATAGTCGGATTTTGCGATGCAGATTGGGCAGGTTCACCAATTGATAGGCGTTCTACTTCAGGGTATTGTGTGTCTATTGGAGGAAATCTTATATCATGGAAGAGCAAGAAGCAAAATGTGGTTGCAAGGTCAAGTGCAGAGGCAGAATATAGAGCTATGGCTGTAGCCACGTGTGAGCTCATTTGGATTAAACAACTTCTTCATGAATTAAAATTTGGAGATACTCAACAAATGAAACTTTGTTGTGATAACCAGGCAGCGCTACATATAGCTTCTAATCCAGTGTTTCATGAGAGAACTAAACACATTGAGATTGATTGTCATTTCGTCCGAGAGAAAGTCCTTTCTAAAGAAGTTGTCACCAAATCTGTTAGTTCCAATGATCAACTAGCAGACATCTTCACTAAATCTTTAAGAGGGCCGCGGATTCAAAATATTTGTTCCAAGCTTGGAGCATTTGATTTATATGCTCCATCTTGAGGGGGAGTGTTGGAATTATAAAATAAATTGGAATTTGTTTAGGAGATTAATAACTAATTAAATGCCTAGTAAATCACATTCATGCACTTAGGAACTAGAAACTACATTAATGTCCTTGTAACTCTCACATTGTATTTAATTTCTAGTGTGTATATAAGCAAATCAGCTGAGTGGAATTTCACTCAAGCATTCCATAATAATTCAGTATTTTAACAGCTTTAAAAGTTCTGAAGAACTTACTGTTTTTATCAATTTTTACACATCTTTGCAGCTTTATGATTGATGACAGAGATTCGTTTAAAATTTCATTAAAACCACATTTTAAATCACAACCATAGTCAAACTTAGAAATGTGAGCAATGAAATTCTTAGATGGGCGTAAAATTTTGAACTGCCAACATATATTGTCATTTGAAGGATAAATGAACTGATATTGAATAAAATATTTAAAACTTGCAGACAAGTATTATTCACAAATCACCTGTTGTACAGTCATATATGTATGAATGCATAAGTATAACTATATATAGATATACGATATAAACTAAAGTTTAAAAAATTTATATTTATTTTGAGGGTATGGATAAGTGATTGAGGAACCCAATAGAAACTGACATTCATTTGTGGAACAATCTAGACCAGCTCCTTAAAACAGAAGTAATCCTCTATAATTACACAAAACCATAAAAGTTTGATACCACAGGTCATTAAAGAGAAAACCTGCCCAAATCCTTGTTCATTAATGTCCTACTCGCTAGGCTAGGATCCTCAAATTCACATTTATCTCTCTTTCTCAACATATATACTCCCTTTTCTTGATTTCTTCCCCCTACCTCTCCCCCTTCCGCTTAAGCATCTGTTATTTCTATGGCGAAATTTCTTCTTTGCCTCCATTAGTAGTTGGGTTGGTTCCTCGATCATCTTATCATCCTTCATAATGTACACCCTTGTAGCAGTAAGTTGAAAACTATTGACAGTGTAGACAGATCTACATAACTGACCTGTAGTTCCATGTACAGATCCATGTCTGGATAAGTACCAAATTATACTGGGTATTGGAATGCCAAAGTACCTTACATGCTGGCATTTGGCATGAGAATATGATGACATAATTCATAACCATTAAAATTGTCATGGTAAATCAGGACTTTTTTACTTCCTGCAGCCAGATCAATTTTGATCAATCCCGGGTCTAAACTAGACACATACCAACAAATGCCTACATCTACCAAGCCTTTTTCAATTTAATAATACCTACCAGTAATGCATTTGAAGTGTCTGCTCATGCTGATAACTACATTGTGCACCAATCATAATTAACAATATTATTGGTGAAAAACTTACATCCGCAGGGGTGTCAATTGGCAATTTGAGGACAGTGTCACCAAGAGTTTCCAAGATAGTCATCTCAAGGGACTCATCAGCCTCTAACGCCACTGCCGAGAAAGAATTTGAAGAAAGAGCTCGTCCACAGTATCCAACAAGGAATATTTCATAAACATCAGCAATTTCTTTCCATATTCGTGTTCTGACAGGTTTAGTAATGCCCGACTGTGGACCACCTTTTGTTGATTTGGTTACATAGTCAACAAGAACACGATTGAATGCTTCAACTGCTAACCTCCAAAGTGCACTATCTGGATTGTCTCGTCTTGTTGTCATACATCTGAAAAGTAACATAATAGTATAATTGCACAATACTCACAAATCTATAGAGAAGAAGGAAAAGATTATGCACACATCAACAAGGTGAATTAGAGAACTCAGTAGGGGTAAATACATTGTTTCATTCCTAGGTGAATAACGATACCAGTACGTTAGCAGTAACAGTGGATACACATTGGGTGTGTTTGTCTGCACTGATTGTGGAAGGAAATATTGAGCAAGGATGGAAAACTTTTTTTTCTAGAATCATCCTCCGCTCGGAACAACACTAAAAGTGAGAGGATTGATGACTTTTGGTGGGTCCCATGTTTTTTTTTGTTCCCACACAAATATGAGATGAAAGTCACAAAGGCAAGCAATGGTGTTGAAAAGACAATAATGTCCCTGTTTTCAAAAATATTTTATTGATATGTAGCAAATAAATGAGTACATATATAGATATTTGTGTCATTTATTAAATATCCCGCATTCTTTTCTCTTACATTCCTTCCACTTCCACTTCTATCAAACAACCAAAAATTCACTCTACTTTCCACTCACTTTAATGCATTAAACTTTCAATCCTTCCACTTTCTTTCCTTATCCAAACAAAGCATTAAAATAAATGATAAAGACTAAAACTGAGTAAGGTAACATGGTATTCAAGACATCACCATACTCTGCCTAAATATCCTCCATTAACTTTCTCACCTCTATATTCTCTCTCTCTTCTATCTTAGAGCCATATGGGCCAACTTCCCTCTTGATTCTCTTCAAACTTCCTGGTCCTATTTTATTGCATAACAAGTGTTATGAAATGTAGTTGAGTCTAACTCAACCCTACAAAACCGGCTTATAGGGGGAAGATTGCCCTCACTTATGCTCAGACCATATAGTCTGATGTGGGAATCTTAACAAAAAGAAAAGAGCTGGTAAAAAGTTCACAACTATCAATTTCATGAGCAAAAAATATCGTAGAAGAGAGCTCTACTTCAAAGGTTGTTGATAAAGAGTTGGAGTAATAGTATTTTCTGCTTTCTATTGCTCAATCTTAAATCTCTCACTGAGGGAATACTAAAACCTGAGAGAACTTGGTCTGAAATACTTAAAGAGCAAACAGGTATAATATAATTAATCTAAGGTGAGATATGTTAGGATCCCTTAAGACCAAAGGAGATTCTCCGACTCCTTCTGAAGAAGGTTACAAGTAAGGGAATCCAAGTGGGATACTGCTTGTAGTCTGAGGACTAACTTTACATATAAACCAAGTTCTCCCGGATCACTTGAGTTTGGAAGGATTGGTATGCAAGACTAAACATAATAGACTTACAAGTACATCAAGATGGATTACTTCAGTAAAGACTTAATATAATATAACTTTGTATTGCATCAGTGGCTACATATATAGTATATTTGTTATGACATAATGTGATGGTTGGAACATTGGAAATATTTTTAATTTTTTTAATATTTTATATTATTGAGTTTTATAACTCACTATATTTGGAGCGGAGTAGTTTCCAGGTGAAAGTTGGCATTGGAAAGCCAAAGAGTATATTTAGGTTGAGTTAGGTTCAACAGCAATTCTTAATCTGGTATCAAGAGCTTATCGATCAGGCCACCCACCATTTATTACGTGCACCATTCCCAATAATGCTAGGTGAAATGGGTGTGTTGGAAAATCGGCTTGTAAAGTGAGGGATGTCGCCCTTAATAAACTCTTTTTAAGCTCTATCTTTAACTAGTGTGGGACTTGTGTTTTTCTCATACATCCAGCACTATTGGACATAGGGCGTGGTTATATGCGGCGGGTTGCCCGAATTGTTGATATGTGGGACTTGGTTTTTCCAATACACTCCCTCACGTCCAACATTATAGGGCTTGGTACGTTGAATAAATGGTGGGTGGCACGATCGATAGGCTCTTGATACCATATTAAGAATTGTAGTTCAGTCTAACTTAATCATACAAAACTAGTTTTTAAGGTGAGGATTGCCCCCACTTATAAACAACATATATCCAGGCCATGTATTGTCTAACATGAGACTCTTTAAAACACTACCTTATGCACAGGACTAAACGTCTGGAGCGTGAATATAAATGGTGGGTGACCCGATAACAGAAACATTATAGCATGTGGCCCAACAGATCTTGACCGGGACTCTGATACCATCTTATTCAACATGCCTCACACATTCAATCCTTCATTCTCACTGGGTTTTGTGATGCTGATTGGGCCTTAGACCCTAATGACAGAAGATCAAATTCAGGAGCATGTATCTATCTAGGCCAAAACCTTGTGTCATGGTGATCGGAAAACATAATTTTGTTGCCCGTTCCAGTGCCGAAACTGAATAAAGGAGCATTGTCATTCTATCTGATAGAATTAGAGTTTGACCTAACTCATCCCTACAAAACCGGCTTGTAAGGTGAGGATTACTCCCGTTTATAAACACAACACAGGCCATATCTCTAAGCAATGTGGGACTAAATCCACCCCTTCAAAGCTAACATGAAGGTGTTGGGGGCTGCAATGAGGCAAGCCAAAGTGCCGCAATTAAGGCGATCAATGAGCCCAAAGCATGGACGATGCGGGAAGCCCAACAATAGATCTAGGATAGGCTCTGATATCATCTTAAGAATGTGTGGTTGGGCCTAATTCATCCTACAAAACCAACTTGTAAGGGGAGGATTGCCCCCATTTATAAACACAACACAGGTCATATCTCTAAGCAATGTGGGACTAAATTCACCCCTTCAAAGCTAACATGAAGGTGTTAGGGGCTCCAATGAGGCAGGCCAAAGTGCCGCAATTAAGGCGACTAGAGACGGACCGCAATTAAGGTGGAAAGTCCAACACTATCTATTGAAATTCTCTGGCTCCAATCCCTTCTCTCGGAGCTACAACTTGAGTTTCAGACTCCTCAAATACTATGTGACAATTTAAGTACAGTTTCTTTGGCACACAGTCCAACTCTGCATAGCAGAACAAAACACATGGAGCTTAACATATTATTTCTTAAGGAGAAAGTAATGAACAAAAGTTTTATAGTGTCTCATGTTCCAGCTCAAGACCAATAGGCAGATGTGTCCACCAAACCTCTATCTGCTCGTTTCATCAGTTTCAAAGACAAATTGAGAGTCTTTGACAAATCCATAGTCAAACAAGAAACTCCAGTTTATAAGGTGGTATATCAAAGATACTGTCAATTAAGGCATCAAAGATGGCGCCTGTGCCAGCTGAATTACTGTTAATTTCTTATATAACAACATGCAGTTAGTTTCTGTTATAAGTTATAACAGCTCCTTGAATTTAGGAATTGTTCCCTTGATTTAAGGCAGTTAATTTAGCCTAACTGCAATTCTATAAATAGATTTGAATCTATTGTAATCAGTAACAATGAAATCATCATAACATATTCTGAAATTTCAATAGATAGCTCCTGGGCTGATGCTATGATAGGGACTATTGCATTATGGGATGCCTAAGTCCCACATCAAGTAGCATGTGATACTCGGAAGAGATAAAAGAAAGAATTTAGCATCCGCACATCTTCCTAAAATGAAAGCATGACAATAATTCTCATCAGAGGATAAATGTACTTCCACAATTAGCATTCATCCCAAGCAGGTTTCTTTTCCCTGGTTTCCGATTAAAACATCATACAACCCCTGATGTCTGCAGCTACAGTAACTATGAGCTCTGCCTGAATCTACTCTTCACAGAAACACAATCTCAGTCTTTTCATGGCTACATTATAAATATTTTCAACTAAAATTTTGAAAAACACTCTACAAACCTTACGCGGGCTATCTTATTCCTATCTGCCATTAACAAGTGTAGTAGCAGAAACAATTAAAATTTATCAAGAGCGGTTACTACCTTCCCAGGCTTTGCATAACTTCAGGGTATACAATATACTTTTCAGCTGTAGGTGCCTGCAGGAATAGATCTACCAGTACAGGAACTAGCTTTTCTGCGAATATATAACTAGGAATGCCTGCATTTATAGCTGCAGTTGACCCAGAATCCGGAGACACTGCTACTATATCACGTGATATTGGAATAGAGCCATTAGGTGGTTGATTGTTCACCGGAGAATCTGCACAAATGAGAATGGATTTTTTATTTTAACCTAAAGGGGAAATTGAACTAGCTCAGATACAACCAAATATTTCCATGCTTGGGATAAGATCCGAACCTCTTGCTTGATCTATTTTTCCATCGTCATTCAGTAAATGGGTATCCTGTCTAGGAAGATACTGCAGAAACTCTCGAAGAAAAACAGGCCACATAGAAGAAATGTGTTCAGTTGGGCCTAACAGAGGTAAGATTTCCAATACAGTCCGTAGCACAGGTGGGACATTACCCTAGAAAATTGAAACAGCCCATTTATGAAAATGTTTATACTTAAAAAGGATAATTCTATTACAACTATAAAGTAGTTCTTTTAAATATACAACAGAATTCTTCTTGAAAGAAAAGTAAAATTTGAGGAAGCAATATCACATACGCAAAACTACAAAAAGTCACTTGGAATATAAATAAGTTAACATGATGGAACTTAAAAATAGTGTTGTGTTCATAAAAATTATGGAATTTTCTGGAAATCATTATTGCTGTAGAACGGATATTAAATTCATTTCCCTTTCATCAACTGCGCAATGAACGTGGAAAATGCCTTGTCATACTCCAAAGTTACAACTCCAACTTCTGTTTTTTACAAAAACTACCGCGTCTGCTGCTAAGAGAGTATAAAGCCTTACGAGGCCGGCAATGAAGTTAAACACAAATTTAGAATGTACAACAAAGCAAGTTTACAAACAAAAAATTATCAAGAAACATACTACCAAAATTAGTAATGTTAGAATAAAAATAGCATTCCATCTTTCTGCTGCATTTGCTCTTTACAATCCAAACACCTTTATATTTTTTAACAAATTATAGTTTTCAGATAATTTACAAGCTTTTCTTAGGCCATGAACAAAACAGGACACTTAAGAACTCTTCAGTCCGCCTTTGCAATTTGGTGAACATTTCAGCTAGACCTCAATTTTTACAACTGGCTAACACCTTGTTACTGATGAGTAAATCATTGGTTAACAGTTTCAATTTAGACACAACAGCATTTGATTGCAAGTTACATTTCCTTTCCAAGGCAACTGATAGAGCAGATATAACAGAAAAGGAGTCAATAAAGGAATGTTATTGAATTATGGTGGAAATGAGTAAAAGCTTAATACAATTTAAGAGCTAGAGCTCCTCAGCAAAGAGAAGGTATTTCTGTCATTGCCTAACCGTAAAGGTTCTCACAAATCACTTCCTGAAACTTCTATTTTCCCCAAACTCCCACTTAATAGGGGAATATTCTAACTAACTATCAATTCACCCTTCACACCTTCCTCACACTCTCTTCTTTTTCCTTGTGTAAACTCGCCACACTATGGGCTATTCATTGTTAATTCTCACAAACACATCTCCCTCTACTGGACCAGGCCCATAGAAACTCCTATCAGTAACAATACATGAAGTTCACAACTTTATAACACTAATAATTCTGAAAACTAATAATTTACATGTGGTAATTGTAAAGTGCAGTGAGGATTAATAAATTATCTTCATTTGTGTTATGCATTGGATATTACACATTTCCTGGTATAGAAGGAAAAAGTGTTGAACATAACAGTATCAGTTCTCAATGAAAGAAAAAGTTATTAAAATATGGACTTACGAATTCCATTTCAAAGTTATCATTTGTTATCATGGCTTGCTTCACAGCCAAATCTATGATTGCTAGCATCTGTGTGTATATGACATCGTTGAACAATCCTTGAGCCTGGACATAAATCTCTCCTAATAGTCGTTAAAAATATTAAGTGAAATCAGCCTCATGTCACTATCACTATCTGAAGCTAACTTGACAGTGGTGCAAATAGAAACTTAAAGGTGTGACTATTCTCCATGTGCAATGTACAAAGAAATAAATTATTGTATAATGATAAAATGAAAATCAATACATTACCAAGACCATGCAGAATCTCCTGCTTCACCTTGTCACTGTAACTGGATGGCTTTTTCAGAACATGCTCGTAAACATCGACCACTGAAATCAGGTAACGCATAGGCATATTTCCCTAATTCATGAACTTCTGTCAGTATTTATGAGTATATTTCAACTAACAGTGCTTTCTTATATTTGTTCACTCCACTGCTTAAATGTCAAAACAGCTAATATCAAAGATGAAGGGCTTTGGGAAGCTCAATTTAGCAGCCTACTTTACATATACAAACAGAATATCAGATTTGACTCATATCAATGTCACTACCTTCAAAGAATGGGAGTTAACATTTGTCTGCAAACAATTAATTGCAGCAAGTGCTACTTCTTTGCTACCATTTAAAATGCTATTTTCCACAAACTGAAGCAATGATTCCCAGCCTACAAATGGCCAAATTAAATCAGCATTACGTGTACATACCACCATAGGAAACTGGCAGATAAATCAGATTTAAATGCTGAACGCACCTGACCAAAAGTTACTTAAGCATGTGAAAAAAGGAAAGAACAAACGTAATATACGTGCTATTCCACCAAGAACAAGCACAAGGGTTTCATCCCACTGCTTCTGAGCAGTGTTACGGCTGCATAATTGATTAAAACACAAGTATATATCAAGATATTTTGGAATGATTATGATATTAACAAAGTAGTTGCCTGCAGTGCATCTATAGTAAAAGGTATAAGTGTCATTATGCAGTAATAGTATAGCATAAACACAAATGTGGGAGTCGGCATTCTGTACATTGTTCAAGAGATTTGCAAACCTACTTTTTTTCTCTATCTTTTCAGTTTCCCTATTCCTTAACTTGTAATTAGAGCTATTTAACTCTCCTCCTCTCTCAGTTTTTAACCCAGTTTGTGAATCCAACAATCAGATTATAATTTGTCTTTCATGCAGTTTAATACATGAGCTATGTTGCTAATTGCAAGTTATGGTCCGTTGAGCTAGTTGTCAATCATTGATCTCTACCAGTTATTTTGTTAGTTTAGTAGTAGTTATTTGAAGCTCATTACAAGTTGTTACTGGAGTTACATGCTGTTGATTGAATTTGTTAAGCTTGTTCAAAAGAAAGAGAAAGCTTATATAAGCTTCAGCTAAAGGAAGAGTGTAAAGCAATACAGGGAAACCCGAGGGAGTGATGTGGGCAATGTTGTCAATGACGGATGACAGTTTATGTAAGACAGCATAGTTCCCCCATATAAATGTGGCAATTCAGAAATTGCCTATAGCAGCTGGTGCTAAATCATCCACACCATGGCCTAAATTTAACAAAACTTGATGTGGGATTAAAATGTTATGTAGTTTTGGTGCATCCAAACTAAAGGGTCAAAGTGTCATAATTTAGTCAAATTACAATTTGTAATTTTATTGTGGAAGAAAAAAATAATATAATTAGTGGATACAAGATTGGGACTTTAGGGATCACTAGCGTGAACACTGTTCAGTCTTTTCAGATAATACAATAATTACTATTACTTTTTTTTCCATTTCTCATTCTCCCTATTTTCTCAACTAGGTGTATCACTGAGGCCACAAATAAAAAAATGAATATAACATAGTCAAGGATAATTTCAAATACCTATGATGTATGAGCATGTGAACCGCTTTTCCTCCTCGAGTTCCGAGTTCTTTCCCTTGCCATTCGTCTTTTGATGAAGTAGCAACCTAATTGCCAAATAACCAAAAATTCAAAATACAACCACGTGTGCTAAATATAAGCTTTCAAATATCAACGACAATCATTTCATATTACCATGAAAGAAGCACGGTCTAATGTAGGAAATACATAATTCCAAAGACAATCTTCCCACATACTCTTTGAAAGCTTTTGTCCATGAGTTCCTAATGTTTGGAAGAGTGTCCGAACAGCAGAATTTCTTACCTGCAAAACAAAACTTTCAGTGCTAGAAATCCTTCATATCCAGCAGTAATAGTCAAGAGTAATGTTAAATAGGTTGCAATATTTAATGGAATTTGCTTTATTGTCTAAACTTCCTTAATTGCCACAGGAAAAGTATAGGCGCAGAAGAATGGGAGTTTGGAGATCTTACAAATTGGCACAGGAACACTTGTGATACCATCTTGACTCGTGCTATGAGTCTAGAGTAGGCGACAATGTCGAGGAAAATATGGAGGGTATGAGCATTGACAAGTGAGGGAAAATTAATTGGCAGCTTCTACCTTTAACCACCAGTTCTTCCTTTTACTTACACTTAGTATATAGGCTCCACATGCTCCCCTGCACCCATGGCCATAACAGCTAACCCCTCCCCTCAGGCATTCTTCTTGACCACAAAGGTAATTGCCTCTATCATTTCTACATCGCAACCAGGACTATGCCTCATTGGCACTTGTTTTAGCTTATTTCTAAGCCCAATCATACAAAACCGGCTTGTAAAGTGAGGAATGCCCCCACTTATAAACACACACAAGTCATATCTCTAAGCAATGTGGGGACTAAATTCACCCCCTTCAAACCCAACACAATGAAGGTGTTGGTGGCTGCAATGAAGGCAAGTCAAATGCCGCAATTAAGGCGGAAATTCCAACAATAGGTATGAAATTGCTTCCTCTATCCTTTTTTCTTCTATTTACATGACGTCTTTTTTAACAACATACTAACCAAACTAATCATAACTATTTTAACTTCCCTTTATTATTTATCCTGATTGGAATTAATAGCAATTATTATTATTGAAATATTGCAATTAGTAGCAATTATTAGTATTGGAAGTTGTAGCAATCTAGCTAGTCATGCATCTAGGAAATAACATCCATGCACCTATGAAATAACATTGATATTAATCTCCTTATAATTGATATTAATCTTCTTGTAAATGTACAGTGCATTTATTTCTAGTAGTATATATAAATGATGGATCACTTCAACAACAACCACCAAGCCTTATCCCACTAAGTGGGGTCGGCTATATGGATCAATTTTTGCCATAATGTTTTTATTCAAAATTATGCTTCTATCCAAATCATTAATCTCGAGATCTTTTTTGATAACTTCTCATATAGTCTTTCTAGGTCTACCTCTTCCACTTCCTCTAGTTGTTTGACTTCTTTCCATTTGATCTATTCTCCTTACCACAGAATCTACAGGTTTTCTCTTTACATGTCCAAACCATCTAAGTCTGATTTCCACCATCTTCTCTAATATAGGTGTTTCCCAAACACTCTTTCTAATATTTCCATTTCTAATCTTATTCTTTCTAGCCTTACGACACATCCAACGCAACATACTCATCTGTGCTACACTTACTTTATTCTCATGTTGATTCTTAAGCACCAAACATTTTGTCTCGTACAACATTGCAGGTCTTACTGCAGTCCGATAAAATTTTCCCTTGAGCTTGAGCGGCACCTTTGCGTCACATAAAACCATGAAGCCTTCCTGTATTTCAGCCACCCAATTTGAATTCGATAGTTTACATCCCCTTCTATCTCCATCATTTTGTATTACAGACCTAAGATATTTAAGCCGTGTGACGTGAGGGATGATATGGTCTCTGTTGATATTTGTAAATATATAGTGTTAAGAATATTTGTATATAGAATAGTCCCACATCGACTATATCATGTAATTAGTTGTAATCTATCTATATATAATAATGTCTCCGTAGTGCTTTTCAAAACACACGGTTTATTCATATGTCTCTTAGTCTCTTGTATTTTAACATGGTATCTAGAGCCTGCTAAGAGACAATTCTTTTTTCGCCGTGGTTTACCCTGTTGACCCACTCACTGTCTTCCGGTGAGAAATTTTTTTTGCAAACCGTGTTGTCACTCCGGTTTGCCTCTCACTTTTCAAAATTCTCCAGTAACCACCCTGCCGTCGCTACTATTCCTGGTGACCTTCCGGCAAACTTCCGATCGCGTGATATTTTCTCTCTTCAGATACTCATGGCTACTCCTCAGAACTTTACGTCAAACTATGATGATTTTCTCAGGTGGTATCAGAATTATCAGAACTCAGATTCTACTGCTACGGTAGCACACACTGGTAATTCATCTGTTTGCCTCTCTCAATCATCTCTTCGACCTTGGGTCCTTGATTCTGGTGCGTCTGATCATGTTACTGGTAATAAAAATCTTTTTTCTTCCTTCTCTACCTCTGGTTTGTTACCTACTATAACTTCTGTCAATGGTTCTCAAACCCGATCCGAAGGGATTGGTACTATTCAAATTCTACCTTCTCTCTCTGTTACTTCTGTCCTCTATGTACCTAATTGTCCTTTTAATTTACTTTCAGTCAGTCGTTTAACTCGTTCTCTTGATTGTAGTGTCACCTTCACTAAAAATAATGTTACCCTGCAGGATCGGAGTTCGGGTCGGACAATTGGCGTCGGATATGAGTCTCAAGGCCTTTATTACCTCTCATTGTCATCTCAGACATGCTCAGCCAAAGATTCTCCACTCACTATCCATGCTCAGTTAGGTCATCCCAATCTTTCCAAATTACATCAGTTGGTGCCAAATTTATCGAAGGTATTTAATTTACATTGTGAGTCGTGTCAGTTAGGGAAACACACTCGTAGTCAATTTCCCAATCGAGTCAACAAACGAGCTTCGTCCCCTTTTGCTTTAGTTCACACTGATGTTTGGGGTCCCTCGCGTACTGTCTCTACTCTTGAGTCTAGATATTTTGTCACTTTTATTGATGATTTTTCACGTTACACGTGGTTATTTTTAATGAAGAATAGATCTGAATTATTTTCTATTTTTGAACAATTTTATCGAGAAATAAGAACTCAATTCGGTGTGTCTATCCGTACCTTAAGAAGTGACAATGTCCGTGAATATTTATCCCAACAATTTCAAAATTTGATGTCACACAATGGTATTCTCCATCAAACATCTTGCCCTCACACACCTCAACAAAACGGTGTAGCCGAACGCAAAAATCGGCATCTCGTAGAAACCACTCGGACCCTACTTCTCAATGGTAATGTTCCACTTCGGTTTTGGGAGGATGCTGTGCTAACAGCATGTTACCTTATAAATCGCATGCCCTCATCTGTCCTTAACAATAAAATCCCTCATTCAATCCTTTTTCCCAATTCCCCACTTCACCCAATTCCTCCGTGAGTCTTCGGGTCCACATGTTTTGTACACAATCTTTCCCCTGGTCTTGATAAACTATCAGCTCGATCACTAAAGTGTGTCTTTCTTGGTTATCATCGATCCCAAAAAGGTTATCGTGGTTATTCACATACTCTACAACGATACCTCATATCAGCCGACGTTACTTTCTTCGAGTCTGTTCCATTTTTCGAGTCCAGACAAGCAACTCCGGAACCCCTTCAGGAAAGTATTCTCACACCTCTTCCGGAAGTCTCATCTGTCATTATCCCCCATCATTCTAGGGAACCTGACCTACTAGATACCCCTACGGTTGACCCCCGCACTCCTCGCCCACTTCAAACATATCAGCGTCGTCACCCAACGTCTGTCGTACCTGTCCCTGAAGTCGTACCTGTCCCTGAAGTCGTACCTATCCCTGAGGTCACTACAGACTCTCCTCCGACGCTTTCGCCATCACCGGATCCGATCCTGCAACCTGAGTCTGATCTTCCGATTGCCCTTCGAAAAGGTATACGTCAAACACGAAATCCTTCTCCACATTATATTAATTTATGTTATCATCGTCTTTCCCCTTTGCAGTATACTTGTTTGTCTTCTTTGTCTTCTGTTTCTATTCCTAAAACTCCAGGTGAAGCATTATCTCACCCTGAGTGGAGGCAAGCAATGATTGATGAAATGTGTGCTCTTCAAAGCAGTGGTACCTGCGAACTGGTTCCTCTACCCCATGGGAAATCTTTAGTAGGTTGTCGTTGGCTTTATACAATGAAGGTTGGTCCAGATGGTAAGATTGATCGATTTAAAGCTCGCTTGGTAGCTAAAGGATACACTCAGATTTTTGAGTTGGATTATAGTGATACCTTTTTGCCTGTAGCCAAGATGGCATCTGTTAGACTTCTTCTAGCCATTGCAGCCATTCGACATTGGTCTCTTCATCAACTTGACATCAAAAATGCATTCTTACATGGTGATCTTGAAGAGGAAGTATATATGGAGCAACCACTTGGGTTTGTTGCTCAGGGGGAGTCATCGAATATGGTTTGTAGGCTACACAGGTCTCTTTATGGTCTTAAGCAATCTCCGAGAGCTTGGTTTGGCAGATTCAGCACTGTAGTACAACAGTTTGGTATGATCCGTAGTGAAGCTGACAATTCTGTTTTTTATCATCACTCACCCCAAGGGTGGATTTATCTTATTGTGTATGTAGATGACATTGTCATAACTGGTAGTGATCAGCAGAGAATACTTCAGTTGAAACAACATCTCTCGAAACAATTTCAGACAAAAGATCTTGGTACACTCCGCTATTTCTTGGGTATTGAAGTAGCCTAATCTAAAGATGGTTTGGTGATTTCTCAGCGGAAATATGCTATGGATATTTTGGAAGAAACAAGTTTGTTAAATGCTAAACCAACCAATACTCCTATGGATCCAAGTGTTAAACTTCTACCCAATCAGAGGGAGCATTTATCTGACTCAGGAAGGTATAGGAGATTGGTCGGAAAGTTGAATTATCTCACAGTCACTCGTCCGGACATTTCTTTTGCAGTCAGTGTGGTAAGTCAATTCTTAAATTCCCCTTGTTAAGAACACATGGATGTTGTTATCCGGATTCTGAGATACATCAAATGTGCTCCAGGAAAAGGTCTTGTATATGAGGATAAAGGACATACCCAGATAGTTGGATACTCCGATGCTGATTGGGCAGGGTCACCCATTGATAGACGATCCACCTCTGGGTATTGTGTACTTGTGGGAGAAAACCTTATATCCTGGAAAAGTAAGAAACAAAATGTAGTTGCAAGATCAAGCGTCGAGGCAGAGTATAGGGCCATGGCAATGGCAACATGTGAACTTATTTGGTTAAAACAGTTGCTCAAGGAACTTCAAATTGAAGAAGCAAGACCAATGACACTTATTTGTGATAATCAAGCTGCATTGCACATTGCTTCAAATCCAGTCTTCCATGAGAGGACCAAACATATTGAGATAGACTGTCACTTTGTCAGAGAGAAGATCGAGTCAGGCGACATCGTCACAAGCTTTGTCAACTCTAATGATCAATTGGCAGATGTGTTTACAAAATCCCTACGAAGCCCCAGAACTAACTATATATGTAACAAGCTTGGTGCATTTGACTTATATGCTCAAGCTTGAGGGGGAGTGTTGATATTTGTAAATATATAGTGTTAAGAATATTTGTATATAGAATAGTCCCACATCGACTATATCATGTAATTAGTTGTAATCTATCTATATATAATAATGTCTCCGTAGTGCTTTTCAAAACACACGGTTTATTCATATGTCTCTTAGTCTCTTGTATTTTAACAGTCTCCAACTTTCACCTCTAGGTCAGAAACATTTCTTCTTTTGTTGAGCTTACATTCCATATACTCTGTCTTACTTCTACTTAGGCAAAAACCATGCATTACAATAGGTGAGGATAACGCTCTATATAAACTTTTTTCAAGCTTTATTTGTAACCAATGTGTTTTTATGACTTGCCTCTCGGTCTTGATGAGTTTTCTGGCCGAGCCATAAAATGTGTTTTTATGGGATATTCTAGGTTACAAAAAGGTTACAAATGTTACTCCCATGTGCAGAACCATTACTACATTTGTGCAGAACCATTACTACATTTGTGCTGATATAACGTTCTTCAAAGAAAAGTTTTACTTCTCACCATCCATAGTTGAGTCTCAAACTACTAAAGAAGTTTTTTTTATTCCTTATCTTGGTCCATCACTTTCCCTTGTCCAAGAATCAGTTTTGACTACAAATATTCTTGACAATCCTCTTCTTGAGCAATCTCAAAGATCACATATCGTATACCAACGTCTTTCACGTGTTGCTAATACAAAATTGGAAGGCACTAAAACACCATTTGAATCATGTCTTACACCAACGTATGTCCCAGCTACAAACCTTCTTGAAGAAAATCTTGACTTGCCCATCGCTCTTTGAAAAGGTACTTGGTCTACTCACAATCCCCATCTTATTTATAACTTCTTAAGTTACCATTGTCTCTCTCCTTATTATTCTTTTGTGTCATCTACATCTTCTATTTCCATTCCTACAAATGTTTTTGAGGTACTTGATCATCCAGGATTGCGACAAGCCATGGTTGATGTCGATGGTAAGAAACCTATTGGATGTCGATGGGTATATGCTATTAAAGTTTGGGCCAATGGACAGACTGGTCGTCTCAAAGCCCGACTTATATTAAAAGGATATTCCCAAATTCATGGGCTTGATTATGGAGATGTTTTCTTCCCTGTGGCCAAAATAATGTTATGTTCAATTATTTATTACCATAGCTGGCATCCATCATTGGCCATTATATGAGTTGAATATTGTCTGGTGCAGGACTCTACGACTAGGGCTTGGTGAGTTGGATATAATGGAATCGGTGTGTAGATATAAGTGGTTTCTTCAAAACCGTAATCTGTCCTAATAGATTCATATGAACGTCACAAATACACTGAACAAAAGGTGGGAGAAAAGTAGAAGTTAAGGCAACACTTGAAATTTAATCATCATACCTCTGGTCTCTCATCTGCCCCAAGGTTTTGAAGTAATGAGAAAACAGAGAATAAAAGCTTTTCATAATCAACACCATCTATATAAGAAGGCCGTTCTCTAGCATTATTGGGAAAACTAGGTGCTTGATCCTCCATCTTTTCGCTGTCTACCTGCTTCAGTATGGAACCAGCACCTGAAAGGTATAACCATTATAAACCACTTGGTATGATTTCAGAACTACGGAAGTTTATGACATGGATGGCTTGAAAACATAATCTAAACCTGTTTCTTTTTCTTCAAAAGGTTCATTGAGAAGGCCCTTTGCAATGAAATCAGTCATAGTCCACAGAAGTCCAACCGCCGTCAAGCTTATGTTCAACTCCGTCTTTTGAGCACTGTATGCTCCTGTTACATCAACACACCTGTAATACACGCAATAATCAACATAATATGACAGGAAGAGCCTGTCAGGAATTAGTATATGTGTGGGCAAGTTGCATGTTGTGCATAAATGAGTGTGTAACGTGAATACAACATTTATGAAAGAACTCAAACATGTTACAATTACTACCCAAAGAGTAGTCACGAGATTAAAAAAAAAAAAATCATAGTTATGCATGAATGCAGTATGCATGGTCAAATTTGAGATCTCACACTTGAAGGCAGTCTCTAGGTATGGCGGACAGTCCATCATTCATTATCACCCGTAGGTTCTGGGCATAAATAAAAATTGGAAAATTAGAAAACTTTCTAATGTTGAAGAGAAAGGAATATATTTATAAAAAAAAAAGTAAAAAAAAAAAAAATTGGGAGCATGTGAAGTATTTAGTTCAAGTAATAACCTATTGCTAGTTAAACAAGAGGGCTCAGAAAACTTGAAATAAAGAAGTGTGAAAGAATGGGACAAATTCATAAGAAACTAAAACAAGAGAGCAATGGAATAAACTCATGAGTAATAAAAAACAATAACTTAAAATGACACCCCATAATTAACTTGTAGGTTGTGCAATGTAATTAGAATAGATAAGTATTTGATGAATTGAAAAATCAAAAACAAGACAATGGCCATAAACAATAGTTAGAGGAAGAGAGAAATCACTTTTTTTTTTAAATAATTTAAATAACCATTAAAATAGATGGTCTAAAGCATTATGGCATCATTTGATTGACTTAGTTAACTCCATCTTCTGGGAAAAGGCTGGCTTTGTGTTGTATAAGTTCAAAATCTCAACAAAAAAAAAGGATAAATCAAAAACACAGTTTGGTGAAAAAGAACTTCCAGTTATCTGCTATCTGCTGTAAATATACACACTAAAGGGGGGAAATCCAACAGATATTTATCAATGTTAAACAGCTCTAAAGATGATAATCTCATGATTTAGGAGTAAAAATCATAACCTTTTCAGCTTTTACATTTTAGTAAGTTCACTGTACTCACTATGTTTGAGTTAATTAAAATGTGATGTAGATTTAATCAATAAAAATAAAAAGTCGAGCAGATAAATATTTTCAAAACCTACACAAAGCTCCCTCCTATGATAGAAGTTAATAAAAGGAATAGAATTTTCACAAAAAGTTAGTGAAAAATAACATAAATAAAAGGTTTGTGGAAGTGTACAAAACCGAGCGGAGTGAATTTAGAGGGAATGAATTTATAACAATTTACTCAATTAACTATTAAGCCAATGCCTTGAAAACAGAAGTAAATATTAAAATAATTGTAAATAAATATTTTTTTTCCAGAAAAATTTTCAAGTGAAACTGCAAGAATATGGACCCAGGGATTACAGATAACAAATTAACAATGAGTTCTCTCTTGAAAAGGTCCCCAGTTCCCCACTTAATATACAGAACTTTTCAGAATTGGCATCATAAGTAGCTAGAGAGAAGTGCTACTTGTCAACTCAATAATATCAATAGCCCCGTTACAATAAATGCTACAAAGTAACTCAAGATACCTGGAAACCAAGAGTAACAAGATCCTTTTCGGAAACATCTGCTACATACCTTACAGCAAGACAGAAGCATAGGTTAAAAAAGAACTACCAAAAAAATAGGGGCATAGGCAATAGAAGGCCAACCTCAACATTTCGAGTATATTCGGCCAGCTGTAATGAAGTGTTTCTCCATATCTCTGGAAGATTTTTTTAAATAATATCACTTGAAGAAATTAAGAATAAGGAAATAAAAATGAAAACAAAAATTGACCGGTAAACAATAGCAGTACCTCTAAGACATGCAAAAGAATTTTCAAAGATCCAAGACGGACATCTACACTTTGGGTAGAAAAATAAAGAGCTTTTAGAGGAGATATGACAGAACATTCAAGAGACATCAACTTATCGAGATCGGCTTCCTTCTGCATATCATTGGGGCACATTATAAATCCTGCTATGAATAAAATATTGGTTTCTGGTTATAAAAAGGGTAGAAGATCTCACTTCCTGAGATGTTTGAAGAGGCTTGAATTGTTTGTAGTTTTGGAATTGATCGGAACCTAATACTGCAGAAATAGATTGATCAAGCGCATCAAGTGCCATATTTTTCAAATGTGGATTAGGATTATCAGCAAGCTGCAAAATCAGATGAGAATATCAGGAGGGATGAAAATGAAACTAGCATTGCCGCATCAAAGAAACAAAAGGTATAGAAGGAAACCTCAAGAAAGTGACCGACAACTTGATCCCAAAATGGCTCAACCCCTACAGTAAAAAAAGGATGACATAGGTGATGAAAAGTGAAGATATTAACAAAACCTGAGTAGGTAAATATCCTAAATATTACAGTTGATGAAAAGTGAAGGACAAAACATCCAGCACACATGTACATTCACTATTGTGCTCATAGTTATTGAAACTACATACTGTGAACATTATTCACAAGGATGGATATCATTCTCTCCACAGAAAAGCTGATACTTCCAAGTTTTTGAGTTGTTGTTGGTCCCAACCCACTTGAATTTCCCAGCATGCATTGATGTGAAAGTTGACATAATGCAGAGAGGAGAGATTTCACAGCAGATATATTCATCAAAGCAGAGCTCTCAAAGAGCTTTCAAACAAAAAACAATACAAAGTTAGATCAATTGACCTGTAAATTATGAAAAGAAAAATGCAAAAAAGTAAAATGAATGCTTAGTCAGTAATTAAAATCAGATTTTCTTTCTCAATTTTGAACGTGAAAAGGTATTCAAGAAAAAGAGAGTTCTAACAAGAAAAACATTTTGTAAGGGACATGTAAGATAACAAGCCTGGCACACGAATAATATTATGGAATAATTTTTATTGTATTCATATTCATCCTAAGTTGTGTGTGGTGGTTAAATTTATATTCCATGCCCGGCCACCAAACAAAACTAAATTTGTTCATTCACCTGAGAGTTCAAAGAAGAAAGTATATTGAAGTCACTGTATTGGGTTGATAACTCCCTTGCAAACTTTGTGACAGGGGT